>CM032662.1:43737444-43768837 GCA_019095985.1 Streblospio benedicti | reverse complement strand
TAGGGAACCATCATTAATTGTACAGGGCGGGGCGGTCATTTGGTGGGGGGGGCACTCAGTTTCTTAATGTTCACATGGGAAAACCGTGTGTATGGCTTTTTATCCCAAAACTTTTGATACAAGGTTTTTGTGTACAGCAAGAAGTGTTCTTGAATGATGTAACTTTGCATTGGACTGGTCAACATAAGTACCTTGGCATATTTATTGATAACAAACTTTGTGATAATTGTTATGAATAGGCAACTTCGAGCTTTTATGCTAGAGTTAATATGTTAATAAGGGCATCCAATTTAAACTTAGAGTTTGGAGGGCGTACCATTTTTTTAATCTCGTTAATACCAAATGATCGCCCCGCCCTGTACAATTAATGATGGTCGCTCCCCTTTATCGGACAACAAACGATCAAGAAGCGGGCCAGGTTGTTGCGTCTACTCCAAAAATGCTTTCTCTTTGAAGAAGTGTGGGAAAATATATGTTTGTCAATAGCTTTAATAAATCTCTAAACGTTTTAAGTCACATGAACTAAAAAGATCCACAGGATTGATACACATTTTTTGCTGGTGACATAACAAGATTTACAGTGGAACCTCTTTATTAAGATCACTGTCCTCATGTGGTCTCAAAGAGAGGGAGAGAGAGTCATGGGTAATTTTTGCTCTTACACGTTCAATATGCAATATTTTTCCTGTGTGTGTGGTCAAATATCTAAAATACGTGCATAACATTACAAAGCACGTTTACATTTTATTTATTTTTGTAATTTTTGTTTCAAATGTTTTGTACAAAATGGTATTCCACGGAGAGAATGACATGACATACCTTATATCTGAAAACTACATATTAGCAGTTTATAACCTCAAACTACGTACATGTTGGTTGCAGCATTTACATACATTTACAAAATTAGTTTAGAGTCCCACAAATATTTCTTATTAACCATGGTTTTTATTACACTAAAAGTTAAACATGAATTAATAATCTAAAATAGTACATTTATTAAAGACATAAAATTAGCACACAACCGAGACCCCTAGCTATCCTGATTACAATGGAAATAATCAATGACAAAGCAATAAGTAAAACAAACACAATCTTGTATCCCCAATCTAGGTCAGAAGATATCTCCTGGGAGCATGCAAAATGGTCCGATTACAGGTGGTCTCAATATAGAGAGGTGGTCTTAATAGCATGCTCTATTTTTGGATAAATAAATTATAGCCAGGAAAAGATGAAAAATAGATTTAATTGGTGGTCTTAATTCAGAGATAGTTATAAGACTTGGTCAGAGAGTAAATGCTGTCTCAATTCAGTTGTTGATGTTATAAATGATGGGGTGGGGCACACTACTTCTTTTATGACACTAAAATAAACTTATTTTCATAGGGTGGTTTGGGATGTTGCCATTGATTGAGCATACAAAATTCATGACATCCTTTTTGCATGTTTGTCCCCCTCACCACCCTTTTTTCTGAAAACCTGGATCTGCCTATGCACAAAAGGTATTCATACTATAGAGGTGGTCTTTTGTATTGAGGTTGTCTTAATTGGAGGTTCTGCTGTATTTCATAAACATTTGCATTTTCATTGGTAACGTGAACTGTCTATAAAGAATCAGCAGAGCGTAATGTTCACAAACTACTTCCTTGTCCATGCTGTTTTAAAGCACATGAAATTTCAAACCAGTTTATTCAGTCACTCTCTGCTAAGACACGGCAACAAGTGAACGTCACTATGAGTTTGTTACTATTTGTCTGTTTGGTCCAAGTGGTCAGTGTGATGGCTCAATCCACACTTCTGGACAGTCAGTGTGATAATGATTGTTACATGATGAACGTGCAAATCCAAATGCTGACCGAAATGATGGGAAACGTGAAAGATGCTAATGATAAATTGGCTCAAACTGTAATGGAATTGATGGATAAAATGACATGTTGGAAAATAAAGTCAACAAACTAGACCAAGATCTTGCGAACCAAAAACTAATTACCTCTCAACTGCAGGCTGAGATCTCTGAATTGAAGTCGAAAAACACAACACCCACTAAAATAGAGACTACTGCAACAACTATTGTGACTACTCCCGCTGTTATAGAGAGCACCACAGCAAATGTTTTTGAGAGCAGTACAAGTTTTGACTGTGAGGACATTAGATCTCTTGGTTATGAAGTCAGTGGAGTATATGGAGTTAATGGAGGAAATGGCGAGATTAAGCACGTTTATTGTGAAATGACGGCTGACAGTGGTACATGGACCCGCATACTCCACAGGCAGGATAATCTGACAGAATTTGTTTTTAAGACATGGGCTGAGTATGAGGCCGGGTTCGGTGACCCCAAGGGCTCCCACTGGATGGGACTCATACAGATGAACAAACTCACCACTAACAAAGCATATAAGCTGCGTGTGGACTTGGAGGACTGGGAGCGGGCAACACGTTATGCGGAGTATTCCACATTCAGTGTTGGTCCTGCATCAGACAAGTACCGACTGAGCATCGGCGGCTACAGAGGCATTGCGGGCGAGTCGATGACACCACACAACAACATGATGTTCACGACCATTGACCAGGACAATGATCGGTCTACTCGTCACTGTGCTGATGGAACAGGATACCTCACCGGCGGCTGGTGGTACCACAGCTGCTTCAATGCTCGGCTGACTGGGCCGTACCTCGAGGGCGGCCGCGTGCCAGGGTATCACGGCATACAGTGGTTTGGCTGGAGAGGTAGCTTATACTCCTACAAGGTGGCCACCATGAAGGTCCAGCGCCTGTAAGCTCAGCCAGTGGACGAATTAGCTAACTAGAATTGTATCACCATTCTCCATAACAAAAAAAACAAACAAAAACGATTTAATTGATTTCGACATAGAGCTACATGAATTGTACGGAAACAGACTCATCGTTTAGTTCACATTTAAAATGGACTAATGTAGGAGATTAATTACTACAGTGTACTAGTGAAGGGATTGTTTACACTTTCTCTGTCAAACAATATATGTATAGGCACAAAGCTTATGCTGACTGGAGTCACTGGATTCTCATTCATTTGTTATCGGTTGGTGGATAGATATTACAAAACTATTTGTGCTGTATATAAGTTCCAACGTTTTTGAAGAGCTACATATATTTTTGCAAATTTTCCATTTTATCATGAACCTTTTGAAATAATGTTTATATTAGCCGAGATTGATATTATATATATATTTTGTCTAATCATGTATTGTTAGTCTCGTCCTTAGCAGAAGCATGATGTAGCAATAATGTACATATACTTACCGTAAAGAAATCTTTTAATTGGGTTAAGGAACATAAATATCATAACTAGGTATCCATATATGTGGCGGTTTTAAAGATGATAGAGGTATTACAAAAGATGAGAGCAATCAATTGTTGAGGAAATAGTCTGATGAATAGTTATTGAAGTAAAATCTCAGTTATTTACAACATTCTGTTCAAATATGTACTGCAGCCCATTGTGCTCTTGCTACTGTAAACATTTAGCATACTAAAAGTGTATAACATTGCATTTTGTAATATCTCGTCTGTAAATAAGATGCAAAGTATTTCCAAGTTATTTAACTTTTATGGGATGGACAGTATCAAATTTTTTTATCAGTAAAAATATTGTCAATTTTAGACGTAGGTTATTGTCAAGTGGTCAAATGTTTTACAAGTGATTATCATATTCATAGGAGCTTAAAATGTACTTTTTTTTCTAAATATAAAATTTAGATATATGTAATGCTAGAATTTGTGAAAACTTGGATAACTGCATGTTAATACTGTATACTCTAATAGTCAAATGCACATAACTATCTCTTAATGTCTGATTTAATAAATGATTTGATTTGATTTATCTTTGATGTTTGATGCAAACAGGAATGTATGTGCAAAATAGGATGTATTTTGGAATTTATATACATGAATAAATTACACATAACCAAATCAAATAAATAACTTTATAAAAGTATGAAAAGAAATATATACACGTATAATGAAAAATATGAACCATGTGATAAAAAAGACAAACAAAAAAGATTGTGAATATTCATACACTAGTATAGAATGCACTTAGCTTAAAAGGCAAAACGTACAGCGAGTTTGAAAGAGACATATAAATAGGGAACGTGGACTCCAGGGGTGGGTTTGGGCGGGGTGGGGGTGAGGTTTATGGGGTCGGTGGCATGAAAGGTGCAGGGGGCAGGAAGGAGGGTCACCATCCCTATTTCAGCCTGTAATACATTGGTGTCCATTTCTGATGCAAATATTCAAACAACACAGCACAGATAGGATTCATAATGTACCCAGCAATTGACATTCATAATTATTTGGATGGAAATGTTAATAATGTTAATAAACTGGCCCGGGATATTTTCCCTTTAATTCTCAAATATGTTGATCTTCAAACTGCTGTAGCAAATGTCTTTTGCGTGTGTGGTGGATGCTTGGTGGTGGATTGTGAGACACGTACATGCTATAAGTGTTCTGTAAGGCGAGGTTGGAGCTCAGCCAGGATATGTACCAACATTTAGAAAACAAAATGATGCTCATAGTTCTATAGCTAAGTAAAGCTATAACAAAAGACACGGTGCAGTAGAACCTCTCTATTAAGACCACTTGTGGGACCGACTTAAAGTGGTCTCCATGGAGAAGTGGTCTTTATATTGAGGTTCCCATTGGAATGTTTTTGAAGGATTGGGACCGAGAAATGGTGGTCTTAATTGGAGGTTCGAATGTAATTATCACAATTTCAGGTCCGAGAGGGTCATGCATAAAACTTGATTTATAAACTTTTAAAAAGAATCTAAGCATTCGTCAAGAATATCATAGAAGAGCACCCTTAGTACATAACGTAAACAGTACTGGCGATATTCCTGTTTTTAAACTCCAATACGATCATCACCTAATGGTATTCTCGACTGGACAGTCTTCCCTCTTATTTAAGGTCTATTTTATGCCTTTTTAACCCACTGTAATACATTTCCATCTGCGACCTTTCAAGGCGTACAATGTTGACATGAACTATACCACTGGAACGTTTGCTACCGTCATCCCGGTTGCTACAAAACTTCTTTTCCCCAAGGTTTAACTTTGAAGTCTCCACACTCTTATATAGTAAGCTGCTCTCCAAATTGTCACAGCCATGACAAGAAATATAAACACAGCACTTGCATCAACATCATGAGCCAGGGTGCATATAATCACGAAATGACACTGACTACTTTCTAGTCGGCTCTGGCTCATTGGGTGTTAGAGTTTGGACACTACATATATTTACACGGAAAATTGTATTCACTTTCAGTCTTCTACATTTGATTCTGTGTCTCTATAAGATGAAAATTTATGCTTCGGTGGCCGGGTGGATAGGAAGTTGAGCTCTTGAACCAAAAGTCGTAGATACAATTGCCGGTCGGTTCTGGTGCTGGGTGTTGAGCAAACTCATCTCTAAAAGGCTGCATTGTGCCCGTGGTACTTACAGTTTTGAAATGTGCTGCATGCTTATATTTCAAATAGTCTGGGTTTTTTATACATGAGAAAATGACGAGGCAAATTTCTTTCCTTTCTATATTCTGTTTGACAATGGACTATTTACAGTCCGCCAACCAAAGGTTAGGTAGTCGCATAACTATTCTGTTTATTAGAATTTATAATGGGACTGTGAAGACTGATAGATGTATGTTGTGTATCCTTTGTCAAAGCCATTGTTATCAGTTTGATATTTTGCTGACATTTAAATTTGCATGCAGTTTCCTTTGATCATTGCATATATTCACTTTTAACTGACAGCACGCAGAGAAACCATAGTCTAAATGATGTCTGAAGATTAGTCATTCCAACATTAGAGTCAGTTTAACCATATATCCAGGAAAAGGAAGAGGGGTTTGGGGTGGGGGTGGGGTCGCTGAGGGGATCTCGATAGAGGATATGCCAAAAACGCCATGGATATAAGATATTTTAGTGGCCGCCACTCCCCCCTCCAAGGTCTGCCTATGTGAGATGTACAGTGTGTGCATTTAGCTATTAAATAACTAAATAATATCAAATAGCTAAATATCAAACACCACTACCTTTAGAATGGCTATCTGTAGCGCTCATAGCGATCCTTACTAACTATATGTGCAGATATCAGATATGTGTAGACATGTTCTCAGGCATATTTGGTTGGGAACACGCTTGCTATAGACGATTATCAACATTCAAAGGCTGGTGTCAGAGGTTTACACTTGAAGCAGATTACTACAATGTTTACCCTACCCTTTATGCCCAATAGCATTTACAGCTCTTCGGCATCTGGGAGTCTTAATTCAAACATAGTTATATAGCCACTCAGACTTGAAGCGCATTACGGCGAGACTTATCAGTTATCACATGGGACTTAAACATTTGTGACTGACTTTAAATCCAAGTTTAAATTCTGCCGTATTGGCATTAGCGTTTATGATATAATCCTATCACAGAATAAATACACTTTATGCCAGGTTTCAAACTTATATTCGGCACCTTATTGAAGATGTGGGATAACTAAACAGAATACTGCAACCTTCTTGCTAAAGATATAATTTATTATATATTCTCTACTTTGATTTACACTTTTCAGAGTTACACAATGTCCAAATGAAAGATATTTATCTATTAAAGTTCTTGGCACCAATTTGATGATAATACCCGTGGGAATTATCACCATAGCAACGGCTATTTACAGAAGTGACCAGTTGAAACGTGTTAAAATTCTAGAGAACCTCTCTCAAACGACATTGAGGATTAAATAAGTGGTCATAGTCACAAGATGGTCATTTTTATAGAGGTTCGGTTTCGTAATATGCATATAGAAAAAAATGCAATATGAAAAATGGTCGTCGCATTGAAAAGGTTGTCACTTTTGAGATGTGGTCAGCCAAACAGGCTGCACTGTAGTAATCATTGTACCATGGCCGACAGCACACGGTGCATTATGTAGGGGGACTAGTGGCCCATTGTCCAGTGCTATTAATAGCCGTCTCGGCCACAAGTGGCGTCTCGCTGACCACTGCCAGAGTGACCACAGACCCCAGCAGCCGCCATCACCTGACCACAGACGCTTTATCATGCACAATAGTGTCGATCATCCAGAATTTTGTACGGTTGCTACCTACCTTTAGCATATTTTTATCATTGTTATTATGAGATCAGGTTGTTTCACCTGTGTGTTCTTATTTCTATTTTTCTTCTGTCATTATTATGTCAATTTATTGTTCTTAGTATTGTTAAGCTCTATTATTATTCTGTCATAGTATAAAATCCCCTTTCTAAGATGTGTTAACTGTTAGGTGTCTTTTAAGTACTTGTGTTTTTGTTGTATTCTGACGAGGACAACAGTCGAAAACAGTTAAATAAATAACATTTGGATATATTTAGTAATTATATGGTTTTAACTTTGGAATTTAGGCATATTTTATGAAGAAAGAACTCAAAATGATACATGGTTACCTACCAAGGGTGTCCAAGGCTAACTGCACACAGCCCTGTTATTTGTGGTACTCCACAGAAGTGGAACATTGTTCTCTTTTTCTTGATCCCCAATCTGTACATTATTTTAATGCCACATTTAAATAGTACATAGTGATAGTGGAATTCTGACACAGTGTCATAAGGATGGTGCCATTAACCTGTTGCATACGTAGTCTGATGATGCGTAGCCTGAAGTTAGACTACCACAATATTGACATTAACGTTAGGGTTCTATCAAAGACGCCATCACTGCTCCTGTGCACACCTACAATGAGTTGCATTGAACTTAGAAACAGTTCACAGTTACAGGGGAGTTAATTTCAGGTGGCGGTGATTCCCAGGCATTCTACAGACATTATCTATAGTAGCGGAACGCCCGCAAGATCACAGTAGTGATACGCAAGTGTCCATCTGATCTAATTGACGAATGCTGCATGAAATCCGCGTGCTATTGAATGGAAATGGGATGGGTTTATAAGGAAGTAGGATGTGGGGGGGAAAACTCCTTAAAATTTGTAGGATGTGGAAAAAGGGACAAACAATTAGGGATGTGGGATTTCTTAACACCATAATTAAATGCCTGTTTAATAATCTAGTGATGATGGTAAATAATAATCGATTGATTATGCCTTTTGAAAGACTACACACCATCGGACCCAAGTGAGAATCGAACTCACTAACTCTGTGGTCCCGTGAATGCTGATGGAGACTCCTACACCACTCACTCACATGCACATACCACCACATACTATCATGTATCACCATATACCACAACATACCACCATATACTACCACATACCACCATATACAACATAATACCACAATTTAGCTTCCTTGTACTACCACATGCCATCAGATATACCACCATATACCACCATATACCACCACATATCATCATATACCACCCTATACCACCCTATACCAGCACCCGAACAAAGCCAGTTGAGATGAGCAAACCCCAACAAAGGCCTTTGTGACTCACATGTATAGACGTCCATGTGCACTGCTCACCCTCTTTGCTCACAGACAAAGATCATTGTCACTCACTCGTATAATAGCCGACATCTATAATGATAAGCTTTACCATTTACATGTTGTTTTGTAAAGCATAGTTTGATTATTTCCTTATGGTGTCTAAAAGAGTCCAATTGAGCTGGCTGTATTATTTTTACAATGGGTATTTTCAAGATGCTAAATCATACATACATGTATACATAATGTCCAATGTTAAATGGGCACCAATGTGATAAATAATCAAACTGTTCAATCAAACGTTTGTTGCAAATAAAATGAAACACCTCAACAAAACCGATGGTCATTCACATTCATGGTCAATGTCACTTATACCCCCACCCCTAAAAATATATATCATTGAGCTATTCATATACCTGGTCCCTTTCCCCACCTCAGACAAACCCCATTGTGTACCACCCACTCACTATCACATACACATCTCTCAATACATCTCAAGATCATATCAATAGAACTAGAGGGTTGTATGTACAGCTATATACAGAACATAGTAAAAATCATAGTTGTATTTGAAATATTTTTAAGGTAATGCAATTTAATATATCAAAGTTTTTATAGTAATTTACCATTGAGCTACTCATAAAACTTCCCTCTCTCTATCTTTCTCCATCCCTCTTCTCTCTCTTTCTCCATATCTCTCCCCAATCTCTCTCTCCTCTCTCCATATCTCTCTCGATATCTCTCTCTCGCATACAAAACGTATAGATCACGCACAAAATCCCCCCACACTACCCCCTCCCATAAATCCTAACACTACACACAACCAAAACACCCCACATTCACCCCCAGTCCACACCCGCCCGGACAAAGCCCGTTGTATGCGTGGCGGGGTCAGCCGAGGCCGCCGGCGCCGACGCGAGGTGGTCAGTCTAGCGGTCACTGCCCCCGTCGCCGCCGCCGTCGGCTGCTTTAGCGGGGTGAGGAGGGGGTATAGTGGTGACGGAGTCGGCGGAAAGCAGACGATATCTTTGCGGGCAGAGGGACGCTTGTTTATAAGGTATTAGCACGTGGATGCGCTAATCTCTTTGTACTGTAATAGTTTGATACTTTATAATGAGTATATTGTAATGTAGTAGCAGTTTTATGCTGTGGAGAAATTGCATTTAACAAGGAGCCTTGTAGAGCTAAAAAGGTTAGTAATGATAACTTTCAAAATTTATTTTCTTGGTTATTGCACAGACAAACAAAAAAATACAAACAAAAACACAACTGTAATGAATTTTTTAATGATTCATTTAAAAAAAAGATATCACCTGCTTTTCTTCCAAAAAATAATGCTAAAATTACAACTTTTAAATGTAGTTAAGACCGCAGAGCAACAAGCAATTGGACACAGAATGTACTAATGTGGATGTTAGTGTTGTTAAAACAAAATTGCATTGTATTGTTACGTTCAAGTAAAGATCGTATGAGCAGGAAAGGTGATTCAGTGGCGATTTGGATATCACAGATGGTCTCATTGTTGGTTATTTCAGTTTTTCACTGTGTTCTGGAGACTAAATTTTGAATTTCAAATTTGAAGGATAATTTGATTTGGCATTTATTTAGAGAATTGTCCAACGTTTCAACACATACATGTAATTGTCCTCTCCAGTAAATGCATTTATTAATGAAAACAGATTTTTTTAATAAATTATTATCTTGCTTAATTGACAAAAAATGTGTTTCCTTATAAGATGACACTGATGTGTTGAAACGTTCGAAACTCTTTAGAAGCTATGTTTTGGGGTAGAATTCTTGATGCTATAAATAATTTAATTATCCTTACAAATTTAGATACTTAATCAAGAATTTAAACCTTGAAGAATGATTTGATTTGATCAAATCATTCTTCAAGGTTTAAATTCTTGATTAAGTATCTAAATTTGTAAGGATAATTAAATTATTTATAGCATCAAGAATTGTACCTCAAAACATAGTTTCTAACAACTTATTCTATACTTAAAAAGTTTACTTGGATTAAAATCATCACATTAGCTAGCAAAGAGAAACTAAGGTGAGTAAGTGTACAGAGGATAAATGAACGTTCACATTAAATTACACACGCTACAAACGCGGTGTATAAACGTTTTTGAACGCGGATAGTTGTCACAATTCGAACACAACACGTAAATCCCGCTTTACACCTGAGCGATCATTGGCGAACCCGTGCAACGCATCTACACGTATTATGCCACGTCGTCAACTTGGGCGTATTGTGGCGGCATTGAACGTAGTAAAAATGCATGGCACGACAAGTTGCTGAGGCAAACGAAGTGTTACTTATATGTGCGAATGTTCTGGGATCTGTAGACGCAGCATAACTATTTGAAGCAAACTTTAACCAAACTGAATGTTCGCTCAAAATTTTTGAACATGTTCAAAGTTTCCTGACGAATTTGCCAGTTCGCCAGTGCACGTAGACCTACATAGGTGGAATTCGCTATAGTGTAAAGCGGGTTTAACATTCGCATACGGGGCATACGTAGGATCGTCTGGTTTAATTACACGGGGCTGAATCGGTGCACTCTCTGTTCTGAGTGACGATACACGAGCGAACCAATACCGAAGCACAGCCGAAGTCTGTGGTTTTCACACGACTACATGTATGTAAGCGTACGGTCTGTCGTGTCAAGCGCGCTAATGCTATTTGCAATTGACCCTAGATGGACTTGGGGGTAAACTGAACTTTGGCACTGTTACGCCACTGTTGCTAGGCAAATTGGGGGCGGACGTCTGTTTGGCATTGCATAATTTTGTTGGGTGCTCGATAATGCTGGTGTCTGACACTGCCGACTATCGAAGCCGAGTCAGACGTGATTTTATTGCTATTGTTGGGGCGGGTTTATAAGGAAGTGGAATATGGGGTAAAAGCCCACAAAATAAAGGATGTGGGATTTCGGTGAGTGAAATGTGTGGGAAAAAAAGCCTTAGAATTGGTGGGATGTGGGAAAAAAGTAAAAAAAAAATTGAGATGTGCGAAATTAGGCAAAAAAACAACAACAACAACAAAACAAAACTAAATTAGAGATGTGGGATTCGCTTCCCTCTACATTTACCGTGCGCGTCTGTATACTAAATGTCCTTACATAGAACCTCTCTATCAGGACCACACTAGGGACTGGTCAAAGTGGTCTTAGTATAGAGGTTCACAGCGTTGTAGAGGTGGTCTCTACTTAAACTGCATCAGTCGGCAAGAAGTGATGAGACTTCCTTGGATAGAGCATACGACAATCTAATTGAAGATATTGATGATATGATAAAATATGATTCATGTTCTGTATTATATTCATGTATATAGAAAACAGTACTGTTTTGTAATTCAATTTGGTTCATTTTACATTATATTCTGAAGATGACCGCAAGGTTGAAAATATTTAATTGAAATGTGAATTAAAAAAAGATGTTGGTTCTATCATTTATAATAATTGAAGATACATATAGATTTAGCTGTAAAAAAGTGTCGCTGGTCAAATGTTTGAGAGGCACGAGATAGCATTAAGCATCTGTTGGATGAGTGAGACCAATGGGTTGTTACACCCATCTCATACATGCGCCAATCGCCGGACCAGGCTTATAAGATATAAGTACCTACATTCATTATATACCCTGTGATTGGGTCGCACATAAATACCAGTGTGTAGATCTGTCACCGAATATGTACCGCACTCATAACGCAATCGACTCGCGGAAAAGAGCGATCATAACGAAAACAGCGGATGGCTAAACATAAATGTAAATGTAAATGTCTGGTTTATAGTCTTGCTCCAAGTTTTTGATCTCACGACTTTACAACATGTGCCGCTGAATCATTGATCCAACAGGAAGGAGCAGATCTAATTGAAGAGAGGTGTTAAAAAGTGTCGCTGGTCAAATGTTTGAGTGATGCGAGATTGCGTTTAGCATTCGTTTGTACGGCTGTGGGTAGTGCTAGCTGACGCTACCACGTCGTTTAATGCGTCACCCGCCGGACCAGGCTTATAATGCAAAAGATCCCCAATTCATTATATACACTGTGGTTGGGTAGCACATAAATATCAGTGTGTAGATCTGTTTGTGAATATGCACAGCAGTCATAAAGCAATGGACTCGGGAAAAGTACGGTTATAACGTAAACAGCGAATGGCTAACGAAACATGCGCTGCTGAATAGCTGATCCAAATAAACTAAAGCCACCAGCAAAATCCATGCAGTGAAAGCGACGTTACACCTACACCAGGTCATTGGCAGCATCTTTGTTACATTATATCTTTCTTAACTCCCTGTGGAGTATACATCATATCACGACCGTAGCGCAGACTTGCTTATCACTCTACGTCTTTGCATCTTCTTGCAATCAAAGTCAAGTGAATATTTTGTTTGCTATACTGATACAGTAGATCTCCAGAAATATGATAAACAATTATGCACAGATCCACCCAACCTCAGTGGGTTTATGCGTCAGTGTAATTACGCTTATCATATATAAAATATAATTTACAGCGACCAGACAATGTAAATAAAAAATGAAAAGATATACAATATATAACAATAGGTAATAAAAGACGATGAACAATATACAATAGTAGGGTTACATACAATTACGAATTACATAATTTTGACAAGTAGAAGTCATAAGGATCTCACGGCAATCATGAGTTTAAAGTGACAAGTGTAACACGACTCGCCCTGAGGGTGTTTACCTGCCAGCTGTAGCCTGTTATCAATGAGTCGAGGGGGTGTAATTGCGAGTGCTGCCTTCTAGTGCACTCACCCCGGTGACAGCAGCACAAAAAAGCGCAGACGATAATAAAGGTTTGAAGCTGAGCCCAAAAGTGTGGTTCATTACATTAATGTCAAAATGTAATTTAATTGTTGGTGTACATTGGAATTTTTTAAGCGAAGCGTGGGACCACAGAAAATCAAAATTATGCAATTGATATTTGTATATAACCCTGATTAGCCTACTATTATATCTTCTTTTGATTTTTTTCTTTTTACATCGTCTGCATTGCAAGCACTGGTGTCACCCCTCCCACTTTCTGGAAAGCCTGGATCTGCCAGTGTTTTCAATATCTTGGCCTTGGAGTCTTTTCCCTGCAGACAGTCGGGGTTCATGTAAATACCATACAGAATATGCGGAAGTTAAGTTCAAACATTATGCATAATAAATATCACTACGATTTTAGGATAAGATGGATGACAACACATGTATACTGTACTGCCAGTTTTAGAAGCATTAATATTGGATCTTCATACAGACATTCGACGTCCGCTGCCAATTAAGATTATCAGATCAAGCGGTGATTTCAGTTCAAATATACAAAGACTACATTTAGATAGTTATTTAGATATGTTACCGCAATTTAACTGTCCTGTAAAAGCCACATAGCTGACAACTAATGGTGCAGAACTATGGCAAATAGATGTCGTAATCTCTTTGCATGCACCTACACGTAACAAAGACGGACACTAGCAGGGTCGCCTGGGGGAAAATCGGTCACTTTAGAGCAACTGTCTGGTCATTTAGTCAATTGTCAAATGGCAATAGGTCTTTCATAAAAGCACAAAACAAAGGTGATCCTATCACATTTTCAGCTGCCAAATTGGATTTTAGATGGCGTCCATAATTCCTATATTGTTTTTCTGTTCATATGGATCATTCTAAAATACCCATTCATTACGCTTCATATTAAACAATGATTCTTTATCCATTTGAAATCCAAGTAGGGCAAGTATGAATGGAGTCCTCTTTGTCAATAATTGAAATTATTTTAAGCTCCAAACTTGTTCAATTTGTGTGATCAATGAATCCAGCAAAGAAAACTACAAAACAATTCTCCAATATAGGATATTATTTCATTTAGATATATTTACATGACTCGTATATAAGAAACTACTTTTTGCTACCCAATATATTACGGTTCTTCTTTTTTTTCTCAGCAGACACCATGTCCGACAACAAGGATGAACAACTGTTACCGCTGGAGGAGGAGTTTGACATAGTGGACAACCACTTCCGTCAGAGCGACAGCGACGACGCTGCCAGTGAGGGCGGCCGGTCCTCTGCCAGCAGCGGGGACTGGGAAAAGGTCAGCGAGGGCGAAGAGGTACTCATGTTTTATATGTATGATGTTCTTTTGACATTAAACATTTTGTGACAAAACAAAGAGTTCATGTTTAGGCCTTCCAGTGCGCAGGGATTATAGCATCCCTGCAAGGGTTAAAGTAGTTTTAATATTGCTTTTCACTGGATTAGGATAGTAATCCCCTCGGTCACACACACCTTGCTTGAGTTGTCCACTTCTTTATAAGCCCCTGTAGGATTAGGGACTCAGTGCGCTGTAATACTGAATGACTGGAGCTATTAGAGCTCACTTCTCCCTTAGACACTGGTCGGGCAGGTTGGGCTGGCAACCTTTCCTCGGTAAGGAAACGCCCTTAGGGGCGATCCAGACGAAAATCAGGGGGGGGCTAGGTTTTTTTACCTGCTAACAAACTATTTTTTTCAGAGACCCCACAAAAACAAACTTTTTTTCGTGTTCATTGAACAACAAACTTTTTTTTATGTTGGTCTTATAAACTATATCTATAAGTCTGGACACATATACAAACAAATTTTTTTTTCTGGACACATATACAAACAAACTATTTTTTTTGGGACATATGCAGAAACAAACTATTTATTTCAAAAAAAGACCTAGCCCCCCCTGATGTTCGTCTAGTTCTACCATCTTCACGGGGCCTAGCCGATTGGTCCGGTCCACGACGTGGCCTGAGTGGCGCGCCAGCAATATGTTCACATTTTTTTCATACATTTCAAGTATCTACTTTTGCACGTATGATGTTCTCTTTCACTCTCAGCCTAATTGTGGAGGAAGAGGTACTAGGGGTGTCTTTGATGATTTAAAAAGAGGTTAAAGGTGTACATATTTAGAAGAGCATTTGATCTTTGAAATTGATTCTAGCATGTAGCATGTTAAGTGATGTGTCAATAAAAAATTTCAAGTATCATTGTGTGTTGTTACTGGTGGTTGCCTGAATTTTTTCCCATTTAGATGTATTCGGTAATGTTGCTAGTAAGACCACTTTTAACGGTAGTCCCAAATAATCGTACCACAATAGAAACCCTATAAGACCTCATGGAACCCAGGATCACTGTCAAGCGGTCTCAAAGGAATGTAGTCTCTTCATGAATGCTTGTAGTAGCCTCTTCATGAAGGTGTGGGTCCTTGAACAATAGTTTAATGGCAGGTCTCTATAAAGGTGATCTATAGATGTTTTAGTACATTGTGCAGGGTGAGGCAGTGGCAGAAGTTCCAGCAGCCGGCGCGACAGAGCCTCAGTCCCCAGGCCTGGGCGGCTGGCTGACCAGCTGGTTCAGTGGATCAGTCAGTGAAGAGCCAAAAGTAAGATTTCTTGATGTTATTGAATAGAACGTGCAACTATCCAAACTGAAACTATCATAACAATTATATTGAAAAGTAGTACAGCAACATGTTAATAATGATAAAAACTTGTGGACCAACAGTATTTTTATATTTCATATTTAATTTAGAACATAAGAGAGTAGAAATAGAAAAAAATAGTATGAAACCAAATGAGACCATATGCTGCATACCAAATCAGCAGAATTTCATATACAAAATGCATCTTTGTTGTTGTTGTGTCTTCGTTGTGCTTAAGGACACGTGTCAATCATTCAGAAATTCATAGCATTAGTACCACAAGATGACATATATTATTATAATTTCACAATAGAATTAAGAGACAGCATACAGCGTATCATATGTAAGGTTTTAAAAAGTAAAGTTCTATGATAGGGCAAATGAGATCTATTGACATTGCTACTTGCTGCTGCCAGGTGGAGCATTTCGTTGTGGTGCCGCCATTTGAGCCGCAGGAGCTTCGCATGGATCTCTTGAGTGAAGCGGCATCTGATGACCCAACTCTACCACAGCGTGAGACAACAGCCCAGGCGCAGCAGCCGGGCTCTTCTGGGGACCAGGAGACGCCGTCCCTCAGTGATGAAGCTATGGGAGGTGAAGAAGACTCCCCGCTGACAGCTGAAACCTCCGCCGCTGTTTTCAACGATGATCAGAACGTTCCGAGCAAGCATGAGTTGACTCCGGGTGAGGAAGGGTTGTTGATGGCTGCTGAAACCACCACAACTGCCGATGCCAATACAGAAGTGCTGCAGGTGCTGACTCCGGGTGCGGCTGCAAGTGCAATGTACCAAGGCAGCGCTGGGCACGTGGAGGTGATGGTTGATTCGGCAGAGGAGGACCTCAAACAGGTGAAACACCTTGACATACGATGTTAAAATACAACTTTGATTCAGGCCATCTCTGAACTAAGTTGTGAGCTTACTTTTATCCAAGCTTTGCAAAAGATAGAATTCCATTCAATGATTCATTCAATGATTGAATGTAGCTATGTAAACCCCACTAACCCCGTGGGTTCATGCCTTGTCAATACAATCATTTCTTCCATATTCATTTCACTGACATTTACCGTACCGTATTTCATATATTACTAGTTCAGTATTTGTTATCTTTCCTTTGGTAGTCGGTTTTAGAAATATATACGTATTCATATACCTGCAATAGTTTAGTACTTTTGCTTTAAAAATAGCCATACCTACTGCACAATATTTTGTGTACCATAAACCTATCCATTGATATGCATTTTAAGCATCATATAGGATTATAACATTACCGTAACGTATAAATAGAGTCTGGAGACCATGCGTTCATGACACATTTGATTTGCAGGTGAAAGAGGAAGCTGTTGTGAAAGACCGCCCTGATGTTGTTGCGGTGCTGGAAAACAACAGCTCTTCTGTGAGGGACAAAACAACAGCGGGTGTTCTTGTTGATGGAGGGAAATCTTCAGCTGAGAAGAGGACCCGTAAGAAAAAAAACAAGCCAGAAGCTGAACCTGTTAAAAAATCGAAACGGGCTGCTCGTACTAAGGAAAACAAGACTACTGTAGTTATTGCTGCAAATGAATCTTCCGGTAAGCAAGCTCAAAAGAAGGCTAAAGAAGATAGTAAACAGGACTCTGCATCTACAAGCAAACAGGAAGTTAAGAAATTGAAACGGGACGATCGCCAAAAACAAAGCAAGACAACTGCAGTTATTGCTGCAAATGAATCTTCAGGTAAACGGGACGCTCGTCCAAAACAAAGCAAGGCAGCAGTCGCGCCTGTTGCTAAGGAGACTTCAACTAAGCAAGCTCCTCCAAAGAAAGATAAAGAAGACAACAAACCACATTCTCCGTCTACAGGCAACACCCCTACCCCTCACGTTTCCAGGGAGGGTCCACGCAAAGAACCAAGAGTCCAATGGTAAGGCGATCCCCTTGATGTTTTTACCTTTGAATGTTTTGAATCTTTAAAACAAGCATTTAAAAAATTCTTTTGAAACATCAAATCCACACTGAGTGGTGATTTTTTTTAAACATGTTTAAATCTGCAGAAATCAAAAGTGATCATAGCTTGAATACACCGATATTGTGAAGAGTGTCCATATGGTAACAATGCTGACCCATATGGTCATGTGGGCTGCATATCAGATCTGCAAGCTAAAGATATGATAAAAATAGGTTTATTTTAGCCTTATACAAAAAGTCTATCAGCAAAACATCAAAACGAACCAATAGCAATTACAATAGTAGAACCTCCAATTAAGACCACCTCTATATTGAGACCACCTCTGTAATAGAACCTTTTGTCATGGTTCCAAACGTTCATAAAGTTACCAAAATGGACCTCCTTATAAAGATTACCTCTCTATTGAGACCCCTGGAGCTCAATCCCTCATGTGGTCTCAATAGAGAGATTCTACTGTACATAAACATAGAAACAATAACATGTATAGTCATAATTGATAATTATAAATACACATTAGATTATAATGAATAAACATTGTATTACATTGTGTTTGCTGCAGTAAGGGCTTCTACAGGACCTGGGACCAGCGTCAGGACAGTCACATGTTCCACTTCTACAATACGCACAAATTTAAGAACTTTGATGCTGATCAATATTTGAACAGGCATCCACGGCCATACTATGAGTTTGAAAAATCCAAACATAAGGTAGGTTGTATCATAGTGTTGTATTTTATTGTGTGTTATTGCATTGTATTGCATTGTTACGAGTCATTTGTATAGTACTGGAATTGTCCCTTTTTAAATTAATCTTTGATTTCCCCACTGTCTTTGTACTGTACAAAAAGTAAAATGAAACAGAAGATGCATTTTTAAATGTCGGCTGAGCAGTGATAATTGAAGTATTGAGACAGGTAGATATATACAACCAAAGGTGCCTCTTATAATTTAAGATTGTACATAGTTCTGGCAAGGATGAAGAACACATTTTATTTAATTACACTGTAGGTTTTATCACGAGGAAAGAATTGTATTTGTTAGCAAATTATTGTACAAAGATCCATCATTGCTGAGTGGAAATTCCACAAAAGTATTTATACAAATAATGTCATGTAATAAGGACTCTATTCTATTTCTCCTGGGTCATTTTAATCAAATATGTTATAAAAAGAGAGATACTTTTATATAAACTCTTATTACATTATGCTAATCAATACCAAACATGAACTTCACACCATGAAGCCAATAAATGAATTGAATCTAATTGAATCTGTGATAGCAAACAGTTTGTGCTGTTCTGTTCTGCAGAAGCCGGTGGGGTACCGAGTCCAGGCACTGACCGCCTTGGCGAACGTGTTCCCGTACCAGGACATGCCTGTGGTTGTCAACACGTTTGACGCTTGTGGAGGCAGGTTCTGCCTTGCGTTCCGCAAGCTGCAGGAAGAACGGAGAAGTGAGTAGCACACACGTGCACACACTCCTCACTCACATACGTGCTAATATACTCAAACCTGCACAATTTGTGTACTTTAACCACCCATACCGTAGTCAAGTCTTTGATTTGTGGAAGAGTAACTTTTAAAAGTAAACATATCTTTGACTGAAGCTTGGGATTACAAATTGTCTCTCTGAGTAGCACACGTAGTTCTCCAGACGTTTTGAGTATAAAGACTACACAAATGTATGTTGTTATATAGCATGCTGTTCCCAGTATACAGATTATACAGTTGTGTATTGTTAATTGGCATGCGGCTCCCAGTATATAGATACTACACATGTTAATTGTTGACTATACGTATGTATATTATTATATGGCATGATGTTCCCAGTATACAGACTACACAGGTGTGTATTGTTACCATTCTCAGTATACAGACAGGTGTATGTTGCTGTAGGTGTGCTGGGCTGGCTGAATGAGCTGTTCACGCTCCGCCGCCCGGACTTCCACCGGCCCACAGCCCTGCCTTTTGGGGAGTCGCTGCGGGCGGAGATGATGTACGCGGCTCACCGGGAGGAGCTCATGAGTACGTCACCACACAGGCACTCACACACAGAGACAAACAGAGACACACAGAGACACAGACACACAGACACACAGACACAGACACACAGACACACACACAGAGGCACAGACACAGACACACAGACACAGAGAGACACAGAGGGACAGACATACAAGGGACACACACATACACGTACACACATATGCACACTTACTGTACACATAATCACAGACACACATACACATACAAACGGACACGGAGCTAGCATTATGGAAACACACATGCACTCGCAAGCACAAAGGGACAGCCAAATACATAGTCATACACCCCAACACATAGTCACAGGGTTAGGAAATGATGGTTATCACACAAACACACATGGAAAGCAGATCGTAGGTTTCTTTTATTTAACTCATAATCACAAACATGTATATTCAGATCATCTTGAACAACTAGCAACTTGCAAGCCCTATACGACATTGACTACACAATTCACCAGGAATTGTAAATATAATTTTAAGAAAGCATTCAAAGGACACTCTTCTAAAGACGATATCTGTAATTTAATATGGTGTCTAAGATGGCAGACGTTTGCTATGTGACTTAAAAGGTAGACATTTCCAAACTTTTGAAATTGAAGATGGCGTCCAAAATGACTGACTTCTACCAGACATTTTAAACAGATCATTATTTTGTTATGTGACTTCTCAAACTGTCGGGTATGGTTTTGACGTAAGGAAATGGAGTCTGGTTTGAGATCTATTTATTAATTGTCTTCTAAATACCTATGCTCCTCTGGTTGTATGAGACTAGTCTGACCTGGCTAGACTCACAGACAAGACGCTAGCCCTGCCTTAAATATGGACCATGCTATGAAAAAGCTTGTAGCGTACATCACATCCCAACTAAACTGTGCTCTCCTCTGCCGGTACAGTGAGGGTGAGTGCAGTGGCTTAAGTCCATTACTGCTCACTCATATACCACGAGACTCCTTACCTAGGAAATCGACGTAACTAACGAGACAGACTAGAACATAGCATATCACCAGCCCTTAGGCTCGATCGCGGAGTTCAACACATGAGCGATACAGTAAAATGACAGACAGTTACTATGTGACTTAAAAGGTAGAGATTTCCAAACTTTTAAAATCCAAGATGGCGTTCAAAATGGCTGACTTTTACCAAGCCTTTGAAAAAAGATCATTTTTTTGGTTACATGACCTCTCAAACTGAGCGATTCAGTAACATAGTAATCTAAACACACGTTCCTCTTCAAGAGCTGCTGCACATGGACAAGTGCTCCGGCTGCGGGCGCCGGCACGCTCCTCTCGAGGATGGCACGGGGGAGGAGTCGGATTTGGTGGACTGCACCCTGTGCGGCCTCGCGTGGCGCCGCGGCCTGCACTTGTGCACACGCCAACACCACGCCGTGTGCGAAATCTGTGTGGAGAAGTTGGTCTTCCGCACGCTCAGTGAGTACAATAGAACCTCTCCATTAGGACCCCCACCTCTATAATGAGACACATTTACAATAAGATCACTTTTCCTGGGATTAATCTTTTATATTGTATACAGAAAGGAGTATTAGGGGCCGGGATTATGGCCACCTTTGGTACCAGTGTTCTCAGGTGGTCTCAATAGAGAGCTGGTCTCTGTACAGAGGTTCATTTTAATAGCTTTACGGGGCCGTGAAAAGTGGTCTTATTACAGAGGTGCTCTTATTAGAGAGATGGTCTCTATACAGAGGCTTACTTTGGTAGCTTTATGATGATTTGGGACCATGAAAAGTGGTCTTGTGATAGAGGTGGTCTTAATAAATAAGTGGTCTTATTGGAGGTTCTACTGTAATGTACAGTACACCTCGTAATAGAGGTGACTTCTCTATCAAGACTAGGACCACGATATAGAGGGGGTGGGTTTACAAGGAATATAAAAGTGGGATGTAGGAAAAGGGGGCACAGAAATAGGAACGTGGGGGAAAATGGATAAACAGAGGGATGTGGGATTTCAAGCTAGTGGGATGTGGTAAAAAAACTTAGCATTTCGGGGATGCGGGGGAAATTTGAAACAAGCCTAGGGATGTGAGAAATAAGGCCTTAAGATTAGGGATGTGGGATTTCTTAACGCTTTGCATCACACTTGTCCATAGCATAGTATAACAATGAACAATGTAAGGTAGTACATTCCAGGTGAATACTGGATAATACAAATAAAAAATATTTTTCTCCCAACCCTAAACATACCAAGCTATTGTGATATTACTACAAAATGGTGTTGATTTATGGAGCACATGCAACACACAACAATAATAACCAATTAGAACATTTCCAATATCAATATATTGGCAAATTTGGTGATTTAAAGGGTTAACCGGCGGCCATCTTGAAAAATGGCCGCCGTTTTGGAATTTCACGTGGCTAGCACATTTTTCTCAAACTTTGACATATAAACAACATTTGAACCAAATTTGGTGCTTGTATCATCAAATGAACGATTGTTTGGGTTATCTGCTCCACTAATAGACCTTCTGCTTCTGTAGACTGTGGTGAGGGTGACGTGGTGCTGTGCCCGCGCTGCCCGGCAGGCTCCGTGCTGGTGAACACTCCCGAGCTGAAGGTGCGCGCCTACACCTCTGCGCCTTGTGACAGCTGGCTAAAGCAGGTGAGTTGGCGTACACATACACACAGACAGACATACAGACAGATATACACGTATACACGCACAAACGCAGAGAGACCGACGCATTTACGCACACACAAACACACAGAGACAGACACAGAGACAGACAGAGAGAGACACACAGAGAGACACACACAGACAGACACAGAGAGACATACAGAGAGACACACACAGAGACATACAGACATAGACACACAGGCACACAGAGAGAGACATACAGACCCACACACACGCAGACACACAGAGATATACATCTACAAACACAGACATGACAGATAAACGCACATACGCACACACACAGACACACATGACACATGCACACAGACATACACGCACATTCACATAAACATACAGAGAGAGAGAGAGACACATACACATTCTAAGCATGTCTCAATGTATTATTTGCTGTTTGCATCCATGCACCATACAGCCTTGGTACGCACACATCATCTATAGCAAGCCCGCTCCTATCACTATACTCACACAGCTGAAGACAATATCCCGTTTTACTGTACCAAATGACGCTGATGGAACTCAAACTCACGACCCTGTGTGTGTTTCAGGAGGACGGGCTCGTCCCCCAGCCGCGGAGTGACGGCACGGCGCCCCTGATGGCGTGGTGCCCCCACTGCTACCGCTCGTGTCAGGACGTGAGCGGGGACGTCCACAACATCATGCGCTGTACAAACCCGTACTGTAGGCGGGTCACCTGCAGGTACGAGGCTCCACATGAATCTCTCTTAAACAAAAACATTCATTGTACTGGATAACCAGTTCTTTCTTCTTACTTGTCGTAGTGATTAAAACCCGCTTTACACCATAGCGAATTCCGCCTACGTAGCTCTACGTGCACTGGCGAACTGGCAAATTCGTCAGGAAATTTGGAACATGTTCAAAAATTTTGAGCGACCATCCAGTTTGGTTAAAGTTTACTTCAAATAGTTATGCTGCGTCTATGGATTGCAGAACATTCGCAAATATAAGTAACACTTCGTGTTCCTCAGCAACTTGTTGTACCATGCATTTTTACTACGTTCAATGCTGCTACAATACGCCCAAGTTAAGGACGTGACATAATACGTGCAGATGCGTTGTACGGGTCCGCTCATGATCGCTCAAGTGTAAGCGGTTTAAGGCTAACGTTGTCATGGCTCAACTGACGTTCTTATTTGCTGAGGCGGTGAAAAACGCTCCAGCAAAATTCAGACACTTTGAATGAGGCGTTATTTATTAGTTGAGTAATACCGGGTAAGCCCAAAATACATGAGGTCGCGTGTTGCAGGCTATGCGGCGAGCTGTCGCACGGATCGTTGTCGTGCGGTGAACTTCGGCGACTGGTGCAGAAGGAGCTGGCTTCGCGGTGTGCGCGCTGCTGCCAGCCGCGACGAGCGCTCCCAGGCATTGACCTCGACCTGTGTCCATGCGGCGCCGATGGGCAGTGCCGCGCATGCGGCAGACAAGACCGATCTTGCGACTTCGGCGACCATTTCAACGGACTGTGCTGCTGCTACCAGAGGTACGGACACTTTTTACGCAAGCGTGGATTTTGAAGGCTGGCTTTGCGTCACGAGTATGGTAAAAAGAGATTATCGTGATATTATTTCAATGATTTGATAGAGAAATGTGCATAACTTCTAATGCAAAACATCTGTGTTGTGCAGATGCAGAGTTACTGTGGCCAAAGAACGAGAGGAGGAGAGAAGAAGTAGAGAGATGAAGAAAAAACAGATGGAAAAAGGTCCGCTTTCCGGTCCCGTCGTGGAGGCTTCACTGGATCTGCCTTTGGGAAAGGAGAAAGGTCCGTCACAACAGGTTTATTTGTGAATTGTGGATAATATGAGTATTTTAAAATTGCGGTCAATTTTAGGTAAAGTCTCTTTTCTTTCTAAGTCATGGACATTTTAATATATATAGTCATCCATCAGTATTGAGACAAATTGAGGCCAGTCCAAATGGTCTCAATTAGAGGTGTTCTATACAGTGTTTCATTTATATCATTTCATTGCCAGATAACATTGTACATTAGCTATTAGTAGTTAACTTAATATTATTTCATTTTTAGTCAGTAGACGAAACTTCTGATCTTTCTGTTTGATCCATACTTCACTGTAAGCCATCCCTTGCAGGTCTGCCCTCTGTGGAGCTCCAGTACGTGAGGGCAGAGCTGTTCCCCAGCATGGAAGGTAAGTCCTGCACCCACCTCCTGTCAGACATTCACAATGGTAATCACTGACATTTGTCATTATAATTTAGATTACAAATACAAAACATGCATTATTATATGCCTCAAAAGTTATTGTGACAGATACAGTACTTAAACTGGACATGTCATAGCCTAGCATTATGTGGGGTTATTAAAACTGTTTGGTCACCAAAAGGGGACATATGATAATATGGTTTGCTCTCTTTGTGTTTCAGCAATAAATTAGCAGCAGCAGCGGCAGCAGCGGCGGCGGCGGCGGCAGCAGCGGCGGCAGCAGCAGAAAGCAGTTGATTGCAGTTCAACCAATGGGCTAGAAAAATCAACAGTAAATGTTGTAAAGACTGATTTGATTATAGTAATTTTATATCACTATAAACATATTTTACGTACTTTTACAAATTATATATAACCATAAATAAACGTAGTGTATGTATGTTTTTAATTCTTAGGCTATATTAACTTTGAATCCAGCCACAACTACAGTTACTGGATATTGCAGTGCGGTACATTTTTGAAAAAAAAACCCTGCTTTTTTATAACTTATATTATTCATGCTGCAGAGTATGTCATGTGGCTGGGAACAATCAATAAATCTGTTTTATTCTCATCATCGTGAGTAGGGAACGTTTTGTGTTTCTATGACGGTGATGGGACTTTACGTTTGCATTGTGTTCACAACTCTGATTGCATAGAGTGCACTGTGAACAAGAACAAAAAAGTAGGATACCGAAACCTATTTTCATTTTTAGCTAATCATTACACAATTAGTTTTTTAAATAGATATTCTATGTGATTTTGTATAGTGATCCGTGCAATCTGTAGATCTACATATTTAAACTAAAAAAGTACACATGATGAATAAATTGATTGTATTGGTGCTGCTATGTTTTTTTATTTCCAACATAATATTTTGATATTTCTCAAAAAGTTTAGTTTGTATGAAATGTATCTGTTGAAATCCTATTTCCAGAATATTTTACTTTTTGGGTGAAAAATGAGGCCATTACCCAATAAGGTTATTATTGTTGGTGCGTTAAATATAGATGTTAGTTAAGTTTATATATCCTCTGATATGAGCCATGAATGATTCAATACATAATTATTGTACATGCGATGATAGAAAATGTATTTAAATGATAAATCCCATTTGAATCAGTTGTCTTTTCCTTCGTTATGAATTTCACCGCACATACAGAGCAGTTTGCCTGCAGCATACAGAACTAAAAGTAAAATTCATGCCGAAAGCACACAGACACCGTCCGAAACCGACCTTTTACGTGGAACTGAAATAGCAGCCTTTGCATACAACTAAACATTGAGCAGCTTGTGTCAACCATGCTACACAGTCATACAAATGTATGGATAATGTGACAAAAAATAAGGCATTACTTGTCACCAGACCGGGCTATTACTTATAACATTCATGTATAAAAACACCCAACCAATTACACCAATAAAACAGAATATGGGGTTGAATATCCGTATATATCAGAACAAGTCCTATGATATAACACGTAAAATACATCACCACAGCTTTACCACACATATACACACCGTGTTTAATGATTGCACAGACACATTTGAATCGCCAAGGTAAATCATTGCTTCTGATGGACGTAAAGGTCGGTTTTGGACAGTGACAGTGCTATTCGACTACTCCCGATGATATCTATACAATGCAATGCAATGCAATACAATACAATACAATACCATACAATACAACATTTATAAAGCACTACTACTTCACAAACAGGAATTTAAGTGCGCTGTACAGAAAGAAAACAGTAAAAATAAACATAATAATAATTTCACATTAACTCCCAAAATCATCGATAAAAAGAAATGTTTTACACTGCCCTTACAATCTTGATAGGTTTCTTTCATTTTGTTTTTATGATTTTAGTGACTATCCATGGAATCTATCTGTACACTTAACACTGAACCTTTGTTAAAAAGCAATAACATTGGGCTACTCGAACTTCCGCATATCTGGGACAATGTCCTGGATGCCGTCATGTTACTATATTCTGAGAAATAAAGATGGAAGATGAAGAGTTGGCCCACACCTCGAAAGATTCTGAGATGAAAATGTTTTATTAACATGCTTTATTTGTTTTACAACATTACAAAGATACATACTAGGCTGTATGAACAGTCTCATTATCACATCCAGTGTGTCAAATTTAAAGTGTATACAAAAAGCAAGTGAATCACCAGAATTGTACTCCTATAGAGTTCATGAGTTACACCTGTCTGATTCTTTCACTTATTTGGATGTGAATGGCAAGGCAAAAATATTACAAGGGCATGGAGAAATGTTAATCCAGGAATGTGGTATATGAAGTTAATGGTATGTTGTCGGGTCTGGTGGTGGATGTTGAGCAAGCTCATACCTAGACAGTTGCATACTGCTCCGTGGTACCTACACGTCAAATAGGTACAGGCGAGGCGTTGTGATAGCTAGTGTGAGTGATTAGCGTCTGTGCGCCACAGCAGCAATTGTGTGTAGCTAGTGTCGTATGCTCCCCAGGGAGTTGAAAGAGATAACTAGTGTTAAAAAGGATACCAATAACCCTGGTGTGATTGTAAAGTCGTCTGCAACGGGATGGGGTGACAATTGAAACTAGATCAAAAGTGTTCAAAGAACACGGCGTCGTTAGAACAACATTGACTTACGAGCAATTAAGATATATATTGAAACGACGCATTATTTACAATGAAGAACTTTATGAATTTGACGAGAAAACCTCAGAATTGATTTACAGCAGTGATCAATACGATGCAATATCCACAAATAAAATGCCACTGTCTATATCACATATTGAATATTGATTTGCTCAGCAGCAAATATCAAACGGCACAAGTAGACTTTTTTGATGCTAGTGAATTATTGATCCATGACTGTGCATTCAAAACTAGTTATAAAATTGTAATTGGACCATAAATAGCCTTGTAGAAACTACACTTTAATTGGCAAAATGCCCAAAATCGAATCACTTTGGTGTTTACTCATATCTCATACTTGTGTAAAGTTTAAACCAAATCTGTTCATCGGTGAACGCTCTAGCTTGTCCAGAGACATATATACATACATACACACATAGTGATATACAAACGAACGAAACCGAAGGCTTTTGCTTCAGCTGCTGATGCGAGACACTGATCACCCCACCCCACCCCAAAACTGCCAGTTACACAAAGTGTATGAACGGACCGATTGTCAAACACGTAAGCTAATGGATAAAGCGGTTCCTGATGGTACGGCGATCATACGTAACAATTAATCAGACGCAAAAACGCTACATACGCCCCACTGCGGCTACAACATGCTCTCGCCGTGTGACGGCGGCGCGGCAGATCGCACGTTGTGCTGGATACACATTGCATGCGTACATTAGTGACTATTGACACAACGGCCGTTAATGTTTTTCTATTACTATTGGTATTTGTACAGTAGTTTTCCCAGGGTGGCTATTGTCGTAGAGGATGCTGGTCTTATTGTAGCGGATATATCAGAGCAGAGACTCTTTGGTTGTGATTTAGAGTAGAATGGTGGGGTTTCAAAATGCTTTTTGGATTAGGAGTTCAATTTATATAGGGTATTGGGAGAAAAGTTCAATAAAACATTATAAAAGGGAGTTAATTGAATACAAAACCAGAATATGATTATGGTTACTTTAAATGAGGTATGTGTGATATTTGTATCTGTAATATGGTATGAAGAAAGCGCAAGTGGACAATGAGATTTAAATTACAATTTGGGCACTATTTTAGTTTAACTGGCAATAGAGGAAAGATAAAACAACGTATACGTAATAGTGCTATAGACGCATAAGTTTGATAAAAAATGGCTGATGATGCCATTTTCAAGTGTGTGCAATATTTCAAACAAACATATACAGCGCACTTCAAGTTTGCATTGTGTAAATGTCAGCCCACGGCTTTCCATAATGCACTCATCAACGGAGACCTAGAGTTTGTGAAATCATTTCTAGAAGCATTACATACCGCACAAGCTGTGGCTAATCAAAATAAGTATAATGACAGAATGAACACAAGTATCAACGAAACTGGGATGAACATTAGTGATTTACCAAATAGTAACATTGTTTGTAGTGATTATAGGTCAGAGGGCAGCTACAATGTAGCGTTTGATGTTAGCATGTCAAACGTCGCTAAAGAAGATCAAAATACTACAGACGACGAGGACATTGAATTGAGCACACTAACTCCCAGCTTGAAGCACTTTGTTCTCAACACGTTGATACACACTCACATTCCTTGGAGGAGGGAAATAAGAGCCCACAAGATCACGAACACTGGTGTTGCTGGTGCAAATAGTCTTACAGATTCTGCCACAACCACAGTAATAGATAATCAAAATGACACCAGAGTGGCTGGGGCTGAACCAGAAAGTGGCAACGGCACATTAGAACAGGGCAGTTCAGGGCGTAATGTAACAATAAAAGATGAAGCTACAAAAGTCAATGTCTTTTCCAAATGGACTGGGTGTTGGTGTGATACAGCAGCAAGCGCAGTCACAGTGGATCCGGTAATTGAAAGAGATGGAAAACGTGACAATACAACATTGGAACAGAGTACTTCAGAATACAAAGATGAGGCCGTTAAAGGAGAAGAATCCCCTGGGGAATCTGCAGAAGGGGCCATCTCTTACAAATGGTCTGGGCGTTGGTGGGCGCGTCTGTGGGCCGACGGACTCATTCAGTGCTGTCTGTCGATGGCGCTATACAGCAGGAACTCGCAGCTGGTCCAGCTCTTGCTGGCAGAGGGCGCGGACCCGACAAAGTGCGATTCTGAAGGAGAAAACTGTGTCCATCATTTAGTGCGAATGGGCGACAAGTGGCCGGATTTGGCTGTTGACATGTTTGCGCTGTTGCAAGAGTTATTGTCCACTGATGTGTTGAAGGCTTCACTGAAGCAAGAGAATCTACAGCAAAGGAATCCTTTAGATCTCTCCGCTAAACTGGGCGTTCCAGAGATGATGCTTTGCATCCTGAATACGCAGAATGTCTATAAGTTCCGGATAGCTCAGTATGCCAATAAAGTTTGCAGTGTCTATGACATTGGGGAGTACGAAGGCAAAGGGCGGAAAGTCGACAAATCGGTGCTGTTCCGCCTGACGGACATGGACGAAGAACAGGTGGTGCGGGCCAAACGCTGCGGGCTGCTCAGTCGCGAACCTATCAAGTCTTGGTATGAAATGAAGTATGCGGCCTACCACAGAGTCAAAATCATGTTCATCGCTTTCTGGGTGATTTTTGTGTCCTTCTTTTACCTAGATGTAATCATGATCTTGAACGATTCATGTGGGGATATGTCGTACACTTTCTTCTCCCAGCTCACGGTCACCACGAGCGTCTTGTACATGGTCTTTGAGCTGGCGTACATTAAGGCCGATTTGAAGATGATATTCAAGACGTATCGCGAGACGATTCAGAGTGGAAAATTTCCTGTGACCTTCACCTTTGCCTACAGGGTGTTCCAAATGCTGTTCTCTGTGTTCGCGTTCACCGCGTACTGGTTCCAAGGCTCAGCTCAGCTCAGCGTCATGGTGCTCAACGCCATCTTTGCCATCCTCGCTCTCCTCATGTTCTTTCAGCTCTCCTCTAGCCTCGGTCATGTGCTCATCGTGTTGCAGAAAATGATGTACGATGTCACTGTTTTCGCCTCTATGGACATCCTGCTGTTCTTTGGCTTCACCATGGCTTTCCACTTGATGTATTGCGTTGGAAACGCTGCCGACGATTGCACATCCAATACAACAACTTTTGAAACATCTAACAATCAAACCCAACAGGCAGCTCTCACCTTCGCAAGCCGCAAAACCACCTCCTCCTCCTCCTCCGTGAGCGAGAATCCGTTTGAGTACTTCTACAGCAGTTGCATGTACATTTTTCTGATGATGATTGGGATTGTGGCGCCGTCTGACGTCACCTTCGACTCGGCGCCGCTGCCCGGCCTGGCCCGGCTCCTGTACGTGGTGCTCGTCATCGTTGGGGGCATCGTGTTCATCAACCTGCTGATCGCGCTCATGTCCGTGCGTCTTGAGGCTGTCAACCAGTGCAAGGACGAGATCCTCAAGCTGGAGAAGCTGTGCATCCTGCAGTACATGGAGGTGGAAAAGAGGCCCCCCCGACCCCTTCAGTTCGCGGGAACCCATGTTCCTGGGAAAAAAAGGGGGAATAGGGGCAGGCCCAGGGGGCCTTGAGAATTTTTTTTATTTATTTTTGTTTGTTGGGGGAATTAAATTTTTGGCAAAGGGGAATTTTTGGAATTCCCCCTTTTCAAAACCTTGTAAAAATGTGCTTTTCCAAAAGGGTGTAAATAAAAGGGGAAAAACCCCTTGGAGGTTTGGGGGGGTAGGAAGTGAGAATTCCCCCGTCCCTTTGAAAATTGGAAACAAAAATGGAGGGTTACCGTTCCCAAAAGCTTTAGGGAACACCCGTTATTTTTAATGTTCACATAAAAACGGGATGAAAGGAATCACGGTGTTTTTGAAAAAACAAACTTGTTGAAATTTTTTCGTAATTTTTTAAAAAAATTTATTTTGGTTCCTTTTTGTTTTTTTTTTTTCTATTTTTCCCAAATTTTTTAAAAAAAAAAAAAAAAATTAATTT
>CM032662.1:43704195-43732261 GCA_019095985.1 Streblospio benedicti | reverse complement strand
AATTAAAACAAGCCTGTAAATACGATATCGATTTATAAACAGAACATCAAAAGCAATTATCATCAACATCTCTGTTAGCATCACAATTTAATATTGAAACTAGATATAATTCACCGTGAAATGAAAGTTCAGAAGGTTTTCAACCAGAAACAATTAATTAGACTGAAAAACTAATACAAAAATCTATTCCGTAAAATAAAAAGCCATGATGTCGTTTCATTTTCGCTCAACATAGCATCTCTTTTGAACACAGTTTGTATAGATATATGTAGGTACGCTCGATATATTCGAACCTTCTACAAACACGTAGTATTGGATTACTCAAACTACAGTTGAACGTTGCAGTTTTATCACTCCTATTGGCAGAATTGAATACAGTACAACCTCCAATTGAGACTATCTCTCTATTGAGACCACCTCTATAATAAGGTCACTATTTACGGTCCAAAACCTTCATAAAGCAATCAAAATGAACCTCTGTATAGAGATCACCTTCTATTGAGACCACCTAACACGGGTCCCAAAGGTGGTCTTAATAGAGAGGTTCTACTGTACATTAGAAACCCTACCAAGACCATGTTACCTTGTGTCTTTTCTTTTTTTTGTTCACTTATTCCAAAAAAACACTTTATTATCTTTGCGCAGGTTCAAGACAGGTTTCAAATTTATATCCAAGACCACGGTATACATGGACAAATTTTGAGAAAAAACTTTGGTCTAATTGATAGACAAGTATGGATTGCAGTGAAAACTGGCGAGCACAGACCATTGCAGTGCGCTGGCGACCACAAATGAAATGAACTAACTGTGTTTTTACACCTATTATTGCTGTCAACGCAAGAGGCTTCTATTCAGACACGTTAAAAAGCACTGGGTTCCAATGTCTCTTGTGCAAGGTATCTACAATGTCTATTACATGTGGAGATTGAGAAAAACCATCTAGATGGTATTCCTAGCTAGTACTCAATTGCTATAAAACTGGGTGTACCTCTAACAACATTGACAGTATATGGACATTGTTGACATTATTATTGTTTAATGTACGCTCAGTACCGGCAAATCATGTACAATGCATTAGACGAAACCTATAAATAAGTTGGTCTTGTCCATATTCATAATAGATATTTGAGCTTCTGCTATATACGAATGGTCCAATATTGTAATGTAGATTTCAGTTTTTCTATGGCTGTGCATTTACAACCTTAATACAAAGTGCGGAAAATTTTCAAACGAAATTGAAGTTTACCCATGCAGTAAGAAAAAGGGCACCAGACTGACCCGCAACTATCATCTATGAATATTCTAACTTAAGTATTTAACTTCCGCTCGACCTTCATAATGAGCTAATGTTCTGTGATTTCTCTGTGATACCATCTTCAAGGTGGTGAATCAATCATCACTCTGTTTGATCAGCACCCTAGTGTGCAGCACCCCACCCTAAGTATAAAAAAATATGGAGGACTGACACACGACCAGCTGTCAAAACAATGCGTACTTTTTCACAATTACTGGTGAAAACATGAAGTTCAAAAAAAGGAGAGGATGCTCATAGATCGTCAATGTTTCCTAAAATTCATTGTATTTTGTCGTATCAAGGCTCAAGCAAATCAAGCAAATCAAGCTCCATTGCAAAAAGTGGGCCAGAACACGGTGACCTCCTGTCGAAAGTGGCATGTGCACCTGGTGTAGTAGAAAGGTTCGGGGATAGAGGTGGATGAAGCATAATGAGACATAGATAGACCAATTACAAGTTAGAATTTGACCAAGAATGTACATGTCCCTGAATGTACAGGGAGTTAGTCAAATGGCCATATCATGACTCATAGGCACCTTCATCTTTCATCTGAAAAGTTGGTCTCTCTGGAGACCCCTTTCATTCAGCCATAAGGAAGAAGGTGCGCTCTATATAGACTGTGCTGTTCTGGCGGCATCAAATTTCAACCAATCAGAGCTCTACGTTGGTTTTTGCAACGAACAACAAAGCACACATGGCTCATGTATATTCATGAGGACTGCTGAAATATAACTTTAACACTCGTAATGTTCTGGTATTGGTAGAGTAAACAGTACCACTGTGTACGTCATGATGGAGCTACCAATCTGGAATATAAGGAAAGTGTTCATACAGATTTCTAGCAACCTTTTTGAAAACGTATTGTAACACACTCATTTGTCAATTAATAAACAGGGGTTTTGACAAATATTTCCTTGCTCTTTGGACACCACACCATCCACAAAATCACCACCTTTAACTAGCCAACAAAGATATGCTTTGATTTTGCATCATGCAATTGACTTTCATTATAAATCATCACTTGAGACTTACTATGAGAATTGCCTCTCTGTTGATGGGGAATAGATTGTAGGCGGTCAGTCCGATGTGGGATGTGTTTATATAACTCAGAAACATGTTCAACTGGAATCAAAAACATTGCCAGTTAAGTTTTAATCTAAAAATAATGACATTCTGTATTATCATTTACCATCTTTATATTTTGCCAATCGGTAGGCTCTACACATGGAATTCAGGTAAAGTAATGTATTTAATTTTCATTAAATAAATGCCATATCTGTTTGCAAGATTCGTGTTTTGAGCTGCAGCAGTTCCTCTCACATATATTAAGTAAAAGTCAAAACAAAACAGTGACACTTCTTTATGTCTGCTTTAATGTTCCAAAATGCTAAAAAAATATTCCAATATGAGCATTGATTTTTGGAGGATGTTTCACTGTTTTGTTGTGACTACTAATGAATAAAAATGCCATGTCATTACCTACATTATGTGATATGAATATCTGATTTACTTTATTACACTACACAGCATACCTAAGAATGTAACACAAATGGATATTACTTTTGACAGCTGTTTAAAAATGGAGGCTTGTCCGGGATGAGCGTTAAGAGATCAACTCACTGATTGTGTTCCCTGAGCAGACAAGTGGCGCGGGTCCAGTTTGTACAGTTCAGCTTTACAGCTCGTAGCCTGTAGATATCAGTAAACAAGGATTTACATTGTATAATTATGTATGTCATGTCATCGCTTGAAGAATATAGTCATGGATTCATAGGTTAAATTAGAATATTGACAAATTAGAATATTCAGAACGTTGATCTTAAACTTCTATACGATTTGCAAAACAGCAAAGTAAAATGAGTTTATAATTCAGCATATCATGACAAATATCTTTATATCTAAAAATAAAAGAGAGTACATGCTTACAATAAATTCAAGTTCAAACTTTCCCACTGAGATAAGTTTGATTTTGATTTCATTGATCTTCTACTATTGATTTTGCACGTGTATAATCTTTTCCTTCCAAATTACCGAACATATACTCAGGTAGAAATAGATATTGCTTTTGAGTGGAGAAAATCATACTCACTGCGTCATTGAGGGAGATTCCACACCATAGCACAATGGATGCATTCAGGGTTCCGGTGAAAATCTGACTCACAAAAGCCAGGATGGTAAATTCGCTATTATCGTTGGCAATCATATATATTGCAAAGCAGCCCTGGGCGATAAATACACCAATGAGCAGCAGAGCCACAATGCCGAAAAAATCGTCATGTTTCTGAGTCAGTTCTGCAGTTTCAATAAAATCTTCCCTTTGCTTTTCAATATCTTCATCAGTATCCGCATCCTCGTATCTCTGTTTTTGCTTCAACGCCTGTAGCCTACCTCTAATACAATAGAATTGTCTTTTTTCTATGAATGTAACGCATAATCCAAAAAGCAGTAATGACCAAAGTGGCATCATTGCAAAAGAGACGCAAGCAAACAATATATAGATAACAAGAGTCTCATGCACGCCAGTTATGTTCTCAAGTAGTGGGTAGAACATGTACAGGAAAGCCTGGCGATCAGTAGTATTGTACAAAATTAACATTGATGCAAATAAACTGATGAGCATCACAATGGTGCTGATTATACCATAATTGCAATACTTTACAAACATTTGCTTTGCCGATGGACAGCTCTTCCTTTGCAAGAATTCTGAAATATCGTTCAGATACATGAGTGAATTCCGCCGGCAATTAACACTAATGGCAGAGATACTGAACGCAGTCACAATAATTGATGAGAGGATGGTCAATAACATATTCTGTTCAGTCAAAGTGGACATCCAAATAAAACGTCCTGAGTTCAGAAGCATCATCCCTGTTACCACTGCACAGTAGACAGCCAAAGGAACCGTCGTACTTTTCCTCCCTGTTCCCACGTAGATGCCAGAGACTCTGAGCATCATGATGAGCCTGTCCAGAGCCGCCTGGGCTCTCTCTGTTGCGTCACTGCTGCTTCTAACTGTAATTGTTGCCATATTTGATTGAACAACACTATAGTTATACAATTATGATTCTTAACTAGAATTTTCACCAAGCACTCTCTGAGCCAGTCTACGATGGAAATGTTCTTCCAACTATTTTGCGATCTATCACAGCAATAGTGTAGTTCCCGCGATACCTGTTTCGTATAATGTTTTACCTGACAACTAATGGGCAAGCAAACAGACACATTAGGGAGCGACCATAATTAATTGTGCAGGGGGCGGTCATTTGGTGGGGGAGCGACTCAATTTTCTTTGGTCAAAAAAGGGAGGGCCCTCAATTTTAATTCAAAGAGAAAACGGGAGGGCACTCAATTCTCAAACTGAAAAGGCAATAGTTTACCCACTTTTGTCGCAAATTGATGTATTCCTGCAATATGCATGGTTTTGGATTTAATTGTATTGTAATGTCAACAAGTCAAATAGATTGTAGGAATTGACCACGAGATTGGAGTGTCAATCGTGAAATTGGGCATGCTGACGTCTGATTTACCCGAACGAAGTGAGGGTAAATCAGACGTCAGCATGCTCAATTTCATGATTGACACGACAATCGAGTGGTCAATCACCATTCTATCATGACTAAAATCCATTTCATTTTAAAATAAATCATATTATAACATTCTCATTGCAAGTCAATTTCGTTTGTTTTGAGCGCGCGGAGACCACTACTACGGCGTTAGTCTAAACTTCTTCTCTCCGCTACACGAAACACGCCTTGCGATGTCAGCGGCTATATTGATAATGTGAGGAGTTTAGACTAGCGCCGTCCGCGCGCTCCGGATCGTGTTTTCCATCGCAAAATTGAGCACGCTGATTGACCAATCAGCGTGGGTTATTGGGAGATTTTTGCACGGAATGATAGAATGCTAAATATGTATTCATTGACCATTGACAGTAATAATTCATTGCAATGTACTTTAAACAGTTTTCGGGGAATCTGTCCAATATCAAACTTTATAATAGGAAAGTATGTCATTGTTCATACTTACCCGATGGAAGGGGGGGGGGCGCTCAGTTTCTTATGTTCACATGGGGAGGGCATTCAATTTCAACGTATAGAATTAGGAAGGGCGTTCATTTTTTTTTATCTTGTCCATACCAAAGGACCTCACCGTCCTGTACAATTAATGATGGTCGCTCCCTTATAAAACTAATGCACATGCATACATCTTAATGGTTGTGTAAATTATGTAGCACCCACTGACATAATCAATGTTGTCCATTTTTACTTAGGTGATTTGATCAGTCAGTTAGTGTAGATGTTGATATATTGAATAAAGGCATCAGAAATTAGTCATGTTATCAATAAAAATATGAATATAAGTACGGAGGTATGCAAATCTAATTTCATTGAGAACCTACGGTTTACATATACAATATAATCACGCATATTAGCAGCTGCATTAATATAATCGTTTTCCTAATAATCATTTTCTCCTTTGTGATGTAAGATACATTAATCTATTAAACCATCATTGTCCTTAGAATGAATAAATTCCATTCATACCAATGGTAGTGTGTGTTTGCCCAGATACAAACATAGATGGGGTGTCATAGGTAGTGACATGCACATAAAACGAACAGAAAGCTCTGCTTTAGCTGCGGAAGAGACGCAATTAAGCTAAAAATTGTCTGTTCGCATGAAGCATCCAGTGAAAACTCGCAATCGCAGTCTGGATTTTTCAATATTTTTAGGACATCCCTATGATTTTCCACCTCATTTAGTTCTTTATTAATTCTAGCTCTAATTTGATTAGCCCTTTGCAATATTATTTTAACTACCTTCCCTGTCTCCTACGGAGACAATTTTATTACTGGCCATACAAACATCGTGTTCGTTGACCCCTGGATTTCTAAACCCGTGAGAAAGACATAACGCATGCAGCAACGGAGAAACATAACGCACGCAGCAACAATGTGATGGCGAATCCGGAAGTGCACTGTAAAAAAAAAGAATCATTTGTACCCAATTTTTGATGGTAAGTCAGTTTTCTCGTCAATACTGATGAAAGCAAGCGCGCGAAGAACAAATAAACCCATAAAAGGTGATTTCCCATAAAGTGCAACACTCAAAATGCATGAAAGCGCCTCAGGAAAGTGATTGCAGGCGAATTTCCAAGAATAAAATAAACAACCATGGCTACGCCTTTCTTTGCCTAATTGTATAAGAATATTGTTCAATGTCCCTTTGCATTTTTGTCCCTTTTCAACTCTGCAGTCACAATCTACATATAATTAACGAAGAGGGTGTGTGGCTCATGGTTGTTTTTTTTCATTTTGGAAATCACCTTACCGTCATTTTCCTGGGGCGTTTTTGCACTTTTTGATTATTGCATTGAATAGGACACCACGTTTTACAGGCCTATCTGTTCTTCGTTCACTTCCTTTGGTTAACATTAACGAGAAAACTGATTGAGAAATCTTTTGCTGTGATTGTATGTTCTGATTCGTGTTCATATTCTCCTTTTTGCACTTGGCTGTTTGGAAATCGCCTTACAGTCACTTTCCTGGGGCGTTTTTACACGTTTTGAACATTGCATTGATTAAGACATCACCTTTAACAGGTCTAACTGTTCTCCGTGCACTTCCTTTGGTTAAGATTAACTAGAAAAGTCGTCAATGTTTCCTAAAAATTCATTGTATTTTGTCGTATCAAGGCTCAAGCAAATCAAGCAAATCAAGCAAATCAAGCCCCATTGCAAACAAGTGGGCCAGAACACGGTGACCTCCTGTCGAAAGTGGCATGTGCACCTGGTGTAGTAGAAAGGTTCGGGGATAGAGGCTAGATGAAGCATAATGAGACAGAAATAGACTAATTACGAGTTAGAAGTTGACCAAGAATGTACATGTCCCTGAATGTACAGGGAGTTAGCCAAATGGCCATATCATGACTCATAGGCACCTGTCCATGCACACATATATGACTGGTCTGGTATGAACAGGATATTGTAAGCATGAGTCCACAACCTTCCAAAACTGTACCTGTCTCCGAATAATTTCACACAATGTATGTGCCAGCATATTGGCAGCCATATCTTATTAAATTGAGATGTGAACAGATAATAAATTACAGGAATGGTATAGATCTAGCTGACAGTGTAACAAAATAACGTTGCAATAACTATTTAATATTTTGGTTCCAGGTGTTAAGAATAAGAAACAACATACACTTTCTGTCAACTTGCTTTAATTTGATAGGAATTGAGGGAATATTCATATAATATGATTGGATTTAGATTAGACATTTTCATAAGCTTTACTACGGCAACGCTATCAATGGCGCCAATGTTTGTTCTACCCAGGCCACGTGTGCTGAATCTCATGAATATTCATGAGTTGTAACGTCTTGCATGCAGAATGCTATATTGTATAATTTGTATATTTTTTCTAATAGTTTGAAGCAAAGTTTAAGTTATTGGCGGCCATCTTGGCAGCCATTTTTAATGTTCAAAAAGTAAGTACAATAGAAAATCAATAACTACCTGCATTCAAAAGATGGAAAAAAACGTTATTTTCTTTAATTACATTTTCTGTGATAAATAATTAGTTTATGTCAATATCCAGCATATTGGTGGCCATCTTGGATCATGTCCAAACATAAATTTGATGTCATAAATGAGTTCAACATATCAAATGTAGTTACATTGATGTATTATACAATATCATATGAAGAATTGTAAAGGTTTTCTGATTGTTAGAAAAATCATGATGGTGGCCATTTTGGCGGCCATTTTGAAAACTTTCCTCAAGGCAGACATGAGTAAACTTATTTTTCCTCAAAAGTACACATATCAAGGATTTCATTTCAATTATTAAACCTTTGCCAACAATTTTGTCCAAACTCTTTTTTCCATATGTTCGTTTACTGGACCATTTACCAAAGACAGGTGTTCAATCAATCTCCAGTTTTTGTGAGGTATAAGCAGAGCTTGTGAGGAAATCAAGAGTTCTCGTGAGGAAAATGTTTACTTTCGAAATCGGCGGTTTGGATTTTCCACTATAAACGGGCTAAAAATCATTTCTAAGCACAATTTTTGTCATCCATGCACTATAAGAATACTTCTGGCACATACTGATGCGATTTATTTCCACTCGCATGGGCTGGTTTCTGCTGCTAATTCTGCAATACATGAAGACCCTCGTTCTACATGGCTGTCCACTGTCCGAAAATGAGTGATATTTTGCCTTATATTGCTTTGTTAAACCCTTAGTTGGGTCAGGCATGTAGCTTATGCTTGACTGAAAACTACCTTATGCATTTCATCTGTATTATTACCTTCTGTATTGTGTAAAGTCTCCAAATCTACAGAAATGTACAATCAACAGTTCTCGTGAGGAGTTGAAAATCATGAAACAAGAGCTTGTGAGGACTTGCATATTGCAATATTAAGAGTGTATGATGATTTATTCTGTGAAATGTTAAAGCTTAATGCTTTGTGGTAATTCTAGTTTTCATCTATGTATAGCAATTAATAATCACAGTGTTGCATCTGTACTTGAAGAGGGCACGTTATGGTTTCTTTATTCAATATGCCAGTATCATTAGTATGTATGTTTGTCATGCAGGCTCTAGCTGCTGTTTCAAATAGTGACCACATGGTCAGTTTATTTGTATAATTCAGGTGTGTGTAATAGGTATCAGGTCATTATCAATGCAAACAAAATTAACAAATTAAAGAACAGAGGAATATTTTTTTCCACAACGTCTGCTACAGTATCAGCAGGGGACGTTATAGTTTCATTGTTGATATGCCATGCAGTATCTTTAGTATGCATTTTTGATATGCAGATATGGAATAATTATTGTCTTTCCACTGCTGCTTCTGCTTCTGCTTATACTGTTTCTTATGCTGCTTACGTTGCTACTGCTGCTTTTACACACATATAGTCACTTGTATTCTATATTACTAAACAATACTGGACTACATCCGTAACTGTTGTATCAACATTTTGTCATCATATTATATAGAGTAGCCATCAGAGCACTGCGCTAGTTTAACGTACTTACGTATCTAAGGAATTGCCTGTGTTGCCATAATTAACATTAGATTATGACTGGTTAAAAAAAACACATAACTCCGTTTAAGCTCAGAGAATGATCAGCTTCTATAGCTGGCTATAGATGCTGGTATGGGTGCTGGCATCCAAAGATCTTTAAAACCAAACTTTTCAACCTACATAATTATCCGAAAGATGAAACATAATCAAAATACCTTACATATATTCAATTTACTCACAAAAACTGGTTTGTAGCTCTCACAAAAACTGCTTATAACAGCGTACCACGACTTTTGTAATTTTGGCCAGTTATGTGGTTTTAAAAAGCATGGGATTAGTGTAATCTGTTTTGTATCAAGTTTGAGATACATTCCCATTCATATTTTGCATGAATTACGTCTTTATAGCCACTATATTCGTCGTTTTCTAACAGATGACCTCAATTTTGAAGGTGGGTGGTCATGTATTGCAGACTTAGCAGCAGAAACCAGCCCATGTGAGGGGAAATAAATCGCATCAGTATGTGCCAGAAGTATTCTTATAGTGCATGGATGACAAAAATTGTGCTTAGAAATGATTTTTAGCCCGTTTACAGTGGGAAATCCAAACCGCCGATTTCGAAAGTAAACATTTTCCTCACGAGAACTCTTGATTTCCTCACAAGCTCTGCTTATACCTCACAAAAACTGGAGATTGATTGAACACCGTGAAAGAGCATTACCAAGAGAGGTAACGTCCTATGTTTCCTATAGTGGACGTAAAATACTGAACAGGTGCGAGCAGGTGCGACGTCGGGGATGGTTGAAATGACTAAGTATTCATAGGTGAATGAAATGAAGATGACCAAAAAACTTATTATATGACTTTATATGATACATTAAATTATAAAATAGTACACATATGTATAAACAACAGTGAGCAGTTTCTTGTTTTCATGAGATAAATAATATTGTCTTGACAGAAACTCAGCAAGATAACATTTATTGTAGGCATAGACTAATCAGCTTGTCAAATCCACTTCGATATAATGTACATTTTACCTTCAAAGTTTAGTAATAAAATATGCTAGTAAATTTTTATAATTGATATGGTTGGAAACGCATACTTCTGTAGATTACATATGTATTAATTAAATGTTTCTAGCCATAGCAAGTGCTGAAATACTAAGCAAAATGTTCGGACACTTTTTCTTCCCTAATCACGTTTTTCACCGTATGGCTGTCATTGTCACGCTGGTTCGGTAATAAATATGTCAGTATCTCATCCATACCTGTCCCAAAGATATTTTATTACTATGTATGTAATCTACAGAAGTGTGCGTTTCTAACCATACCAATTATTATGAAATAGCAGGACATTCGATGATCAAACTTTGCTAGTCAAAATGGTCAACACAATCGTAGTGGATTTGACAGCACATCAAAGAACATTACGACTATTTGATGGGATCAATGGACATTTCTCTCCAAATGTAAAGTATGAACTGAAAGTGTAGAAATAAGAATATGCATCAAATTTTAAGTGTCTTATGTGTCTATGATAATTTTTAAGTTGTCAGTAAACCTCTGCAAATTACAAGCATGCAAGTGACAAGTGACTAATTTCAACTCTGTTATACTATCGATCATTTGACCAAAAAACGTCAACGCACGGTTGTCGTATTAATGTATAATTCTGATGGAAATAATCTGCAGTGATATGCAATTCCACTGTATATATAAATCTGGGTAATTGTTTTAACTAAATAGTTTATTTTGAACATGAATCACATGCATCGCCATGTGTTTGACAATCACCGTTCGGCGATACCCATAGACTATGCCTAAACAACATGATTTGTAAATGTTCCTATACAGTTTTTTCGGAGATATCAGCGCCTATATATGGTCTGTATGTTGTAGACCATAGTATATTGAATGACTTCTCATTCATAGCTATTTGTATTTCTAATCATGAAATGCAAATATATCACGTCAAAATCAACCAATTTTCTATTCATTAGTACAAGACCGCGTTCGTTGACCATCCTCTCTCGGGCACCTGCTCGCACCTGCCGGGAACGCATATATGAACGTGTTGCGTATCTCGTTAAACTATCTCTGCATTTACGCAGATATCGCTATTTAGGCTGTCACGCTGTTTACGTGTAGATCTATTACGCTTCGCGTGTTAACAATAATTATTGAATTGATTTCTGGAAATTACTTGACTGTTGCAGTGCAACAGTCTATGGAAATTACGCGTATACCGCGAAAAATGGTTGGGTTCAATGGAATTGTCTCTAATTACAGTAGTCCTTACACTACTGTAAAATGAATATATAGCGCATGCTTTCATTACATTGCATTCACATGAATTCGCATTAAGGCTGTATTCTTCATCTAAATCCAAGGTCAGTAGTTATTCTCAAATAAAATCCTGTTAAAGTGAGTCTAATCTATAATGCAGTCCTGCAGCAGGTTTAGAAAAGTGAGGGAGCACAGAAACGTTTTGATGCGAGCTGAAAATTGTGAAATGCGCTGAATCCAAACCTAGGGGGTCCGGGGGAATGCTCTCCCGAAAAAACTTTAATTTTTGCAGTGAAAATGATGGCGCGAGCGTTTGTGTCGACCCCAGCACATTCAAGGGGCGGGGGAGCGGGGGTTCCCGCGGGGGGGGGGGGGGGGGGGGGGTCCCGGGTTTCCGCGCCCCCCCTGGAAAATTTTGAAAATTAGATACTCAGAGAACAATTCTGGTGCATGTTCAAGCCAAATAAAGATTTTTTTCCCAAAAAAAGAATGAGGGCGCACATTTTAATAATTTTCTCTATTTCAGACTGGCAAAAAAAGTTAGGGGTGCCCCACTGGCCCCACCAATTGCTACGGCCTGCAATAATCAACAAGTGTCCCTTGCTGCAAACAAAGTCCAACAGCTGAGGTGGACTTTGTCCATATATTATATGCAGCATAGAATGGTGATAAAAAGTGGGTTTACATAAATATATGTTATCTATATATTTATTTATATGATATCTATAAATATGGTCGACGTTGAACTTTATTTGTAATTCTGCAGTGATGGATCTAGGATTCGAAGCAAGGCAGTGCTTGAAATTTTTGTTTGGCGTGGCAGTGACCCCCGGACGGAGATTTTGATGATTCAAAGGGGTACCTGTAGTTATATAAAGATAACAATATAAGAACAACAATTTCAAAATACAAATTAAACATAATATATTTTCATCAGAGATCGAGAAAATGCGGGTTGGGCTTGAGAGTATATGTCAGCAGGGGCGGATCCAGCATTTTGTGTTAGGGGGGTGGGCGCAACCGTGGCGAGGGGTCTGAGGGCCGCTTAAGGCCCCCAGCAGAGCCCTGGTGGGGGGACCAGGGGGGCTTGGCTTGCGCGAATGAGGCGGGCTTGAGAGAATGACGGGGGCTTGTGAGTATATGGCGGGGAGTGGGTTTGAGAGATGGCGGTGGCTTGTGAGAGTATGGGGAGGAGGGGGTGGAGCTTGGCTTGAGAGATTGCCAGAGAAAGAGGGGGGCTGGTCGGCTTTTGAGTATATGGCGGGGGGGTTGGTTTGAGAGAATGAGGTGGGGGGGGCTTGTGAGCGGAAGTGAATGGGATGCTTATGGGTATATGGCAGGGAGTGGGCTTGAGAGATGGCGGGGGCTTGTGAGAGTATGGAGGTGGGGGGTTTGAGACAAGGGGAGAGTTTGAGAGAATGAGGGTTGTGAGTATATGGCTGATGGGGAGGGGGTGGCTTGGCTTGAGAGAAGGTAGGAGCTTGAGAGGGTGGGGGAGAGCTTATGGCAGTGGGGCGGGGAGACTTTGAGAGAAGGCGGGGGCTTGTGTGATTATAGCATATAGGGTTGTGGGGTAGGGGCTTGGCTAGAGAGAAGGTAGTGGCTTGAGAGTATATGGGTGTGTGTGTGTGTGGGGGGGGGGGGATTATGAGTATAGGTGCTTGACTTGAGAGACACCCACAAAAGATTGGAAAGAGGGTAGGTTCACGCACATTAGGGAATATAGCTTGAGACTGCGTGGGGTTGGGGGGGGGGGTCGTGAAGCCCCCAAAGCCCCCCTCCTGGATCCATCGCTGATTCCAAACTAGAGAACATGAGAACAATCTAGAACACGCCAAAACATCACATGATCAGTGACGTCACACCCCCTACATTGTGTTAAAACAAGTACAAGGTTGCTATAAAAAATGAAACGACTTATATTGTCCATAATATTATAACTACTCATAGTGGCCAATGCGAAATTCCAAGGTGGCCACCAAAATGTCTGAAATATGTTGTTTAAACTTTCACATGGAGATATCCTCTCCCATATTTACAAACCATGTTTCATTTTTAACCCTAGATATATGTGATTGAGACTTTTAGCATTTTAGTGATTGAGAATTAGACTTATAGACAAATCATTTCGATTTATCATTTACTTCTCTATGCATAATTGCCAGATAACATGTTGGGTTGATTAAACAAATATTCATTACGATATGATTCAAAATCCAAACCCGGGTCAAAAAAGACAAGGGCGGGTCAAACATTACCTGCATGGGTAAAAATTGACCCAACTTCTGATATACCGTTTATTGTATAAACCACCAATGAGAATACATAAATTATTTAATGTTTTGATAAGTATTACTTCTAGGAATATAATTTTGTCAAAATAAATACATTGCCATTAGCTAATAAGGTGAATATATTTGTGCAGCACTAAATGATATGCTGAACGTTTTTTCTGGTCGATAAATGAATATCTCATTAATTCTACACGTTTCTATACAAAAAAGTTATTAAAGCTTGTTAAAAAATAAAAAATATCATGGCGGCTCTGATTAAGATTTTTACTTTGAAAGAGTGCACATCTCAGTAAACGTTAGCTTCTTACGTAGTTTGTTTACATAAAAATAAAAGCTGAGAGGATTTAAATGAGTTGCCGGCAACTGATCCCATGTAGTCACCATAGTCTCATTATTGAACATAACTCTTTTTTGTAGTATGCTGCTTGTATGGGTCTTCCTGCTGAGTCATTGCCCACATGTCATCAGCAAAGATTGTGGCACACCAGCGAATTTTTCCGGTTTTTTTGACCTGCCAGTGAAGTATAATGGAACATCGCCGGGAGATGAAGCATTATATGCATGCAATACTGAAGGCGTTAACCCGGCTTATTGCTATTTATATCCCCAATGTCATGCTGATAGTTACGCCACATATATTGTAACTTGCAGTGACGAGGGCATTTGGAAGCGAAATGAAAAAAGTCCTCAATACGTTGCGGCAACCCCGTGCGAGCGCATGGATCCATGGAAGGATTCTTCAGCGATGCAATCAAGTACTTATGATACAGATTCAACCGTAATTTATGCTTTCATAGAAAATTTTTTTAATACTAATTTTCCCCCCTGCTCCCGTACGAAGACAGAATGGGAGCCTTGGTTTGTTGCGGACCTCAAGACTGACTTTGTGGTTGTTTGTGTGCAGTTTTTCTTCAAACGATGTAAAGGAGAGGATATGGCCCACAGTCAGACATCTGTTTTGAACACATTTGACCCAGCGAACCCCTCATTTGATGGTGAATACATCTGTTCCATTGTAATTGAACAGAGTATCCGCCGTTTATATAATTGCAGAGGCCCACGTTCCACTCCTGACAGATTTGTGGCCATCAGGAAATTAGGTGTGGAAACCTATCTAGCTATAGGTGCAATTTTTCTAAATCGTGTCAATTGGAGAGTGAATGTTACCACTTGGTGTAGACATTGTCAGAATGGTGCTACGTGTAGGACCAAAATCGGAAGAAGGTCTTGTTATTGTGTATGGGGCGATAGCATGGCTCCACCCGAAAATTGTGACTCGGAAACGTATTTCAACCTATGCAATTATGAATATCTTGAAGAGTTCTCGTGTGATTGTGCGCCAGACTCCTACGGCTATTATTGCCAGAACAAAAATCCCAGCAAAGCAACAGTGGTAGAAATAACAGGAAATAGTGCCGACATCAAGGAAGGGGATGATCTCAAGTTGAGCTGTACAGCTGCTGGAGGCTGGCCCGAGGAGTACTACTACAGCTGGACCTTGGTACTACAGGACAATGAAGCAGCCCACACCGTAGATGGGAAACAACACATGGTTATGCATGCAGTAAAATACTCTGACTCTGCTGAATACATATGCCATGCCACCAATGACGTTGGGCGTTCTAGCAGCGAAAAGCTTGTGGTAAACGTCAAACACCTTCCGAGAGTCTTGCACGTGCAGCGATTGGTATACGCACAGATCGCAGAGGAGGCGACGTTCACTGTGGAGTTCAGCTCCTATCCCGCGGTGTCGAGCCATCACTGGCTGCAGCCAACAGGTGTCCAGTATAAGTCACATCTAAAGGCGATCGGAGCCCACCGCTACGTGTCACAACTTGTGATCACCCCAGCACTGGCCGACAAGTTTGGATTGTATAAATGCATTTTGGCCAACTCTCTTGGCCAAACAGAGGTTGCTATCATCTTCAGACAGAGGGTCGACCTGACACCCATTCTCCGTGCAGCATCGAAGACCACAGATCTCACGGTGACCGACACCAGCGTCCTGGTCAATTGGACTCCCAACTCCGCAGCAGCACACAGTCCTTATAAAGTCCTGTACAAGATGCTACAAGGGCAATCCTCCTCCTCCGAGTGGCAGGTGGTTAAACAGGAGGCTCTGCCCTACCCGAATGACGTGAATTTATTGTCGGTCATAATTACAGGTTTGGAGCCGAATACAGAATATGAAGTACAGTTTGAGGGGCCGTCAACTAAATCACCGGTATTCGTCAAAAAGACGTGCGCACCGCTATTCAGATCAAGCCAACCAATGGCTGGTGCTCGAAAGACCACGCGAGGGAAGTTACTAACAAAGAAGGGCACTACCAATCCTGCCTCCGTTGCTGCCGGTGATGAGAAGAAGGAAACTCTACATCAAAAGTCAGCAGCAAGACCCGCATCATTGAAAGATTCTGATATCCGTTATGATTTCCTGTACGGCAGTCTGAGTGGTGGTGCAATCGTTGGACTAGTGGTCATCATAGCTGGTGCTGTTGTCATCAAAAGGCAGAGAAAAGCATGGCTGGGAGAAGATACTCGCCTCAATGGGACTGTTGACATGCTAGAGGGTGGTTTGGAACTCAGTGCTGACATTGAAACAAGAGATATTACACCAATAGGCAGGCTTTCAGATAATAGTAGTTTGGTCACCAATCTGGACATTGAAAACAGTACTATTCGTAGTTCGTCCAGTGCCGACAGCGATTGATATAAATCTCCACACATGTGCTGTGTTTGTTTTATGGTTATTCTAGCCAGATCCCAAGCAGTGGGCTGTTAAAAGATGTAACCTGTGAGTTAAAGTCCCGCCAGAATTGTTTTATGTTGACAATGCATATTAATGCCACACACTGTTCAAATAAAACACTTTGTAGTGGCCATCTTGAGTTTTTTTACGGAATATATTATATGATTTAACTCTACGTTTATCCGATTTGAATCAATGCGCAAACATTACAGCCATCTACAGCAAGCCTACAACACACACTCATGTATAAGATTCTAAAATGTTTATTGACACTGTTCTAACACCTATATTTTAGCACATTGATAAGCAAGCAGTGCATGATTATACGGAATAAAAAATCGGAATAACAAAACAGAAAACCCTGGCGTACTTACAAACTACTAACAAGCAGCGCATTCTTAGAAATTAGCTAGTATCAGAAGACCCACTACCGAAATGTTCAGCCGTGATATCAAACATCAAACGTACGATTTCACTTGGCCAAAAGCAAAAAACAGTAGTGGTCTGAGTCCGCTATTCGCCAATTAGTAGTCTGAGTTCTAATACTTAGTGAATTTTAGAAGAAAAAAACATAAAATCAGCATAAAGATCCACATGTACTGTAGCTACGGGTACATTATGACGAATATCTATTTGATTTTAAATTTGCCCACAACTAGAAATGTCATTCTATGTTATAGTCAAAATCACAAAGCTCTAAGGCCACTATCTTGGAAGTTATTACGCTTTAAACAAAGGGGTCCAACAGCAAAAACTGGACACTCAAAAATCAGCCCCGGCACGTTGTCAAGGCCGATACGTTGTCAAGGCCGTTGTCCATGGCAACGTGGTTGAAAAGATGGCCAGCCATTATTTTTTATGTCACCAACATGTAGATGTGGGTTGCTTGGTTATAAAAATGCTTAAAATGGATTCTGTGAGTTGGGGTGTAGGATTTTAGGCTCTCCTTTAAGGGGCTAGGCCTAAGTATGAACTCTAGATTATTTTTTTGACTACACTACACTACTACTTACTATTTACAACATGCACTGACGTTGCGGCGACCATCGCGGTGCCTTCAACCGAGTGACTGTTTTGGTACGATGACGGCACAATGGCGCGAACTGGGTTTCCGCCAGGTGGAGTTCCTGGTAGAAAGCAGATGGAGGTGGTTCGGTGGGATGCTCCTGCCTTGGTTGAGGTTGAGCTTCGGGCGGTGCGTGTAGATCTTGATAGCTTCCAAGATCTTACGTCGGAAGGGCTGATCTTCTCTGCCTATGACTCTGGCTGATTCACTACTGAATAGATGTCCAGTATTCTCTGTGTGGATCTGTGGTAGACTGGGTACTGTACGGGTCCAGGTGTTCCTTCAGTCTCGTTTGCAGATTCCTTCCAGTTTCCCCAATGTATGTTTCATGGCATGAAGGGCATGAGATGTCGTACAACACTCCACACATTTTCTTTGGGTCGTCTTTGTCCTTGGGTCTAACTAGCAGGCTCCTAAGCGTGTTGAAAGGCTTATGGAAAGAGGGGACACCATGTTTCTTAAGGATCCTCTGCATAGTTTCAGATGTGCCTTTCACATACGGAATTCTCACAGGGAACTTCTTAGCCGTATTGTCACTTGTTTCAGACGGTTCTTCTGTTCTCTTTTTGGAAGGAACTTTGAACGCCCAGGGCTTGTATCCATTCACTTTCAGCACTTGTTTCACATGTTTCACCTCTTTCACATGGTCTTCCTCCTCGGTTACCAGATGTTCGGCTCTCCTTAGGAGTGTGCGGACTACCAAGCGTTTGTGTTCAAGATGATGGTTGGAGTCCCAGTTCAAGTACTGATCAGTGTGTGTGGGCTTCCTTAAACACTAGTCTTCAGGGATGCGTCTTGTTTCCTCTCAATGTGAGTGTCTAGGAAGGCAGGTTTCTGATCAATCTCACCTTCTATGGTGAATTGAATACTCTGGCTAAGGGAATTCAAGTAATTTGAAAACTCCTCAATCTGATTCTGTGGTAGAACCGTGAAGGTGTCATCCACATAACGGAACCACACCGATGGATTCACTGGGGGGTTCTTAAGTGCTCTCTGTTCAAAATCTTCCATCACTAGGTCTGCGACCGCCGGTGAGACGGTCGCAGGCGGTGCTTTCTACCAGTAACTCCACCTGACGGAAACCCAGTTCGCGCCATTGTGACATCATCGTACCAAAACAGTCACTCGGTTGAAGGCACCGTGATGGTCGCCGCAACGTCAGTGCATGTTGTAAATAGTAAGTAGTAGTGTAGTGTAGTAAAAAAAAATAATCTAGATGAATAGTCCTACTACCCATAATAGTCTACATAAAGATAAGTAGGAACTTTTTTTTTAATTTAATTTTTTAAGTAGGATCTCAAAAAAACAGTCTGTGTAAGAAACATCATGGTTCACCACTATCATTTTAGGACTAGATCCATACATTATACACTTTTTATGCATAATGAAACAAAATAAATCAAATTCAAAGATTTTCACACACCAACAATAGCTATTTTCCACAACATTTATTAAAATTTCAAAGCAATAGCTTCCTGTTCACAAAACATTTTGTGAACAGGAAGCTACTGCTTTGAAATTTTATTAAATACATTTATGTACATTTTAGACTTTTTGGAATAATAAGCAGTGACAGAAATATACAAAGAAAATAATGATACCCTTTCTCGGGTTTTCTTATACGCACATGATACATTATTGTCCACGGGATACATTGTCATATTAATATATACTTTTGATGGAAATGATCTGCAGTGATATGCAATATAAGTCTAGATAATTGCTTTTACTTTATAGTTTATTTTGAGCTTCAATCACATGTATCGCCATATTTAACACTCAACGTTCGGCGGGAACTGTAAAATGAATTGGCTATTTAATTACTCGATATTGTCCAAATCGGACTTGTTGCTGTATATATCATTATTTATTATGATGAAAATAAGAAACTAGACAGTCTTCAGTATGTGTACTAGAAATGTGAAAATGTTCTGATGAAAATCGTAAGAGCTACTAAGGATAATATGCGATTAAGAGTAGCAGCTCAAATAACCCATTATCACGGGACTGGTCATTTGGTAGTGGCTGCAAAAAGATGGAAAACTAAATGTCCCTGCAAATCCTTATTATCACTGGTGAGGGGGGTGACACAGGATAGTGGAACATGGAACATGAGGTGAAAAAAAAATAGTGGAACATAGAACATGGGGTCAAAAAAATAGCGGAACATGGAACATAGCGGTAAAAAATAGTAGAACATGGAACATAGGAAAAGGTAAATGTTGCAAACTTTTATAGTAGAACATGGAACATGACAATTCTCTCAATTTTTTCCGCACTTTTGTCGCTATTTTACGGTGTTTTTACTCAATTTTACGCTATTTTTGTTAAATAGGAGAGGTTTTGAAGGCACAATAAGGACCGCATTGTATTGCAGTGTAGGTCAATATGATATCTTGCACTTCATAATCCTCCATCCAATGTTTGGTTTCTACAGCATCTACCTAATGTGCTTCTTTGGCAGAGTGAATATGCAGCTAGACTTGTGACCAGAAGGTCGTGGGTTCACTTGTCAGTCAGCTCTGTTTGTGGGTGTTGAGCAAACTCATACCTAAATACTTGCACACAGCTCTGTACACATTAATTAGGTACATGTCATTGGGTTGAAAGAGTAAGTGAGTGATTATGTAAGTAATTAGCATAAGTGTGCAAATGAACTGGTGTAACATGTAAAGTCGTGAGAGCAAGACTTGGATCACAACTACGAACCAATACATTTACATTTATATCTACCTGACTAAAACCTCTAATATAAAAGTTTGCAACATTTACCTTTTCCTCAACATTTTTACACTGCCCAAATTGGTACATATACACTACAGTGCTGCGTGTGAACACTCAGTAAGTGCTCGTAGACAGTTGCACCCCCTACTCCATAGCTTCAATAGGACAATTTCAGAGTATCCATATTTATGATGGCTTTCTACAAAGGATCTTGGCTGGATGGTAGAATAAGGCTTTGAAGGTTCAGACTCATCCTCAATGTGTTTAAAAATACGTGTATGTTTGAAATTACAGAAGTTTTATATAATAAAAATTGATGCAGAAAATGGCTCAGATTGCACTTGTGAGCACACAAAATTTCAAAATTTCCCTGGGGGAGCAATGACACCCCCCTACCATAGCACATTTACCACCATTATTTGCGCTTCTTAACTCTCCCTTCACTTACAACCTCAGGTGGCCCCTTAAATGGATATTGGCAAAATTGTTGACAGATTTCAGTCTACATACCCATGATATGGAAACTGAACAGTGATTTACAAAGATCAATTGTGTCACTCCAAATGAAGCAATATGCGTGTTTTTGTTTCGTTCCATGAGCTCTACATAGGCCGAAAGCTATCTCCTTGTATATCCTCCCCTCCCTCCCACCCCCCTTCCCAGTCGCTATATGCGCCCTCCCAAATGTGAACCCCTCCTTACAAAAAGCTTCTTACGCCCTTGGTTATGATAAAAGAAATCACTACAGTCTCATCAATACAAGAAGCATTAATTATTGCTGAAAGTGATGCTGGTAGTATAGAGGTAGAGGCTTCTGGTGATCTCTCTGGTACCTAACAAGTACTACTACATCAGATAAGAATGCCAAAAAGGTTAGAAAATAGTTCTCTATACTTGCATATAGCCACACGAATGTTCATAAATTTATGCATCAAAGAATTAACACTAATCAGTACATTATCGGTCAGTTTGGACCCCAAGGGTATACTGTTTGTCATATATTTTTATCCGCTTGGGTTTTCTTCTTTTCGTGTTTAGAAGTTATGACCCTATATCTTGCCTTTATCTGGACTGAAGATTATTTGATTTGGTTAAATATTAGGACGTCCATAGAAAATATTTGATTTGGGACATATAATAAAGAATTCCTGATAAATGTGTTCAAATTTGTTTTCTTGTGATCATTTTCATAGTGGAACATGGAACATGAGAAATTATAATGGAATATGGAACATAGGGGCAAAAAAAATAGTGGAACATGGAACTCGGGACCCCTGTGTCTCCCCCCTCACTGGGTTCTGAGAATACTTCTGGTATGTTGTAGAACAGAGGTTACCGAATTCTTCCCAAGTTAAAAGCAAGAAGATTAGCACAATTTTAATACAACACTCTTAATTGGGTAGAAAGTCGGCAATTTCTCTCTATTTACTACGGGCAATGGGAATGTGTGTGGGACCCACGCTGTAGCATAAAGAAAGGGGCGAAGCATCGGAACTATGTATACCCGTCACTGAATAAAATATTATTGCATTTTTCGTGAAGTAAGTTCTTACATTTTCAGGAATAATCAAGACTGTATCAAATTAATGAACAGTCTCCTTCAAAAATTCTATACAGTACAGCGGTACCGTCAGACAACTTTATTATTTACGAAAGAAACATTAATTTATTTGAAATTAGTATCAGACTTTTCTTCTTATTTTCTAATGATATTTTTGGTTACAAACTCAAACGAACAGCACATTATTAATACAGATACAAAATATAAAGGTAAAAGTTATATTATAACAAAAGCCTACAAAAACTACATGTATAGCTTCAGAACGCAATAAAATGGCGTTATAATAATTCTATTCACAATGCAAACTGTCATTGACAAGTGTTCATCAAGAAAACACATTTTTCATGCCAAATATATAAGGGGGAAATGTTGAAATAGGTTCAATGAGATTGTGTTAACATAAAAATTAAAGTTGGAAACAAAAATATGTGTTAAGGATGATGTACATTTTATCATGCTCTGCAAAAGTGGAACAATGTTCAACATAGGGGGAGGGGGGGGGGGGGTTTGGTCAAGTTTTGGATATTCCACTTTCTTGTGGGTCCAATATTTCATTGCATGCGCTAAAACTTTTCATATAAAAATTCCACTATTTTCTCTGTTCACACATTCATTAATATTATGATTTACATTCCTGACATATAATAAGTATAATTTTATGGCATATATAAGTAATATTTGAATAAATATCATGAAACACTATGGAGATATTCTTCAGTTATGTCACACATCTGATGTTTCCACTTTTAGGGGGAGGGGGCGACAAGAAAAAAAAGAACACTGTTCCACTTTTGTGGAGCGTGACAAAATGTACATCATCCCATAAAAGGAATATTATAGAGGTGGGAAGAGCAGAATAAAGCAATACCATAAAGCGTTTGCTCTACCTTCCATCTTTCTATACAGCCTAGCGCTACTGCCACTGCAACCACCTTTAAACCTTATCAAAGTTCACAAGATGGGAATATCAGTGTTAGAGAGTATATTATGAAAAATCTGTGTTAGTAGGTAACTGGGTATATATAATGAAGAAGGGAAGAGCAGGAATGAAGAACAACCGCAAATGTCCACTCTATCTTCCATCTTAGGATAGGATGAAATCATCATTTTAATCACACCAAGGTTCACACAATGGAAAAAAATCTGTGCTAGTGAGTATATTATGAAAGATCTGTGTTAGTGGGTACATTAAGAAGGGGGAAAGGCCGGAATGAAGTGTAACCATAAACGTCCCTGCCAGTGCGGCCGCGGTTATAATATTATCGAAGTTCAAACAAAGGAAAAATCTGTGTTATTGGGTACATTATGGAGGTAGGCTGAGCCATAAACTGCTGTCTGTTCTACCTTCCATACATGTATATCTATACATTCCAAAAAATATCAGTATGAAATATCAATATCACAAAAAAAAAGAATAATTAATACCTGAAAATAAAATATATAATAAAAAAGATAAAATCAAACTGAAGAAATAAATGAAGCCAGAACCAAAAGGTGTGTTACATTTTCTTTTATTCTTTCTTCTATTTCTGCTGCTCTAATGCGGTCTAAATTAAATCTATGTTGTTCTAAATGTCTTATATTTTTCATTTACTCTATGATTTATAACTAGCCAATACACCATCGTTACTCATTTGATTATGACAGTTGGGCTATGCAAAAAAGATTGAAGTGTACATGTAGTATTTTTTACAATATCTCTAATATTTTTTTCTAGTATATGAGAACTTTCAGAAGTAAATCAGCATTATTGTTTTTTTTTCAAATAAAACTGACAGTTTATCTTTGAGCATGTAATAATCTACTTTTTAAATCTAATACAATGCATGTATGCATTTAAATGGAGAGTTCACTGCTAATCAATATATGTTCATGACACAACGCTTTTCTTCAGCTTAGGGGAGTGGTCATTAACTACAGAGGAGGGGGGCGTGAAGAGAAATAGTTTTCTTGACAAATTTTTATCATGCCTCCTATTGCCATGTCAGTATTTTTCATGTGGTGATATAATTCTTAGGATATACCTTCTAAAAATATCTTGAACAATACTTGCAGAATGCCTCCCACCCGACCACAGGCCTCTTTTCAAGACATTCAAAGAAGCATGTCACAACTCAAACTATATCGTTATTTGAGACATTTTTGTACCTCCATAGATCAGAAATTCAAACTGTGTTGCATTAGAGAGCAAAACATAGTGCTGGCCGGCACAGGCCAAAATGAGCCATGTTGCGGTGTCACGGCCGTTGAGAGGCCTACGGAGCCAATACCATGCTGTGGTAGCGCCTGACCAGCGCTATCAGCTGGGATCCGGACTAGTGGGAATTTTGATACAGAAGCTCCGAAGACCTCAATTGCGGCTGCTACTACCAGAGCAGAGGCTACCTGCGAAAGTTCCAAACGCTAATGCAAAACACTGCATTATGTCGAGTGAAAAACAACTATCTATTAAATTTGAATTGAACTTAGATCTATTCTACTGGATTTGTTTCCTTCATAACTATCAAATGTAGAAGTCTAATCTTCATAAGTTATTACAGTGTTTTGTTTTACAATGCCTCAACATTTCTAGATCTGTTTGCTCAATTAAACTATGTAACACAGCATTTGATATGTCTGATTAAGTTAAAGCAATACCGATATTCTGTATGTTTATTGTATCAGCACCCAGTTACTAATGGCCTTTTAGTTAATTTCACATGATGCGTTTACAGTATTCAAGTTTAGTGTATTCATTTGAACACTGACTTCGAAAAATTGTCCCACAAAATTACTTTTAAATTGATAGCTTACAGAGAAGCATTAAATGGTGCATCAAAGAGACCGTGATTTATAGCTTGCATTTTAAGTGCTCGTAAGTTGTCGTATGGGAGAGATGGTTTACATTTTAGCAATATAAGGAGATGGCTGTTGTTTCCGGGGAGACACTATATTCTATCAGGATTTGTACGTCGTGGCCATCAATGACATGCTAATTGTATAATAATACTGACTGGCAGCACTTTGGGTTTGGTCTCCAAGGGGTGCAATCGCCAGAGGATTCAGAGGGCATTAATTGGTGGCCACAAATCACTTGAGCTCTTTCACTGCTGTATTTAGCATCATAAAGTGGTTTGGGAAGATCGCTGTGTACCCAGCCACATTAACAAGCTGATTGTACAGCAATGTTCAGGCATTAAATCATTTTTAGTGTCTTTCAAACTTTCCTGTATATGAAGCTAGTATAGGTTCAGACAGTCGTTATTATATTGCCGCCATTGTTTATTGGGGCATTCTCTTTGTCGCGAACTTTTAACTTTCATAATCATTTGTCTCATGTATTGTTTATATTTTTTTTCACTTTTAACAAAGATAGTTTTGGGGAACAAAAATTTGGATTTTTCGGGCCTTGGTTTTCCCCCCTTCCCCCACAAAAAAACCATATACAATTAAAAATTAACCATTACTTGCAATAGGGTCACAAATGCAAAACCAATTAAATTGTAAAATTTTTTTGGGGAAGGGATCCATAATTCACAAAAGATTATTGGATAAAAAAGGGTTTCTTTTCCTTTCATCTTACAAATTAATCCCCTGTCTTTGGTTTTGGACTTGTTTTTTTTTAAATTTTTGCTGACAATAAAAAAATTTGATCTCTTCAATTTGTAAAGGGGAAATATGTAATGTTAAAAAGGCAGCTTGAAACAGACAAAACTCTATACAATCAGCGTGGGAGTATTTATGACACAAAGAAACTACATATATATGCAATAAAAAAGGTACAAGTTTACTCTGTAGATAATATTCCAAGATGATGATTAGTTAGGAACTTTCCTGCTGTTTCATATCAAGGTAATTTGACAATTTCACTTAAAATAGTGTGAATATAAAATTGGTTAGATGTTGCATTAAATATATACTTTTTTTAAACTTTGGAGGCAACTTCAAAATTCTTTGAATGATCTCACTTTTTGGAAGGCACTTTGCATTTAACAAGAGCTTCTCAATAAAGGGGGTTTCAGATTTACACTAATGGAATTTGCATTTGTATGGCTGAAATAATAGTTGAGTGAGTCTGGAACAGGGATGAGCAATTGAGCATGCCTGGTATAAATGTCATGTGAAGGCCCCAGAGATCAATCATTTTACTTATTTTTTATCTCATAAAATCAGCCATAATCGTCTCTACAAACTTTGCTTGAGCAGTCTGTTGTACAGTTTTGTTAATTTTTTGGATGAGCACTGTTTTCGGTTAAGTTACTAAAATCTGGTTGGATTTGGCATCCGTCAGTCTCGGAAGACTATGGTCTACATACTGTTGGGGTCTGATGCATTCGTCGAGATTTGTGCCAGCTGTGCAGCCCGGTCGGGGTGACAGTCTTTCTGGCAGTGTGTGTGCACATGAAGGTGGGGGGACTTGTCTCTCATTGGGTGCCTCATTTCTGGTTGCCTCTTTTCTTCAGGTTTCCCCTGAAGGCTAGTCTCATGATCTGATAGTCCAGTGTGTACTGTGTGTGTTTCCACACTGGCGTTCGATGAAAGGGTTTCCCATGTATCTATGTTAAACTCAACCCTTTCATGTCCGTTTACATCCCATCTTCTATCTCAGTTTGGCCTCCCCTGGGTTTGTCTCCATCAGCAAGTTCTCCAGCATACAGGAGGTCCTTTGGAATCCGACCATCTTGCATACATGAGACATGTCCAAGCCAACATACGTCTCTGCTTGAGCAAGCAGTACATGCTTGGCATGCCAGATCTCTCAGAACTGTGGTGTTGGGGACTTTGTCTTGCCACTTGATACCTAGGATATGTCTCAGGCATCGCATGTAAGGCGATTGAGTTTGTGCTCCTGTCTGGCTTTCGTGTTGCCCAGGCTTAGCTGGCGCTACAAAGGGGAGTGCTTACAAACGCAAGCACTGTATACCTGGATATCTTGGTATTAGTTGTGATTTTGCTGTTGGTCCATACTCTCTTTTAAGCCTTGCCATGGTGGTGGCAGCTTTTGCCAATCCTCTTGTTCAGTTCTGATTCGAGGACAGACAGTCTGAGATGGTAGTTCCCAGATACAAAGTCATGTCGACATCAGGTGCATGGTTTGAGAGGAGATAATGGGGTTGGCCATCAATACCTTGTGCCATGACTTGGGTCTTTTCAGGCTGATAGTCAGCCCAAATTCCTGGCAAAGCATGGCTGAGAAAGCGATTCATGAGCTGTTGCAGGTCCTCCTGAGTGTGCCGTGACTGCAGCATCATCAGCAAAGAAAGGAATTCGGAGGCATTTAACTTGTGTTTTGGACTTTTGCTTTCAGCCCTAAGCGAGGTTAAAGAGTTTGCCGTCTGCTCTTTGTCCACGGGTAGATGCCTTCTGTGAGTCTCGAAAGCATACTTCAACATGGCGGCGAAAAGAATATGCCTGCAAGAGTCGGTGCCAGGACACAGCCTTGCTTCACACCACTTGAGATGTTAAATGGTTTGGAGGTGGAGCCATCAAAGACAACAGTGCCCTTCATCTCATCATGGAAGGACTTTATGATGCTTAGTAGCTTTGGTGGGCACCAATCTTGCAAGGATCTTGAGAAGGTCCATCTCTGCTGACCAAATCAAAAAGCACTTTTCGTGAGGTCGGGTAAGAAAAAGCAATGAACAGTGGTTTCCTCTGCTCTCTGCACTTTTCTTTGTAACTGAAAGCACAGAAGACCATGTCGATGGTGGACCTTTGTGACCGGGAACCCACACTGAGATTCAGGGTAGACTCGCTCTGCCAGCGTTTGTAACCTCTTCAAAGGCGAGAAACGGGCAAGGTAACTTTCCAACAATGCTTAGAAGGGAGATGCCGCGGTAATTATTGCAATCACTTCTATCACCTTTGTTTTTTATACAGTGTGGTGATGTCAGCATCATATCTTGTGGCTTTGCTCCTTCTCTCCAACACAGGCACAAAATCTCATGCAGTTCTGGGATGATGTTCTCCCTTGCAGCATTTCAGGATCTCAGCTGTACCATCCCTTTCAGGTGCTTTGCCAGATGCAAGGCGTCTGGGAGCTTTTCTGGGTAAGGCCGGGACCTTTTTAGTAGCC
>CM032662.1:43689867-43704095 GCA_019095985.1 Streblospio benedicti | reverse complement strand
CAGGTACATCCTTTCACCCTCTGAGCATGGGGACACTGCCTGCACACGTGAACCCTCAGGGTTCTCACAGTGCCCACAGACGTCCCCCGAATCGTTACTCTCCATAGTCACAGCACGTCCTGGAGCGCGGGCAGGAGGGCCTAGGGAGTTCACAGCCAGCTGCACACTCCCCCGGGACTCCTGGTTGCGACGTATCCCCTCGGGGCTACCAGTCCCCGAGGCGTTCTCCCGCGTCCTGGCGCCATTCTTCACCAACAGACTCGGGGCCTTTCCCATGAGTCTGTTTGCCAGCCACAGGGCCCACCCAGACGCCAGGGCAGCATGCCGCCTGAGCATCCGGGCATAGCCGTGCAGGTGGTCTGCCCGGGGCAAGTCAGGGCGTGGTCGAGAGCACCTGGGAGAGGCCTTGAGGCAACCCCGAAAGCTCACTGTTCCCACTCGTGACCTGGGCCGGATGGTGATGCATGGCTGGGCCCCTCCACGTGCCCTACCCTCCTCCCCCAGTCAGAGGGGTCCGGGTTGGTGGACGCGATGGGGTCCATGAGTCGACGAAATCAAGCCACGTATCTTTCTGACAAGGAGGGCTCAATGTACACGACATACCATAGCCCTCCCATACGAGTCGTGGACTGGGGCTGCAGCTTCCGGGTAGGGATTCCAGAAGCCTGGCCCTCGTTGCACACCGGGGTCATCCAGGGCACGCGGTGCGCGCTGGGCAGGTGACCCCTGGTGTGTGTTCTTCACTTCACCAGCGGGGGCCCCGACCTGCTTCCACGTGGTGACCACCTCTAGGAGGCAGGTCCCCGCCACGCGGAAGTTGAGGAGGTCGAGGCTAGCCACTAGGAAGCACGTCCAGGTCTCCAAACACACCAGGTACAACACAGCCATGCAGGGGTGCAATGTAGCACAGATGTGTTGGAGTCCTTCCTTGTAGATTTCCAGCTCCAGCATGAATGATCGTGCGGTGTGCGCTGAAATCGCCCATGCCAGAGGTCCGTGCATTTGAGTTCTGAGTGCAGGCAGCCCATCCAGGGTCCCGGGTCTGGACTCCTCAATGTCAACCATACAGCGTACAGTGGGGGTAAGCCGGGGTATCTAGCAATGACTAGAGTATCACACTCAATCAAGTGCAGAAACCGTGCCTCCACATCACCACTGCAGCCAGGGGTAAGGAGGGTTCAAATCCCGGATCCACCTGGTAACGGGCCGCCCCATGTCTAGGGATGAGGGTCGCCACCTGGGGGCACACGCGGCCAAGACCCTGACCTCGTCACGTAAGGACGTATCTTGGCAGGGGTCGTTTGCGTTATGTTCCCCAAAGCGACTGTGCGGATGTCAGTTGACATGGTGAGGGCGTTATGTCCCCGTTCCCCGTTCACTGAAGGCATCCGTCACAGGGGCGATCCTCGGAGCTGGTACGAGAGTGGGGGCACCCCTGGCGTCATGGGAGCGAGGCTCACACTATGCCCCAGGGGCGACCCCAGCTGATAGGGAGGTCCCGCGTTCATGGACGAGTGTCCGCGGTCGGGGACCGCCGGTCAGGCCTTGATCAGTGGTCATCGCAGCGATGCTAGTCAAGGTGCCCCCTTGGTTCATGGTGCAGGCCATGTACCAGGCGTAGCCCCTCGTGTGCCGTTGGAGCAGACAACGTTACGTCCCCACGACGTACGTTTGCGAGGCACGTTCGAGGGGTACGTTGGCGAGGCCCATTAGCATGCTGACGTCGAATGACCACGTCCTAGGCGTTGTATCATCAAGGGGAGATCCATGTGGTGACTGCGGCTGACCACTGTGGGTGACAGCAGTGGAGGATACACCTTCTCGCCAGGCTGTCGACGGCATCCCAGAGGATGACCAGTCGTGACCAGAGGCAGAGGTAATCCCAGCTGCAGGCACGAGGATTGGGGGTGACCCCCCTGGGTTCACGGGTGCACAATGCAAGCCGCGGACCAGGTGCGACCCCTACCGGTCCGGAGGTCCCCACACCCATAGACGGGTGTCTACAGGCGGGGACGCCGGTCAAGCAGTGGTCAGTGGTCATTCCAATCAGGTCACCCCTGGACCCACGGGAGCACGAGGCAGACCGTGGACCAGGCGCCACCCGCACCGGGCTACTAGTTCACACACCCCTGGCCAGTTGCCCACCGGGGGGAAGGGAACGTTTACCGGGCGTTTCCTGGTGGTCAAGTCCGTTGGGTCAGTTGGGGCGCTCACCGGACCACAAGTCCACTCACTCCTGGGCAATTGCCCAATAGTTAGGACGGTGGCAGGGTCGGGCCCATCAGCTGAATCGGCTGGGATGTGCACCGGGCTAGTAGTCCCCACGATCTCGGGCCAACTCCAGGCAGTGGTGACGTTCGCCGGGTGACATCGGGCGGCTGGGGACGAGCATGACCGTCACGTCGACTGTGGTCTCCAGATCGGGGGTTGCAGCCCTCGAACGGGTTGTCAGGGGGTAAGGACCCCGTCCCCTTTGGGGACGGCCTCTGAGACCATTCAAGTGCATACTCCCACGGGTATTGGGACCAACAGCGGCGTGACAGTCGAGCTCTCATTACGTTCAACGTTCAACGTGCAACATTCGACGTGCAAGCTCGACGTGCAACAGTCAAAGTGCATGTTCGACGTCTCCGTAGGGTGTTCTGCGATCCAGCATGCGAGGACGGAGATCTGCGAGGATGGGTGCTGGTCACCACACGCTTGCCCAGCCCCGGGGATGTCCAGGGTCCGAGTAGCGGTGAGTGTGAACCAGTATAACGCGTTGCATACAGCGGGTGCGCATAGCAAGTCGGCCAACAATTTCGCTTTAGACAGCATTCACAACTGGTTCCCCGGCCCCAGCTGCGAAGGTATGCGCGGGGCACGGGTATTTTATTGTTCAGGGATGCTTTGTCTTAACAAAATGTGACGTCTCGTCATTGATGCGACTTTGCTGTTTTTATGCAACCCCCAAGCAGCAGGCGTCATAACGTCCTCGTGTTGTCAACGTAGATAGTGACTCAACAACGTCCCAGGTCTCAATCCCTCCTCCGGCCTCGCATGTATGCATGGGTGTAGAGGGGGTCAAGCATGCTGGGGACGCTGGAGTGATGGTTATCACACCATGGCGGACACCGGTCAACACGTGCACGGACAGCCCCGGAGGCGTCCAGTGGCTAGGCGAATGTAGATGACGCAGTGACCCCCAGGTGAGGGGTAGGCACAACAGTAGGTGGGGCCTCCTGGCCCGTAGGTGGTCGTAAATGGTCACCACGCAGGGGTGGACGGGGGTCACTGCCCGCTTGACCCAGGGGGGGGGTCAGCGGTGGCAATGACCGCCCAGGACCTATTTACGTTGATGTTACGGCTCCTAGCGACCATCACGGAATTAGCGTTGCGGGGGTGGACGACTGACTCGGGGGACGTAATGGTCGAGTGTGTACGTCCTTACGCACTCACGTCGACGCACAACACGTCCCCAGGCACAGTTCCAAGAACCTGCATGCGCATGCCGTGTCCTTGGGAAAGGAGGTCACAATCTAGTACGCTCGTACGTCAGACGTTCGGGCGTACATGCCCTAGACGAGCGGGTTTCCAGGAACCCGTAGGCGCGTGCCTGGTCCCTGGAAAATGGGTCAGGAAGCAGTGTCCTCGATAAGCAGGCCTCGAGCCGGAGGTCAATGCCCTACCAGCGTGTGCCGCAGGTAAAGACGCCCCGGCCCCTGGCGATGCTGTGAGGTGACCTAGACCTAGTGGACGGTTGGCGCAGACGTGGCAGCTACCGAGGGGTACTTCAGCAGGTCCGTCGTGTACATCACTTTTTCGGCCTTTCACTGACCCCGGGTGTGAGGTGTCTCGCCTGCGTACTTCAGTGGGGTGTCCACCTTTTCCACCTAGCGGGAGCACTCCCATCGGAGGGGCCGGTTACTCAGGTTACTCCAGCAATGCCACGTAGGACACCACCTTTCCTGCCTTTCACTGCACTCGTCCACATCTGTCCACACCGCGAAGGGTGCGTAGGTCGGGTGACATGAAGGCATTCAGGCTACAGGGGGGGGTGTATGGTGTATGGGGGTGTATACGCCCCTACGGCCCCACGCCGATGCACTGCACGACCTTAGGTGTAGTTCCAGGAATCCGCAGGTGCATGCCGTGTCCTCCAGAAAGGAGGCCCCAATGTAGCACACTCGGACGTCAGGCGTTCGGGTGCACATGCCCTCGATGAGAAGGGTTCCAGGAACCGGTAGGCGCATGCCTGGTCCCTGGAAAGTGGGTCAGCATGCACAGTTACGTTCGACGTTTGAGCGTAGGTGCCGGATTCCCGGGAAGCCGGGTGGTTATGTCGAGGTGCCAGGCCTGTTCTTGTTAGGGGACTCCTGTCCTTGTTGGCTGCCAAGTGACCTGCCCCTGGTACACGTCGGACGTTCGTGGTGGTCATACCCCACGCCCAGGCGTCGCGGGCCTCCTAAAAGGAGGTGAGTCGCGATCAATACCCGAGGTCATCCTAGTGACAGGGAGAAGGACGGGGGCACCCCGGGTGTCACGGGAGTAGGACTCAGACCGTGTACCGGAGGTGGTCCCAGCCAGTGTACAGGTCCCTGCGCCCGCGGAGAGGTGTCCACTAGCAGGGCTGCCAATCAGGTGCTGGCCCATGTTGACTGACGATATGATCATCAAGGTGCCCTTGGACTCACGGGTGCATGGTGGTGTAGGCCGTGCACCCCCTACCCCAGACCGTCCTCTCCACCACAGGGGCGTTGGGAGGGGTCATGAGTTGGGGGTGGCGTCCAAGGGGCCACTCGTGGAAGCGTGACCGGTGCTGAGGGGACACCTTCCCTCTCGGGACAGTCCTTGGCAGGAGGGGCAGAGGCTCCCTCCCACAAGCCCTCGGCGGGTCTACTGCGGGTGTTCCCCTGGCTTGCGTGCCCGGCCCGGGGGGGGGGGGCGTCCACCAGGGGGTTGACCCGTCCACAAGTGAGGTTGACACAGGTTGTCGCAGGTTGGCTTGGAGTGCCCTCGCCTGTCAGCCGTAGAGCGCCGTCCTAACCTGCGGGTAGCAGGCGGCAGCTCCGTGGTAGCAGGTCGGAGGGTGCGGACGGCAACACCAGTCGGGCCCTCCTGCCCATGTACTCCAGCGGCCCGAGGGCCACTTTTTCCAGGTGATAGGACCTCGGTAGGTGTGCCGGTAGTAGTCATCGTTGGTGTGGGGTCAGGGGCACTGACCCCGGGTTGAGGGGGCCGACGAGTGTACTCCGGTGATGAGGCCGGGGCCTCCCCCGTTTATTCTCGCCGACTGCCCTCCAGGCGTAGCTACTAGGGACGCGAGGGGGCTCCCAGAAGCCACAACGTCCGTTTCCTCGTTCACTAACGTGAGGGGAGGTGCCCCGTGCGCGTACTTCAGCTGCCTGTTGGCTGCTTTTTCCGGGCAGGGGTGCTCCCGCACCGTCGGTTACTAGGGGTCCTGGCGTGCAATCAACTGGAATCACGGCCCTGGTCCTTTTCACTTTGCCTGTGAGGTAGCGCTTCCCAGCCACGCCGGGGGCGAGGGCACCCCCGGAGTCCTCAACCGAGAAGCTTTTGGTTGCCACGGTCAATTCGGTCACATGTGGGCTCTGACTACGGGCGTCAGAGTCCATTCCATCAATATACGCCCATAGGGAGGTGATGGCGCATCACCCCCGGCGTCCAACAGTGTTTGTCCCAATTTCGGTTACATGTGGGCCCCGACTACGGGCGTCAGGGATCACCCATCGATATACGTACGTGAACGACGTAGAAGTGACGTTCTCCCATGTGATACGTGAGCGTGAACCACGGGAGGGCTTGCCGAGGTGTGTTGCCGCACGTCAATCCATCCTGGTCACGGCACCAAACTGTAAGCTTTTTGACTTGCTAGACCTGCAAATAAATCCTATCCAACAAAATGCGTAATTGTACTAACCTGCGGGGTGCTTACAAAACCCCGTGCGCTATCCAGTTGGTTCGATATTCACGTAGGTGGACTGATACGTTTACCAGGCCACCTCCAGGCTGGATTGACGGCCCTCGCGGGAGGGACTTCGCACCAGTGCTGGCGACAACAAGCCTCGTAATCCGCGTACAATTCACTTAAATACCAACTAAAGGTGTCCACACACACGTACAAATGTACGCGCGTATGTCCACCTTCAATCGGTGTGAGTTTAGACAGTGAAAGGGGCCCCGAATCCAAAGATTCGGGGGTGCTAGTTCCCTACTAAGTGTTCGCTACCACTTCCAAAGCTAAACTGATTGTTTTTGTTGCTTGCAAACACGAAGACAACTTCCTTAGCAACTGTTCCCAAGCAACCATGACGTAAGGGCAAAGAACGTTAAACACACGAAGAACGTAAGCACGTGGAACGTAACCCTAACTACGCCCGAGGCAATACTTATTTCTTAAGCGACAGGACTAAGTGTAAAGGCGAACAATTTACACGCACAATTAATCAAAATTAACCAGAATTTTCCTCCACTTGTCCTTGACCTTAACATTTTGGTATTACTACTCGGCTTAAAGCTTGTACAAACAGCGTGTATTACGATTATCATAGAAAATATTTACAATTCATATCGGGGACATGTTAGAAAGTTACTATTTCATACCCAAAATTCATATTTCTATCTTAAAGTAGTGAACCATTTTTAAAAAGTTCAAGTTACGCAGACGCACAAGGCAGTAATACGAAATTACGACGTTTACAGTGCAACGTTTCATTTAGACACTTAAAATCATAATGCACTCATGCTAAAAAGCAATCAATTTTTAAACACATAGATCCATAAGTCATAGCTTCATTTAATCGACCATGTAATTTTGTACAAAAGAAGTTCTATATAATAGCTTATTTTCTACATCTACAGATTTTGTGAGGATATTTGAAGACAGATTTCCATTTTTACAAATATTTTGCTAGATCCCTGTAGAGCTTCATTCAATCACCTGAATTTGCGTCAAAGTTAGGTTTTGCAGTGTTTCAAAGACTTTTAACAAATTTTCAATTTTTCAATGACTTCATATACAAATTTCAATGACTTCTTGACATCTTGAAAATCTATGAATTTCATTGACATATCAAACTCCTGTGAAAATTGACATTTTACTGTTTTCAACATTTTAGCTTTGGGGGGCAAATTTTAGCTAATTTCTTTTCTAAGATATGGCATTTTAGCCCATTTGAGCATGTTTTGAGCCCATTTAAGCATTTTTGTCAAATTTTGAGTCCATTGTGGCTTGTTTTCTAAGATATGGCTTGTTTTGAGCCTATTGTGGCTTGTTTTGAGTCCAGCTTTAAGCTGCCGCAGCGGCGGTATGAAGGATATGGATATATACTCCTGCAAACACAATTTTAACCTGATCCCAGAACATTTTCATCTTCAATTTTCTTTTTAAGATATTTTTATTTATTATAGTGACAAGTATATTACATGTACAATACAAATATATAAATAACCATATAATATAATACCCAGCCCTACTGGACTTATTTGTCACCTTAATATGAATACATAGATAAATGTGACGCCAAACAAATATGAACACAATGAAATAAGTGATATGACTATTCTACCTAGATTACGCATACAATATAATACACATTAAATATATATATATATATATAATACACATATATAAATATATATATATATATATATATATATATATATATCTAAATACATAGATTAATTATACAACCTATTTTGGCGTATGTTCCAAGCTTTGGACACATAAACCGACACTTCTTTACAAGTTTTTTTTGATTAAATAAACAAGTTTTTCAGAATCATTAAAATCATCAAAAGATATATCAAGATTTCTAGCCTTTTCAAATAATGGGGATCTAATATCATTATAAGTTGGGCAGCTACATAAAAAATGGGTTTCATCTTCTGTACATCCTAAATTACATAACTCACAAAAAGTTCTTTGTGCAATTTCTAATTCTTAAATCTACCTGTTTCATGAATGCCTGAGATTTTTGCACAAACTGAACTAGGGAGAATGCCGAGCCTGAATCATAAAATGGTTTGGTTTCTGTTGGAATCTTTAAATCTTGACTCATAAAATATGTTTAAACCAAATTCGTGTTCATTTCTCTAACACAGTATCGGATAACAATCGAGCTAACGTATTCTAAGGCTTGAATATTCCAAATAGTAACATGTTATTACAGTTCGTGTGAAAGTCCACGAATTTTCTGAGACTATTTGTTCCTACATTGATTAAGCAAATGCTTATATGTACCGTATCCGTTGGACAAAGGCGCACAGTGTGCGCTACAAAAGAAACAAATTTCAGCAAAAAACAAAAACAATAAGCACACCCTAACTCTGTTTTTTTGTGGTTCATGCATTTTCTCACTTTGACCCACAGAACATGATAACACAGCGCGCCGGATGGTTATGTTGTAATCCGAATACGGAATAAGTATTAGTCTTACAAATATGGTGCCGGTAAAAAAAGCAAAGATTTGCATAATATTTAATCTGCATTAACCGGGGTTCGCTTATTGGGGGTGGGGTGCTAATAAGATCAAATACTGTATGTACCTAAATTAATCTGAGATGTCTGTGTGTCTGGAGGGGAAGGCGAGCAGCGCCATGCCGCGGCCCCGTCTGCCGTCACAGGTGTCGTCTGCCAAAGCCGCGCCGCGTCAGTTCACTTACGCGCTTGTCTGAAAACAGCGAACAGATACTGTAAAACTAAGAATATTTCATGGCTGTCAAATTTTGCGATTTTTCAAATCTTTTGAATTATTTTTGTGACTATTCAATTTTTGCGATTTTGGTCCATCCTAAACCTAATTTACATAGACTATTAATGTTTGCGTTTTGCACCTACCCACGATGTTTTTAAATTAAATCATGCACAAAGCATTTGAAGTTTTACAGTATACAGACACCATAATACATGCCTTTCTCTCAGGCTAGGAAAACATCAGTTCGCTACAGACACCTAATGGGACTGACGAATGGAGTTCATGGAGTAACATTTCCTATCATAAATGTTGGAACAGCTGCATTTTAATTTGCATACACATGGCTAGTCACTCAAGTGATACACCAATGTGGTTGCAGATCAAAAAATATAAACAAACTTTGCTGCTTTGATCATTGGATATTGTGCCCACATTAGGAATGTTCAAAATGTCTGACTCTCATTCGAAGACTAAAAAAAAAATGCCTTGTGAGATGCAACAGAATTATATACTTGTGGTTGGTAATTAATTTGGTTGCGCTGTGATGTTGATGTGTTCCAGTGATCTATAATTTATATATGTTTTTATATAGATTATATTTGGTACTGTGTGTTGTTTTACATTTGGGCTGGTACTTGTTGTCTGAAATAGTCATAAACAGACACCATTCCCTACTTTGTGCCTGCCAACAACACACAAGTGTCAATGATGACACAGGCCTGGCTAACAACATGGAAATAACTACTTATTTGTATCTTTTTTTTACTCCTGAAGAGGTCTTGTCAGAGGACTAGAAAATTTAAGATATATTTAAAAATAAAACAAAACCCAGTTTTAATCTTAACTTTTGAACATTTGAACTTTTGAATATCTATTATATATGTGACACATGTGAAGAGACACCTACAGCCAAATAGTACATCTTAGTAGTTTATTTAGAAAGTCATGGAAAGTGCGTAAAAGATGTTATATTCAAGTAAAAACATAAATATATGTATATACAACTTGTAAGCCATTGTTATTTGTTACATGTTATATAGTTTAGTTGTCACATGACAGTATAATAAAATATCATTGAATTGAATTATTGAAGTGCATGAGAATTTCGGGATGGCCTTACAATTTTATGTTAAGTGGCATATAATTTGCATTTTAATTTCCATTTCATACACATAAAAAATAACAAACACATTTTAAACAAGACATTTATTTCAAATTAACCATCTTAAAACTCATTTCATATACCCGGTAGTTTATATTTCTTGGTAAAGGTCTTTGAAATTATTCACAATCATAATTCCACAATGATACACATAATCACATGATATAGAAGACAACTGTATCAAAGATCATGGGCCCCAGCATCTTGGGAGGGGAGGGGAGTGTATACTACTATGATCTGTAAACACTGTACCACACACATTTTTTTTCATATTGGTGTGATTTACAAAATCGGAAATATACTACCAATAGTAACAATTACATTCATCTAGGTACACATGAAGTTACCAGTTTCTCAATAACCTCCAAATTAAAACTGCAATAATAAATTTTTTTATTTCTCCAAACACACGACCTAATCTACTAAATATATTCCCACCACCTATAACAATCACTATTTAACCGTCTCCTCAAATTACATGAAAAAATCTCACCTGATTCTTTGTGTAAATTTTCTAATAGAAATATGACAAGCTTATAACATTCAATCTTTGCACGAGTTCTTAATTTTCTTATATTCAAATATGAAAAAATAAGAAGAAAATCATAAAGTTGAAGTACTTACGATTAACTACAAACAAAAAGACTGTTAAAATGTATTTTACTGTACAGCACTTATAATTATCTGCATACATCTAACAATTAAAAAATATTATCTCTAAATTGATTGATGTCTAAAAAATAAAAAAATAAATGAAATTCTAAAAACACAAAGAGATAATATAATCAATCAAACGTTGACCCTCAGTTTCATTGTTTGCAACTAGACACAATGAGTGATACCTTTTTTTAACCAATGGGCTCTTGTATAATTATGTACACACATTAATATTTAAAAATCCTTCCTACATACTAGTCTCAATGCTGCCCATTCCTGTGTTTGTGTTTTATTGTACTCAAAAGGTAATAAAGCAGTCACAAGTTCAAAGAAAATGACCCTCCATAAAGAAACAAGATCAAGTGAAAGATACGGATGATCAAAATTGTGGTTCAACTATATACAGCATGTCACTTCTTGGCATGCACAGTCATATGGTGAGTTTTCAAGTTGCTTCCTAGTGTGAATGATTTGTGACAAATATGGCAGTAAAATGGCTTCTCTCCTGTGTGTATGCGCTTATGGATATTCAGATGAGAACTTTGAGCGAAATATTTGCCACACTGATCACACTTGTATGGTTTCTCCTCTGTATGTGTGCGCATGTGGACTACTACATGATGCCTCTGAGAGAAAGATTTTCTGCAAACTCCACAAGCATAAGGTTTGTCATTAATGTGAGTTCTCATGTGGCTGTTCAGAGCTCCACTATGCCTGAATGATTTCTCACACACTGTGCACTGGTACTTTTTCTCCCCAGTGTGGATTCTCATGTGTGTGGTCAAGTGGCTACTTTGATTAAAACACTTCCCACATTGCCTACACTTATGAGGTTTCTCACCGGTGTGAGTTCTCATGTGGATTTTCAGATTTCCACTCACATAGAATGTTTTCCCACACACTGAGCACTGATGTGACTTCTCTCCAGTGTGGATTCTCATGTGGCTGTTCAAGTTGCTTTTGGTACTAAAACACTTGAGACATTGACTGCATTTATGAGGTTTCTCCCCAGTGTGAGTTCTTATGTGTTTAACAAGATTTGTTTTCTTATTGAACGTTTTTTCACATAATTCACATGTGAACTGCCTCTCTCCAGTGTGGATTAACAAGTGTCTTGTCAAGTCGCCACTTTGACTAAAACACTTCCCACATTCACTACACTCATACTGTGACTCACCAGTGTGAGTTTTTACATGCCTTTTCAGACTTCCACTTGAACTGAACACTTTATTACACATGTCACACTGATGTGTGACTTCACTTGACATTTTGGATGTTGAAACTGGCGAGTCTCCACAGAAAGTCGATTTCACACTAAATTTGAACGGTACCTAGATACTCCAACTAAATATGATGTGAAAATCAAAAGTCACTTTTACTACCACACTTGCTCTGGAATCCTTGTACAATCATTTATAACACAATGTAATAATTATTAATTGGATAAATTTAATAACACTCTTCTTCGTGATAGAAGATTCTTATATTTAAGTACTTTATATCTAGCAGAAAAACGTTCTTATTTAGCTAATAAAAGTGGTCAAATTATAGAAATATATCACAATTACAGCTGAGTTTGGGTTCTCTACCTTATTCTTGAATCAAAACTTTTATGATATTGGTCAGTGTATGTATTATTAGATAGATTACATGCAAATCATAGATTTACAAATTTCATCACAATGTCCCCAAGCTTAATGAAGTCATTATCTGAAGGGGAAGACCAAAAGGTAATGATTTTGAAGTGATGCTGAAGAAATTGCTTTTCATTCAACAGGCAATTTAGACATCAGTTCCTGTTTTTTATTGACATTATCACGGCTGCAGCCACGTTTGCAAATGATCCCAGGCAAAATATGTTGGAAAAGGAATCAGGGCTACCTACCCTAAATTGCTACTTTCAGGGGCATTTTTCACATTTCAGGACATTTCAGGGACAAATGTTTTCAGTAACACGGACATTTCAGATGTGCACTTAAAAGAATAACTGATAAAAACAATTTATTTACAAGAACACAATTTATAATTCAATTCTATTCTCACTTTTCTGTCAAGCAAGCTCCTGCCACTGTATTGACATAGCTGAAGAGACATCTTCCATTTTTACTATATCAAGTAGCCCTATATTTTCGAACTCACGACCCCAAGGTTGTGAGGATACCATCATCCCAAGCAGCCGGCCCGCTGCTTGGGATGATGGTAAATATATACAATTATTCATACAATTTATAATATGTATACAACAAAATACTGATTTGTTCACAACTTTTTCACAATAAAGATATCACACCTGTCTGTTCGCAAGGCTGTTATGATAAAGTTTCTTTAGGTTTATTTGATGATTGCACTCTTTCTAAAATTTTCAGGGACATGAAACTCAAATCAGGGATTTCAGGGACAATCCCTGGTGGTCAGGGAAAGTAGGCAGCCCTGAGGAATCCACACAAGAAACTGATCAAGAAAAAATAAAAACGTTACTTTGGATTAGGGATGGTTCATTATTTGTGACCAGGGGGGGGCTATGAGGAAAAGAGGGGGGGCACCTATTTTGTTCCTGAAAAAGAGGGGGGCCACTTAATTTGTCCCTAGGTGAACAGGGGGGGGGGCATCTATTTTGTCCTTGGAAATTTGGCAGCGATTTTTCGGTATTTGGTCATTTTTTAGCATATTGCGTCACTTTTTTACATTATATTGGAATATGAAATCATATGCATATTTGATTTTAATGCAATAAAATAGAAATTCGCGAGATTGTGCATTACATTTTCTTTAATGCCATAAACATATACATATATTGCATTAGTATGGGATATACATGGTATTGAATTAGTGTGGCATTCATTGATATTTACAAAGATGCTAGGGTTTGTCAGAGGACAATAGACTACATGTGACATAGTCAGAATAAAAAAATCGTATCTACACACTATGCTGTCAATTCTAGCAAAAATTCATTGTTTATGTTGTAAAATCAGCAAAAATACTTGTTCTTCTTTATTTCCTTTTCACCTTCCATGGCGTGCAATGATTTCTGGAGTTACATCAACCTTGGGAGTAACATCATCAGCAGTTAGTGATACATCATCATCATCATCATCTTCTTCTTCTTCTTCAGTTTCATTGGTGTCAGCCAGTATGATTTCATCTTGATCAGAATCAATACTAAACTCATTGATATTCTTATCAGAATTTAAGAATTGTTATTTAGATCTTACATAGTTCTTTTCTTACATCCATTTCCAGGACAACTTTGCTTCTTGGTTAGATTCAGTTTATCTTCCATGTTATGATAAAACCAGATATTTGTTGAGTTTGGTTGCGCATATTTTATGCAGTTTTCCAGTTCGATGAATTTCTACCCAGTCATAATCTTTGTATAGTTCATTTTGTTTTGAACGCTTTTTATTTAAAGTTTATTAACAATACAAAAGAAACTAAAAAAAGATACATTTACAAAATGAAAAGGTTATGGTAAAAGTTGAAACCTGAAGTGTCTGAAAATGTACATAATTCATTTAAATACATCATGCAAAATACTATCAATAAATCTACTATATAAAATCTAAAATCTGTTTTGTCTATAATCAATTTTATAATATATTAGATTTTCTTTAACAATTTGCTCAATATTCTTATGTGCACTGTGCATCATCATTGAATTTACAGAGAGGGAGTTAGTTCTAAAATTGAAATATGAAATAATAGATAAAGAA
>CM032662.1:43653698-43689767 GCA_019095985.1 Streblospio benedicti | reverse complement strand
TATATTATAAATTGTGTTCTTGTTAATAAATTGTTTTTATCAGTTACTGTTATGTCAAGTGCACATCTGAAATGTCCGTGGTACTGAAAACATTTGTCCCTGAAATGTCCAGAAATCTGAAAAATGCCCCTGAAAGTAGCAATTTAGGGTAGGCAGCCCTGATTCCTTTTCCAACATATTTTGCCTGGGATCATTTGCAATCGTACCTGCAGCCCTGATAATGTTAACCCTCTTGACGCCAGCTGCAAAATCAGTGTTTTACCTGCCAAAAACGGCTTTTTAACGTGAGAATGTTATTCACCGCCGGAGTTTTCAATGTCCACACTTGAAATATGATCCTTAGCAGCACATGTGATATTCACCACATCTTTTCCAAATTTACACTACACATTCAGAGAAAATGGTCTAGTTTTTATTTTTACCAAAATAAAAAAAGATACCTACAACAACAAGTCCGATTTGCTTAATTTTCGAGTCACCCTTCCAATCCATTCGTCATAATACATGTTTTTGTTATGTCCATGATAAGGAGGTTTAAACTTTTTTATAGTGACATCAAATAAATCTAATATGTATAGTTTTACCAGACAATACAAAAAACCCAAAAGAATGTTTTTTAAGTGGCACATGTTACCTGTAAAATGGGTTTTAAGTTTCATCAGTGCACAACACTTGACAGAAAAAATCTTCACATGTCAACCATTTATGAGCCCTATCAGTTTAGCCTTTAACGTTGCGCGTAAATACTGCGTCCGCGGAAAAACCGCGTGGTGATAAAGGCTACTGCTATTTGCCCCGTAATCAGCATAACAATTACTGTCTAATTCTGGGTGAAGGTCACCGGGAAATACTGATTAATATGCAAAAATAATGACGTCATGTTAACATTGACATTTCATTGGATCTTGGTAACATGAAGAGGAGGGCTTAACCTATTTATAGGTACCAAACATGTCCTTCCGGAAATGGTAAAAGCCTTAGTATTTTGGCATGCAAATGTGCAAGTTTTTGTGTTCTTTCTGACTGGAATTGTGCCTATAAAAGTAATTTGAAACACAGTAAGAAAATGCAGATGTTTTTTATTGTAACCCAATGATTTTACAAGTAGAAGTTAAGTGCAAAGCTGTTTTATCTCGATTGTTTATGGTCCCATGTCGGAATTCCGTGGTTTTAACCCTTTTACTGTCAAATGAAATTGGAATCTCTGTAATGCTAACTGAGGAGCATATATGCGCCTCGGCACTAAAGGCACGTAAAATCTGAGGCGCATATATACGCCCCGGCACTAAGCGGGTTAATAAAAAACAGGAACTGATGTCTAATTTGCCTGTTGAATGAAAAGCAATTTCTTCAGAATCACTTCAAAATCATTACTTTTTGGTCTTTCCCTTCAGATGATGAGTTTGGGGACATTGTGATGAAATTTGTAAATCTATGATTTACATGTAATCTATCTAATAATACATACACTGACCAATGTTATAAAAGTTTTGATTCAAGAATAAGGTAGATACCCAACTCAGCTGCAATTGTGATATATTTCTATAATTTGACCATTTTTATTAGCTAAATAAGAACGTTTTTCTGCTAGATATAAAGTACTTAAATATAAGCATCTTCTATAACAATGAAGTGTTATTAAATTTCTCCAATTATTAGTTATCACATTGTGTTATAAATAATTGTACAAGGATTCCAGAGCAAGTGTGATAGTAAAAGTGACTTTTGATTTTCACATCATATTTAGTTGGATTATCTAGGTACCGTTCAAATTTAGTGTGAAATTGACTTTCTGTGGAGACTCGCCAGTTTCAACATCCAAAATGTCAAGTGAAGTCAAACATCAGTGTGACATGTGTAATAAAGTGTTCAGTTCGAGTGGAAATCTGAAAAGGCATGTAAAAACTCACACAGGTGAGAAACTGTATGAGTGTAGTGAATGTGGGAAGTGTTTTAGTCAAAGTAGCGACTTGACAAGACACTCGTTAATCCACACTGGAGAGAAGCAGTTCACATGTGAATTATGTGAAAAAACGTTCAATAAGAAAACAAATCTTGTTAAACACATAAGAACTCACACTGGGGAGAAACCTCATAAATGCAGTCAATGTCTCAAGTGTTTTAGTCGAGGTAGCAACTTGAACAGACACATGAGAATCCACACTGGAGAGAAGTCACATCAGTGCACAGTGTGTGAGAAATCATTCAGTCAGAGTGGAAATCTGAAAATCCACATGAGAACTCACACCGATGAGAAACCTCATAAGTGTAGTCAATGTTGGAAGTGTTTTAGTCGAGGTAGCCACTTGACCACACACATGAGAATTCACACTGGGGAGAAAAAGTACCAGTGCACAGTGTGTGAGAAATCATTCAGGCATAGTGGAGCTCTGAAAGCCCACATGCGAACTCACATTAATGACAAAACTTATGAATGTGGAGTTTGTAGAAAATCTTTCTCTCACAGGTCTAATGTAGTAGTTCACATGCGCACACATACAGAGGAGAAACCATACAAGTGTGATCAGTGTGGCAAATGTTTCGCTCAAAGTTGTCATCTGAATATCCACAAGCGCATACACAGTGTAAAAAAGCCATTTTACTGCCATATTTGTCACAAATCATTCACACAAGGAGGCAACTTGAAAAGGCACCATATGACTGTGCATGCAAAGAAGTGACATGCTGTATATAGTTGAACCACAATTTTGATCATCCGTATCTTTCAATTGATCTCGTTTCTTTATGGACGGTCATTTTCTTTGAACTTGTGAGAGCTTTATTACCTTTTGAGTACAATAAAACACAGGAATGGGCAGCATTGAGACTAGTATGTAGGAGGGATTTTTAAATATTAATGTATGTACATAATTATACAAGAGCCCATTGATTCAAAAAAGGTATCATTCATTGTGTCTAGTTGCAAACAATGAAACTGAGGGTCAACGTTTGATTGATTATATCATCTCTCTGTGTTTTTAGAATTTCATTTTTTTTATTTTTTTAGACATCAATCAATTTAGAGATAATATTTTTAAATTGTAAGATGTACGTAGATAATTATAAGTGCTGTACAGTAAAATACATTTTAACAGTCTTTGTTTGTAGTTAATCGTAAGTACTTCAACTTTATGATTTTCCTCTTATTTTTTCACATTTGAATATAAGAAAATTAAGAACTCGTGCAAAGATTGAATGTTATTAGCTTGTCATATTTCTATTAGAAAATTTACACAAAGAATCAGGTGAGATTGTTTCATGTAATTTGAGGAGACGTGTAAATAGTGGTTGTTATAGTTGGTGGGAATATATTTAGTAGATGAGGTCGTGTGTTTGGAGAAATAAAAAAATTTATTATTGCAGTTTTAATTTGGAGGTTATTGAGAAACGGGTAACTTAAATTTGTACCTAGATGAATGTAATTGTTACTATTGGTAGTATATATCCGATTTTGTAAATCACACCAATATGAAAAAAAGATTGTGTGTGGTATAGTGTTTACAGATCATAGTAATTTACACTCCCCTCCCCTCCCAAGATGCTGGGGCCCATGATCTTTGATACAGTTGTCTTCTTTATGTATTGTGATTATGTGTATCATTGTGGAATTATGATTGTGAATAGTTTCAAAGACTTTTAGCAAGAAATAAAAACTTCCCAGTATGTGAAATGAGTTTTAAGATGGTTAATTTAAAATAAATGTCTTGTTTAAAATGTGTTTGTTATTTTTTAGGTATATGAAATGGAAATTAAAATGCAAATTATATGCCACTTAACATAAAATTGTAAGGCCATCCCGAAATTCTCATGCACTTCAATAATTCAATTCAATGATATTTTATTATACTGTCATCAGGGTTGGGTTTCCGCCGGGGGAAACCTAATTCCGCCGGACAAGTGGCATAAACATGGCGTAAACTGTCCAAAACCGCTTTTCGCCGGCGGAAACTGGCAGAAACTGGCATAAACTGGCAGAAACTAAACTAGGGGGAAAATTCCTGTCCAGAAGATGCTATATCAGGGTGTTTGATAGCCATGTGTTTATGTTTTATATGAATTTATATTAAAATTATTATGTAATTATGTTTATTGCATTTATATAAAAGAACAGAAAGTTTTTAAATGATTTTACATCTTTTATTTTGAATCGACTGCACATGCATATGGAATTTTATTATTACATCATGTTATGATCTATTGCATTTTTATAAAAGAACGAAATATTTAAAGTTATTTTACATCTTTTTTTAACAATTTATAGCTACCAATTGTTCTAACCAAACCCTTACCACAACAATGTCAGTAGTAACATCAAAATCAAATTCCATTTTATCAACAACCCTCTCAACCTGACCACAACATAATGTTAGTACTAAGGCCAGCTTCAAACAAAATCATGGTAGGCCAGGTTGTGACTTCAAAAAAGGAAGCCACCTTTGAAGTTGAAATTCTAAAGGTCAGTTAATTAATGATTAAGTGCTTGGAGTCCTTTATTGACTTTTTACTTTAAAGAAACAGTTTGTTGTACAATAATTACAAACTTTCATGAGTTTATGCCACAAATAGGGTTTTTCCGCCGCCTGTCCAAAAGTGTTTTTTCAGATGGATTATGTCAACTTACATTTGATAATATGATTTTTCCTTCATAAAATAGTTGCATATGATGTTATTTGCTTTTAAAGTAACATTGCCATGTAAAAAATATTGACAAAACTAATAATTTTGAGGGAGATTTTGAGTTTCTGCCGGTTTAGGGGTTTCAGCCGCCTGTCCAAAAGTGGTTTTTCAGATGGATTATGTCAACATACATATGATATTATATGTTTTTTCTTTCATAGATTAGTTGCATATGAATTAATTTGCTTTAAAGAAACAGTTTTATGTAAAATATTGACAAAACTAATGATTTTAAGGGAGATTTTGAGTTTCCGCCGCTTTGGGGTTTAAAAGATAAGGCCGGACGGTTTAAAAAAATAAAGATTAAACCGTGGTTTAAATTCAATTCAATATGCCAACCCTGACTGTCATGCGACAACTAAACTATATAACATGTAACAAATAACAATGGCTTACAAGTTGTATATACATATATTTATGTTTTACTTGAATATAACATCTTTACGCACTTTCCATGACTTTCTAAATAAACTACTAAGATGTACTATTTGGCTGTAGGTGTCTCTTCACATGTGTCACAAATATAACAGATATTCAAAAGTTAAAAGTTCAAAAGTTAAGATTAAAACTGGGTTTTGTTTTATTTTCAAATATATCTTAAATTTTCTAGTCTTCTGACAAGACCTCTTCAGGAGAAAAAAAGATACAAATAAGTAGTTAATTCCATGTTGTTAGCCAGGCCTGTGTCATCATTGACACTTGTGTGTTGTTGGCAGACACAAAGTGGGGAATGGTGTCTGTTTATGACTATTTCAGACAACAAGTACCAGCCCAAAATTGAAAATTTATTAAAAATCTTTGACAAGTCAGTGGAATTCGCTTAAATTAAACTTCAGGTGATACCTTCACACTGCATGCTTACAAATCTGCACCTGTAGATGTGTAAGAAAGAAGAAAAGAAAAGTATCATATGCAAATTCTTTTGTCTTTACACGGTCCCGATTGAATGAAGCTAGTATAGGGATCTAGAAAAATATCTTGTAAAAATGGAAATCTGTCTTCAAATATCATTGAATTTTAACTCACAAAATCAGTTCTGTGGAAACCCTGAATTTGCTCAAAATAAGCTCAATTGTGCGCAAAACTCTATGTAACGCAAGAAATAGATGACATGGGATCCCTGAATAGTGCCCTTTTGGAACAAATCATGAAACTTTGCTGTATATAGGGTAAAATTGACAGCTGAAAACAACTTTGGTCCGTGGACTCAGGCAATTCAACCCACTTTGGGGGTCCAAAATTAGTTATTTTACCTCAATTTGTCTTACCAAATTCACCAATTCTACCAATTTTAGTATGAACCCTCCTCAATTTCAACCGTTTTTATGGTCCAAAATTAGGAATTTTACCCAGTTTTTTAAAAAATTATTTACCTAGACAATAGCTCTAGTAATGGGGAGATTTATTTGATACCAAATTCACTATGGACCTCATCAATTTTAGCCTTTTTTGAGTGCCAAATTATATAGACTCTGCATTATAGCAGCCTGGTCTAATGGGCTTATAACACAATTTTCTTGATTGAAACAGTTTAAAGCTCAAATTCCTTGCACTAAAAAAACTAAAATGCCAAAATAGTTTCAAAAACAATGCCTACAAACATTCACTGTTTGCCATACACAGTAATTTTTTTTTTTAAAAACTGAAATAAATACTATTGACTTATGAATGACTACAATGCAAGAGTTTCAAAACTGATCCCTCAACCAAAATTAGTTATTTTAACAATTTTTCTTAAACTTACATTTACATGTACTTGTTCACTTTTTTTGCTAATAGGGCGAAATTTGGAACAGATTTTGTTCAAACTGTCTACGTTTCCTCACTGCTGCATCGTTGCTCCTTAACGCTGGTCACTCAATAGAAATATTAGCATAATGTTGGGTGCGATTCGTAGTACCCATTTTGGCCGCTAGGTGATTAGTCTCATTCAACCAGGCCGTGTGATTGCGAAGACGATGAAACTGATTTAGTCTCTATCAATGTTTGTCTAAAAAAATTCCAGAATGCACTGTAAAACACGTGCAAAGTCAAGTGATTTGGTTTGTTTGTCTAAAAATTACCCAGAGTTCATAGATAAGAAAAATCGTGTATTGCTCCTTAACACCAATCACTCAGTGTTACCGCGGTGCGGGCGCGGCGGGTGTGAACCCGGCGGTGCTGCTGAGGAACCCGACTGTCCGGTCTGTTCCACACACATCAACCAGCTGGTGCTGCGCCTGCCCTACGCACACTGCGCCAACTCCCGCCTCATCTGCCACATCTCGGGCGCCCCCATGAACGAACACAACCCGCCCATGATGCTGCCAAATGGATACGTCTACGGACTCGGGGTCAGTCACGTGTACAATACAATACAATTTACATAGCGTAAATTCCACTAAATGTTCATGTACGCTTGTAGGCATCCTTAAACAAATGGTGCTTTAGTTGGGATTTAATGGATGCAAGAGCTTTGGATTGTCGAATGGACAGTGGAAGTTTATTCCATAATTTAGGTGCAGCTGTTTTAAACGCTCTATCGCCATAAGACTTGGTTCTTGATCTAAATTCTTTAAGCAATCGGTTATTTGATGACCGCAGTAATCTAGGTGGTGAGTATGGTTGTAAGAGTTCAGACAGGTAATATGGTGCAAGTCAAGTGAGGCATTTGAATGTAAGTGTTAGAATCTTGAAAATATATGCAGTAGAACCTCCATTTACTGATCTAATGTCTAACGTTTTTCATTTTCATCAATATAAATATTAAACACCGACTCTGTTGCAGTCGCTGACAAAGATGGCGGAGGAAAACGAGGGCAAGGTCGTGTGTCCTCGCACCAAGGTCATCTACAACCTGGAGGACGCGGAGAAAGTGTTTGTCATGTAGCCAGCAACACGCATACAAAGGCTGGGGCAAGGACGGCGGGGAAAATGCGATAATTTCTACACGTTTCTCTCTTGTGTAAATTCTCTTGTCTAAAGTAGTTGTTTTCTGTTTTATGTATGGACACTATTAAAGTAGTTTGATACACTTGCCAATCTAAAGTTGGTAGATGTTAAAAAAGAAGTTATGTGGAATGAAAACTTAGAGACACTTTTAAGTTGTTGTATGAATTCTAACATGTCAAAGTTGGATTCCAAATAAGTTGTTTTTATGTCAAAATTAGTTTGGTTTTCTTTCTTATATGAATAAGTTTTTCGTTGGGAATATCTGCATGTTTGAAAATGTTGTACACAAATCTGTAATTTGAAATGAAAACTAGTTGTCTTTGTCTAATATGGAAGCAAAAATGTATGTGATAAATGGAAATGAAGTTGACAAACACCAGTGGGAAAATAGCTGTGACAATTTGTCTCGAGTTTGGTAATTCTGCGAAAGTGTTCTTGTATTCTTCTGTGTAGCTATTGTTTTGTTTATAAGGAACGTTCTGCTTGTAAATTCACCAGTTACTAGAAGGTGCCAATCTCTGTACTTCCATTTTTGTTGTTTCTTTGTTTTTTGTTCATGAAATGCTAAATGAGATTTTGTGAACTTCTCACTTCCAACCTCACAAAATGGCCATTTGAAGAGCTGCCTGGTCAACTGGTTCAAACAGATTTGAATGAAACAGGCAATGATAATTTTGGGAGACATTGAAATTCAGTCTCAAATTTTGTATATACGAAACTAAAATTTTACTTCATCTTGAGATCAAATCATGTGATTTGTATTCCTTGTTTTGCCTTCAAAAATTGAACACATAGAAAAAATATTCTTGCCTTCAGCACTATATCTATGGTACTTATTAGTAAAATATTTTCATTCATTTTATATTGAAAAACTATTAAAACGTGATAAAGTTTGAAATATGCAAAGTTAGTGACTGTAAGCAATAAATTTGATTTGATTTGATGTTGGACTAGTGGTCATCATAGCTGGTGCTGTTGTTATCAAAAAGCAGAGAGAAACATGGCTGGGAGAAACTACTCACCTCAATGGGGCTGTTGATATGATAGAGGGTGGTTTGGAACTCAGTGCTGACCATGAAACAAGGGATATTACACCAATAGGCAGGCTTTCAGTCTAACATTTGATATAGTAATTTTAGAAGAAAATAAATGCCAGAAATGAATTTCTCATCATAAAATTACTCAATTTAGAGGTATTACACATGATAATACAACTTTTAGAACTCAAAATATAAGATTCCCCCTTTTCGACGGCGGCCATATTGGATTTCACGATCATTCGCTTACGTTATTGATTTTTTGCGGTTCCGTGACTTTTTCAACTCTTAAGGCCCATATCTTGCTGCATGCAAAAATTCAATATTCTATCCAGATGTGAAGTATCGGTGCAGATTGGGGCCCCGCTTATAAGGATGATATGCGATTAAGAGTAGCGGTATAATACAAGTTTAAATAAGGTCAAAAGGGTACGAAATATTTATTAAATACAAATTTCGCTCCATCAGAGCTTCCTCAGGTATAAATAAATAATTACATACATCATACGTGTTACTGGCTAAAACGTAAGTCAGCAAACGTATAACGTATAAAGTTAAAAGTGATACGTAACATTACGCAAGCATTTAACGTATAACGTAAAACGCATAACGTAATCAACCTAGAAATAAGAAAAACCAACAATTTAACATCAGAATGAAACAAAGCATTACAATAATTATAAAATTAACATTTTTCCAGCTGGGTATCAATTACATTAATTTTAAATATTATTCGAGTAAGATTATAAGTAGGTATATATAATAAGAAGTCACCATATATGGAATAAAACTATGAAACAACAATGTAACAAGTGGCTATAAATATCACACACCACTATCATCTAATTAACAACAATGTAAAGCTGTAACTATCACACACCACTTTCATAGGCCCTCTATATAATATATTTCATAAAAAACCTGTTTGATAAATTATTAAGTAAAACAATACCATTATTATTTTACTCAAAATCAACAAGATTAACAAAGTTAAAAGTCTGTATTCATTCCCCTACCTAGTAAAAGCCTAGTTTACCTATAATTTTAGCGGCTCAAATAACCCGTTATCACGGGACTGGTCATTTGGCAGTGGATGCAAAAAGAGGGAAAACTAAATGTCCCAGCAAATCTTTATTATCACTGGTTTCTGAATATACTTCTGGTATGTTGTAGCACAGAATTTGCCGAATTCATCCCAAGTTAAAAGCAAGAGGATTAGCACAATTTTGATACAACAGTTACACTCTTGGGTAGAAAGTCGGCGATTTCTCTCTATTTACTACGGGCAATGGGAATGTGTGTGGGACCCACGCTGTAGCACAAAGAAAGGGGCGGAGCATCGGAACTATGTATACCCGTCACTCAATAAAATATTAATGCATTTTTCGTTTCGTAAAGTAAGTTCTTACATTTTCAGGCATAAGCAAGACTGTATCAACAATGAACAGTCTCCTTCAATAATACTATACAGTACAGTGGTACCGTCAGACAACTACTGATTTACGAAAGAAACATTAATTTATTTAAAATTAGTATCAGACTTTTGTTCTTATTTTCTAATGATTTTTTTGGTTACAAACTCAAAAGAACAGCACATTATTAATACAGATACAAAATAGAAAGGTAAAAGTTCTATTATAACAAAAAGCTACAAAAACTACATGCATAGCTTCAGAACGCAATAAAATGTCGTTATAATAATTCTATTCACAATGCAAACTGTCATTGACAAGCGTTCATCAAGAAAACACATTTTTCCTGCCAAATATATAATAAGGGGGAAATGTTGAAATAGGTTCAATGAGATTGTGTTAACATAAAAATTAAAGTTGGAAGCAAAAATCTATGTTAGGGACGATGTACATTTTATCATGCTCTGCAAAAGTGGAACAATGTTCAACATAGGGGAGGGGGGGGGGGGAGTTTCGGTCAAGTTTTGGATATTCCACTTTCTTGTGGGTCCAATATTTCATTGCACGCGCTAAAACTTTTCATATAAAAATTCCACTATTTTCTTTGTTCACACATTCATTAATATTATGATTTACATTCCTGACATATAATAAGTATTATTTTATGGCATATATAAGTAATATTTGAATAAATATCATGAAACGCTATGGAGATATTCTTCAATTATGTCACACATCTGATGTTTCCACTTTTAGGGGGAGGGGGCACCAAGAAAAAAAGAACACTGTTCCACTTTTGTGGAGCGTGACAAAATGTACATCATCACATAAAAGGAATATTATAGAGGTGGGAAGAGCAGAATAAAGCAATACCATAAAACGTCTGCTCTACCTTCCATCTTTCTATACACCCCAGCGCTACTGACACTGCAACCACATTTAAATCTTATCAAAGTTCACAAGATGGGAATATCAGTGTTAGAGAGTATATTATGAAAAATCTGTGTTAGTGGGTCTATATAATGAAGAAAGGAAGAGCAGGAATGAAAAACAACCACAGATGTCCACTTTATCTTCCATCTCAGGATAGGTTGAAATCATAATTTTAATCACACCAAGGTTCATACAATGGAAAAAAAAATCTGTGCTAGTGAGTATATTATGAAAAATCTGTGTTAGTGGGTACATTATGAAGGTGGGATAGCCTGAATGAAGTGTAACCATAAATGTCCCTGCCAGTGTGGCCGCCGTTATAATATTATCGAAGTTCAAACAAAGGAAAAATCTGTGTTATTGGGTACATTATGGAGGTATGCTGAGCCATAAACTGCTGTCTGTTCTACCTTCCCTACATGTATATCTATACAGTCCCAAAAAATATCAGTATGAAATATCAATATCACAAAAAAGAATAATTAATACCTGAAAATAAAATATATAATAAAAAAGATAAAATCAAACTGAAGAAATAAATGAAGCCAGAACCAAAAGGTGTGTTATATTTTCTTTTATTCTTTCTTCTATTTCTGCTGCTCTAATGCGGTCTAAATTAAATCTATGTTGTTCTAAATGTCTTATATTTTTCATTTACTCTATGATTTATAACTAGCCAATACACCATCGTTACTCATTTGATTATGACAGTTGGGCTATGCAAAAAGGATTGAAGTGCAATATCTCTAATATTTTTTCTAGTATATGAGAACTTTCAGAAGTAAATCAGCATTATTGTTTTTTCAAATAAAACTGACAGTTTATCTTTGAGCATGTAATAATCTACTTTTTAAATCTAATACAATGCATGTATGCATTTAAATGGAGAGTTCACTGAAATTTCTACTGCTAATCAATATATGTTCATGACACAACGCTTTTTCTTCAGCTTAGGGAGTGGTCATTAACTACAGAGGGGGGGGGGCGTGAAGAGAAATAGTTTTCTTGACAATTTTTTATCATGCCCTCCTATTGCCATGTCAGTATTTTTTCATGCCCCCTGGCACATTGTATGTTTTTTCCATGCCCCCCCCCCCCACCCCACCCCTGTCCCATTATTAATTATTCTATTGCATACTATCAGACAGAACCAGGAAATGATGGAAGAACACCAGTAGATTTGTGAATACAAGGAATTACTCTCATTTCAAACTCCGCTAGCCAGTTTGGCGAGAGCAATAACAGGAGCACTAGCCCAATGCTATTAGTGGCCGGATATTCAAAAGACACTGGCCAAATTCAAAGTTGCTGAAAAGAGGAGCGTCAAAGGTGGGACCTTGGAAGTGAGCGCCAAAGGCACAGTTGCAAGTGGCGTAGACAATAAGTATAGCTAGGGGGATCTGGGGGCATGCTCCCCCAGAACTTTTTTAAATGGATGTCTCTAGAAACTCTCTGGTCCATTCTTTTTCTCAGAAAAGTAGTTTATTTTTTTATGAAATGGAGGTATTTAGATAATGTTTTTCTTCTTTTTATGGTTTTACATGTTAACTGTACATATTGATTATTCGTTGTTTTCCCTGCATATCACTGTCTCAGTCTGAGTACCCCTTCTTCCATCCAAAAAATATAAATCATTACCAAAAATATATATTAGATATTTTTAATTATTTTCTTATTACTGAGATGCATTTACTTCGACGCTGTTGTTGCAAAAACACATTCCCGGGGAACTGGATAGAGCTTCTTCTAAGCATTGGAAATGTGATGGTTAGTATCAAAACATTGAAGAAATTGGGAGTGGGGTAAACTGGAAAAGGTTTCTTCACACTTTGGTGAAAAGATGATCAATATACACGTATTTCTATGGAAAGCATGGCAGTTTACTCCTGGCCAGGCACCTCTGATGAATGGAAAGATTTTATCCGCACTACGCTGCAAAATATTGTAAGGATACAACGGCTGTCATCTCACGAAATGTAACTAAAAAAGAATCGAATCAACGCTGTATGGCGGTTTAATTTTCAAGTGTTCTCGCCCTAAACGTGATAGAAAAGACAATCTCCAAAGTGGCAGGTGCACATTGAACCCCAGTTGCCAAATGGATAAAGCACTCGAATTTGCGAGTTGGCGAGTATGTTAGAGTAATTCTCTGCTGATCAGCATGCTAATAATGTGAAATAATGTATTTGGTATAATCAAACAAAAGTTCGATGCAATGGATTTTAGAGTTGCAGAGAATAAAAGGATCAAGCTGAGGCAGAAGGAGTGCAAGAGACAAAAGAAGGCGACTGAGAAACATTGCATTGCTGATACTGCAATAGAATTGAAATACTAAGCCATGTCATGCTAATATGTAACTGCTTGAACAAAGAATAAAATCTTGCAGAATTAATAATGTTTTTTATTTGTGTTAAAAAGTTAAATGATAAATGCTAGTAAACTGCTATCAGCTATACTAGTGTAATTCACGATATTTTTTGTCCCAATACGCGACAAAAGCGCGTAAATTTTTAGAATGTTAGAGCACCTCACACCCATCCCGTATATTTATTTGTTTAAACCATCGTAGCACAGCTTTGAATGAACCAACAATAGCGTTTAAGGTGTCAAAAGGAAGCTACTTAGGCGTACCTGTATTTTCGTAAGATAAATACAATTTTAATAGTTCATTAAAGTTACATGATCTATGATGCATTTTGTTATGAAATAACGTGTGCACACCCATCCCGTAGGTGGCGATAATATGCGATTTGCACATGTTTATTTACATTAGATCTTACTAGAAATTTTCTTTTTACACTTTTGACTTTGGCGCCGGGAAAACTATCATGTATCGTAGTAAAATTATTTGGTACATGTACTTGTTTGGATAACGTTAAACGCATCTGATAAAATGTTCAACGTAACGTTTCCAGAAATCTCTTTCTATGGAATACGAGGGACGTTAATTTTCCAAGCTACGGCTTACGTATGCTGTAGTTGCTAGTCACGTGTTAGTTACGCACAGCTAAATCAATTATATGAGAATATATTTTTGAGAATAATTCCAAATAAATTGGGGAAATTGTGTTGAATGATGGCGAATTGTAACAGGAGTAACAGGAGTGACATGCAAAATGCTCTAGAATATTTGAGGAAGGTGGGAGAAAACTGTTTTGAAGATGAGACTGAAAAAACATATGGATTGAGAGAAGTCAGTTATATGATTGAGTCTATGGGAAGACGCATAGAGGAATTGGAAGAAAAGAATTTGATCAAGGACAAGAAAATTGCTCAGCTTCAACAAACAGTAGATGAAAGAAACATAAAAATAAAAGACATGGAGAGTAAAGACGAAATGATTCGGATGAAACTTATAAAAGCATACAGAGAAAAGAATGAGGAGATGAAAAATAGAATGAAGCAAAAAGAAAAAGAAAATGATGCAAGTAACAAGACAATGATAAAGAAAATTCAGGCAAAAGATGACATCCTTAGAATGAAAATAGCGTATGCATATCAATCTGCTAATCAAGAGCTTAGTACGAAACTTAAAAAGTCTGAAGGTGATAACAACATACTGCGAAGAACAATATCAAATCTGGAAGAAGCTATGACCAAGAAAGATATGCTAGCGTGCGAGGTACAAGACGAACGAAATGATCTTCATGGAAAACTGTGTGATAGTGCCAGAGACAAGAAGGCCATGCACAAAAAAAGCAAGATCAAAGACCAAAAGATTGCCCAGTTACAAGAAACAGTGGACGAAACAGACGTGAAAATAAGAAACATGGCGATTAAAGACGAAATGATTCGGATGAAACTTGTAAAAGCATACAGAGAAAAGAATGAGGAGATGAAAAACAGAATGAAGCAAAAAGAAAGAGCAAATGATGAAAGTAACAAGACAATGTTTAAAAAAATTCAAAAGAAAGATGATATTCTAAGAATGAAAATAGCTTATGCATATCAATCGACTAATCAAGAACTAAGCAAGAAATTAAAACGATCTCAAGATGATAACAACATACTGAGAAGAAAAGTCTCAGATCTTGAAGATGAGAAGAACAAGACAGATATGCTAGCAAGCCACATACAAGATGAACGAAACAACCTTCATGAGAAACTCTGCAATAGTGCCAGAGATAAGAAGGCCATGCATAAAGAAATCCAGATCTTGAGAGAAAAAATCGCACACCTTAACAGGATCAAGGTACAGTACACATTTCTTTTTAATTGAGTTTGAACATTACATTACACAATATTATAGAACTGCTAACAATCTAGTTGTAATTCTAATGTAAATAATTACTAATACATATATACGATGTATGATGTATCAGAATAAAACCTGTACCCTATTCCTGACCTACAACCTACAAGAACATAAACAAACAAACATATCATATGTAAACAATTCGATAAATTGTGTTACTTAATTTAATTGGCACATTATTCATCCACATGTATTTTAACACAAATTGGTTATAATTATTTTTAGATTGACGGATCCACAAGTGACAGAATGGATGGTGAAGCCCGTGCCTGTGATTATGAATTAAAGCGTAATGTGAAAAGTGCTTCCGTCCTTAATGCAGGAGAATCACACAACGGTGTGAGGGGTGCAATGCACACCCCACCAAGAAACACTGAAGCTTAAACAGTGTCTGGTCATCATTGGAGCGCATGTCCGACCGGATGCTGTGTTAAAACATGCGCATGCGCTCTGCAGACCATGGTCCGAGATTTGCACAACAGACTATGTGGACCACTTTTGTTAGTCTTGTGTAGTTTTTTGTATTTTTTTGTGTGTATTAATTTTTAATTATATTTTTTGTACTATTTGAATTTACAATTTACGCATCAACCAGTTCCACATGTTTACATATAGACCATAGAAGAAATAAAACGCATAGAAATTGCTGATATATTTAATATTTGTTTTTATTTTATATTTCTTAAATATTTCAATAATTTTGTTTTCATGAACTAAAAAGACAGAGTATTGGTAAACAATCAATCTGTATCTTTGGGGCTGTAAAAAAGGTTTTTAAATGACTTCGTTTAAAAGAATTTAGTTTCCTTATATATTTTCTCATTAACTATACAAATGCAACAATCCTACTCTTGCATCAATTTTGACATGGACATGGAGATCCCTAGTTATTGGGTACAGGGCATCGAAGAAAGACTTGGGTGGAATGTGTAAAATCCGAATTGAAGGACTGCAATCTCCTTAATGCAGACACGTTCGTTAGAGATGCGTGGAGAGCTGGTGTGAGGCACTGCCATCAGCTGCCTCCACCAGAAACTGGGACACCCGCTTCAGTTGACATATAAATGCTTGAATGTAGTAGCCCCTAGCAGTACTTCTCTATCCTAACTTTGGCTACAAATGCATTGCAAGATCTATATATATGTCCAAGAAATGCAAAACAGTTGTATTTAAAATTTGTTTTCTATATTAAATTTGTAACTATTTTTTTTTCTTTCAAGCCAAATACATTCTTACATAACAAATAATGTGCAAATTACATAAGTACTTGAACACCCCCATTTTTATAATGAAGTAGCCCCTAGCAGTAGTTCTCTATCCTAACTTTGGCTACAAATGCATTGCAAGATCTCTCTCTATATATATATGTCCAAGAAATGCAAAACAGTATTTAAAATTTGTTTTCTATATTAAATTTGTAACTATTTTTTTTCAAGTCAAATACATTTTTACATAACCAATAATAGAAGAGGGGGTGGCGGCCGAAGGAAGGGTAGGGGAGGGTGGAACATTAATCTGTTCCACACATGTTTATCAGGGGTAGCAGAATCTGGTGGGAGGGATATTAGAGGGATCAATCACTGCCATATACATGTATGTAGTGTATGTATGGCTATGACTTATGCCGATGGGAGGAAGGTGATGGAGGTGCATTCTATCCGTCACAGACCTGTATTCTAACGGGAGCTGGTGTAAGGGAAGAGCTGTATACGGAAGGATGGGGAGGGAGGAGGATTTAATGTGTTCCGGGTCTCTTATGTTTCAACCAGAGCAGCGCCGGGTATACAGCTATCATTTGCTATAATTTATAAGTTACCGATACTCCTGTATCATGTATATTGATAGGCGTGGTCATCAAACTTAATAGCATATCTTCAGTTAACATTGTTTATGCAGATGAGAAAATCTTTATAAAAATATATTAGTCAATTGTTTGGCTAATTCTTTCTTATAGAATAAAATTGCTTTTAAGAAGCCTAAAACACCTAATGTTTGCTATTGTTAGAGAGCGTGTATTGAAGAATAGTGTGTTGCAAAGAATTTTAAGAAATACTATTTTTTACCAGAAAAAAATAGATAAAACTATTTTAAGGACCAATTTTTTAGTTTTATTAAAATGCAATTAGGGTTGTTATTTCATTTATTTGCTTCTAAATATTGTTCAGAGTGTCTGTCTTTCACAGTAATATTGATTTTACTATTCATCTTTTACCCAATAAGAATAAAAGTAATATTAATCACTACATAGAATCTCAATTACTGGTCCTTAAGTCGTAAAAAGTCAAAACTTAAATTCGCACAATTTCATTTTGATGGCGTTTAATAGATGGCAGCTCGTGTACGAAAACCGGACACAACGGAAACAGAAAGGATTAATAAACTAACTATGCTGTTTGCGTTATGATATCATGACAGTCAAGTTTAGCGAAGTACTAGTAAAGTACCTGTGAACCAAATGATATGTTTTGATTCTACTATATTATTACGAATCCAGAAACTGTAAATCAAATTGTAAAAGATAATGTTCAAAGTATTAGTGCAAAACGGTAAATTATCTTGAGATCTATATGTGTTTCCCAATGCTTGCGGATATATATATATATTTTTTTATACTTCTCTCTCACACACGTCTTTTTAGCAAGCATATTTCTACCAACGATAGATATAGCTGAAGACAGGTTTTACAACCCTAAGCTTCCATTTAACTATATCAAGTGGCCCTGGCGGGACTCGAACTCACGACCCCAAGGTTGTGAGACCAGAATGATACCATCATCCCAAGCATATATATCTTGAGATCGTTTGATGTTTATTGGTTTATATATATTCATTGTTAAAACAGACATTTAGTGTCGAAAAGCATTTATTTCGTGCACAAAAGTTGTGTGACAAAAGAAAGTTTTACATGTATTATTGGTGGAAGCATTTGGGAAACTTGATCAAAGTAACTTCAGTAATTTGGAAGCTAAAAACATTGTTGCCATGGATATTTTAATATTTGATTTTTAACATATCTAGTTGCTTAACATTCTGTTGCTTATACGTCTTTGCTTTGATGGAAAACGCTAGTAAAAAAAAGAGCTATATACGAGATTACGGGTAATTTGTCTAAACCAAACAGCATTTACTGGTGCATCATTCTCTAGCCGATGGTTGTTAATGCTGTAATGAGTCTGAGAGACGGAATGACAGACTTTGTACACTATATGTTTTGCCTATTTTCAAGTTTGCCACAGACTTGGGGAAAACAGGAAATTTACCTGTAGGGAAAAAAAATCTATGAAATTCAAAATTGTGTAGAAATTTGGAAATTTCAAAATTGGGTAAAAATTAGGATATACTAAGTATATAAAAGTTTTTTTATAGAAATTATTTGCTTGAAATCACATCTGAGATGCCTTTGAACGTAGCTAAAGGCATATTTGTTAAACAATAACAAGTGGGGTGCCTTTGGTGAAATTTATTTCAGGGCAAGCAATGTGTCTTTTAATTGGTAAGCAAAAAATTTCAGGAATTTTCACCGAATGTAAACTTCTATTCAGGAATTTTATTTTGTCCATCACCTGGTCACCCAATAAAAGATATACATTTGAAGTTTGGCTGTGTTCAGAGGTTACATGCAACCAGATAGAGCGTGAATGCTTTTATTGTTAATAATTACTCTCTAGAATGTGTTTTGCTTGTTTTTTTTTTTTTTCAACTCCCAACCATTTTAACAAGCCATGAAATTGTGCTAATTTGCAATTCAATTACCAAATTACAAAAATAAATGTCCCGTGTGTCGTCTTTCTGCCTTTATCCCGGTCACGGTGCACAAAATTGTCCAGCGTATTCGCTTTTTTGTATCGGAATATGATGCTTTTATTTATCGAATCTACACTTGCCCATTTGGGCTATGATAATTACGAACGAAGAACTTCTCAAGAGTGAGGACTTATTTAATAGGTTCTTCAAGTGGTCGCTATAGACATTTTGATTGTAAGGATCAGTGTGGATGATGAATAAGTTAGTCTCCATCAACAATGCAGTATTTTTTTTTATAAAGTTTGTACAAAAGTGTTTGAATTGTTATGCAAGTATATGCATGTAACAAGGTTCATATCTGCTGCATGATTTAGATTGAATAATGTTTGCAGAGCGGTGAAAGAAAAAGAAAATTAGAAATGACTTTGACGTCTGGCTAAACATTTGCACAATTCGACTGATGATAAACTGCAGGTACGAATGTGAAGTCTGTGTGTAACTACACTAATTAAGATGTGTGATACAGTTAGTAGTAATTGCTAACTTTATCATTACCAGTAGTTGATATTATTTGCCAAAGACAAAGTACAGTATATTTTAAAAATCAGCATTCTCTGACAAAAAGTGGAAACTGTAGAATAATGTGATTTTAGATCTACTCCGAAACTGATGATGCGCTAAGTCTGTATATACCTGTAGTTATTGCTTCTTATTGCATCCTAATAAACAATGCTTCAAAATATGTGTCATGTTTACTTGATTATGTGGAAGTTACCAATAAAGTATATAAGATAATTTGTAAATATTAACAGCTAAGAGTATCAGGTGAATAGCGGGACCATTGCTCAACTTATTAAACAACTCTGTTCTTATTTAGGGACTGTGTAATATTTACTGGGCAGGGGGAACCGGTGCATTTGGTAGGGGGACAGGTACTTTTTTCAAGGTGCAAAGTGGTGAAAAAAAAAGAAAATTAGAAATGACTTTGACAATGGTGATTTTTCATTCTCGTTGAGCATGGGACGTGGATTTTTTCCAGCTGCTGAAATGCCACTTTGACGTGTGCGAATCGGTACAAATTATTCAAGTGAATGGCACAATGTTGCTCACTAGGTCATAGTTCGATGACATTGACCGTAGAAAAAAATAGTGTTGCAACAATGTGCAAAGCTAAATGAACTTATATGTGAATATACCTACATAACTATCTTAGCACAATTTTACACAAAATCCTACACATGATAACCAATGTAAATTGTAATTAACAAAATATAAGAAAATCATTTGGAGATGTAATAACAAACATATCCATATACACATCAATACCTTTCAAAGCCCTTAGTACTTGCATAAACAATTGTGATAGTATAAAATGTGGAAAACAAAATAGACATTACAAAATGTAACGTGACTCGATAATTTAATAAAAAGTGATAATGCTGATAAATACTTGAGCAAGTTATCAATTGGCAAAAATTCGATTTTCAGCAATTTTAACCTTTAAAATGATAAAAGATTATTTTGCTGTCCGTCAACAAACAGAAAATGGCAATAAAGATAAAAATTACAAAAAATATGTATAGCAAAACATGTTAAAAATATGAAACTAGGATCAGTATTACTGTAAAACTAGATTTGTTTGCGCACACAAACTTAAATAGTCAGCAAACATTAACAGCCTATGATAAGTAGGTCCAGGATTGACCAAAACCGCAAATTAAAGTCACAAAATAATATATAGACGAAAACAGCAAAAGTCAATTGCCACGAAATATTCTAGTTTTACAGTATGGCTCCATAAAATTAATAAAATGTTTCTCGTCCTGCCTATTTTCCTATATAAAATAGGAGTGAGGTCTATTTCATTGTTTACTTTTTATCTTTTATTTTGCTGATTCTTCCGTCCTTACATTTTTTTAAAAATGAGGAGGGGTTCACTTTTTATTTTTTTTATTTTTCTTCCGCGCAATATCTTTCATTTTTCAAGTTGAATATTGGACCATGAATGAACTACATGTGATACAATTGTATGTGCACAATGTCTTTCTATTATAAAAATCATAAAACATCACTTATAAAACAACTAGTATAATCAATGAAGTATAATATCTAGCGTGCATAGCAAACAAATGACAGGTCTCTGACATGGGCTGTTTTGTTTGCAGCCAGGCGGGGACGGTTTTTATTTTTTTTCACTGGGGAGGCAATAAAAATGTTCAGGAGGCTGCACTATACACAGGCGGGAGGGGACGAGAAACATTTTATTATTTTTATGGGGCCTTAATGACATGCTATTTCTTGCCTTTGTTCCAATTTGTAGTATAGATGATTGGAACAAGGATTAAGAAGGAAAGTTTGCGAAAAATAAATGCGTATTGATCTCGGGGGGAGGGGGGTCTCACACTATTGCGATTAGTACAGACGTGCCTCGAAACTGGGTGTTTTTTTTTTTTACATTTTTGGTATATTTCATGGTATATTGCTGGGTGTTTTTTTCACATTTTTGGTATATTCTGGGTGTCTTTTTCACATTTCTTTATATATTCTGCTTGTTTTTTTCTTCACATTTTTGGTATATTTCATGGTATATTGCTGGTGGTCATTCTTCACATTTTTTTGTATATTGCTGGGTGTCTTTTTTCACATTTTTTTGTATGTTTTCAGGGTGTCTTTTTCACATTTTTAGTATATTTCAGAGTGTCTTTTTCACATTTTTAGTATATCTATCAAGATAAAAAATATTGATATTCATTATATTCATTCTTGATATCTACATGTACTAGAATCTGAGTTTGATATATTAGTCTGTCACCTTTTTCTCGGGTATTGGTATATTGGTTGGTCACATTTTCTCAGATATTGGTATATTGTGGGTCACTTTTTCTCAAAAATAGGTATATTGGCGGGTGGCGTTTTCAACGTGTCCGAGGCACGTTTGTACACATTTTCTGACCAAAACCCTCCCCACCCCCACCCCACCCCCGCACCCGAGGTATTGATGGAGAGCATCTTGTGAATTATCTATTTCTTTATAATGTCCAGTTGATGCTTGTTATGTTGTTTAAAGCACTGGGTGTCATGATTCTATCAGAATCATAGGAGTAAGCTGTATTGTATACCTGTGGTATTGCTTTTCTTTTTGCAGATTTATAATAAACTTACTTGTTATTTGAGCGATGTAAGCTACAGAGACCTACCAGAGAGTGATATAAATGAGAATTCACGCTGTGTGTATTTTGAGAGATACGGTCATGGTAAGTTCTATCATATTTGTTAAATTGGTTTCTTCATTGCTGAATACTAGACCCCCCAAAATTGCGCTTGAATGGAAGTTACTCCGAGTTTATGGACAAAAATCTGAAATCGTTAGATCTAATGATCTGAAGTTATGAACAAGAATTTTAAATTGTGGCTACTGTCCTTTCCACCATAAAATAAGATCTTCAGTAGTTTCAATAGTTAGAATGATTAAGCCAAATAGAATTTTTGTTTTTTACAAATAAGCAGCAAAATAAGTTTTTATTCTCCTGACTAGGCCTTGGTAAAAAATGAAAGTATTAGAGATATTTTAAAAATAAAACGAAAACAAAAATTCAGTTTGGCGATATACATTTTGCCTGTTCGGTCATAGTATTTTATATATGATCATACAAGAGAGAGAAAAAAATGTAGAATACACTAGGACCTCTCAATTAGGACCACCTTTAGCAGCTGTTTAGTAAGGCATCGACCATTTGATCTCGGGGGAGGCAGCAAAAATATTGAAAAAAATAACGCAAGGCGGAAAATTGGTGAAAAAAATAATAAGGTTTCATTTGGGTAGAAAAAAAAATAATTGCCAAGTCACACTTACAGTCACATCTTTGCATTTTTTTTAAAAAAAAATGAGGTTCAGTAATCTAAGGAAAAAAGAATTAGATGTCAAATTTCATGAAAAAAAAAATAATTGAAGCTATGGTGAAAATAGCTGCCCCCCCCGAGATCAAATGGTCGATGCCTAAGTGTTAAGCTGCGCAAAAAGTTAACATATACAAACATTCAAATGCCCACATGCTTTTAGATTGAAAATTTTACAATTTACGGTGAGTGTTTTACATGAATGTAATTTAGATTGGAATTTTATTGGTAGTCCAACTTTGGTTTCGTGGTCCTTTACAAGTGAGTGGACCCATGAATGGTTGTATGTGGTAATTCTCTAGTGTCACGATGAATTGGTATGAAATTGTACAAAAGAACAAATAAAGAATTTGTGTTTTCTTTTTAGGGAGCGTTCATACCAGTCGTAAACTCATTTTGTAACTTTATTGGTCCTAAGTTGGTCGAGATTGCTAAGCCTGTGCGTTCTCAACTTTTTTCCCACTTCATGGAGTGTATTAGTAATATTAATATGCATTCCCCCAAGCTGTAAATAAAGGTGCTGGCGCAGTAACGTTTCCCCCAGTCAATGTTAATAGAGGTGGTGCTGGAGGCACAGGTGATTTCTTACTGTCACATACCGTCAGTACAAGTTATCGTAATGTGCCCCAAGTTACTACTTCCACTATGGCGCCTCCACCCTCGCCGGCAGGTAGTTTGTTTTGTAATTTCCAGCCGCCATCACCGTCTTTAAGCTTCTTAGGTGCTCTTTCAGACACCAGTACCCTCTCCGAGTACTTCGTTTTTGCCACCGCCACCTCCACCACAGAGGTTTCTCTTCGGTAGGACACAAACTACTGAAATGTGGCAGCAGCTACCACCTAGTGGTGCTTGGCCGACACACCCAAACCCGCCAAGTGACCCACAAACAGTGTATCACTCGCAATCTATGAAAGAGTACCTGAAGCTCCAAAAAGAAGTAGTGGGTATTGATACAAGTGTCAGACCACGCTCCAACCCCACTAAGTGTCAATCCACAAATGTGATACCCACAGATGTGCACATAAGTTATGTGAAAACCATGAAGGGCACTGCACTCTTTGAAAGTGGTTATGACATCAACTCCAATATGTCAACCCTGAGCTTCAGGCCGTTGGTACCCTGTTGAGTTTAATAAAGGTGGTAGCGTTGATAGCGAAGACGTGGCTTGTACGTCACCCACGCTGGTACCAACGATATTGATGTGGTGCCGTCTGACATTATTAAAACCAGTATGGATATTGCTAATGTTGAAGAGAATACTCCATCTAATAAAGATTGATTTCCATTGTACACACTGAAAAGAAAGTGTTGTTCAAAATGTATTCTTTGTTTTTGATTACTTTAAGCTATTTTGTTAACGTTAGGATTTTTTGTGTTAAGAATAACATCATGTTTTACCATGTCAATCACAGTATTTCTTGCACTTTTGTGGAATGATAGCTTTTTAGTTGTAAATAAAATACATTTTAAAAAAGTAACCTTTAGTTTTAAGCATGTATTGCACATTGATGGCGTAAAATAAATGATTTTTAATTGAATAAATGTTTTAAATTCTAACATTTTGAAAGAATGTTTTAATGTGTTTTTTACCAAACGAGTGTTCTTCGCCTCGCACTTACCAACTACTACTTTGTGTGCTAAAAAGAGATGCACCAGCTCCCAAATTCTGGTGTGATTGCCCTTGCTCTAGTTCTAAAGTCTCCAGCACCATCTGTTTTGTACGCCTAAGTACACTGTATTGTGTGGTATTTCTTATTTTCTTTATTTATTAACATCAGACAAGTAGTTACGCTGTCCATATCTTAAAAACAAAACAAAAACAACATAGGACAAAAAGATAGAATAAAATAATATAGAATAAATTAATACAATGATTAAAACATCGATTATCACAGTTAGATCACCTATTACTAAAATTGTACAAAATATTATTCCATTCGTTCGTAATAAAAGAACCATATATATTAAAAACACTAGATAAAACTGCCTGTATTAAAATATTATTAGATTCAACTAATCTCTTAAGCAAAGAGGCAGCACTTTTTCGTTTAATGATAGTAAAGGAATCAACATTAGCATTAAAAAACGCTGCAGACATGCTAGTACCATATTCAATATTAATAAACTGTCTAAATATATTGTTAAATGCCACCACAATCTTCTTCAATTGGGCTTTTTTATATTTGCCCCATAGCTCACAGCCATAATTGTTAGCGCAATAAGTATGGATTAACCTTTTCTTAATTTCTGGAGTACAATGATAGAATCTATGACATAGCATATTACCACGTAAATACAAAGCCTTAATCTGTCTCTTAATGTCATTATCACCCAACAAATCATCAGAGATCATCACACCTAAGTATTTATGACATTGAGTATAATCAAGAGGTTTTCCATTTAGATAAACATATGGTGAATGTGAAAGTTCTAAGCCTCTAGCTTTAAAAATCATACATTTAGATTTCTTCTCATTATATACAATAAAGTTATCTTTAGCAAATGAATCACAGATATTTAGTAGCTTTTGCAAGGACTTTGGTGATGGGGCAATTACACATGCTGTCATGTGTGGTTTAGACATGTGCATGGTGAGAAGTAATAACAGAACCAACGAGCAGTTTCTATTCTGTTTATTGACTGCCTACTCCAAGCCTTCTCTCAACTTATATAGCCTCGAGAATCTGCTAGATCAGCAATGCTGACTGAGCATACCAATGTGTGTGGGTGGAGCCGGAAGCATGAGACTTCCGGCGATGCCTATGAGTCTAATCTGACTCAGCACTTTTGTAATATCACAATACCTTCCCCCCCGGAAAGACATATTTGGAAGTTTCACAAGAAATATGGCTTTATCCATACACACACATCAAGATATGGCTGATGGACATAACGCAAACAGGAACCTTTGTCTTATGAATTTGCTGGCTCAGTTATGGACCAGTTACAAATGTTGAGACCATGATTGCGTTATGTTAGCTACGAAGGATATTTTACAAATATATATATACATAGAGAATCTAAACCTACTAATGTACATTATATATTAAACATGCAGCGGTATTTGCGCGCAATAATAGACATTAAACAAATCATATAATACAGTATACATCGAGCATAATCAGTAGTTTGTTGGCTACTACAATGACAAAGAATTCTGCATTATCTAAAATCATATTCGGACATTAAATAAAAGTAAAATTTACGATTTATTTAAACAATACAATTACATCAAGCATGCAATGGCGAGGTTCGTTAACAATCATGAGTAAATTATTGAATTAAATTAGGTTCTGACAATCAAAATAAAGCATGCAGTGGAATAATTTGACTTAACAATCAAAAGTAAATGAATTTTAAGGCGAACATAATTATGCAGACTATCAAAATTATTCACAAAATATCGTACAATTACATCAAACATGCAAATCCGTTACAATAATATTGAAAAACATGCATTAAGCTAGGGATTTCCTTCAAATAACAAAGAGTTGTTGCGCAGTCTTCTTGGCTTGTGTCAGTTGACATGCTCCATTTGTTCTTGTTTTCAGGAGCAGACGTTTGGCACGTGGGTGATCGATAATTGAGATGGGCGGGGGTCATATGATAGCATACAGATGGCGTGAACTAATTGATTGTTATTGTAAGACGGGCAGGGGTCAATAAATGGAGTGCTCATGTGACAAGAAATATGACTCATGAGATTCCAAGGTAAAGATTGGTTATTGTGCATGGTCATTTTCTAGTGGTTAAACCAGTTCAGTGAAGTTGAAGATATCCAAGGCTTATCATTGTACAGGGAACAATCGTTCATGGGCGTGATAACATTGTTGTCATTACAATGTATAGAACTTAATGTTTACATGTATGTAGCAGAGAATGAAGCAATTTCCAGCAGAATGCAGTTCGATCACTCTAGGTAGACATTCCATCTTCCCTTAGATATAATTAATCTACCAGGAGCATCGGTAACTAAACCAATATCATACAAAACAACAGAAATTATGTTTGAAGTTGCATAGGCTTATACTTCAACGATGCTATACAACAGCAGGGCCCCAGGCTACTGTGTAGTTGAGCACAAAGAACCATAGGCACACTACAAATTACACACAATTCTGTTAATTAAGTAGAGATTACTACCACTTAATGCAGAAAACGAATAGATTCAATGAAAAATGAGCTATTGGAATGTCCACATTACTAAATAATGAGTTTGATTTTGCGTAGGATTTGTAACTGACAAATACATACGCAATTAGGGTTATTGTTTACGGAATTACAGTTAATTCATCTTGCTCAATGGCATGTAACCGGACCACAATTACATTTTCCATCACCATATAAATGATATCGATTAAAACCTAAGATTTAAGAGAGAATTCCCGATGAATTAATTGGAGTAAATTATAAGATATTGTTCACCATTATTTTGGCATACTATGTAATGTAAAATGAATAGCCGAATCACATTAAATGGATAAATTATTAGCGAGCTACAACCTATTGCATTATTGTGTGTAAGATTTGGCAAACACTTGAGGGACTAATGATTCATGAAAAGCGGGAGGTTAATGAGTCATGCTGGCTGAATCCATTTGGCCTTGAAAAGGGACTAATGTTGCAAAACGTGGCATTCCGCTATGCGGCAACATTAGAAGGTTGAGTCACGCTGGCATTAACAAATGGGTGTACTATGAGAGAAACTATTTACTTGATTGACACGTGGCACGTATGGGCAGGTTGGCAGAATTTGAGATGGCTGTTTCCGGAAGTAGCTATTTATAAACATCTTACCGTGACTTGCATTTGCAGCGTGGCCTGCTATTGATTGTGAGTGATACTGACGCCAGGAGGGGCAGTGACTGTATTCATGAAGTAATGTCACGGCGATCTATTCAAGGTCGCCTCATGGCTGTTCATGGTATGGTTAATGGTGAATATGTATATATATATATGTGGGACACTCCAAAAAATCAGTGTGACTGGGGTTGCATCCAAATTTATTATGACTTCGACGTTAAGCTAAACACCAGGAACTGCGATTGGGAACCGTGATGGACTTGTTTTCATCATAAAAAAATAAGGTACAGAGCCGGCACAGCCCAGATTATCGAGTTTGGGTAGTGTCTAATATTCATTATCAACATTATTAATAGTTCTACTTCTTATTAAAATTGTGGAATTGCAGGCCGACGCATTGCCTTCGTATTCTAATTTTACATTATTAAGGGCGGGAGCATGATAGGTAAAGGGGGTGTTTGATTCTGAGTATAAGGTAACATTTAAACTTATGTGGAGGGAAGCTAGTCGGACGCAATATATACACAGCAGAGCCTGAACAACCGACATTAAGTGGTAACATTTAAACAGGGCGGGGAGTGACGGTGATGTGATCTGGGCTTGGTTGTAAAGAATATATACATTGTAGGGTGGGCTATGTACATCGGCTGGCGCTACTCTAATACGCATCATCATAGTCATCATCATAAGAATCATAACAATAACCGTCATCACTATTATTACCATCATTAACATCATTTACATTATGGCCCACATGTAGTTTTAAATCTAATAATTCCTGTTTCAAAGCTTCCATATCAGCTTTCAAATCTTCTAAATCCGACATGATACAAGAATTATAGTTACCACTCTTCAGATGATCTTCTAGCTGAGCTGAGATGCTGCCGTGAGTAGCCTTTGCCGCGAGTAATTTCTGCTGCTATTAGCTTCTGCCACAAGTTCCGCCGCGAGTAATCCAATGCCGCGATTAATAAATGAGAGGTCTCCAAAGTTTCAAAGAGTGAAAAAGGTTCAAATTAGAACATCTCCACCATTATGTCATGTGTGGTTTAGACATGTGCATGGTGAGAAGTAATAACAGAACCAACAAGCAGTTTCTATTCTGTTTATTGACTGCCTACTCAAAGCCTTCTCCCAACTTATATAGCACCGAGAATCTGCTAGATCAGCAATGCTGACTGAGCATACCAATGTGTGTGGGTGGAGCCGGAAGCATGAGACTTCCGGCGATGCCTATGAGTCTAATCTGACTCAGCACTTTTGTAATATCACAATGCGTCATCAGCATACATTATGTGGTTTATAGTGACACCGTCATGGTACATCCACATTTGTCGTTATTCAATTGAATACTCAGCTCATCCATAAACAAATTAAAGAGATATGGGGACATTATGCTGCCCTGACGAACACCGTTAGTCACATGAAAGAAATCGGAAACAGTATTCCCCCATTTTACACAGAAACACTGATTGCAATACCAGAAAATTAATATTCGTACAAAGAGTGCATTATGCCCCTTTCTAGAAGTTTCTTAAATAAACACCAATGACTTATTCTATCAAAAGCTTTATATGTAAGCATAAGTACCCTGTATTCTATTGTATTATATGTACTTTTACAGCTTTGGGGGTATACATACGCTGTCATGTAGTGAATAGATCCATTTATGTTTGTAAAAAAAAACTTGATACTGTTTGCTATAAATACTGTATTCATTGTAAACACATCTTTTAAGTTTGTAAGAAACATGTTTGTGTTTAAAATGATGTCTATTATGTTATTATTTGGCGGTTGCTATGAGATTGTTTTTTTAAATTGTCACATAAAAATACATGAAATGCTACAGGTAATTATATTTCACATCTTGGCTGCTGAAAGACCCACCAAAATAAAATGAATAAAAGCTATTTATTGTCTTCAATACTTTACATATCTTGGTCAATTTGGACTTATAAAAATAACTTTAAGAAATTCGCACCTTTTGACAACTTAAAAAAAACGAAATTTGTAATATTAACACTTTGTAAAAAATATCTCAACAACACTTTATACCCAGTATTTTTATTTAAAATATCAACACCGTTTTTAACTCTAAAGAATTATACATTGAATACAACTAACAATTTGTGCTTGCTTTAACTTTATATGTTAAAAAAGTAATAGGAAAGTGTTCCTTGATTATTATTGCAATTAATGTAGTCATTATCACAGTAATACTTTTCTGTATTTTCCAAATTATGCAAACATGATTGCCAATATTCTTGTACCAATATTCTCTCATAAGATTAAAAACATTGAAATTAGATATAGACCACAATTGACTACAATAAAACCTAACATAGGATTTAATTAAATTGTGGAGTTTTGACTATCAGTTGATTTCCCTTATTACATGAAAATGTATAAGTCTTCTTCAATAAATCCTTTATGTGTGTGTTTTAATTATGAACTTGTGACAGAACTCTGAAAGTTTTCTGCTTTTTCTGCTTTTGTACTTCTTTAGTATGTGTGATTTTTGATTATGTTAGAACTCAAGAGGAACACATAGAACTCCAAAGGTATTCTGCTTTTTCAACTTTATACTTCTTTGGTAGTTATCTATCAAATAAATATTAATTTAAAACCAGTCAGGAGTCCTAATCAAATACAAATATAAATAAGAATAGAATACATGTACCTTCATTGGACTGAGATAATTTCAGTTGAGCATGATATTTACTGATCAATTAACACCCGGCGGTGTGATTACATAACCCTGAACTGTTTGACCACTAATTGGCGTCAATTTCTGATTTTTAGTTTTTTTTGCTTTTTTCTGCTGAATAGGCCGACCCAAAAATAACATCTGTGTCAGTAATTAAATGAAACGTGATTCTTGGAAGCCTGTTGCTTAGCTGATGTACTTACTGTCTGATTCAGAAAGTGGTTCATGACTGATTATTAAATGAGGTGTTAAGTTCTTGACTTTAAAAATAGTTCATGCTGGTTGTTAATGTTTTTCTTTTGGAACTGGCCGGTAAAGCATACTAATTATATATGTACACACTTAATATGAACAAGGTTCACCCTATAATTTTCTGAATTCGGGTTTCACTTTTACAACTTTTGATGAATCAATTCTAGGACCAAAGTACTCTGATTAATATTTAATAGATTTTATGCAATATTGTATAAGTATTTTGTGCAAATGTTTAGATAAAGTTTGTGAAAATGTGTACATTTAGAAAAAATGTAGAAAAAAATAGTTTAAAGTATTAATGAGCAAATAGTACCCTCCATAACAAGCAGTTATTTTATTGACACTTGGGGCCTGTAGCTGTACAAGAAAAATCTGTCCATCTGCAGCTATTGTGAAACAATTACACTTAAAAATCATAATTCGCTGGGGCTCTCAACATTGCAACCTAAAATAGCTACATCATATGTCACAACTGTGTATCTCTGGTTAAGTTTCTTTGTCATCTCCTGACACTTCTCTAACACTGTCCATAGTGTATCATAATCATGGGCTTGTGCATTGATAATGGGCATCGTGCCTATTAACAAAACAAAAACAAACAGAATGGGATGTGGTCGAAATATATTTTATTGATAACAGAACAATATCCATAATATACTAGTTTTCTCTCCCTCTAAATGCTTTATCTGTGAAGCCTCGGTTTCACTGGTATTTGGGGTTTGCCCGGAACTTTGCAGAGAAGAAGGGAATCCCCACGAGCTCGCCCGCGCCAACGCTGCGGCGCCGGCGCCCGGAGCAAGGCTGCAAGGGTATGGAGAGTTGTACACAAATCAAACACCATTCTCAGGCTGTATGCTTTCGCGTAGCCCTATTTCGAGGAAGTTCTGCATTAATACAGACAATGAGCTAGAGGGCTCTAGCAATGACTTGAAAGTGCTTTTGACTGTTTGTAATGCAGTGTTCAATGTACATTTCATGATTTTGTCAAGATGGTCCAGATTAGAATTAGAATTGACAAATTTTGATGCTCTGGTTGAGACTGACCGTGAAGTCTGCGCAGCTGGCCGTGTCCTCCCGGATACAGACGTCTACGCTGCACGCCACGTACATGGAGCTTCCACCGTCATCGCCGTCCACGAGGCGGAACGTGCGAAATGTGAGCAGGAACACGCCCTGGTCCTCGTCAGACGTGTGGCAGCTGCAAAAGACAGTTCTCCTCATTGATACAAGTAGTATGTTTTCCCTTAAGGTCAACCACATTAGTTATGCAGAAGTGATTGACAGGTTGACAGGTGCCTCATTAACATATTGAGGCACCTGTCAACCTGTCAATCACTTCTGCATACCTAATTAGGTTGGCCTTAAACGAAAACATACTACTGATACACCGAAACACAGATCTGATTAGATTATGATTAATCAACGTGATACATCGAATAGTCGATCAGCCTATATGTAAATAGATTTATGGGTGAAAGCACCAGACTGCTTTAGATGTAATAGAATATGCTGAAATTGATCGATTACTTGGTATTCTATTTCTAGATTTCGAAAAGGCTTTTTATTCTTTAAATTGGTCATTTCTCAAAAATTGTTTGTAAAAGTTTGGCTGTGGAGATCCATACATAAAATGCTTTAAAACCCCATTCTAAAATCAAGTTGCATCTGTAAAAATTATTAATTGTTTCACAAAGGGGGAATTTGAAAAGAGGAGTAAAGCAGGGATGTCCTTTAACTGCTTTGCTTTTCATTATATACACAGTGATACTTTGCCAAGCACAAAATCAACTAGATAGTATTAATGGATTCATATTTGCAGATAATGTCGAGATTAAGATAAATCAATATGCTGATGATACATGTATTTTTCTAAGAAATGAAAATTCAATTGATGAAGTAATTAAACAAATAAAACAGTTTGGCAAAATTTCTGGTTTACTGTTGAAAAAAGTGAATATTTGATATGTAAGGTTCATTGCATATTGTATGTGTATCATATTGGATTTTTATTTCTATGTAATCCCATATGCTTACTTTCCAAACGATTTGAAATCCCTTTCTGGGATTTGATGCTTATTGGACTTTGAATTTAATTCATGAACAAAACAAGGAAAATGAAAAATAGGAACTTTGAACTTAATTCATGAACAAAACAAAGAAAATGAAAATCCATATTAAGGTTTTTCACAGAAGGCAAGTATCTTCCATTTGTGAACAGTCAATTTCACAGTTGAATAGAAATTTGGTACCAAACATTCAATAAATACAAAAATTTTGTTTTAAGATATTATTGGTCTTTAAACATTGAACATATCTATATATTTTACTACTAGCTGTCCATAAAATGGATAACATCAGGAAAACTATTGATGACAAAGGTCCAATTTAAAAAGTCTGTTTTTCTTTATCTATAGTATTATTGACAAAAATGTGAAATTCTATCATTTATCCCATATAATCTAATCAGCCTGCAAAGAAGGAGCCACTTTCTGTTCCTAGTTATGGTTTTCACAAAATGTGGTAAGAATAGGAAATAAATTGATGATAAAAGTCTCATTTCAAAACATGTTCTTCATTGTTTATATCATAAATTGTAAAAATTTGAAAATAGATTCCCCCACCCCTTATAAAGGTACTCGTTATTCAACCCTGCACACCACCACCACACTTCTGACGTTTTCCACCCCGCATGGTTTATATTAGAAGGTGATACGTCATACTGACGTCATATATAATATGCTGAAATTGAACAATTACATGGTCAGTTTGCAAGTGCACTCATGACCAGTCTCCACAAAACAAACAAAGGTCATACTACAAACCACCCAACCAGCATGTTCATAATGCATCACAATCACGTTATCAATTGATACCAACATTCATACTTCCCTATTTGCAGCAAAAAAGAAATATTTGAGTGAAACATCATTATAGGCATTTTACCCCAATATTTGGACACATAAGCATAAAGTTCAGTACTTTTATGCATTTGTATACGGGATACTAACATATAACATAAGGTATGTGAATAGTGTACATCTGATTGTGACACACCCGAATATTTATCACTCCGTAACTCATCCAACCAGCCATGTAACCAGCCAACCAAATCAACCAACTAATCAACCAGCCAACTAACCAAGTCAATCAACCATAGGCAGATCCAGGTTTTTAGAAAAGGGTGGGGGTGGGGGTGGGTGGGGGGCGCACTTAAGAAAAGAGGGGGCGCACTTTGGGATTTCATGAAAAACCCTATGAAAATGAAGTATTTTGGTGGGAAAAAGGGGGGCGCGGGCCCCCGTGCCCCTGGATCTGCCTATGAATCAACCATCCCTCACCCTGTCTGCGTGACGTCCCAGGCCGCATCCTGCACCTGGTCGGGACTGACGACCTCACACTGCAGCCCGCTTGAGAAGGTGCGTACCAGCGGACTGATGTCAGGGCCCAGAGACGCCACGCCCACGTGCACCTCGTCAGCAGTGTCAAGAGAAACCATGGCAGTCTCCTCATAGGCCGACAGGTCAGGCGCGTCCTCAAAGACTGAAAAACAGCGGCATTTAGCACTGGCTTTATTGATTACTTTGGGGGGGGGGGGGGGGGTGGGGGGGGGGGGGGGTACTGACTGGCCTCGAATGGTCCCAAGTCATGGAAGTTCGAAGGCAGCGAAACATTATCTTTTATATCTTTTACTAGGAGTTTAATAGTTTCTGGATTCATAATAGGTAGAAACCAACATCATGTTGGTGACACAGAAACTTACATTTTACGTAAACAAAGTGCAAAGCAGCGCCAAGAACATGGGCAAGAGATCTGCGCACTTGCCAGTTGAAGGGGAAATGTTTCCCCGAAACGTCATAGGCAGATCCAGGGGGCAGCGGGCCCCCCTTTTCACCAAAATACTTTATTTTTTAGGGTTTTCATGAAATCCCGTAAGTGCGCCCCTTTTACTTACGTCCGCCCCCCTTCCAAAAACCTGGATCTGCCTATGAACGTAGCACTTTGTGTACATAAAATGTAAGTTTCTGTGTCACTAACATAATGTTGGTTTCTACATAACATCATTTATCAGTTTTTTTAAAGAATATATACAGTAAAGTAGTACATATAAGCCAGATGATCAGGGCTATCGTGCATTAACTACATCCAAAATTGCTGTATTATGTTGACCGTAGTCTCTTTGCCTCCATGGTTAGATGCATGGTTTACTAAGTAAATAATTATCCATGGGTATTTTAATGTTTTATTGTTTGTCTACAACCATATAATATTAGATTTGTTTTAAGCATTCAAGGGGTCAAAGTCTTATCACTGGGGGGTGTCTAGTAGTTCTATGATTGCGCTGTCCTTATCTTGTAAGACATGGCATGAACTGTTAAATAATTCAAAGACCGGGATTGAAGGTTGCACTCCAGTCTGTTCCATTTTACACTAAAAATGTCCTTGAATTTCATTTTTTGGCGCAAAAATTTCATTATAGGGTACAGTTATGGTAGCACCAATCTATCCACAGACAAAGCTTAAAGAATTTCTAATATCCAAGATGGTCACCATTTCCCAACATGGCTGCTGAGATTACAATTATTGCATATCTAGTTTTCTCTTACAATGGCAGATCCAGGTTTTTAGAAAGGTGGGGGGGGGCGCTTGAGGGATTTCATGGGTTTCCTACGCGCCATCGATGGCGGATGTATAAAAAATGCTATGAAAATGAAGCATTTTGGTGGGAAAAGGACGAGGGGCCCATGCTCTTATACATCTAATGAGATGTCTGATAAAGTGAGATAAGATAAACACATGTAATCTGATAGTCTACATAGAAAAGAGTTAGACACTCATATCAATTAGAACTTATGTATTAACGTTATTCTATATAATATGTAGGTGGCAAAAAATTAGAACTTAAAATCATTGAACATCTACATGCCAAAAGTCTTTTTAATATAAAAACTTCACACTCACATACACCGATTTGGAATTCTCCAGCATCAGTCGTAATTGTCTGAGGGCTGGAATACACGAGAAATGATGTTACATTCGAAGGTTGATAGTAACAACGTAATAACAACATGAAAAGCGCCCGCAGTGGGGGCAAACCAGTGTGTAAATCTTGGAAAAACACTGGACCAAAATATGGATCAGGATCCTATTTATGCTGAAAGAAATACTTGTAGAAGGGTAACAGTAAAAAATCAATATTCATATTGCAGCAGCTAACAGCACCAGGCTAGACTTCTTTTACTGCCTTATAATATTGATTTTTCCATGCTGACTATATAGTGCATTCAATACTAGTAAAAAAAAAAATTTTTTTAAAACAAAAAGGGGGGGGGGGCAGAAAAGGGGGAATTTTTCCCCGAAAATGGGGGCCCCCCAAAATGGAACGGCATTTAAAAACCTTTTTTCCTGGAAAAAGGGGCT
>CM032662.1:43634858-43653598 GCA_019095985.1 Streblospio benedicti | reverse complement strand
GCATGATTGTAGAAGCTGTATGAGAGGCGAGACGTACCTGTTGTACGTAAGACGTACGTAAGAGACGAGAGACGTATTATGTACGTCAGAGAGACGAGACGTACCTGTTGACTGTGTTGTACACGGCGGACAGCACCACACTGGTCGGGTACATGCACTTGACAGCGGCCGAGAAGCCAGGGTCCCGGATCACCACGCTGTCACCCCAAGCCTCGGTCTCATTGTACAGCACGTAAGTGTACACCAAGTTCCCGGCTTCATCCTGCACGAGAGGTGTACAAGCTTTTAGGGAACGATCATGAATAACGATACCGGGGGGTCGTCCATTTTTGGGGGCTCGAAGAAAAAGTCACCCCCCCATCAACATTTTAAAAAGTTGAGTGACACCCCCCCCCCCCAAAAAAAATACACTAAAGCAAAACTCCTCTACATAGTCATTGCATTTTTCTGGATATTTGCTAAAAGAAAATATTTGAAAAATATACCGTTGCGTTATAAAAAGAAGTTCAGCGACCCCCCAAAAAGTAATCAGAAAAATGAGACGACCCCCCCCCCATACACACCTTTTGGGATGACCCCCTCTGATTATTTACTCCTTGTTTTAATCTGGGGGACTTATTCATTACATGATTATGATACAAAAATGATACCAGTGAATGAACGGTGGGAGCGCATAAATCAGCCTTATTGATTGCTCCCACAAAAGGTGGCGCCAGCATTGTTTTCTAGTACACCATCACTGTACAGTTAAAGGCAAATCAATGCTGACATCACATGCATAATTTTTTTAGACTCTTGTAAATCAGCAGTTCTTTGCACATGCCATTGTGCAGCAAAGGAAGCTGTGATAATGTTAGAACACTTAATGGAGAGATAATGTTGACTATACAGACAAGGCATTTGGTCTCTATAAAGAGTCTATAAACATGATAAACTGCTCCTGATAAGCTGCTTGGCAGACGCCAATCAGCAACCAGAGGTTACAATTGAGCATTTGTTTAGTGGCCAGAGTCTACTCACCACCGCCGACCTGCCGCCGCATGCCGTGAGCGGCACGGTGAACACTAGACTGTTGCCGTCCTCGGCCGGTAGACATTCTGGCGCCGCAAGTAGCCCCATCTGTGGGCAGGTCGCAACACTAGATTAGCTATGTTTAATAGTGCCGCCGACACTCATAATGGACACTGATGATCGTAATGCACACTACGATCATCCAAGATGGTGGAAGCTGAGTTTTATCACTTTGAAGTTTTTCTACAATATTTATGTTATTTATGTTTTATCAAAGATTAAACAGATGATTCCATGTAGTATTTTGTTGAATGTCTAATACTTTGCATAATATTGACAACGTCATCAGTATGACCGCAATGTGCATTACGATCATCAGTGTCAGCACAGTGACCAGTTGGCAGGTCACAACACTAGAGTAGCTATGTATGTGCTTTTCCCTCTGGTTTGTGTGTTTCTTTTATTTATTGTCATTTCACTGGCAGATTCAGGTTTTTGGAAAAGGGAGGTGGGGCGCATTTAAAGGATCTCATGCGTTTGGTACACATGATCATGGCGGACACGCCAAAAACATTTATGAAAATGAAGCCGTCCCCTGCACCCCCCAATCTACCTATGTATTTGGCATTTTCTTCAGAGAGGTAGGGGTCGTTGTTTCAATTTATGACCAAATCAAACTACACATCAATTTATGTTCGAGTTACAAAAACAAAATATGTTGAAGGCTAAATTTTTTAAAGGTTAATATATGGATTTAGTCATATGTTTAGAATATATTCAAAGAAATCCATTTGATCTATTGCAATCATATCAATTTATTGTTAAGCTTACAAGCATGCATGGTAGACATTGCTCTGCCATTGGGCTTGTATCAGTTAGAGTTACAATCTGTTTTATCATGCGCTTGTAATTAATTTACCTGACTGTAAGCATAGATAATATAGACCTAGATACCAAAGTCCTGCATCTCTTATGTAAAAACATTGTTTGCTAGTGATGCAACAAGTAACAAAACAGTAACATAGACTCTTATATTCAGGTGGCAGCAATGAAACTGGGTAGATTCTATTCTACGCACCCAGCCACAGGTGAAGTCGTCACATCAGTTTGCTGAGCACTAAACCAAACCATTCCTAGCTCATTTTGAGGTAGATGTACATAAATGAGGTGCTCTGATTGGCTGCAAGCACCAGAAGCATTAAGGAGATTGAATGTGGCATTGATAAATAGCAGTGTGGACTAGATGGATTCTAAGTCACTATGATCATATGTAGGTGACAATACCACCGTGGACTCGTGTTTTGAGTTGGCAGCACTTAAAATGCTGAAGAATACTCATCAACGCAAACACCATTGATGCCTTTGAGTTGGATATAAAGGACTATAAAATCTATGGTCAGAGTTTTGACACAGTTTTGACTCCAATATATTAGATACATCAGTCGTCCAGGGTTCGATTTCCGGAGGTGGCTATGTGATATACACCTATAGACATGGAGAGAGAATCCTCTATGGCAATCCTACATAGCAGGTGCTCTGACAGACTAATGCCCCACGCACCTGCCAGTTGTCGCCAGGGATGCGGGCCATACGGATGGTGACGTCAGTCGCGCCGCACCCGATGGACTCCAAGATGAGGCCCTGCAGTGCTAGGGAACAAAATAAGCACAATGTATGTGTTTGGATTAAGGTGCTGCCATTTACTATGACCTAAGGTAGATATAAAAATAGATTTTCAGGCACTTTGAAATTGAAAAACACATAAAAGAAAAGAGAATGCCCTCACACACTCACACAAATTAACTAAGTAATTTTCCTACTTTACTGTTTTCACAGAGCATTAGGAATACTAATTAGGGAAGTTTTAAATGCACTTTGAAACAATTTGGTCAGCAGCCTTGCCAGAATCTCACCTGACTACTGTCGAAGTTTCATAAATAACAAACACCTCTTATACCTTGTCTGATTTGGAATGATAATGATAATTCTTCTGATGATTTATATTGATTCATTCTTTTATGATAAAAGTGAGGTATGAAAACTATTTTTCCATGGCAATTTTTGTCTATATACAACGTCAAAATCATAAAACAAGATATGCATTAACAAATTTAAGAGAAACAATGTGCTGAAACATTTTTCAAAACCAAAGAGGAAAATTTCAGTAACCATTGTCACAGTTCTTTCCATCCCATCCTGCTTCACAGTTGCATTTGTAGTCATTCACGAGATCGTCGCAGTCTCCATGGACACAGGGCTCCTCAAGGCAGTCATCAATATCTAAAAAAGTGATACACAGTTTGTTACAAACTCAAAGAAATTCGGTGGCAATGACAAATCATAGTTATGACAATAGTTAGATTTGGGGATACTGAACAGGGCATCATTTCAAAATTTAAAAACAAGTGAAAATAAACGTGTTGGCTAATGGATAGTTTCAGTGATATTTAATCCTAAATACCTTCATCAATAGTCAAATGTTTATTCATACTTAAAACAGAGTCAATAAAATATGGACAAGAATTTAAAGATACCAACAGAAACCATTGGGACTCACATTTTGGCGAGACTTTCGCTGTTATCGCAAGAGCTTCTTCAGGCCGAATGACAGTCCTTAGTTGGTCATGTGACCGCCATGGCGGTGGCAGTCACATGACAGCAGTGGCAGGACTGTCATTTGGCCTGAAGAAGCTATTGCGATAAGAGCGAAAGTCTCGCCAAAATGTGAGTCCCAATGGTTTCTGTTGGTATCTTTAAATTCTTGTCCATATCATGAATGAAGAAACCCAAGATGAGAGAAGTGTTCATTCTTAGGTCAATAAAAGTTCACATTTTGAGCTTTCGGTAAAACGCTCTTGTCTTGTTCTCAACAAGTGATGATGTCATAGGTCGTCACTGTTGACGTGGGAAAATTCCCAGTTGCGCCCCCCCCCTTGAGGGGTCAACACGTTGTTCCATATTGTGGGAAGGGTGTGTCTGCCTCCATCTCTGTTCAGAGAAGATCTCAGTCTCCTTATCTGGATTGCTTCCTTCACTCCACGCTCAAAGTACTTTGGTTCAACACATAACACTTTTGTATCCTCTATGGATATTCAATGTCCCTATTGGTCAGTGTGTAGATGATGAGATACTTCCGACCCCGTCGAGCTTGGGTGTCCATGTTCCATGAACCTTGCTTTCAGGGATCGTTCTGTCTCACCAACATATGACGCATCACAATCGTTACATTCAATGTTGTACACTGGTCCAATCACTCTCTCCTTATCTAAGAGATCTTTTGGTCTCACTAACAACTGTCTAAGGGTGTTGACTGGCTTAAAGAATGCCTGCACATGGTACTTATGTAACACCCTCCTTTTAAGCTCAGAAACACCCTTGACATAGTGTATTAGTAGTATTACAGTGATGACCTATGACATCATCACTTGTTGTGAACAAGGCAAGAGCGTTTGCCGAAAGCTCAAAATGTGAACATTTATTGTCCTGTTTAAAGTATAAATAAACATTTGATTATCAGATCCAGTATAAATGAACTTCTATAATACCTTCATCAATGATTAAGACTTACTGATACTACAGTTCTTCCCTTCCCATCCCGGTTCACAGTCACAGCTGTAGTCATTCACTTGGTCAGAGCACTCTCCATTGTCACAGGGATCTGGCTCACAGTCATCAATATCTGAAACAAGGAATTCAATGCGTATTGCAAATTCCTGTGGCTAGGAAATATTATATTTGATGCAATTATAAAGGCCTTTTTCTTTTTGATGAACATACACTTTTTCTATAGAGCAATCTTTCTAATTTTTCATACCTCTAATTGCTACTGTATCAAACAGGCTAATATTTATTTAATTTTCGAAACAATTGCTACTAAAGCAAAGTCCATATACTGTGCATCTTATATTTTTGTATCCGTATTACAACCAAATAATATTATCTTCTCTCTTTTCTGCTGGAATTTGATTTTCCATTTTTGAATCTTGCTGGTATGAGGTCATTTTTTCAATGTTGTGGACTTAAACGTATTAAATTATTTCAATTTCATAATCATTTATACCTCGTCTGACTTGGAATGACAATTAGAATTCTTCTGATGATTTATATTTATTCATTCTTTTATGATAAAAGTGAGGTATGAAAACTATTTTTCCGTGGCAATTTTTGTCTATATACAACGTCAAAATCATAAAACAAGATATGCATTAACAAATTTAAGAGAAACAATGTGCTGAAACATTTTTCAAAACCAAAGAGGAAAATTTCAGTAACCATTGTCACAGTTCTTTCCATCCCATCCTGCTTCACAGTTGCATTTGTAGTCATTCACGAGATCGTCGCAGTCTCCATGGACACAGGGCTCCTCAAGGCAGTCATCAATATCTAAAAAAGTGATACACAGTTTGTTACAAACTCAAAGAAATTCGGTGGCAATGACAAATCATAGTTATGACAATAGTTAGATGTGGGGATACTGAACAGGGCATCATTTCAAAATCTAAAAACAAGTGAAAATAAACGTGTTGGCTAATGCATAGTTTCAGTGATATTTAATCCTAAATACCTTCATCAACAATCAAATGTTTATTCATACTTAAAACAGAGTCAATAAAATATGGACAAGAATTTAAAGATACCAACAGAAACCATTGGGACTCACATTTTGGCGAGACGTTCGCTGTTATCGCAAGAGCTTCTTCAGGCCGAATGACAGTCCCTAGCTGGTCATGTGACCACCATGGCGGTGGCAGTCACATGACAGCAGTGGCAGGACTGTCATTTGGCCTGAAGAAGCTATTGCGATAAGAGCGAAAGTCTCACCAAAATGTGAGTTCCAATGGTTTTTGTTGGTATCTTTAAATTCTTGTCCATATCATGAATGAAGAAACCCAAGATGAGAGAAGTGTTCATTCTTCGGTCAATAAAAGTTCACATTTTGAGCTTTCGGTAAAACGCTCTTGTCTTGTTCTCAACAAGTGATGATGTCATAGGGTGTCACTGTTGATGTGGGAAAATCCCCAGTTGCGACCCCCCCCCCCTTGAGGGGTCAACACGTTGTTCCATATTGTGGGAAGGGTGTGTCTGCCTCCATCTCTGTTGAGAGAAGATCTCAGTCTCCTTATCTGGATCGCTTCCTTCACTCCACGCTCAAAGTACTTTGGTTCAACACAACACTTTTGTATCCTCTATGGATATTCAATGTCCCTGTTGGTCAGTGTGTAGATGACAAGATACTTCCGACCCCATCGAACTTGGGCATCTATGTTCCATGAACCTTGCCTTCAGGGATCGTTCTGTCTCACCAACATATGACACATCACAATCGTTACATTCAATGTTGTACACTGGTCCAATCACTCTCTCCTTATCTAAGAGATCTTTTGGTCTCACTAACAACTGTCTAAGGGTGTTGACTGGCTTAAAGAATGCCTGCACATGGTACTTATGTAACACCCTCCTTTTAAGCTCAGAAACACCCTTGACATAGTGTATTACTAGTATTACAGTGATGACCTATGACGTCATCACTTGTTGTGAACAAGGTCAAGGCAAGAGCGTTTGCTGAAAGCTCAAAATGTGAACTTTTATTGTCCTGTTTAAAGTATAAATAAACATTTGACTATCAGATCCAGTATAAATGAACTTCTATAATACCTTCATCAATGATTAAGACTTACTGATACTACAGTTCTTCCCTTCCCATCCCGGTTCACAGTCACAGCTGTAGTCATTCACTTGGTCAGAGCACTCTCCATTGTCACAGGGATCTGGGTCACAGTCATCAATATCTGAAACAAGGAATTCAATGCATATTGCAAATTCCTGTGGCTAGGAAATATTATATTTGATGCAATTATAAAGGCCTTTTTCTTTTTGATGAACATACACTTTTTCTATATAGCACTCTTTCTAATTTTTCATACCTCTAATTGCTACTGTATCAAACAGGCTTATTTTTATTTGATTTTCGAAACAATTGCTACTAAATCAAAGTCCATATACTGTACATCTTATATTTTTGTATCCGTATTACAACCAAATAATATTATCTTCTCTCTTTTCTGCTGGAATTTGATTTTCCATTTTGTGAATCCTGCTGGTATGAGTTCATTTTTTCAATGTTGTGGACTTAAACGTATTAAATTATTTCAATTTCATAATCATTTATACTTTGTCTGACTTGGAATGACAATTAGAATTCTTCTGATGATTTATATTTATTCTTATTTTATGATAAAAGTGAGTTTATGAAAACTATTTTTCATAGCAATTTTCGTCTACTATACACACGTCAACATCAAAAAACAAGATATGCATTAACAAATTTAAGAGAAACAATGTGCTGAAACATTTTTCAAAACCAAAGAGGAAATTTTCAGTAACCATTGTCACAGTTTTTTCCATCCCATCCTGCTTCACAGTTGCATTTGTAGTCATTCACGAGATCGTCGCAGTCTCCATGGACACAGGGCTCCTCAAGGCAGTCATCAATATCTAAAAATGTGATACACAGTTTGTTACAAACTCAAAGACATTCTGTGGCAATGACAAATCATAGCTATGGTGTCAACAAAGTAATCTGGAACAAGGTGTCATCCACTATGCAGTGGTGACACTCACCCAGAGCTCACGCCTGGCCTCGCGGCCTGTGTGAACCCAGATGCTGCTGCTACCGTTTCTCTACTGACTACTCCTCGTTGTATGACAACATTGATTTTTGCTAAACCCAAACATTTTATACCTTTGCAAATATTTTCGACCTTGTCTGTCAGACAGTCTTTTTCTATCTGGCGTCACACAGGACGACAGGATGTGACGTCAGGAAGTAGGTCAGTGTCAGGGGGGCAAGGGTAGGCTGTCCCTGCCAGCAGTCCATGGCTTCAGTAGAGTGTCATATGCTTGCGATAAGGTGTATGCACCTTCATCTCGGTTCATTGTCTTGTGAGTTTTCCTTATAGCGATCGCTTCCCGGATCTGTCTATCTCTAGTGTTGGACTCATGACTGATGGGCTTCGTGTTGTCCCAGTCAGGGATATGGTTCGAATTGGCCATGTGATCTGTGATTGCGGATTTGTGCAAGTCACTTGCAGATTACAAACGGGTGGCTCTTGTGTGTACTGCACTGTTGGTATGTTCTTCGACATCCTTTTGGTGTACTGCCACATGAGTACCTAGTTTCCTCCCTGTTTCGCCAATATACACCCTGTCACAGTTTCTGCACCCAATCTTGTACACACAACCACATATCTCTTTCGGCTTGATTTTGTCCTTTGGGTGGACCAAAATGTTTCTCAGGGTCTTGTATGGTTTAAAGGCAGCACTGATGTTGTGGTCTCTGAGTGTTCTAGCCATCCTCTCTGATAGTCCTTTGATATACAGGATGACTACCATACTTCTGGATTTGGCTCGATTAACATCACTAGTTTTATTCCTTTTACCCTTCTGATTTGACGCCTTCATGCGTTTTACCTTCTGAAACGTCCACTTGGGGTAGTTACAGATACTGAGAGCCTTTGTGATGGTATTCACCTCAGTTTCCCTATCCTTTTCTTCAAATACTATGACCTCTGTTCTATCTAGTAATGTCCTCACAACTCCTAACTTGTGTATGGTAGGGTGATGTGAATTAAAGTTAAGGTATTGGTTTGTATGGGTGCTCTTCCTGTACGCTATTGTCTTTAAGTGGCCATCTTCTTTTACAGAGATGAGCGTGTCCAGGAAAGGTATGCTGTTGTTGTCCATACATTCATGTGTGAAAACAATACTGTGTGTAGAGTCTACTTGGCTGAGGTGAGTATTAAGTGTCTCAACTGTACCTATGGGAATCTTCGCCCAAACATCATCCACATATCGTTTCCACTACATGATTTTAAGGTCTAGTTCTGCTGTGGCTATGGCTGTCTGTTCTAGGTGTTCAATGAACAAATTGGCCACTATTGGGGAGACGGGACTGCCCATTGCAGTACCAAACTTTTGTTGATACAATGTATCATTGAAACTAAAATAGGTTGTGGTCAGCACTAGACTTGATAACTCCATTATTCCCGCGCCCCCGCGACACTGACCTACTTCCTGACGTCACATCCTGTCATCCTGTGTGACGTCAGCTTGAAAAAGACTGTCTGACAGACAAGGTCGAAAATATTTGCAAAGGTATAAAATGTTTGGGTTTCACCAGAGGCCTCCACACGGGGAGGACTTCGCACCGGTGCTGACACGCTGTGATACGGGCGTCCCCTACGCACGGCCACGCGAGTCCAAGTCCATGACGGTGAGGGAGGAAGACCACAGGACAACCTCGGTAAGAACAAGTAAAGAGGGCCTATTCCCTTCGGGAATAGGGTACCAGCTTCTAAGAGTAAACTGCCGCTAATCGGCCTATCCAAGTACAAGAGAGTACTGGTTCCCTATCTTACAGTGGACATAATAAAGAGAACAAAGCCTATCAAAGTGTGTGTAACTGGGATATTATACCTAGTCCAGTGCAACTTATTATAGGGGAATTTCTACTCTGCGGTCTAGCTGCAATGAACCCGTGCACTAGAGTCCCTAAACAACTTTTGTTACAATGGCAATAATTAGGTTTGGAGATATTGAACAGGTTATCATTTCAAAAATTAAACAAGTAAAAATAATCGTGTTGGCTAATGGATAGTTTCAATGATGTTTAATCCTAAATAGCTTCATCAATGATTAAGACTTACTGATACTACAGTTCTTCCCTTCCCATCCCGGTTCACAGTCACAGCTGTAGTCATTCACTTGGTCAGAGCACTCTCCATTGTCACAGGGATCGGGGTCACAGTCATCAATATCTGAAACAAGGAATTTAATGCGTATTGCAAATTCCTGTGGCTAGGAAATAATATATTTGATGCAATTATACAGGCCTTTTTCTTTTTGATGAACATTCACTTTCTCTATATAGCACTCTTTCTAATTTTTCATACCTCTAATTGCTACTGTATCAAACAGGCTTATTTATTTAATTTTCGAAACAATTGCTACTAAATCAAAGTCCATATACTGTGCATCTTATATTTATCCATATTACAACAAATAATATTATCTTCTCTCTTTTTTGCTGGAATTTGATTTTCCATTTTGAGAATCCTGCTGGTATGAGTTTTTTTTCATTTTTATTCAATATTGTAGACTTAAACATATTAAATTATTTCAATTTATTAATCATCTATACCTCGTATGAAATGGAATGGTAATGAGAATTCTTATGATGATTTATATTGATTCGTTCTTTTATGATAAAAGTGAGGTATGAAAGTAGGAAAAATATTTTTCCACAGCAATTTTTTATTGTATGCAACGTCAAAATCATAAAACAAGATATGCATTAACAAATTTAAGAGAAACGATGTGCTGAAACATTTTTAAAAACCAAAGAGGAAAATTTCAGTAACCATTGTCACAGTTTTTTCCATCCCATCCTGCTTCACAGTTGCATTTGTAGTCATTCACGAGATCGTCGCAGTCTCCATGGACACAGGGCGCCACAAGGCAGTCATCAATATCTAAAAATGTGATACACAGTTTGTTACAAACTCAAAAGAAATTCAGGTGGCAATGACAAATCATAGTTATGACAATAGTTAGATTTTGGGGATACTGAACAAGGGCATCATTCAAAAATTTAAAAACAAGTGAAAAATTAACGTGTTGGCTAACCGGATAGTTTCAGTGATATTTAATCCTAAAATACCTTCATCAATAGTCAAATGTTTATTAAATTGCCAAAAACAGGTCAATAAAATATGGACAAAATTTAAAAAGGCCAACAGGAATCATTGGGACTCACATTTTGGGGGAGACTTTTGCTGTTATTGCGAGCTTCTTCAGGCCGGACAGTCCTTAGTTGGTCATGTGACCGCTATGGCGGCGGCTTGATCACATGCAGCAGTGGCCAGGACTGTCATTCGGCACAACTCGTAAAAAGTCTCGCCATCTGCCTCTTTTAATTCTTGTCCATATCATGAATGAAAGAAACCCAAGATGAGAGAAGTGAATTTCATTCTTGGGTCAATCAAAGTTCACATTTTTTGAGCTTTTAGGAGGTAAGCAGCTCTTGTCTTGTTCTCAACAAGTGATGATGTCATAGGGTGTCACTGTTGATGTGGGGAAAGAAATCTGTTCGCCCCCTTGAGGGGTCAACACGTTGTTCCATTGTGGGAAGGGTGTGCCTCCATCTCTGTTCAGAGAGATCTCAGTCTCCTTATCTGGATTGCTTCCTTCACTCCACGCTCAAAGTACTTTGGTTCAGCACATAACACTTTTTTGTATCCTCTATGGATGTTCAATGTTCCTTTTTTATCTTCTGTGGATATTCAATGTCCTATTGGTCAGTGTGTAGATGATGAGATACTTCCGACCCAGTCGAGCCGGCGTCCATGTTCCATGAACCTCGCTTTCAGGGATTGATTCTGTCATAACATATGGCCGCATCACAGTACGTTACATTCAATGTTTTACACTGGTCCAATCACTCTCTCCTTATCTAAAGAAGTAGTCTCAATAACACCTGTCTAAGGAAGTGTTGACTGGCTGAAAAGAGGCAGGCACAGTGCTTATAGCTTTTCCTCCTTTTTAAGCTCAGAAACACCCTTGACATAGTGTCAACCACTAGTATTACAGTGACACATGGCGTCATCTTGGTGTGAGCTGAGCAAGAGAAGCGTTTGCGAAAGCAAAATGTGAACATTTATTCTGTTTAAAGTATAAATAAACATTTGACTATCAGATCCAGTATAAATGAACTTTCTATAATACCTTCATCAATGATTGAAGACTTACTACATTACACTACAGTTCCCTTCCCATCCGTTCTATTAATGCATGTGGTCATTTCGCGGCGTTAGAGCACTCTCTCCATTGTCGGGATCTGGCTCACAGTCATCAATATCTCTGAAACTTGAGAATTCAATGCGTATTGCAAATTCCTGTGGCTAGGAAATAATATATTTGATGCAATTATAAAGGCCTTTTTCTTTTTGATGAACATACACTTTTTCTATATGGCAATCTTTTTCTAATTTTTCATACCTCTAATTGCTACTGTATCAAACAGGCTAATTTTTATTTAATTTTTCGAAACAATTGCTACTAAATCCAAAGTCCATATACTGGTACATCATCTTATTTTTTATCATATTACAACCAAATAATATTATCTTCTCTCTCTTTTTTGCTTGAATTTGATTTTCTATTTTGAGAATCCTGCTTGTATGAGTTTTTTTTTTTCAATGTTATTCAACTTGTAGACTTAAACATATTAAATTATTTCAATTTCATAATCATTTATACTTCGTATGACTTGGAATGACAATTAGAATTCTTCTGATGATTTTATATTGATTCATTCTTTATGATAAAAGTGAGGTATGAAAACTATTTTTTTCCATGGCAATTTTTGTCTATATGCAACGTCAAAATCATAAAACAAGATATGCATTAACAAATTTAAGAGAAACATATGGGCTGAAACATTTTTCAAAACCAAAGGAAAATTTCAGTAACCATTGTCACAGTTCTTTCCATCCCATCCTGCTTCACAGTTGCATTTGGTAGTCATTCACGAGATCTTCGCAGTCTCCATGGACACAGGGCTCCTCAAGGCAGTCATCAATATCTAAAAAGTGATACAGAGTTTGTTACATAAACTCAAAGAAATTCTGTGGCAATGACAAATCATGATTACTAGCGTGGCACCCGTTAGTCAATTTGGGGATACTGAACAGAATCATCATTCAAAATTTAAACAAGTTGAAAATAAACGTGTTGGCTAGCGGATAGTTTTCAGTGATATTTAATCCTAAATACCTTCATCAATGTCCTTGAATGAGTTCATGTGTTGGTAATTAAGTAGATATATTATTTTCATCTTTCACAATACTAAAAAATTCATAAATGTTTGACAGTTTCATTTTGTTACACTGGACATTTTCACACACACTACTGAGCATGTCAGATCAAGGCCCACTGACATAAGCAAAAGTCCCCTGTCTAGCCGATCATAGCCAACTTATTTATGGAATGGCTTGATTTGAGCAATAACCTCTGCTCCAATCTGATGCAAACCAAAGTTTTGGAAACGATATTTTGATGATGTACTAGAAATAATGAACAAAGGGGAAACTCAGAATCTTACTGACTACCTAAAACATTTGATGACTCAGACAGCATTCGGTTCACACATGAGGAAGAACACAACAACTCTATTCCATTTTTAGACACACTCACAGTGAGGAAACCTGATGACTCTGTAAAATTGTTGGTATATCGTAAAAAACTCATACAGATGAATACCTTCACTTTACTTCACATCATCGGTGCAACATAAACTTGGAGAGATGTGAGGACATAGTTACAGAGATAGATGGCAAGAAAATGGAAGAAGATGCTCTGACAAAGTGACAAAGTACATCTGACAAAGTGGTGGCTATCCAAAGTGGTCGTTTAAGAAGGTAAAAAGAAACAAATAGCTGAGAAGATGGAGAGAAAGAAAGAGAAGAGAAAGAAAGATCATTTAAGAGAAATCAAAAGGCCTAGTGATTCTAACATATGTAAAGGGGTGTCACTGAAGGAATTACAAGAATCTTGAATATGCATAAGGTGGCAACTGCTGTAAAACCCATTCTGAAAATCAGGAATTTGTTGGTGCACCAAAAGATAAATATCAATGAGGTGAAATGTGAAGTGGTGTATCTCTTGGGGGAGAAAGTTCACATCGGGGAAACAGGAAGAAACTGGGCATTAGAACAAAAAAGAACATCAGAAACACGTTGAACAACATGGAAAATTGAATTTAACCAGAGCTGCCAAAAAGAGTCTGCTGCAGAATTCAACAAAAGTGCCATCACAGATCACGTCAATAAAAAGAAAACCACAAGATTGATTGGAAGGGGGTGACAGTTCTCGACAGATCTAGAGAGAGTGATGGCAGGACTAGAGCTATCAAGGAAGCAGTTCACATCCGGATGCACAGTCAGATCATGAACAGAGATGAGGGGCCCACCAGCTTGCGAGAGTTTAACAACCCAGTGCTTGCTACAAACTCAAAGCAGGTGCGGCCATGAAAAGCATGATCTGACATGTGCAGTCGGCGTTTTTGAAACTGTCTGCAAGCAATTTAAACTGTCAAACATTTATAAATTATTTTGTGTTGTGAAAGATGAAAATAATATATCTACCTTCATCAATGATTAAGACTTACTGATACTACAGTTCTTCCCTTCCCCATCCCGGTTCACAGGTACAGCTGTAGTCATCCAAAGGTCAACGCACTCTCCATTTATAACAGGGGTCGGGGGGTCACAGTCATCAATATCTAAAAAGTGAAACACAGTTTGTTACAAACTCAAAGAAATTTGTGGCAATGACAAATCAAAGATGGCAATGAACAGGTTACTGGTTTTTGAACAGGTTTTTCATTTCAAAATTTAAACAAGTGAAAATAAATGTGTTGGTTAATGGATAGTTTCAGTGATGTTTAATCCTAAATACCTTCATCAATGTCCTTGAATGAGTTCATCGTGTTGGTAATTAAGTAGATATATTATTTTTTTTCATCTTTCAGAATACAAAATAATTTATAAAAATGTTTGACAGTTTCGTTTGTTACTGCAGACATTTTCAGACACACTACTGTGCATGTCAGATCATGGTTTACGGCACGGCAAACAGAAGTCCTTGTCTCGCCCATCGTAGCCAACCTATTTATGGAATGGCTGGAAGAAAGCAATAACCTTTGCTCCAATCTCATGCAAACCAAAGTTTTGGAAAACGATATGTTGATGACGTACTAGAAATAGAAACTCAGAATCTTACTGACCACCTCAAACACAGTTGATGACTCAGACAGCATCCGGTTCACCCATGAGGAAGAATACAACAAGTCTATTCCATTTTTTAGACACACTCACAGTGAGGAAACCTGATGACTGTAAAATTGTTGGTATATCCTAAGAAAACTCATACAGATGAATACCTTCACTTTTACTTCACATCATCCAGTGCAACATAAACTTGGAGTCATCTGAACACTGTTGGATAGATGTGAGGACATAGTTACAGAGATAGATGGCAAGAAAAATGAAAGGGAAAGAGATGCTCTGACAAAGTGACAAAGTACATCTGACAAAGTGTGGCTATCCAAAGTGGTCGTTTAAGAAGGTAAAGAAACAAATAGCTGAGAAGATGGAGAGAAAGAAAGAGAAGAGAAAGAAAAGATCAAGACCGAGTAAAATCAAAAGGCCTAGTGATTCTACCATATGTAAAGGGTGTCACTGAAGGAATTACAAGAATCTTGAATATGCATAAGGTGGCAACTGCTGTAAAGCCCATTCAGAAAATCGGGAATTTGTTGGTGCACCAAAAGATAAAGTAGAGATGAGTGAGAAATGTGAAGTGGTGTATCTCTTTGGGAGAAAGTTTAGCGTTGGGAAACAGGAAGAAAGCCGGGCATTAGAACAAAAGAACATCAGAAACACGTTGAACAACATGGAAAGTTGAATTTCACCAGAGCTGCCAAAAAGAGAGTTTTGCTGCAGAATTCAACTAAAGTGCCATCACAGATCACGTCAATAAAGAAACCACAAGATTGATTGGAAGGGGTGACAGCTTGCAAGAGTCTTAGACCAGTGCTTGCCGCAGGTGAGGACTGCGGCCATAAAGCATGATCTGACATGCACAGTCGTGATTTTTGAAACTGTCTGCAGTAGCAGACGAAACTGTCAAACATTTATAAATTATTTTGTGTTGTGAAAGATGAAAATAATATATCTACCTTCATCAATGATTAAGACTTACTGATACTACAGTTCTTCCCTTCCCATCCTGCTTCACAGTCACAGGTGTAGTCATCCAACGAGGTCAACGCACTCTCCATTATCACACGGGTCTGGGTCACAGTCATCAATATCTAAAAAAGTGATACACAGTTTGTTACAAACTCAAAGAAATTCTATGGCAAGGAAAAGTCATAATTATGGCAATAATTAGTACTTAAAATGGAATTTATGAGGCATATAGCATGTGGTCTCATCTTGCTTCAGTTTGTCTTACCATGCACAATAAAAGAATGTCCAAAATGTAGCCCCAAAACATGATCAAAAATGTTATTTTATTGCTAACATGTTTGATACATAGTTTGCTACAAACTCAAAGAAATTCGGTGGCAATGAAAAAAATCATAGCGATGGCAATAATTAGGTTGCATTAGCATGAAATTCACCTGTGCATATCGCTTTAAAACCAATCAAACAATCCATAGTGTGTTAAATCTATAGGTATGGCCATGACGTGTTATTATCAAGACTTACCGCTATCGCAGTTCTTTTCCCTCCCAGCCCGGTTCACAGTCGCATCTGTAGTCACCCACAAGGTCAACACGCTCCATGGACACAGGGCTCCTCAAGGCAGTCATCAATATCTAAAATAGTGATACACAGTTTGCTACAAACTCAAAGAAATTCGGTGGCAATGACAAATCATAGTTATGACAATAGTTAGATTTGGCGATACTGAACCGGTTATCATTTCAAAATTTAAACAAGTGAAAATAAACGTGTTGGCTCATGGATACTTTCAATGATGTTTAATCCTAAATACCTTCATCAATGATTAAGACTTACCGCTATCGCAGTTCTTTCCCTCCCAGCCCGGTTCACAGTCGCATCTGTAGTCACCCACAAGGTCAACGCAATTTCCGTTGACACACTGGTCTGGGTCACAGTCATTGATGTCTGAAACAAGGAATTCAATGCATATTGCAAATTCCTGTGGCTAGAAAATATCCTACTTGATTCAATTATAATTGTTTATTTTGAGCATGCACGTCCTCTATCAACAAAAATGTTCAAAACACTAAATTACAAATTATACAATTCATATATAGAAATGGGAAATATGTAAATAAAACATTGAATATACATTGAAATTGTTCAAGACAGAAAAGAGAACACAAATAATTTTACTGGTAAAACACAAATGTTTTAACATATCTTGAAACAAGATAAGTTTATGGAAATAAAGTGTGTCAGTAAAATGTAATGTCATTTATTTAATATATTAACATAGAACGCACAGCCATAGTTTTTGAGGGTTTACAGATGGAGCTTTTAATCCTATTCCAATCAACTGGCCATCTTCAAAAACATAATTTATGACACCACGACCATTAAAATTGTTTAACATGTATTATATAGATATATACTTGACATTATCAATTTGACAAATGTTGGCCATATTGGATTTCACCATGGCTAAGGCCAGCTGTTTTATATTAGTAAAGCTGTCCCAGAGTATTTTCTTTTATATAAGCTGATGGGTTCTAATACAATGTAAATGACTTAAATAATTATTTTTGTTGATAATCTACACCATGCAAAACCCTTGTTTTAAAAAAGAAGAAGTATGTGGTAGATTGATGTCAAATCCTTCTAATTTGCTGCGTATTGAATTAAAATAACTAACACTGTATTATGTTTCAAAGGCTTTCTATCCACTGTAATTGATTCTAAATATATAAGACACATTAAATACTTTATAAACCTTTTTCATCTCTTTAGAGACCGTTTTTAAGGGACATGCACAGCAAATGCCTCCTTAGATAGATTGAATTAATAATTTTGTTTTTTGATACATTTGACATTTTGCTCCTAATAACTCATGCGTTTACATTTATTAGTATGCAATTTGATAAAATATCAATGCCCCAAAAAGTGCACTGTCATATTGATTATCACTTTCATATCTCCCCTGCCCACTGCATCAACTTGCAGCCTCTATCAACCGTGCACTGACAGCCACAATTAGCTGCCCAGAAATATTTATTAAGGCTGTTAAGGTGTCAGTGTTTAGTACTGTTTACAAACATTGATTGTTGGGTAGAATGGGTACATTTTATGAGAGCAAATTAGAGAATTAATTGATTATAAAGAAATGGAACACTGCACATAGATAACAATGTATGTATTCAAATGGCTCAGTAAGTACTATTTATGTGGCATAAAAGGTTGCATTAGCATGAAATTCACCTGTGCATGTCTCTTTAAAACCAATCAAACAATCCATAGTGTGTTAAATCTATAGGTATGGCCATGACGTGTTATTATCAAGACTTACCGCTATCGCAGTTCTTTCCCTCCCAGCCCGGTTCACAGTCGCATCTGTAGTCACCCACAAGGTCAACGCAATTTCCGTTAACACACTGGTCTGGGTCACAGTCATTGATGTCTGAAACAAGGAATTCAATGCATATTGCAAATTCCTGTGACTAGAAAATATCCTACTTGACTTAATTATAATTGTTTATTTTGAGCATACATGTCCTCTATCAACAAAAATGTTCAAAACACTAAATTACAAATTATACAATTCATATATAGAAATGGGAAATATGTAAATAAAACATTGAATATACATTGAAATTATTCAAGACAGAAAAGAGAACACAAATAATTTTACTGGTAAAAAACAAATGTTTTAACATATCTTGAAACAAGGTAAGTTTATGGAAATAAAGTGTGTCAGTAAAATGTAATGTCATTTATTTAATATATTAACATAGAACGCACAGCCATAGATTTTGAGGGTTTACAGATGGTTGATTTTTTATCACTTTCATATCTCCCCTAAAAAAAGACCACTGCATCAACTTGCAGCCTCTATCAATCAAAAAAACTGACAGCCACAATTAGCTGCCCAGAAATATTTAT
>CM032662.1:43586543-43625330 GCA_019095985.1 Streblospio benedicti | reverse complement strand
CTCGTCAAAAGGACTAGTTGCTAAAACATTCTACTCTTCCTCCACAAGTTTTTACTAGTCAATACGAGCGGACGAGTGACTAATCCTGACCCTGTGGCACACATCTCAACTGAGGTCTTGGGCCACTTTTGGCCTCAGGTTGTCACGGTAAAATGTTTTTCATAGATTTGGCCAAAACATTTTGCTGTATGTACTGTCAAAAAAGCAGTGAATTTTAAAATTTCATTCGGTTTGTATTATGGATTTGTCTCAACATTATTGACACCATGATGCATATAGAAATCCAGTGTATTGATTATGTTCAAAGAGTGCTTTAACAACCATGTATCATTTTGAGTTCTTTCTTTATAAAATATGCCTAAATTCCAAAATTAAAACCATATAATTACTAAATATATCTAAAAATTCTTTATTTAACTGTTTTCGACTGTTGTCCTCGTCAGAATACAATAAAAACATAACTTACGTTACAACAGTCGAAAACAGTTAAATAAAGAATTTTTAGATATATTCAGTAATTATATGGTTTTAATTTTGGTTATTTAGGCATATTTCATAAAGAAAGTACTCAAAATGATACATGGTTTCCAATATGCTATGAACCTTTTTACTCAACAAATTTTAAGTAATGCTTTAACAACGGTTTCTGCAGGCGATGCGGACTACTCCCCCGGGGGTGGTGGGGATGAGAAGCGACGTCGACGTTCCTATGGCGATGGAAGCGGGACCCCTAAGAAGGTGCGAGCCGGAAGTGCCGTGTGCACCATCTGTAACGGCGTCTTCCCAGGTACGCTCCATTGGTTTTCACTCTTTTTATTTCTTCTTTTTTGATGGATTCCATAATCACGGAGTTCCAATGTTCACACGGAGATGGAAAAACAACACCCCAATCCCATAGGGATGGAGGGAAGTCGGCGTGTAGTTTTTCCATCTCTGTGTAAACATTCAGTGATCGTGATGGATTCCACTTTATTCTATGTCATGTAAATGTTGGTTAGTGTGCAATGAGGTGTGTCAAGTCAAGGGTACATGGAAACATTGTGTTTTTTGTCTTTTGCCTCGCAGTTTGAAGGACAAAAAATTTCAAACAGCTATTTCCTCATATTTTTTACTGTTTTTGTGGGAAGGAAATGCTTGGATATCCTCCTTAGTTGCAACATCAAGGAGGCATCAAGCCTTTGGGAGACTTTACTCTTGTAAGTGCTGATTTATTGGATAACAGAAGTCGGAGATAGTAATGTTCAAGAAAATCTAAAAGTCTACAAGAATCTTTTACACTGCACATATATTCAGTGTTACAATATCTCACCGTGGGTTTAATTGTGCAATTTAACTGAAAGAATTCGGGTCGTACGTTTATATTGCAAACAAAATCAATCACCCGTTTTTCTTACTTGATCTTGTAAGATTGTACATTTGACATTGCTGAATTTACACTTTCCTGATCTTATTGGATAGGATATGAAACATCTCTTCTTATAAAATTATCACTCTTTTTATGTGTAAATTGAATGATAAGTCAGAAAGAAATGAGGATGTTCTTGATTGTTGACATTTTCATAACACTTTCAAACATTTTATCTTGGAATTATTTTAAGTTGTACCAAAGATGACTTGGTACGACGTACTTATGGACAGAGAGAAACGAGTATGAGAAAGTAAAAGAGGTTGCAGTGCAGGTCAAACAGAAAACAGAATTGCGGAGAAAGTGAAATTGCAAACAGTCCTACTCCAAATAGCGGTTCCAATTGACAAATCTAAAAAAATAGTATGTCACACACGCACAAGTTAACTTGTATGAATTAGAAATAGTTACATGTGCAAGGTTGTCCGTAGACTATTACAATCATCTTGGGCCTTTTTGATCCTACTTTCCTTGGACACGAGTAAGAGACCTTGCTATTGACTTTTTTTCCCATTTGGGGGCTTGCTGTTAAGTTACTATCAGAGGGAGGCGGTAGTTTTATTTAGTAGTAGGGATGCCTCTGTAAGCTGACCGCTTGTGGTGACACCTTCTGATGTGCTGTTTGTGCATATTTTGCAGGCTTGTTCCACATGTGTTCAGCTTAGAGAGGTGTCCCTGCTGCTGCCAACTGCCAGCCTGCTGCGAGGCCAATGGAAGGAGGGGGGGGGGGATGGGGGCGGAGGTCGTGAGTGGGAGGAGTGGGAAGGTCATGAGGGGGCAGTGTGAAAAGACCGCATTTACTGGAGGCTTGTGTGTGGATGAGATAACAAGAGATTCTGACAGTCGGTGTTCATTGGAAATTTTGTTTTATGCTGAGGTTCGTTATTGTGATGGCAGCAATGACAAATTAATCTGTTTTTTTTTTTTTAAGGATCAAATTGAGTTCGTGTATTTGTATATGTAAAGGTAATGACGTCACAATGAGCATAATTGTTTTAAAAAGAATGGAAAAGAACTGACTGCTTCAAATTCTGTGAATCGCTTGTGAACTAGTCTTGTGGATGAAATTAGCACAATTGTGATAAATATCGGAATTTTTCTGCATGTTTTTTTACGTGAGCACGAGAGACTAGAAACATATGATGTTTGTATTTGTATATAATGTTAGGGTTTTAGTTAGTTTTATGCTTGATTTGAAAAGCAAATGGTTATTGTTGAATTTACATTTGGCTATTATTTCACCATTGGGATGCATTGGGGAAATATGGTACATTGTGAGTATATGGTATGTAAAATAATACTATGAGCAGGAAACAGGCTCATGTAAAGTGAATGTGTATGGAAAGATTTGGACTCTAAATTCTAGTCATAAGATGGTTGATAGCAAATTAAAATTTGTTAGAAGATTCTCAAGATATTGATTCTGGTCACTAAAATGTTGAGCAAACGTAAAATAGTTGTTTAGGATAAAATTTTGCAGTATATGTTGTTATGTAAACATTATTGTTGACATTCTGTGTACGTTCGACACCTTACTGCTGTAATACATCTGTTGCTTTTATGTGCTTGAAACGATATTTCAAGACTGAACTTTATTTTAGAAGATTTCAATTGTTTAATTAATTCAGCTTAATTAAGTTAAGATAAGTAAAAAGCGTTTTTCAATAACTTATTTTATGAATAATATAAAAAAAAAGTGGCTACACTGAATTGTTGAAACTGTTACATATTGGTAATATAGAGCTTTTTCTGGTTCAGGGTATCTAGTTAACTTCACAATTTAAAAATTATTGAAGAAAATAACATTGTATGTATAAATTAGTGAAATATTTGCGATTCTTATGTTAGATGTATTGTTCCCTATAGCATCAAAAAACATGAAATATCAATTTCTTGAAAAAAGGATTCTAATCACTATAATCACAAGCAACGTTTAATTTTCCCCCCAAGAAAACATAAGACATTTAGCCGCATCAGCGTTTGTAAATTTGTTTAGCAGGAAAAAATTATTAAAATATGTAAACATTTGTCACATACTGGAATTGTTATCAATGCAGTAGCTGTCATTGCTATACTTCATGATCATGTGAAAGAAATGATGGTTCTAATCTCCATTTACAATCTTTTTTTATGTAGAAGTCAAATGATAAATTGGTCTTGGTCAGTTGCTTGTTCACTAATTCTAGCTGTTGTTCATGTTCTTAGATCTATGTTGGATATTTCGTTCATGCTATTGTTTCATTCTTGGTTTAAAACTGACATTTTGATCTATGACAACATCCTGGGGACCAAAATTATGCACAACCACGATCTCGTGATGAATAAACTGTTGATGAAGGTCATGTTACTTGACTGAAAGCTACAAGTTAGCATTTGCCTTCAACGTGGTTAAGATTTTCAGTTTTAAACAGATAATGTATGTGATTAGATCTGTTGTTAAATGCATTTTTCCCATTGTTTTATCTTTGGGGTCAATAAAATATGTGCTACTTCGTTGCCAAAATCTGTTTAGTATTGATGACGTCATTTGTATCTTTCTATTAGTTTATGGCTGATTTTTGCAATTAATTGGGGATTGTTGATTTTGTATGAAGTGTAATGTTAGAATTTTATATTTGATACATTTATTCCTGATGGGTAACATCTCTATTGTGATGGGACTTTGTTGTGGGGATTTTGTTATGTTGTGATACAATAAATGTTTTGCATAAAATGCATTTGGGATTTTATTTTAGAAATTTTTGTAGGAATCAAAACAGTATTATCTATAATATTAATGTAAATAATAACCAGCAAAAGGATAGGAGGCTTTATCTTATTCCTGGTGTAAGCTAATAAACCGCAGGAGAATATTTAAGAAATAGTGGATGTTTTAGATTTAAGTGGACAGGAATGGTTATTTTAGTCTTTACTAAGATTCAATTGTTGCTTCACCCTTCAGTTTTTACAAATGATACTTTGCTGTCTAGGTAATAATATATCTAATGAAACATTGTTTAGAATATAAAGGTTAATGTTAAAAAATCATGAATCTTGTGTAAATTTTACTATTTTGCCTTGTGTACCAATGACTTGGGTCATATTAAAACAAGAGAAAAACATCTCAATCACTGAAAAACGTGACCAATAATAAACTTCAAATATTAAATATTCCATATTATTTGGACAGGACTAGGTCTCATTAACTATGGTGTATAGTTTCATATTTCGACTGTATTCTTGATAAAGTGAAATTTTCTTTTAAACTTAATTTTAATTTTATTCATTAACGTTTCAAGTTTTCATTTTATCAAAAATACTGCTGGAAAATAAAACTATGCACCATAGATAATGAAACTTAAAATAGTTCTTTAAAAAATATTGCGTCTCAATTTTTTTTATATCTATTAAACTATTCATTTACATGCTTTTTGAGTTTGAATCGTGTACTTTCCCAATATATATAGATTTCCCAAAATTTCATGACAGAAACATTCCTGAACAAAATAAAAAATCTCTAATAAACTTATTTCTCATAAGACCTTGAAAAAGTGAAAATTGATTATTTACTCCTTATAAATCTCTAGCCAGCAAATGAGTCTATTCATTCCTACAAATTGGTGTCTATAAAATGCAGTATATTATTTGTGATTGTAAAAGTTTCATTCAAAACATATTTATTTTTTCATTCTTTATACATGTAGAATGATAATATAAAAAAATTAAAACATTTACACACAATTTTTGAAAGCTAAACTTAGAGAGCTTTCATCCTAAACCTCGGACTTGTTCACTCATTTGACACCTGGTGTTGTTTGTGATGATGGTGTCACAGTACGTGTAGTAATGATAAACATTAAAAAGCTGAAAATTGATTAATTTTCCCTCATAACCTTTCTTGTCAATAGTCTTTAATTGTGGACATGGTCTGAAAAATCCGAAGATCTGTGAGAACATGAACAAGATTGGAAAGAAGCCAGGAGGTCAAATTGCTGCGACGATAGAAATGAACAATGTAGAATTTTAGTGTCAGAAAACAGATACGAAAATGCACAAATAGAAAAAAATGTGACCAAGGCCATTGATTAAAAATGGCTGTTTCTTTGAAGATTTTTCATCATCACATGTTACCATAAACTACGTATGAAACAACTTTCACAATGAAATGAAATTAAGGGTCCCCAATAGTCAGCAAATGATTATCTTAGAATTATTGAAGGTGACTGCTGTTTCATTTTGTAATGATTATTGATAAAAATTTGACGGATCTACCAACTTTAAAAAAAAAAATCCTAGGATATATTTGATCAGGGACTTGGTGATGGAAGTGCTTAAAGCCCCTTTCACCATTGATCGCAACCACTTGCGACCAAAAAGTCGTACGACCATGCGTGTTCAAGAGGTGGTCGCCAAAATAATCGCAATAAAAATAGGGGACGTACAACGGTGCACAACACAGTTTTAGTGGGGCGCGCCTGTTGGCGTCTGGTGCACGATACAGTCGCCATTGTTTTATAAAAGTCGCACATCCCGCTACAATGTTGTGCAACTTATTGCCACATGCAGGTTAGCAGTTTTTTCATCAAATCCAATACTAAGATGGGAAGATGTGTGTAACAACACACAGTGGTTGTGCAACGGTGTAACCCCAATCGGTAGGTCGCACGACAATATCGAGTATAAAAGTGACGTACTTCATTTGTTCACAACACTTTTGTTCATGAAGCTCAAGAAATATGCCAGCGAAAAATAATACAAACAATATCAAGAACAAGGCCAAATGTGGAAAGAAAGCAGCAAGGCAGCCGTTGAATGTGAAAGTAGAGAATGCAAATATCCCATCAGTGCAGGAAGATGATGAATGGATAAAACGGTCGTGCAACACACGCTCAGGGACATACGATCGTTGAGCAATAGTCTAATGGTCGCACGAGCGTATACACCATTGTGCAATGCACGTACCAACGGTCGTGCGAGCGAAGCATAAAAAAATCAATAGATGCGCCACTCTACGACCCAAACTGAATTTTGTGCATGTCCGAAATTCTCTTGCGATCCTAATCTCACCTGCAACGGAAGCGCCCGCACGTACGACTTGTGTGATTTGCTCGTGCAACGTATGCGAACGTGATCGCCAAGTGGTCGCTGACTGCTCGCAACGCAATTGTGAAAGGGGCTTAAAAGATAACTGTTATTGCTGACTAGTCTACAGGGGTAGTAAAACTGCGCTGTTGCTTGGCCTACATGTTCTGGACAGTTTCCTTGTGCAACATGAATATCTAGTATATATGTATGGAGAAATGCACCGCTCCAGCGATGTTATGTTGATTTCAGGCAATCATCTGCTGTCGTGTCACATTGAGTATCAGGGTCAGGATTAGCCACTCGTCCGCTCGTATTGACTAGTAAAAACTAGTGGAGGACGAGTGCTAATTTTTAGAAACTCGTCCTTTTGACGAGGAGCAATTCTGAATAACTTGTCATACAAATATAGAGTTTGTACAAGGAGGACGAGTACATTTTTTGCAGGACGAGTAGATATTTGAGGGTTACTCGTCCTGCTGACTAGTAACACTTCCAACTAATCCTGACCCTGAGTATATAAGAAGATACCGTAGTATATGGTATTATCCTGTACGTTGTGCTGTACGTTGGTTTCAGGCCGCAACCTGCTGATGCGTCACATACGGACGTTCCACCCGGACAAGACGGGCCATGTGTGTCGCGCGTGTGACGGCGGAGAAGACGTCTACTTCAAGCATAGGTACCAGGTAAGTGTAAAAACCTTAGCGCAGTAAGGAAACGGTAGTTGGTAACATGCATACTACGTTAGTGCAGAAAGCATATGATGCACCACGCCATAACCTGGGTTACCGTGATACGCCGGCCGTGAAAATAATAAAAAATTCATTTTTGAGCTAATTAATTATTTTTTTCAACATCAATACCACGGCATACCGTGATGATTGGTAGGCTGCTGTGGTATCAAATTTTGTTAATATTCATAAGTAAAATGTTTAAGTTTTGTCACAATAGAAACATCTTATTTATTCTTAATTTATTAAAACTCGATTTCCAACCTGTGTACATTGTGACAAAACGAAAATGCACATCGCCGTCATTCTTTTGATGGTCTGCCTTTTAGCAACGACCGATATCCGGAAATATCACGGGAGAAACGGGGCATTACGACATGCCGGGGTTTGCATTTCACGGCACCCTGGGGCATCATACGGACCCCGGGTTACGGTGTGGTGCATCATATAATAATGTACTAATGAATTTTTCCCCATCTTGCTTATGAATTCAATTCTATTTCTTTCTCTCGCTTTCTGTTCAGTGTAGCAAGGGAGTCCTTACCACTGTATTGACATAGCTGAACACAGGCTTTACATTCTGCTATAAAGCCATTGCTAATGTATGCAAGAAAAAATACAAACTTCCCATTTTACATGGATTAACTGATTTCATTCCTGTCCTTCCATTTTTTTCCCAAAAACATCTGTTTATATGCGTGTTTGTTGATGACATAACCGGACAAGTAAAAGATGTAATGCAATACGGTCGAAAATGATTTTTTCATACAGCCATCAATTTTCGCCTGACTCAGTACAAGAAGATTGAATGTTTGTGTATTTTTTTCCCAGTTGGAAGACCACAACCGCAAGAAACACAATGCACCGCCACTCGTGTGCGAGGTCTGCTTTGAGGACTTTATGACAGCAGACACGCACAGGCGCCATCAGAGGTAAAATACAAACTTGACACCATGCATGTTGGAGGTTTAATATGGCTTATTAACTTACTGTAGTCAAAGCTTTCATACCGTACTCATCCACGGGCTCATCCAAACGGTGGACCAAAGTAATAACCCTTGAAGTTCCATCATGAATATAGGTTCATGTTACGTAAAAACTAACCGCATCAATCATTTTTTACTGAAACCGGCCATGGCGTTTAATTGGTCGTGTAAGGGATTATACTATTGCTGAATTTCATCTGACTTGACCTCCAGTGGTCTAACCTTCTGTCCCCCCTCCCATTCAGACTCAAACTGTACCACCCTGACCTCTGACCTCTGATTGTGCAGACTGTACCACCCTGACCTCTGACCTCTGATTGTACAGACTGTACCACCCTGACCTCTGACCTCTGATTGTACAGACTGTACCACCCCTGACCTCTGACCTCAGACTGTACCACCCTGACCTCTGACCTCTGATTGTACAGACTGTACCACCCTGACCTCTGACCTCTGATTGTACAGACTGTACCACCCTGACTACCTGGCTGCCCGTGAGCGCGGTGATGACGTCTCCTCGTTCGTCCCGGAGCTGGAAGTGACCAGCACCACATTGACCAGAGTTGGAGGAGCAACAGAGGTACGCAATCACAGCATCATAGGGGTGAGAGATCAGACAAAATCTCACTGTGTGTGGAGTTTGACTGACGAGTAGGTGCTAACATCTGCCCTCAGTGTGAAGTTACATCTGACGAAAATCATTCGGTTTACATTTCTCGCCTACGCGTGTTTGGATGGGTTTCTAGTCAGCCTTTTATGGCGTGGCATTTAAATTGCTCGAGCTAGTCTAATATATGCTGTTTTAAGTGAAAGAAACTTTCGAAATGAACAGAACACATCATACTGTTTCTGTGCAAGCATAACCTCTAACTCATAAGTACTGTGCCAAGACATTATATTCCAAGCTTAGACTTTGAACAACGTTGCATTAACATCTATCACTCGTACTACCGATGATTTTCTCGTGTGACCTTGACCCTGCTGTTTGCAGGGGTCAGCCTCGATGGTGCAGGTTTTACTGCCCGAGGGAATGACAGAGGCTGAGGCAGCGGAGGCTGGGCTATCGCAAGGTGAGGAGGAATCAAATAGTCACCCGAAACGTACACGTATTGGTGCTTTGGTTGTTGTAGTTATTGGACTCAGGGGATTATCGAAATAGGTTATGAAATATCTTTGAATGACATTCTGTCAGTATTCTTCTGAAAATTTCATAAGGATTGGATAGATATTTAATATAGTTCCCCATACACCCCATCAGTATCAATATCTCCTTTCATTACGGTATTTTATATGATAGAAATTCAAAATAAGTATGCAGATCATATAAGGTGTTTAAGTCCACCATCAGTGTGTTATATTGAAGAGGTGTTGTTTGCTAATGAAATGGCATTTGTGTTTTTCGCCACCAGAGGTCTCTCACACGCCGGTGGTGCTGGGGAGCTTCATCGAGGAGACGACTGAGAACAGTCAGCTTGGGGAGGACGAGGAGGAGGACACAGAGGTAACCCGAGCACAGACCTTACAGTACAGAGGTTATTGAACATGGGAAAGAAGGACCTGCACAAAGTATAGATTGAATTAAGTATCTAATAGCAGTAGGTCCTACTATGCATTTGTTTTGTTACATGTTTGCCAGATACGTGCGTGTTCCACGATTACATGTGTTTCCGTGGTTTTGTGAATATTTCCACGGTTGAATGTATGCTCTTTATTACTTGTTTGATGGTTACGTGTGTGTTTCCATGGTTACGTATGATTTTACATGGTTACGTGTGTGTGTGTTTCCATGGTTACGTGTGTGTTTCCAGGGCGATACCTCGATGACTGAGGAGACGGTGACTCTGGTGGAAGCAAAAATACAGAACTCTGAGGTGAGGCACGCTTTGTGCACGAATCTTAATTAGTTATTCTCGACTAACACAGAAGTGGCCGCTGTGTGTTTTCTAGCCTATCTCAAGGCCTTTAATATGATCTGACATGAAGTTCTATTCTAAAAGCTTCTCTATGATGCAAATCTTGCTGAAAGTTGTGCAAACGTGACATCATTACTAAAAGCACCTAGCTTCTGTTTTTAGAACAGCAATCCATCTTCAGGGCAGCTGTGAGCTGCTGTATTTGAGTATTTCCTCGTTTAAGCATGTATTGTTTATTTGTAAATGGGGAATCTTTGATCAAGATGACACACTGCATATCTTGGCTAATGCGTACCTGGTAAACCACCCATGCATGCTGCTATTTCTACTGAATACTCAGGTTTCATATGCTATAACATGCCAGGATGTTCGAGGCTGTATATTTAATATCAGAGGAATCGCTAGGGTTTTGTAAAAGACATTATATCTATTAGATCTAGAGTCTGTCACAATTGTGCATGCTCTTCAACTTTGCACTTGATATATGGTTGACAAGAGTGTTTTTTATAATAATAGAAATAAAAACTATTAGATATAAGGTCTTTTGAAAGACTGTGTGTTTTCTAGCTGCGTAAGTGCCCGCTGTGCGAGTTTGAGGGCTCGAGGCTGGCGATGCTGAGACACCGACAGATGGCGCACCGTAGCGAGGATGCTGACAGATTCCCCTGCAGACTCTGCCACAAGGAGTTCTCCACCAAGGCCTCCCTCTGCAACCACCAGACGCTCAGGCACCCTGACAAGTAGGTTCACGGGGGTACATGGCGGACCCAAATTATAAGATAATAACTTGCCAAGAAAAACATTTGGAACCACATTTTATCTCTATTGAATGACCCTTTTTTGTGTGGTTAAAATTGTGTCAACAATAAAATGCTAACTCTGAAACTACTCACTTTTGTGTTTCTAGATTTTGGATTTGCCTGAGAATATTTTTATCTTTCGTTCGAAAAGGAACAAAGAGGGGGTCCGATAAAAGCGAATTTGCAGTTGTTATTGTCTTTTCCAAAAAGAGAAAAATAAAGTAAAACATGTTATTGTATCTAAATAGCAGTTTAGGTACCTACTATTGCAGTGCCAAAGGGTTTTTCCATGATTTCATGTCTTCCATGTTTTAGTGGAATATTTCCGCGGTTGTGTCTGTAAACAACCTAGTCGTGAAAAATTATCAAAGTTGATTTTACATTTTGACCCAGTGTCATCTTCCATGTCTGCGTGTGTGCCCAAGGCGTAACACTCGATGACTGACAGTGGCGATTTACATCTGGTGGATGTGCAAAATAAAATAATCATGTGTTTCTGATTACCTTATTCTCGACTAACACAATGAATGCTAAAATATTTTAATAATTATTTCATATTTTTAATAGGCGAGTTCTATTAAAATGCTATTCTATGATGCAAACTCGCTCAACAGTGCGCCAATGTCCATGGTTTCAAACACAAGGTTTCAAGCCACTGCCCAAGGGCAGCTGCCCAACACAGATTTCTAAAATTATTTGTTCGTATCCATCAATTCGTTTCCCACATGTAATATGTAAATGATCTTTTAAGTTTTATAGTCTGCATATGATCCCCTGGTAATGCTCTTCATGACTTTACTCAATTTACACCAGGTCATTCGAGGCGTTGTATATTTCTTATTGATCGCTAGGGTTTGCATTTGATCAGATCTTCGTATACTTGTTCATCGGCATTTGCACATTCAGCACACAATTTTTATCAATAAAAATCACACAATCACTCACTCACTCTTTCAAGGGCGTAATGACCTGTACCTATTCAGTATCAAAACATTTCCATCGGTACAAACAGATGGATTTTTTGGCCTATGGTAGTGCAGTACTGTTCAAACCCAAAGACTAATGCCACATTTTTTTTTTCTATATAGAGGTGGCCCTTATTTTCAATGTATAGGTTTTATTTGGGTCCCTAATCTGTACATGAACCGGGTGGCGGGCAATCAAAAGCATATTATCCTTGAATGACTGTAGTAAAACGTAGAATACTCTGAAACTACTCACAGAATCTAGACTTGGATTTTGAGAATATTTTTTAACTTTCGTTCGAAAAGGACCAAAGAGATCCGATAAAACGAATATGCAGTGAGAAATTTCCAAAAACAGAAAATGCAGTAGGCCCTTATTGATAAATATATAGAAATAACTGCCCCTTACACGAGGACCGTACTGTACAACCTGTCAATCGTCCAGGTATCGTGGTGACTACAAGTGTCGGCGCTGCCCCAAGACGTTCCGCATGAGCGGTCAGCTGGAAGACCACATGCGCATGAAGCACGGCGCGCCGCCGCTCATCTGCGAAAAGTGCCAGGGCGAGTTCCGAACGCGCGACTCGCTGTACCGACACGAGAGGTTCAAACACAAGGTCAACCACCGCAAGGTGAGCCCAGCCGGTCACGTAAAATTAATGTATATGTAAATGTGGTGGTTTATAGTCCTGATCCCAGTAATGCTCTCATGACTTTACAATTTACACCAGGTCATTGGCACACTTATTGATCAGCATTTGATCAGTTCTCGTATACTTGCATCGGCAGCACATTCAGCACACAATGCTCATCACTCACACAATCACTCACTCACTCTTTCAACCCAATGACCTGTACCTATTCAACGTGTCGGTACCACGGAGCAGTGTGCAACCCACTTGGGGTAGGTTATAAGGTTATATAGGTTGTAGTGTTATAAACCCGTCCAAAAGCCCATGGAAAGATCCAACCCACAGTTTGGACCGTGTAAAAAGCTAGAGCATTAGAATTCCAATGTATGTGGATATATATATATATATATATATATATATATATATATATATATATATATATATATATGATATACGCCGCTGCCATTTTGGAACTGAGAAGAAGCTGTCTGATTCTATAGGCTTTTTTTTTATAGTTTGATTTTGAATTTAATCTTTAGATCATTTTGATAAATTGAATAAGTTGTGAGTTAATGTACACTTTCACTTCACTTTGTACATTTTTATATAGCAAATACCTCAATAGCTTTCAATCCTTCCCGGATCTTTGTCAGTCTGCCGCCAATCAGCCTAATTGTGAGTTGTTGCTTTGCAGGAGGTGAAGGTTTACTGTGGGGAGTGCGACATCCACTTCAAAGCGACCATGTTCTATGAGAACCACTGCAGGAAGGTACATCACTCAACCACCCAATCCCAGTCATGATAGCAATCGTACAAAGATTTATGAGCAATATACTCCATTTTACTTGATTTCATAAAATCAATATTAGTACCTTATATCTCCTATGTACACGTTGTGCTCGAAATTGCACCTGGCAAACCAGAAATCGCCAGTTGGTTTCACGTTTTGCCTGTGTAGAATTCGAGTGGTGACAAAAAGTTGCCAGTTGAAATTTGCACCAAAACTTGACGCAAGAAGCGAGCAATTTTCCACTTAAAGCTTCTAGCATTAGCAAACTTTTCCCTAGATTGTGAGTCAATACACTGGAGTACATTATGTCCCTGCTAGGAGCACAATGCGCCCCCGCTGGTGTGTGAGCAGTGTGGGGAAGAGTTCGTTATGAAGGAGGCTTTCAAGCGACACATGCAGCTCGCCCACCACGACAAGAAACCTGTGCTGATCAAGGCTCTCGACAAGGTGAGTGACCCTGATGATCAAGGCTTAAGTCAGGGAGTGACCGTCCTTATTGAGGCTACAATCAGCCTCAGGGAGTGACCGAATGACCGATCCGAGGGGAGATTAAACCATGACAAGAAAGGGTGTTATCAATGCTTTCGATACGTGAGACGCATGCATATTTGTAACTTTGATCAAGCTTCCGGCCTTCATATGATCATATTTCGTATCTGCAATTTGGTCAGGCTCAAATTAATCCGCATAGACATAGTCTTGTCTTGTTCCAAGAGCATCATTTACACAATGTGATATTTATTTGTGACTGTTTAACCACACAGGATAAATCAGATATGAAAAAGCACTCAAGGATCAATTCGTTGTCTTTCTGTCCATCGTCTGAAACTGATATTTATCAGAGTCTGGTATATGCAGGGCTGAATTTTACATTGATAAAGCAAGATTTGCGGGCTGTTGCAGACTGGTATGTCGGGTGTGAAGATTGAGGAGTTGGAGAATGCCGTGGTGCAGAGTAAAGAACAGCTACAGGAGTGGAACCGCTACCATGCACAGTGAGTATAGAACCGCTACCATGCGCAGTGAGTATTCATAGTTCCGAACCACGCCCCTTTTTACGTCACCCAGCCAATCAGCGGCGGCCTGTTAAACATACCGGTGTTTCGTTCAAGCTTTGTCTCCTCCCGTAGTAAACAGTGAGAAATTGGCATGTTTTGACACCAGATTCTTGAATGAAAATGTGCTAAACGTCTTAATTTTTCAGTTGGGATGCACTACCTTTCCTCTTTTCTACATTGTATCCAATGTATACCTATCAATTATTGATTTAGAAGAGTTATGACGTTGACAACACCGTTGTAGTAAAAACACTACCGCACATGTCACTGGCATTTTGACAGTTTTCGTTCTCTGAGACAATAACGTTTCTGTTGCCTCCATAAATACTTGATTTTTACATAAATTGTCCACGTGTACACAGAATCGTATCCTGGTTCTTATTTTCAACATCTCGTTATAGGAATATGGATTTTTATGTCTAGATTATCTTCCAAACATGTAGCGAGTGCATGTAGCTAGTGCTGCCCTCGATTCAATGATCGGTTCGAGGTACACTTTATAAAGGCAATTTCTAAAAGTTCTCATACTGTAAAATAATATGACTGCTGTGAGTCATCATAAAGGGTACAGATGATACGAAAATGAACATAAAATGCTTACTTGAGTGAAAGACTATAAATAAAACGTCTTCAAATATGTGTGTCGTATCCCAGCGGTGTTAGCTGTCAAATTTCTTCATCGATAACACAACGCACAAACCACTGTGATTTTCAAACACTGCGTGATTTGAGAAATATCCTTTCGTCCATGTCTTCATAACCAGTTCATAATTGAAATGTGAATTCTTGGTGGGTATGTTATTGTAACGATGATAATCCATTCGTTTCACAAATTTATCACTATTTAGCGACGCCATTTGCAAGAATTAAGCCTTTATCATACGCCGTAATTTGTCAACACCGACCAGGATGCAATTAAGAGTAGCGGCTGGTAGTGGATGTTAAAAGATTGAAAACTAAATGCCCCAGCAAATCTTTATTATCAATGATTTCTGAAAATACTTCTGGTATGTTGTAGAACAGAGGTTACCGAATTTATCCCAAGTTAAAACTAAGAAGGTCAGCACAATTTTGATTCAACACTCTTGGGTAGAAAGTCGGCAATTTCTCTCTAACACGTCAAAACCAGAAAAGGGGGGGCGAATATGAATGGAACAAGATTTGAGTTCTCTGATAGACACGTCAAAACCAAAAGGGGAAGGGGGCCCCCAACTTTGACCAGGAACTAACTTTGGGAACCGCTACCCATATTGGTTGGAACAAAGTATAGACTTTAGTGCTAAATAATGTTAGGCCTCAGTTCTCTGATAGACACTGGTCAACACCACATAGTGTTGACAACCGGTTCTCTGTGCGATCCGGCCCTCTTTATTTATATATTTCAGATAACTAGAATTTTTAGTTTTTAGTTTCGTCCCTATAATTTTGATGCATACAGGTCCATATCCAATTGCTTGTCTTTGCATTCTGTGTTTCTATTGACGACCTGTTTAAAATTCAAGTGTTATTGTCTATTCCTGTGAAGCTCTTATGTGTAACATATCAAATGAATTGCTGACACAAGTAACGTCCCTGTTTTTGCGGCTCAGGTTCAAGTGCAAGGAGTGTGACTATGTGGGCTATAACCAGCACGTGTTGGACCAGCACATGAAGAAACACTCGAGCAAGAAGGAGTACAAGTGTGAGACCTGCGGCAAGGAGTTCAAATACAAGGTGCGCTCTCCATGATTCACAGTTATAGGTTATTGGTTACCATGCTGTGTCACTGTAGCATCAAACCATCAAGTATGAGATATTGTTTTTTTCTTCTCATGATTCGATTATTTTTATATGTTTAATTGCTAGAAATATAAGGAACCTGTAGAGTTCGAAAACGATTAAGTTTATATTTGAAATTTGAATTTTAGAGTTAGTTTTGAAAGATTATACCACATATTTAAAATCAACTGGACATGTTTTTTTCTGTGATGGTTTGAATTGGCACAGCAATACGCTCAGCTAATCGGCCAACATTACCCTCTTAACTGTCATTTATTATGACCTGAGATCATATAAAAAGAAGAGGCCATGATAGCATTATTTTTCAGCTCTTATCCATTAGTTTGAAAATTTCACCCTCTGAAATGACGTAAATGAATCATATTAAAGTGCAAAAAAAACACACCAACAGGTCAAGTATCAAACTATTACTATGAGAAATGAAAATAGCAGGACTCAAACTCACGACGTCCATCGCCCAAGTTGCTACCATACTTATTGTGCTATATGTGCTTCCGTAGCCGATTGGTTAGGGAGTTGGACTCATGACCAGAAGGTTATGGGTTTGATTCCCAGTCGGGTCTGGTGGTGGGTGTTGAGCAAACTCATACCTAATAGTTGTACACTGCTCCGTGGCACCTACACGTTAATTAGGTACAGGTTATTGGGTTGAATAGTTTGTGAGTGATAAGCATTGTGCGCTGAATGTGCTGCCGATGCAAGCATATGAGAAATGATCAATTGCTGATCATTGAATGTGCCAATGACCTGGTGTAAATTTTAAAGTGGTGAGATCAAAACTTGGATCAAGACTATAAACCAGACATTTACATTTTTACATTTATTTGTCCGCAGGTGGGGGTGATCAACCATCAGGTCAAGTACCACCCGGAGACCCTCAAGTCGTCCCACCGCTGCCAGACCTGTGACCAGGTGTTCGGGAGGCTCGGCCACCTCGAGGACCACGCCCGCGAGGAGCACGGGTCAGTAGTGCCGGCTGACCGCTAGTTTGACCGCTCTAGTAGTGACCGGTCAGCGATAGGATGATGTTTGACCGGTCAGTGATAGAATGATGTTTGACCGGTCAGTGATAGGATAGCGTTTGACCGCCCTAGTAGGTTGGCGTCAAAGTTTGCATATTGTGGTGCGACGAGTACGGGTCACTGTCTTTTGTGTGTTTCGTAATTGATGGTTTTGGGAGTAGGCTCGAACTGAGATGACATCTTTAATCCAGAGCAAGTGTAAGTGCCTTGTGACCACAGAAATGCGCACAAAATGGGAGGTATAGGTCAATTTTTACACGCTGAAGACTGCTTTTTCATTGTTAATAAGTGAAATAGAATAAGCTATTTTCTGGTAATGGGAATGCAACATCAGACGTAAAGAAGCATGTTCCTGAAAAGGGTCTTTAGATTTGCAATCCATGTCAATTTTTCTGAATGAAAAGCCCATTGCGGTTTAGAATGTCGTATCAATCAATCAATCAATCGAATCCTGAATTTATGTGGACCGACCTTAAATATTGCTGAATTTGAGAGTGTAGTCTGGCTGACTGGTCTATAATCAAGGAATGTGTCTGAAGGAATGTGTATGTACGGTTTATGATTATCGGGCGTTTCTGTTTTCAGGGCGCCACCACTGCAGTGCCACCTGTGTGAGGATACATTCATTACGAGAGACACCTTGTACAGACACCAGGTCAAAGAGCACAACGTCAAACGCCGCATGGTGAGAAACACATGCCAAGTACACTGTAAAGATATTATCGGATTAAATCCTACACAATTACATAGATAAAACCTAATGGCATAAACCTGTCCTTTGAGACCTCAGACAGCAACTTTATGGAAGTTCACTGGAAGTTTGTCGCTCAAAGGAAACAAACAAACACCCATAGATTTTAATAGATCAATCTTTGCAAATTCATGCACATATAACAAACAAGCCGCAATTTTTATCCATAAATTCTTGTTCGAAAGAGTTGAGGAAGTGCAATACAACGTGACAAGGAATCCAACCTGGTGTTAATGTAAAATTGTGAAAACGTGCTGTTGTGGTTTGTAACTCTAATAATATAAGTTTATGTTCAGCATGTTTACATACATATTTTATAATCGTAGACGAAGCAGTTGTGGAAATGCGACCACGCGGACTGTAAATTCGTCGCTCCGTCTGAGTCGCTGCTGAGAACTCACCAGATGTCGCACACCGACGCTCGCCCGTTCATCTGCGAACAGTGCGGCCAGTCCTTCAAGTACAAAGGTACGTTGTCAGTGGATTGACTGTAGCAGTGCCTGTTTACTAGTCTTAGAGTTGTATGATGTCTACAGGTCTAGTAAGATTATAATTTAGTTGTCCTCTAGACGGATCCTAAGTCTTTTGAAAAAGCATGCCATAACTCCTGTTTTGGATGGACTGGCTCTCATGGGTGTAGATAATTTTCAAGATTCAAACATTCAAATGAGGATTGACTTGACTGTTTTACCTGTCTTTTAACAACCAGTCACCACCATGGTCATCAAATAATCTGTTGTCTGGGGAGATCCTTAAAGTTCTTATGGTGATGGACATTTAAACACAGCTCTAAATTTGAATTTCCATTGGGGTCCAAAACTCTTGCTCCAAAAATACACAAAGCACCATTTTCTATAGCAGCCTAGAATAAAGCCTAAAATAAGCTCAACTTTTACACTAAATGGATCTACTATTGCCATGTGTGTCTTCATTGAAACCTAGAATAAGCTCAACTTTTACCAGTCCAACAGCCTATATATATTCAGCCCTTTCTGGGTAATCCTTTAAGAACAATCATGCGTCCATCGGTGAAAGTTTAGGCTCTATTTTAGGCAGCAATAGCAGGCATCACTGACCACCTCCAGTAAAGTGTTTCGCTGTGTTTTGCAGGTGACCTGAAGCGCCACACGCTGGAGAAGCATGTTCCGGCCGACCAGCGCCCGGTCAAGATCTTTGTTTGTGACACGTGCGGCGCCAAGTTCAACAACAAGCGCAAGTGCGAGCGGCACCAGGTCTCACGCCACCAAAAGGTGGGTCTCTAGGTCTCACGCCACCAAAAGGTGGGTCTCTAGGTCTCACGCCACCAAAAGGTGGGTCTCTAGGTCTCACGCCACCAAAAGGTGGGTCTCTAGGTCTCACGCCACCAAAAGGTGGGTCTTTAGGTCTCACGTCACATTTTATCCACTATTGCAGGAGTACATTATGTGTGGTATATGGTATCATGCCATATTTTGTGTTTTTAGGAGTACATTATGTGTTGTTGTTGTTGTTGTTGTTGTTTGTCCATGAGTACATTATGTACTGTGTTTGCAGGAGTACATGCGGATGTTTGAGTGTGAGGAGCCGGGGTGCGTGAGAGAGTTCGGTTCGCGCACGTTGCGGGAAGACCACGTGCGCATGGAGCACCAGGGGGTGCTGCCGATGTGTCACCACTGCAACGTGCTGCTCAACAGCGCAGACGAGTGGTGAGTACAAGCAAAGCTTGCAAGCCAAATGTCTGGAGGTTTGAATCCAAATGTCTGGAGGTTTGAATCCAAATGTCTGGAGGTTTGAATCCAAATGTTTGGAGGTTTGAATCCAAATGTTTGGAGGTTTGAATCCAAATGTCTGGAGGTTTGGATGCAAGTGTTTATTTGTTTATTTTTGAGTTTGGTTTGAATGCATGGGTCTGGAGGTTCACGTCTGTCTTATCATCTCTCTGGTTGTAGGTTTGAGCCCTAGAGGCTATATAGTGTATTCTGTATTCGTTCTAATAAGCGCACAGTGCGCTTACAAAAAACAAATTTCAAAATAAACAAATGTCAAATATTAGTAATAAGCGCAGCACGACAATTTTTTGCGGTTCTTGCATTTTTTCTTTTTATTGCTCACTGCAAATGTTCTTTTACAACGCAAGCGGCGTGACTTTTTCACATTACGACGCATAGCGGCGTGTTAGTCTTACAACATGGCGAGATAAACATTAAATCTTTGGAGGGCAAAAGGCAAAATTTCTGTGTAAACAGGGAGGGGGGTGCACTTAATTTGGCAGGTGCGCTTATAAGAACGAATACGGTATGTGTTAACAAACATCAGAGTCCATGTACTTCATTGGTTGATACAAAGCAGTCGTCAGAAGTAGTCTTTTCTGAAAGTTTTTAAAGTGATATACTGGGCAACAACTGGCAGTGTCACGTAGATCAGACTTGTATTTAGAAGCGGGACGTTGCAGGTTCGAGCACCGGCGGCTGCACCACCCCGGGGATGTGCTTAAGACGTCAAGTCAGCTCTTCCTGTGCGGCGTCTGCCACAAACAGTTCAAGATGCTCGGCCAGCTCAAACGCCACGAAAAGTGAGTAAACCGCCGAAAAAACGGATGCAATCACTCAGACCTCAATAGTTACTCTTAATAAGCAGGACTGGTAACTATAAAATGGTACTAGCCCACAGTGATCACTCCGAAGTTGTCGGATTATTTACACAATGTTTTTTAGGGTTCTCAGGGTTAGTGGAAAACTGGGAATTCTGGTCTTGAAACCTGGAGATTGCAGATTAACATCAAATTTTTCATGAAGTTTGAATATTTCTGGTGAAAAGGCATGATTTAAAAAATAAGAAGAAATTTAAATCTTCATAAAACAGTATTACTCATGCTATCCGAATCCCTTTATCGCTCGTACATGGGCGCCCCCATTTTACAAATGTACACTGAGTATGATGTGTTGTGTTGCCAGCTACCACCGCACGGAGCGTCCCGTCAAGTGTGATGTCTGCAGCGCCACCTTTGTGTGCAAGGAGGACATGAAGATACACTACAAGGTGATAATACAAGCTAAATGTAATACATTCTGTACTTAGGCCCGTAGGAAGGGCTATAAGGTCATGAAGCCTTGTCCTTACCAATAGTTTGTTGGGAGAAATCAAAAATATCAATAATTTAATAATCATGGCTGTACCAATGTGTTTTGAAAAATAAAATGATAACAATATTTCACAAGCAAATTGGCAATAGTCCATTCAAATCTACGAGCAAATTGCTTGTTTTTGTTGTGTTCGTTCGCAATCAGTTTTCAAAAGTTTCAAAAAGTACCAAACACCCAGTTGTACGTTCGTTCTCTCTGCTAGGTTCACCTGGGCGGTCGCTCCTTCAAGTGTCAACAGTGCGACTTTGTCACCATGCGCAAGTTCTCGCTGCAAGTACACATGAAAAAACACACCAACGAAATGCTGCAGGTAAGATACTTTATAGTTTGTTAATTCATATTGAAGCTTTATACTGGCTGAGTCAAACTTGCGTCACATTCTGAATAATTTTTCGTTGCTTGCTTCATTAAGATGTATATGATGCCCACATCCAAATTGTGGTGAAAAATATGGTGTGCCTTGTCAAAAGGAGAATATTTGCATATTTAAAGTTTGAAAATGATGACATTTCTGTAAGTGTGCATATTTTTCCATGATAGTTTTAAGCACATGTGAAAGAGAGAAACATTGTTACAAAAGTAGTGGACTAAAATTGGTGTCAGGATAAAGGTAGATGTAAATTTTTAATAGCAGACTATAGTGACATGTTTGCAGTCTAGAAATTATTCCCATCCAACACAACGTTGTTCTCAATCTTTTGGTCTTGTGGTAAAGAAAGAGACTGTTTTTAGTTTCAAAATGGCTGATCTGTGACGTTAGTTCATAGCGCACTAGTAGACGTTACCTCGTGTTTGTGTCTAGTGTCACAAAAGTGGTTCGACACAATGCATCCTGATAGATTAACAACGTGCCCAACACACGTAGTCAGTGTGGCATCGTGCGCTCGAGGCTGGAAGGCTACTTAGGCTATAAATAGCCTGGTGTGTCAGACAGTCGGCGGCGCGACGTGGCAGCGTATAGGCAAGTCAAGAGACTTGTCTACTTCGTACCGGGAGATTAGCTCAGTTGGTAGAGCAACCACCCATGACATATGACCAGTCTGAATCATGGACGGGAGACCGTGAGTTCGAGTCCACGATCTTCCAAATTACCTTTACATGCAACACTGACTTTCGTTTCACTAGTGCCCGATCTGTGAGAAGTTGTACCAGACGGGGCCGGGTCTGAGGAAACACCTGCTGCTCACCCACAAGACGTCATGGAAGAGCGCCATGGGCGACGCAGAAATCAACGGGCAGGTGAGTGGTTGCCATGGGCGATATATAGAGTATTTAGCAAAAGTATACCCATATAAATATGCGCTAAAATATCTAATGCAACAAATAAAACAAACGGGAAAATTTCAAAAAGACGAAATAAGTCATGAAAACATCATATGGACTAGGGCTGCAACGATACGCTTAAGTAGCGATACGATACACACCACGATACTTTGTTAGCGATACAATATTTATCACGATAATTAGTCAATATACATAGACATGCTCAGTATATGTAGCACTTGAACACCGGCGTAAGAAATCAAGACTAAATTATCTGAGCGCCGTTCGCCATCACTATTCAGTTGACATTATTTCATTTGGAACGCCGTTCACAATGACAACAAATATGGTGGTGCCCATACGGGTGGAAATGCGAGGAATTTACTAGAATAAAACAAATATTTTGCATATAAATATGTGAACAGTTGTATCGTGAAAGTATCGCGGCATAGACTATCGTATCGATACTTTCATCGTTAGTAAATAAACCATGCATCGGTGTATCGTTTCACATCTAATAAAGACCTCAACGGGCAGGTGAGTGGTTGCCATTCTGGCGGAAAATGAGAGTAATGAAAAAGTCTTATTTTGCTTGCAGCAGTCTAAAAAGGTCTTAGCTTCTCGTTTTCATTGTTCATAGTTTAATAGTGTAATTTGTTCTTCTTTTTATGAATATTTATATTGCCTTTGATAGAAATGCTTTTGAGCCAGCATGCATGCACTTGGAGTTGCATCGTATGAATTAAGTAAAAGGTCATATTTCGCTTCCGGGTAGGTGTTAAATACGTCTTGCAAAGGTCTTATCCTAAAAAGCTGGAGGCACCGTGCATTGTTGAAGACATGGAGCAGACATTTGTCCTCAATGTTGCAGACGGTGCGTGTAGTCTCTGATGACACAGCCATCAGCCTCGTCCACCAGCAGGAAGCCATGATGACAGAGGATGACACAACCGGTGAGGCGCAAGATCAACGTTATTTTTTGAAAATCAGGCATTTTTCTCAAACAGCATTCAAATTACCATTTTAACTAAAAATTCAATTATTTCAGACTAAATTTCATTTTTTGAATGACTCCTTACAACATTCAATTACTTTTCCAGGATCTTGAAAAATGATGAATTTTGATAAATTTCACTTGAATGGATTGGGGGAGTAGTCATACTTTTCATTTCTCAATTACTGGGGTGGTTGGATTTTCTTTTTGTAATGTATTGTGGGTGTCTGACTTTCCTTCTCGGATTTTTAAGAATTTGTCTGACCCCCCAACAAATTGTAAATGACTTAGGGACCATTCAGTATTTGTGACAGGGTGGGGTATGAGGATTTTCCAAAATTGCTGTGAAAAAATTAATAGCCTCCCCTCAAACCTCTGTGAAAAAATTGGTAACCCCTCTCAATTTCATGTGACAAAAATTGATGACTCCTCCCCCAACAGTTAACGTATTCATTGTCGGTTAACTAAAATCCTATTTGATGGATATCCATAATATAAAAAACAGTAAATTTTAGTACAGAATCTCTAAAAAAAATAGGTGTAAATTTTATGTGAAAAAATTGATAGCCCGCCCTCAAAAGTGTGAAAAAATTGATAGCCCCCCCTCCAAACATTGTGACAAAAGTTCATGGCCCGTTCTAAAATCCTCCTACCCCACCCTGTCATAAATACTGAATGGTCCCTTAGCCCTTATATGGATTGCAACCAGTTATATATCTGAAATAGACAAACCAAACTAAACTACGCCGTGTTTTCAGGCCTGTCTGGGTCCGAGCACATCCAGCTGGTGGAGGGAGCGGACGGCGAGACCATCATGCTGGTCACTGACCACCGGTCAGCGGGGGTCAGCCACGGTCAGTCCGCCGCCGGGGTGGACGTCCAGTACCTGCTGACCGGAGGCGGCGGCGGCGGGGAAGATGACCCGGGGGCCGGGGCGGCGCAGCACCTGATCATTCAGGAGCCGGACGATGGCGGCCACACGCAGGTGAGAGCAGGACCATTATCGTTCACTGTCTACAGGGAATGTGACCCGTTCAGTAGAACACTCGCCTTCTGTGGCGAGTGACTCTCAATTTACACTCGCCATGCTCAATCCAAACTAGCCATCCTTAGTTATTTAAGCGTTGGAATCAAGTAATCATACTCGCCAACTGTGGCCAGTGACTTTGAATTTACACTAGCCAACAGAAATTTACAGTGGCAAGTGTCTAATCAACACCCTGTGTCTATCCTGTTATATACAAATGTACAGTTTTATACCTCACACGAAGGATACTGTAAAACTAGGATATTTCTTGGCTGTTAAATTTTGCGATTTTTATCTATGAATTACTTTGTGACTGTTTAACTTTGCGATTTTGGTCCATTCTGGACCTACTTTACGTAGGCCGTTAATGTTTGCTGACTGTTATGCGTTTTTCCACCTACCCACGAAATTCGCAAATTAAATCGTGCATTAAATCGTGCGCAAACGTTTCTAGCTTTACACTAAATACTTCACAAGAGAGCTTGTAAGCTTTCAGCTATACTCAGGGCTACGTGAGCCTGTCAAATAATCAATCGTACGAGTCGTTTCTTCACATGTAACCAGCAGAACAGGGAGGAGGGGGCGGCCAAACAACAGCTCGCTAGTCATGTGATATTGTCCACACTATAGTTTGCGCTGCATGACGGCGATGAGGAGATGTACGTGGAGCAGGGTGAGGAGAAGGGTGCGGACCTCGCGGCCTTCCCCAAGCTGGAGTCCACAGCAGCAGCAGCCGGGGACGCAGGGCCCCATGTGGAGGGAGAGGAGGTCAGTGGACTGTGGGAAAACATGACATTTTTTGTGTTCTCTAGTGCATTTTGAGCTGTTTTCCACGGGATGATTGTTTTTTTTTTTTTACAAAACTGTTTGAAATTTCCAGCATAGCATTTTTTTTTGTTGCTTTTTGGCTTATAAACAAATAAATTTGGCCCAGACTTCATTTTTACTGAACCATTCTTATTACTGTATTTTATTTGAAACAAAATAGTGTATGTAGGATAACATTTTTGAATGTTTGCATTGTGTTCCCTTTCTGTGGTGTACATTATGACATGTTTGCATTGGGTCGCTTCAGGTTGTGTACATGGTCCAGCAGGCGGGGGGTGATAACGACGCTGACCCCTCCGCTGACCCCTCTGTGACCTCTGCCGGGGGTCAGTCGGTCATGTACATCAAGCTGGGTGACCAGTATGTCCAGGTCGTCGACCCAGCGGGCATCGTACAGCAGTGAGGCGCGCACTGGCGGAGTATGCAGTGAGGAGTGCATTAACACAGGCAGAGCGGATCAGGAATACTGAGTGACATGACAGGTTAGGAAGTGGACAGTGACACGTGTACACACTGGGCAGTATACAGTGAGTTGCTGACACTGAGGACTTTGCTGTTGCACAACTCCTTGGAAATATAGATTCCGAGCAAGGAGTTACTGAGGTTACTTGTGCACCGGCATAATGAGTGAAATGTCTCTGGAATGGATGTGCTTTTGTCTGTCTTTATGCAGTTTTATTTATTGATCGTAGTGTTTGAAATATACTTTTGATATTTGAATGTTTTTTTATATGAAGCTTCCATAGTTTGTAATTACATGTCGAGTTATAACGTGTTCGTTGTTTCACTATGTGAATATTTATTGTTATTGTGCATTTATAGTACTGCCGGCGATTTTTTGTTAATTTGAAGATAGAAAATACAAACTAACGTAGATTCAACTATTTGTTTTTCAAATGCTTGTTGACATTGAGGGAAAAAATAGTCACTATTGGGGGCGGGCGTTTATCAAAATGTGGATTGTATTCAACTGTATGAACGGTACGGGGATTCCACACATGGGCTGGGTCTTTACTGGAGTATGGGCTTTTCAGGTGTTTTTGATAACACACGAGGATGCCTAGAGTTAGACAAGATTTGTGACATATGGTATGCAGCATGTGGTCATATCTTTTGTTAGTTTTTGTCTTTTTTCTGTTTCTGCTGCCTTACAACCGAAAAACAAAGTCCTATCTTTTGTAAAAAATCAACTTCAAATTTATTTAGACATGTTTTGACATCTCTAGTGCCCTTCTTAACTTTACAAAATCACTAGAGATGTCGAAACATGTCTAAATAAATTTAAAGTTGATTTTTCACAAAAGATAGGACTTAGTTTTTCGGTTGTAAGGCAGCAGAAACAGAAAAAAGACAAAAAACTAACAAAAAATACACCTAGAGTTAGTCGGCCATTTTTCTATAGAAGGCTTTGATCCTCTCTGTGAATATTTTTGTATTATGGGATCTTGGACTGTGTGTGTTTTTTTGTCTCGTTTGAAGGTTCATTTGAAATTATAGTCTGTCTGAAGAGTAGTCTCTTTTATGTTGTTAGACTAGATTAACATCTTCCACTGTTTGTAGTATCTCATTTCTTGCTGCATTTACTGTTGATTTATGCATGTAGCTTTCATGTATTTAGACGAATATACTTGCTACAAAATTAATGATATTTATTGTAAATTATCAGTCTTGTTATGAAAAGTGTGTGAGTTTGTACATAATTTGTATGATGACAGAATTTTATGTAGGAATTCAATGTTTTAGATGTATTTTTGTATCAGATTGCATAAATTTTCCCCAACGAAATAATGTATTTTATTGTAATATTTAATGCAATGCTTAGTAGGGCACAATAAAAAAAAATAAGGAAAATGACAATTGTTGATTAAACCCGCATCTTTTGAACAATCAATGAAATGTTATTTATGATTATTTATAGATTTCACATAGAGAGCACCAATAAAGTATATGTATTAATGTGAAATGTTTTGTTTTATTATATTTTTCATTAACTTTTATGTTTAATACTTTACATTATTATATTGTTACTATTCTATTACATTATTATCTTGATAGCAAGAGCACATTTTGTCATAATGTAGATTTAATAGTTATCTAATCATCATTTCCCGGGCATCATTTCTTCTATATCAAATTTGCACAAGATCAAGTAAATAATTTTCTCTTGTAGACTCCACAATACTCGACACAATTTGTATTGTATTGACAAAAGCTTTATTTTGAAGCAAAATCGCCACAAGTACATGCACTGGTAACAAAAATCATCTAGCTATAATTTGCTTTTCAATGTTGGAAACTGTCGGACATTGACATCAAATTTCCACCCAATAACTCCTTAAAACAAACACCCTGTAACACAAACTGCATGTACCTGTATACTTATCTCCATATAGGTAAATACTTAAAATTGATATATGAACAAAAGTCTAGATCTACATGAAAGTGAGTGAGTGGGTGCCTTTCTGAGATACTAATGTTCTTATGTCTTTGTATGTATGTGTAAAGATGTAGAGTGCAACTGGACAGTCAGCCAAACATCAGAGGCAAAGTAGATCAAAATGCAAGGAGTCGTTTTCACCTGGATAATATGAACGTTCATAGGTGTTAAGAATTATTCAGTGCTCATGTAAAACACAATTTATGAGCTTGATGTGCATCACATATCATATGTCTGTGTGTGCATCTAAATGCAGCAAATCAAAATGAAGCAACACGCCCACTGGTGCACATAACGTCCTCAGAAGCGAATATTGTAAGTGAGGACAGTCAGCCCACTGTCAGGCGTGACAAAAATATACGGATTAAAGCTGGTGACAGATTTCACCTTACGACATAGTGACAGATGTAAAAATGACCCCCAAATCATCAAGAGAGAATCCAAAACAAACGTGCAAACATCAAATAAACTTGATTTTCTTTGTTTACATCAAAACAGTGTGCATTAAATTATAGTATTAGATATTTCTCCAGTCAAACGCTATTCACAATGTACTCTAAATCTATTCACAGTGTCCTCAGCTTGAGGTCTCATCTTCACTTCAGCTTCAAGATTCCAAGGAAGTCTGAGTCCCTTGTAGGCCTCATCAGCCCTGGGAAAAGGGGGTGGGGCACTCAAAACATTTTGCGAAAGGGGAGACGCCAACGGAATGGGTCACAATTTCACTCCTAAAGATCAGCACATCATGACCCAAGTAGCTAAAATCAGCACTTGATAGGTCTAATCTAGCTCTTGATCAGCACACTAGATTCATCCCACGTGCCTATGCATCCCCTTCAGATTGGAAAATCAGCACTTTAAGCTTTATGTTTTGCAAAATTTTAGCACAAGATATCAAGTGTCCGCCCCCCCCCCCCGGGGCTCATCAGACTTGACAGACATGTGACTCCTGATGGTGGAGGTGCCCAGAGCTTGGAGGGAAAGCACTAAACACTGGTCATGTTGGTGAAAGACTAACATGGAGGGGTCAGCGCCGGCCACGCTATAGTAGAACAAACTGGCACTAGATCCTGTCTTTCCTTTCTCACTGCCTCACGGAGCACCATCTTTATCCTGCATGTTGACGTTGTAATGAGAAATCGGCTGGGTGAGGATATCTGTTGGGGCTTTACAATGTGCTGCCCAATGTAATGGGGTTTGCTTCCGACGATTTCCCATATTAATATCAGCCCCGTACTGCAGCAGAACTGGCACAAGCCCCATCATTGCCCGCTCACTGCCACATGGAGCACTGTGCCACCCCATCTATTCTGCATGTTGATGTTGCGAGGAGAAATCAGCTGGGTGGTGATATTCAACTATTGCGGCACCATAAAATATTTCAGAATGTAACGTATATAGCTGAAGTGACTGAGTTGATCATATGTCACAGTGACACTTGAAAGAATGACCCTAAGTAACAGTCCGCTGCTTGGGATGATGGTATCATTCTGGTCTCACAACCTTGGGGTCGTGAGTTCGAGTCCCGTCAGGGCCACTTGATATAGTAAAATGGAAGATGTCTCTTCAGCTAAGTCAATACAGTGGCAGGAGCTTGCTTGGCAGAACAGTGAGAGTAGAATTGACCCTAAGTAATTTAGAGAGAATCCAAAACAAACCTACAAATGTCAAATAGAATTTGTGCTGTTTTATTCATATCAGAGTAAAATATTCTTTGTCCGCGGATCACGTCTTTAAGTCCTAACGTCCTCTATGTACAACATCCTCTATTTACAATGGCGTCTAATCACAACGTCCTATATTTACATCATCCTTTACTCACAATGTCCTCTTTTCACAATGTCCTCTGCCTGGGGCCTCAGCTTCACGTCTTCTACAAGTTTCCCAGGAAGTCCGAGTCCCTCGTATGCCTCATCAGACTTGACAGTCATGTGACGTCTGATGGTCGAGATGCACAAAGCTTTGAGGGAGAGCACCAAATCCTGGTCTGGTTGGAAAGAGTCCAACACAGAGGGGTCTGCCCCGTGCTGCAGAAGAAGTGGTACCAGCTCAGGTTTCCGCGACACTGCATAGTGGAGCGCTGTGATGCCATCTTCATCCTGCATGTTGATGTTTTGAGGAGAAATCAGCTGGGCGACTATGTCTGCTGGGGCACCATGATATGCAGCGGGGTGTAATGGGGTAGCAAATGAATCACCACACTGGTTGATATCCGCCCCATGTTGGAGTAGAACTGGCACTAGCTCCCATCGTTTCTCGTACACTGCCAAATGGAGCACTGAATCCGCTTCGTCACTCATCCGATTGATGTTGTGGGGAGAAATCAGCTGGGTGATGATGTCTGCTGGGGCACCATAATATACAGCCTCATGTAATGCAGTATTATGCTGAATCCACAAATTCGGAAGGTTGACATCCGCCCCATGCTGAAGTAGAACGCGCACCAGATCCCATGCTTGGTTTAGTACTGCCAAATAGAGCGCTGTTTTGCCCCTATGACCGTGCATGTTGATGTTGTGAGGAGAAATCAGCTGCGTTACAATGTCCATTGAGGTATCGTGAACAATAGCATTAGTTAAAAGTTGAACACTTTGTTGAAGATCACAATTCCCCGTGAGAAGTTGGAACAAATCCTTGTGATTTTCCAATAGATCACATGCTTCTTCCCATTGTTTATTTTCAATAGCTGAATCAAATTCCATTTTGATCTTCTTCCAATTTTTCTTTTTAAACGCTGAACGTAATTTCATTTCGATTTTCTCCATATCTTTTGCTCAAGTCACAATTTCTTAGTTAATCTATTTTCAAATACTAAAAACATTACAGTGTCAATGTTAAAAACTTGTATATATCCAACAAAAGAAATTGTTAAAGCCGCTGATAAAAAATCCAATTACTAGTGAATGAAATCTAGCACAGTAAACCTAAGGTAAAGGTAGCTTTATACCAAAACATGAACTTTACCATGCGAAACATGCAGGTAGAATGAAGCGAGAAGGTCAAATACATTTGCTGTGGGTTATTTCTCGATTCTTTATCATGTAGCGCTATGCAGCATGTGGTGTACATAGAAAAAAGGAAATATCCTCAGCCCTCTGCTAACAAATATGTCTTTAAAAGAAGAATTGAATCCTTCCAAATGGTTGATTTCTCTTATTTGGAGGAATATTGTCCAAAACACCGGTGCTGCCTTGGAAAAAGCTCCCATAAGACCTGAGCCGAGTTGCAGGTACCTGTAGAAGCTTTTGTGATGGAAACCTGAGAGAGCAGCTAAGTTCGTACTGCCTAATAAGGTCTTTGAGGTAGGAAGGTGCTAGATTATGAATGCACTTATAAGTCGAGGTAAATATCTTATACTACATCCTGGACATAAACACTTTATTTAACAAAAGTGCATAAAACCATACCGTGTCCCTGCATGACATGCTCAGAAGACATATACAGTCCAGTGGCATATTCTTCGTACCTTTGAATATGTATACCCCCCCCAAAAAAAAAGAAAAACAACAAAAAAAAAACAAACAAAAAAACAAACAAAAAACAAAACAAAAATAAACGTTTGCATAGGGGTGATGCATAAGGTACACGTGGATGTTATTTATTTGAGAGGAGCTGGTGAGAACATACTTTGATGAGGCGTAAATCTATCTGTTGTATTGATTCCAATATTCAAATCATCAGCACATTCCGTGTAGTACACGGTCATCTATCATATGCCTTCATCTCTAAATCACACTTTAATGAGCAATGATTTAAATGCCATAGTTTACACATAAAACTGCTCGACAGTTGAACAGTCTGAATAGGACTGAGATCTGACATTAATGATCTTGATGTTTTTACACCAAGACTAAGATATTAAGCAAATGTTCTTTAAGTCTTTGCGATCACAGCTCGGATGAATGCAATGACTATACATGTATATCACAAAAGTAGAGTATTGAAAAGAGCACAATGAAATTGCTCTTGTCTATGACAATTTTTGCCTCATGTGTCAGCATTGGGACATGTTCAGGTACGTAGAGGTATATTCTTTTTTCAATTCAAAATGTTAAATGATCATGTTTTTGTTTCAAATAGCCATATACTCATGCAAGATAAAACAGACTGAATTGGGACGGAATATCTGTGCAAATGTTAAATGAGGTAAGTTGTACTATTGATATGTTTATATGTGTTACATAAATATGAGCGCTAAAACATTAACCACATCGTCATATATCACGGCTATATACGCAGATATGATCAAGGACTTGCAAAGGCAGTGTGAATGATCAACCCGTGAAAGCCAACGATGCATTAACCATAGCTTGAGCATAATTCTATAAGTATACAAAACGCCTGTAAAGTCATTTGAAAAATACACAGATGCAATTTTAGCAAAAGAGTTTCAATATACAATATCCTTCAATTTTCTTTTATCAATTTGTACCAAGACTAATGTGCAAAATGAAAATACCTGAGAACGTATGGTTCTATATAGATACTTGCCAAGTGGTAAATGCTTTTATGTTTATCTTTGAATAATGTTCATTTCTGCAGTTTTGAGACTAAGAAATAGTCCAAAATATAAAATAAGAAAATAATCAAAGATTTCCATATTTAGTGGTTTAATTTTCAGTCCCACAATACTAAGGAATTAGAAAAAGGGAAAAGAAATGATGATTTTATGTTTTGAATGTTGAATTAGTTTGAGAAGACAATTAGCAGTAAAAAATAAACAGAGCAAATAAACAGGCTTCTATTACCAATGTGCGTCTACTCCTTGCCAGAATATGAGGTTATGTTTGCCTGCTTTACACATATGCGTGCAGAAAAGCCTAAGATAAACAAAAACTTGTAAAAATTAATAGTAAATACACACAATATATCAGCATTGATAATTCAGATCCTGCTAACCCATGTGATTCTGCTCCCTGTCAGAACCTGGGGTTCTGTTTGCCTGTAGACAGCTCAACTTACAAGTGCTCCTGCTTGGCTGGCTGGACTGGTGTAAATTGTGCAGAAGGTGGGTTGTGATTCAATACTCCTATCCCATTAACAGTGAGAGTTTACGGTGAAAAGTGTATTATTTATAAAGTAATTTTGTGAATATATCAACATACATTGCACTTAAATACATGCATGCAAAAGTTAATGATAGAATGATACAGGATGTGGACTTGGTCACAACCAGAAGACATTTTCATCAAACTCTTTTTATGTGCAAATTGTGTGTTCCAAGACATGTTGATTTGTATTGTTTTTCATGTCAGGATGACTCCAGTATATAGAATTAACAGTCAAAAAAGGATTGGCTATCTTCTTGTGACATATGTTTTCATGCACACATCTTTATATTTAAAAAAAAAAAATATCACCATCATAGCATTTCATTTAAAACACCATCTTTAAATTTTTTTAGCATACACATCTATTTTGTTCGAAATAAAGAATCGCCAAAGTTGTTATATTTTTATTGAATACACTACTTTGTTGCGGATATTGCAAAGAGACATCAATTTCTAGTCAAAAATAAATTATTATAATGGATGACATGTTGTTATTGCTGCTAATAAGTAAGCTGCTATGTAGGATAAATGAATAACTATTAGATAATGACACACATTTTATTTGCGACTGATTACGTACATTGTAATTGTGTAATTTTAATCAAGATTTCATTAATATTTTAGTAAACATCTTGACATAAGACAGATCCAACAAAACATAGGCTATCCCAGCATGCTGGCTTGTGATAGTCTAACAGCCTGTCTCCGCTTTGTAAACCAACGGAGTTGTAAAATGGAGCAGCTGTGCTCGAGTAGAGGAGAAATAGACTATATACAACCAATTTACCTGCATCATTTCAGTGCACGGTGATCTTTATTACCCATTGAGTCAACGTGGTTCTGTGATCTAGTTGCGTCGCTTCAGCTCAGCTGCTGAAGCAAGCATTGTGTTTCGTTCGTTTGTAACTAACTATGTAACTAACTAACTATGCATGTATATATGTTTGTATGTATGTATGTATGTATGTATGTATGTATGTATGTATGTATGTATGTATGTATGTATGTATGTATGTATGTATGTATGTATGTATGTATGTATGTATGTATGTATGTATGTATGTATGTATGTATGTATGTATGTATGTATGTATGTATGTATGTATGTATGTATGTATGTATGTATGTATGTATGTATGTATGTATGTATGTATGTATGTATGTATGTATGTATGTATGTATGTATGTATGTATGTATGTATGTATGTATGTATGTATGTATGTATGTATGTATGTATGTATGTATGTATGTATGTATGTGTATGTATGTATGTATGTATGTATGTATGTATGTATGTATGTATGTATGTATGTATGTATGTATGTATGTATGTATGTATGTCTCCGGACAAGCTGGCGGGCGTACCGATGAACCGATTTCGTTCAAACTTTACACAACTATGGGGTATGAGGCGACACCAAAGCGATTCGATTTTGGGCAGTCTGCCAATTAAACTGTGCTCTCTAGAAGCCCATTCATGACATTCTTACTGATATTCAATGCAATTAAGCCATCAAGAAAAAAATGTATATTCCAATCAAGCAGCAAATATTGATTATTGGGTTTAAAACTGATATTGATTAGTGTCTGTTATTCAAATAGTACTATTGTATGGCAACACAAATTTCTTCTTTATATTTATTCTCATTCATTCTGATGTTTTCTCCTCAAATTCATTTCTTGATTGTATAGTATACATCATTTCAGCATATATCTTAATTGCCAATAAGTCAACGTCGTTCTAGCGACGCAGTGTTCTTTGAACACTTTTGATCTAGTTTTGCTTGTGCATACTGTAAAGCGAAAAAGAGTAAACCATCTATCATTGTGGCTGCATGTGGCAATCGCTCAGTGTCTGCAGATTAGGACAACCATGTGGCCCACATACCGTATACACTCTTATTTATTTGTTCCTTGGAGAATAACATCCATTCTATATGTGAATAGTTTTGATAATATATGAATGTCTTGGAATCGTATATTCATGGAGGAATTAGAACTCAAATATTAATTGAGATTTCAATAGATATTTAGATTGTTTTAAATTAATTTCACAGAAATAAATAAATACTATACATGTATAAATGAATATTTCTTTTATAATCATTACTCTGTATCATAACTCCAATACCAAAAAGCTGATTGTAGTCTTCAATTTACTATTATTATCCAAATAATGGGATAAACACATATTTTAGTAAGGCACTTTGACCACGTATTAAAGAAATAAAGATGATCACAAAGGATACCGATCAGCTGTTTAATGGGCCAAAATTTATATATTAGTTAAAATAATGACAATATAAATGTTTTTGATGAACTTCATTTTTAACCCTGTTGAAACACAAAACGTCATCAGATTGTGACCAAGGCGGATATCAATGCAGTACCTCACAATGATCACAAAATAGTCAAATAAATATGAATAGTATAATTCAGAAGCATAAATCACTCCCAGGTGAAAGTAGTGAGAGGCCATCCATATATATATATAGTGAGAAGTTAGACCTGAATTGGAACGCTGGTGATCCTCACGAACCTCTCTCATGTGGTGAATAAGTAGCACTGGTGGTGGCGACTTAATAGTCCGATTGAAATAATTCATATATGCTTATACACTGTGTAAACTGGTTGCTATTTTTTCAGAAGACCACTGCTCCCCGTCTCCTTGTAAGTGGGGAGATTGTGTGAATGGACCCACCACTTACACCTGTAACTGTGACAATGAAATAACGGGCAGGAATTGCAGCTCGGAAAGTATGTGGTTTCCATCTTAACATAGACATTGTATGCCAAATATTTACAAGAAATAAAGACAATTCACGCCATCATTCTACATGAGCACACTGGAATGCAAACCTGTGTTTGTGTGGTAAAGGAAGAGAATAAAGCTTCAAATCTATGACTATATACGATACTATTTAGATTATGTTTTTTTCTGCTAGTCGAGTAGGTAGTTTACAAAGGAAACAATAAAATTCTAACTCGTAGATAATACTAAATCTAGGCAAGACATTGTGAACACTGTAAGATATGTGAAAGATAGATATGAAAATATGATTGATGTGGGTAAACTATATACATTGTATGCAAATACGAAATTAAAAATACAACCATATAAGGCATTCTGTTATAGTGGAAGCATAAGGCTGAAATGGTTTTAATGGAAAACAAAACGAGTGAGCTCTTTGATCTGTTAAATGACACAGAGGATCCTGCAAGATTAAAAATATTTACTAGAAATAAATATAAGTTGGGTGAGAAATTTGATGAATTGAGTGTACAAAAAGCAGATAAGTCCCCACGTCAAATGGGCTGAAAAGGCTAAATTCATTCTATACCTGGAAAAGAACAGACACACCAATAATTGATTGTCTTCTAGCAAAAATGCTAATGGTAATGTGTTATGGTCATCTTAAAAATGTTGAATGAAGGCTTTCATAGTAATCCTTCTATACTAAATTATCTAAATATAAGAATTTGAAAAGGATGATACTTAATTACTTGAATGGCATTGAAAATCCTAAAACATTTCTTGGATCAATTCTTGCATAAGTTTTCAAAATGAATCCAGATTTCTTCTTATTTTTGTTTTCAATAATTGCTATTTACTTTATAAGGTGATGAAATATATAGAGGTTCTAGCTTAAAAGATAAATAAATGAAACAAATGCTACCTTATGCATATGAATACTAAGCATTATCTCGGAATAATGATGTAATTAACTTATGTTCCAGTGAATCCCTGTGCCTCTGTACCCTGTGAGAATGAAGGAAACTGCATGGCTGATGGCGTATCTATGTATGTGTGTAACTGTTCTGATGGTTGGACTGGCGTCAACTGTGAGTCAGGTGGGTGAATCTACGTACGTGATGTGTCACCTTAAAATGCAGACACGTATCAAATAGGGACCTCTTCTGCAGAAAAGGACTCTGCCATCGCCTCCTTGCTGACACTCTGTGATGCAGGCGTCTCCTACACACAAACTCAATAGTAGCAGCCCATGAGTGAGAAAGGATCACCCCAGAAACAATGACCAATATTGGCATGTTCGGGACTAGACCCCTTTGCTGCAGTCCAACCAGCTCTAATGCTCTTAAACCAGTATGAGTGGATAGTTGGACTGACCCAGAAGGTCGCGGGTTCGATTCCCGGTCGGGTCCAGTGCTGAGCAAAACCTAGCTCAAACAGGTTGCACACTGCTCCCTCTAATGTTTCATTTATTTACATTTATTTTACCGGAGAGCTCTCTAATCCTATAATAGTCATAGCAAACAGCAAATATAACAAAAGCCCAATAAAATGCATGATATTTCCTGTTAATACATATATATGTATATATACTAACATTCTAAGGCTCAATCGACAGAGCCATCGTTATAAGAGTAAACATATTTTTGCAGCGGATTATTGCAATCCCTCCCCATGTGTGAACGGAGACTGCATCAACGGAGCTGACACCTACACCTGCCTGTGTTATTTCGCATGGTCAGGAACAAACTGCACTCTGATATGTATGTAGTAGTGTGTGTGTGTGTGTGTGTGTGTGTGTGTGTGTGTGTGTGTGTGTGTGTGTGTGTGTGTGTGTGTGAGTGTGTGTGTGTGTTTGTGCGTGTGTGTGTGTGTGTGTGTGTGTGTGTGTGTGTGTGTGTGTGTGTGTGTGTGTGTGTGTGTGTGTGTGTGTGTGTGTGTGTGTGTGTGTGTGTGTGTGTGTGTGTGTGTGTGTGTGTGTGTGCATTTGTTGGTGGGTGGGTGGGTGGTTTGGATTGAGGGTGGGGTTGAGAGTGGTTTTTCATTTACATCATATTGAAAGTCAGGTATTTTGTTCAACAAAAAAAAAAAAACACCTCATGACAGCATTTAAATATTAATCTTTATGCTTGCGTGACTGTACTCTCTCATTTGCGACTAAATTTTCCATCGTTTGCTTTGGTGGTAGTGGGGATGGGGGTTGAACGATTTTCATGTTGACAATAGGGTGGATGGGGCTCAGTTTTTTTCTATACACACATTCTACCCAGAATTATTTCTTTTATGGTTAAACATCTACTAAGAAATATCAATCTTAGAAATGTGTCTCATCAAGATTGATCATACGGTTCTATACTACCGATCCGAGCAATCAACCGAAGAAGGTTTTAAGATAATTGATACTTACTGTAAGTCTTCTGGAGCAAAATTAAATATGCATCAAACAAAAGGTCTCTATATTGGAAGCTGGAAACATATTGAACCTGCCTACAAATTGATAAAGTGGGTGAACAATTTTAACGGGTTGGTACGGTATTTTGCTACAACATAGACTATGAGCAATTATGGAAGCAAAAACTTTTAAAAGTTAAGAAAAAATACAAACATGGAAATATACAGATCTGACACTAGGTGGCAAAAAACTTCTCATTAACTCCTACAGAATGTCACCCATCTCCTTTATGTCTGAAACATATCCCTTTTCCATACCAAAGAAATATTTAGAAGAAACAAATAACTTAATAAAAAACTTTTTGTTGAAATAGCCAAAAATCTTTATCTTTGAAGGACCTCCATGGTGGCATCATTTTACACGATTTAGACAGTCTCATATTGACAAAGTAAGCAAAATGGCCAGTATGAATACACATCTCTAAAATAGCAAACTGGAATGCGTGTGGGAAGTCAATACTAGCAAGCTTTGACCAAACATATGGGGTTAAGGATTTCCTTATGAAATATAGTAATCTAGAGGGACTAGACTTAGGTCTACCACCATTTTACATGTCTAAGTGCATGGTGTAAGCTATTAGCAAAAAAAAACACAAAAAAAAATTATACATAGAGCTATATTTTGTGAAATCCGTCTAAAATATATGAATATGTCTGTCAATTGGACTGTGTATATTATGTAACTTGAATGGTGAAAATATTGTTCATATAATTATTAAATGTCCATAAATATGTATAATATGGAATAAGATAAAAGACGTAAATTTTTAAACTATGTAAAGTGCAGGTTCACATTAATGCGAAAACATACGGTTTGGTTATAAATCTAATTGTAAATATATAAGGTTAATTGTAAACGGGATTTTATTTACATGTGGCTGCAATTGGTTTTATGGAAAATAGAAATAATGTCAAATATGGCAAAGATCTTTTGTAAGCCGGTAGATAAACATTTTTATGAATTT
>CM032662.1:43565417-43577362 GCA_019095985.1 Streblospio benedicti | reverse complement strand
TAAGGCATTGAGGGTCATTTGGGCATTTGCCGAGAAGACATCAATATTACCTTCTGTAACACACGCACATGGGCTGCTCACAGTAAGAAGCTACAACATCAACGAAGCTCCACAACACAGTACTGCAACTGGTTTTTCACTTGCACCATTCTAGAGTGGAACCTTTAACCTTCCTCAGTAACAGAGGTTGGCTCTATAGCAGAATACAAGATCCAGCTTGGATCAGTACATCAATGGCTAACTAGCCAGTCACTCGCATCTGCATTATAATCCTCTGTGGTGCCATGCAGATTAAATAACTACATGTAGACCTAGACCTAGACCGACACCTAAACACAGCATCATCAGTTCATGGATTGAGGGGAATCATGGGGTTGTATAAAAATGAATTTTGACTTGACTTGTATGATCTCACAGTTGTACATTTGAGAATTTTTGAATTACTATTTAGAACTTAACACATAATGCTTTGCCAATTTGGTGGATAGCAACATATCATAAGTAGTTTGATATGGACCACAGGCAGCATATCAAGATGTTTAAAGTTTATATCAACAGGGGTCCTTATTTTTGGTGTCAAGCTAATATCCACATCTACATAGGATGGTGGTTGAGCCCTTGGTCTATTTTGCAAAATGATTTCACCCAAGTTCTCATTCGCTATTAAGAACTGAGAAACATGTACTTTCACCTTTGATATTGGCTTCCACACCTTTGCGGACTCATCAGACTCCCATGCAATAACTCCCATAACATGAGTCCAATCATGTCCAGTTTTTGTATCCTCATTTATATCAAAGTTGTCAGCAACTCAGTGGCAAAAACTGCCACCGTCAGTATTTTGGAGAATACCAAGGATCAAATCATTCACATTTGCATTAACCAGTGCAATGAAAATCCATTACGTGGGAATATATTTATCTTGCAACACGTCGTGATTTTTGATAATTTCCGCTTTCCGTATTTAAACTTGTCGTACCATGCATTTTTTTTTACTACGTTCAATGCCGCCATGGCGCCACAATACGCCCAAGTTGAGGACGTGACACAATACATGCAGATGCGTTGCACGGGTTCGCCCATGATCGCTCTATAGTGTAAAGCGGGTTTTAGGTTTGATTTTGGTACATTTCATAGGCAAGCATTTACTAAAGTAATAACTTAATAAACAATGTGTCTATTGTGGATAAGCAGAAGTGTATTTCATAGAAAAGTGAGTAAATTGATTATAATATTGTTAAAATATTACGTAAAAGATAGTATCTTTAGATTAACTGTTTTGATTCTTTTTCAAAAAATAACTAATTTCGAGATAAATCATTTTTTTAGAATCAAACTGTTGTCAGTCTCAATTTATGATTCTCACATGCTGCCACCTGGTGACAGACTTCTTCAATTAGGAAAATTGAGAATATTCTAAAATATTAAAACGAAATTTAAAAATGGATCCATTTAAATCAGTTATATATTTTGTTAAATAAACTGATTGTTTCATGTTAAACCCACGTAATGATAAGATATTGCACGTCTCCCTTGCACGACACACTTGGAAATCTGAGTCTAAAGATATTATTGCTTTAAGGTAATAGTAAATAAAGCGTAACGCGTTTGCAAAATCATAAATTTTATTGAATGAATCGTACACGGTATCAATCACTTTTAGCCTGTATGTTAGATTCTTTCTTCGTTCAAATATAATTTGCCATATTTGTTTTTACAAATACCTTCCTATTTTCTAATACCATAACTAGCAGACATCAATAAATACATAAATCACAAATGAATATGTATTGGTACATATACCCTACTCTATATTGACCCCGTAGATGCACCGCCCTCGAGTATAATTAACGCCACCAGCAGTAGCTTAAGACATAGCTTATGAAAATAATAATTGAGTAAAAGTAACAAAATCGAAAAGCCCCAGTACATATATTGATTTGACATATTTGTGTTTACAAATACCTTCCCATTTTCTAATACCATAACTAGCAGACATCAATAAATACATAAATCACAAATGAATATACATATATCGGTACATATCCCGTAATCTATAATTCTCAACCTTGATTAATGACTGTGATAATAAGTAAAGCAATAAAAGATATCAGAAATGTTATTTTTCATAAGCCACCAAAGCCATGTACAAGTAACAAAAGTGCCCTTCTTAAACAACTGATTTCTGCAAAATGCACTAAATTCCATACTAAAAACAGCCATCAGAATCCATGAAGCTTTCAAATCAGTTTCTATCCCTAGCTCAACGTACAATAATCCCATCTCTTGTGTAGTAACTACTTGTGTAAAGCGACACCCATTTACCCTACACTAGATTCACCCAACATGCACCGCCCTCATGTATAATTAACACCACCTTCAGTAGCTTTAGACATAGCTTATGGAAATAATAATTGAGTAAAAAGTAACAAAATGGAACACCCCAGTACATATATTGAAATGCTCTTCACTTTGGTTAAATTTCATTTGTTAAATACACATAAATTAGATATACTATGTTAAATGTTGCATGCATATAAGTTAAGTATTTTGTATTTATGTTAAGCAACACCTATTTACCCTACACTAGATTCAATACACCCGCAGTACCTTTTAATAATTGAGTAAAACTAACAAAATCGAAAAGCCCCAGTACATATATTGATTTCCCCTATTTGTTTTCAAATACTTTACTGTTTTTCTAATACCATAACTAGCAGACATCAATTAATAGATAAATCACAAACGAATATATATGTATCGGTATATATCCCATAATCTATAATTCTTAACCTTGATTAATGACTGAGTAATAAGCAATCAAAGATCTCAGAAATGTGATTTTTCATAAGCCACCAAAGCCATGTACAAGTAACAAAAGTGCCCTTCTTAAACAACTGATTTCTGCAATATGCACTAAGGCATCGACCATTTGATCTCAGGGGCGGGGGCAGCAAAAAATATTGAAAAAAAATAACGCAAGGCTGAAAATTGGTGAAAAAATAATATGGTTTCATTTGGCTAGAAATAAATAAATAATTGTCAAATTTTGCTTAAATACAGCTTGATACAGCTTTAAATAATAATTGAGGTTCAGTAATCTGAGAAAAAAAGAATTAGATGTCAAATTTCATGAAAAAAAAATTGAAGCGATGGTGAAAATAGCTGCCCCCCCCCCTGAGATCAAATGGTCGATGCCTAAAATCCACACTGAAAACAGCCATCAGAATCAATGAAGCTTTCTATAAAAATTTGTGAAATATGGTATGCAGCATGTGGTCGCATTTTTATAGTTCTTGTTTTCTTGCTGCCTTATATCCAAAAATAAAGTCATTTTGAATTTTAATTTGAATTTATTACATGTTTCTATCTTCAAAATAAATAAGACACACCTTTTTGATATAAAACAGCAAAAAAGAAAACAAGAACTAGAAAAAAAACAAGAACTATTCAAATCATCCCTAGCTACAACGTACAATAAACGCAGCTCTTGTGTATAACTATTTGTGTAAAGCGACACCCATTCCTTACCCTACACTAGAATCACCCGGTTGCGACATCAAGTATAATTAACACCACCAGCAGTAGCTTAAGACATGGCTTTAGAAATAATAATTGAGTTAAAGTAACAAAATCGAAAAGCCCTAGTACATATATTGATTTGCCATATTTGTGTTTACAAATACATTCCCATTTTCTAATACCATAACTAGCAGACATCAATAAATACATAAATCACAAATGAATATACATATATCGGTACATATCCCGTAATCTATAATTCTCAACCTTGATTAATGACTGTGATAATAAGTAAAGCAATAAAAGATTTCAGAAATGTGATTTTTCATAAGCCACCAAAGCCATGTACAAGTAACAAAAGTGCCCTTCTTAAACAACTGATTTCTGCAATGCACTAAATTTCCACACTGAAAACAGCCATCAGACTCAATGAAGCCTTCAAATCAGTTTCTATCCCTAGCTCTAACGTACAATAATCCCAGCTCTTGTGTACTAACTACTTGTGTAAAGCGACACCCATTTACCCTACACTAGATTCACCCAACATGCACCGCCCTCATGTATAATTAACAGCACCTACAGTAGCTTTAGACATAGCTTATGGAAATAATAATTGAGGTAAAGTAACAAAATGGAACAGCCCCAGTACATGTATTGAAATGCTCTTCACTTTGGTTAAATTTCATTTGTTAAATACACATAAATTAGATATACTATGTTAAATGTTGCATGCATATAAGTTAAGTATTTTGTATTTATGTTAAGCAACACCTATTTACCCTACACTAGATTCAATACACCCGCAGTACCTTTTAATAATTGAGTAAAACTAACAAAATCGAAAAGCCCCAGTACATATATTGATTTCCCCTATTTGTTTTCAAATACTTTACCATTTTCTAATACAATAACCTGCAGACATCAATTAATACATAAATCACAAACGAATATATATGTATCGGTATATATCCCATAATCTATAATTCTTAACCTTGATTAATGACTGAGTAATAAGCAATCAAAGATCTCAGAAATGTGATTTTTCATAAGCCACCAAAGCCATGTACAAGTAACAAAAGTGCCCTTCTTAAACAACTGATTTCTGCAATATGCACTAAGGCATCGACCATTTGATCTCAGGGGCGGGGGGGCGGGGGCAGCAAAAATATTAAAAAAATAACGCAAGGCTGAAAATTGGTGAAAAAATTAATATGGTTTCATTTGGCTAGAAATAAATAAATAATTGTCAAATTTTGCTTAAATACAGCTTGATACAGCTTTAAATAATAATTGAGGTTCAGTAATCTGAGAAAAAAAGAATTAGATGTCAAATTTCATGAAAAAAAAATTGAAGCGATGGTGAAAATAGCTGCCCCCCCCCCTGAGATCAAATGGTCGATGCCTAAAATCCACACTGAAAACAGCCATCAGAACCCATGAAGCTTTCAAATCAGTTTCTATGCCTAGCTACAACGTACAATAATAAACCCAGCTCTTGTGTACTAACTACTTGTGTAAAGCGACACCCATTTACCCTACACTAGATTCACCCAACATGCACCGCCCTCATGTATAATTAACAGCACCTTCAGTAGCTTTAGACATAGCTTATGGAAATAATAATTGAGTTAAAGTAACAAAATGGAACAGCCCCAGTACATGTATTGAAATGCTCTTCACTTTGGTTAAATTTCATTTGTTAAATACACATAAATTAGATATACTATGTTAAATGTTGCATGCATATAAGTTAAGTATTTTGTATTTATGTTACACAATGAGCCACAACAATAAATAGATCAAAGGCGTTCAAAGAACACAGAGTCGCTGGAAATTTGACTTATGGGCAATTAAGATATATAATGAAACGATGAATACTTTACAATCAAGATCTTAATGAATTTGAGGAGAAAACCACAGCAGTGATCAGATATTCAGCGAAACATTTTGGTCTGAGTGTTGCATGATAATCAATGGCTGTTTCAAAGCTATGTATGTAAGTACAGAACACTAAAATAAAAGTATTGCGTCATTGTTCATATTCATTCATATTCAAAGATGTGTACTCAATTATTAATGAAATCTTGATTAAAAAAAAAATACAATGTACAGTTATCAGCCACAAATAGCCATTGCCTAATAAAAATGGGCTCGTTTCTGCCACATAGCAGCAAACAGCAAACCGCACAAAGTAGACTTTGCTGCTGGGTTGAAAAATAATTGTTTTCTTGCTGACTTAAGTACATTGAATGTCAGTAAAAAATTTATAAATGGCCCTTTACAAAGCAAATTTAATTGGCACTGCCCAAAATCAAATCACTTCGGTGTCGCATCGTATCTCATAAGTGTGTAGAGTTTGAATAAAATCGGTTCATTTGTAAAAATTCTAGTTTGTCCGGAAAGATTTATAGATACATACATACATACATAGTTAGAAACGAAGTGATCACAAGGCTTTCGCTTTAGCCGCTGAAGCGACACAATAATAACACATTTCTTTACAAAGATGTCACAAACCACGGGTATCTCTAACATTGTGGAGTAATAGATCTCTAACATTGTAGAGTAATAAATCAGAGTCAAAGTTTTCAATCATATTAGTATAATTTTATTTCTATGGGGGTTGCGTTGTAGTCTAAATGGGAGTTACATCATAGAGTTCATTGTAGATGCTCTTGATCCTCATTATGGCTGATCTGGCATTATCCTCTTTATCCTCATTACGGCTGATGTGACGTTGTACGCAGGACATCGGTAATCGGACATAGTATAGTACATGCAGTCTACGCAATTACCGGCAGGATCATGAGCCTCTGGGTTAGCAAAAACGTAAGAAGGTTGAGAAGGTATGTTTGTGCATCTGTGACCTGCAAACATAGAAGTCATTTTTCTACAAAGTGACAAAATATTTGCAAGGTTTGGCAAATAATATCTTAAGGAAAGAAGGTAGAAATAAGTAAAGTCACAATTGCCTTCTTCAATTGACTGACATTGCATATGCATTTATTCAAATATATACATGTATTATGTTTATATCAATTCCTACTGGAAACTATACTAACATGGCCATCACATGTGTCCCTGTGAGTTAGACATCAACGATTATGAAAATTAAAATTAAGTAGGATATTCATTTTCTGAAAGAGGAAGGACAAGTAGTCTAACTGTGCAGCTTATCCATTTTATGGCAATAGCCGTACGGCATCAGATTGAGTTACATGAGTTGCTGGTATTCACGGGAATAATATATAAATCTATATCGTCAATAGTCGAATTTTGTTGCTGATTGGTTAAATTTTTATTTCAATAGAGGCTATTGAATAAGTTATAAGCGAACAGTGTTTGCTTTCCCTGCAAGGGATCGTTAATAAATAACATCATCGTATTTTTGGGCATTTCTGACCCCCCCACACACACTTGTCATCGTGCGTCATTATTTTTCACCCCCCCCCCCAGAATGACACTATGACCAGTCATTTTTTCTTACTTATGCAACCCCAGTCCTTACTACTACCCACATATACGGGAATCTGTCCAGGGACTGTCCATGGCCACTTCCATTATGTACAAATGCACCGTTTGGATGATGGTCACCACAAGAGGGTGGACATTGGTAACCACACGCTTCACCAGCCATGGTAACGTCCAAGGATTCGTCTGAGTGAGATAACCAGTAATTAACTGGTCAGTGACGTCTACTCAGCAGTTGTACACTCCCGAGGGTGATAGCTCATGTAGTAACTGGTGTCCACCGCTATGCCATGTTCTTGACACCCCATTACCTCCAAACACGCGCACTGGGTCGTAACCTCGCTGTGTTAAAATATATCAAAACACCAAAGAGGCCAAAGTAATGTGAAAAGACAAATTAGAATGCTAAGCCAGCCTTGGCTGCAAAGTCTTCCACCATGCACGAGTACTTTGCTGATTGTGAATGCCTTTGCAACTGTAAATATGAGCATTTCATTTCAGTAATTACTGTGGCCTCTGTACTATTTTGATATCTATAAGTTAGATTTCAACACGGCAAGATTCCAGGATATAATCCCTTATTACGACCCAGTATGTGAGACTGGAGGTAAGGGGGTCAAGAATAGTGGGTATGCTTGAATTATGGTCATCACATAGAGGTGGACACTGGTCACTACGTGAGTTAACCAGTAACCCTGTGTCTGTTGGCATGATTAGTGACCATCCCGTGCAGGTGGTCATTCACAGAAAACTGCTAGCCGTAAGGCGCCACATGGGATTTCACTCATTCCATGACGTTTGGAGCACCACAGTACCATGCGTTATGGAAAGACGGCACTGTGCAACACCACTTGGCGTCGGTAAGATCAACGGGAATTTCAATCAATACCGATCAATAATCACCGTGCCACGCGGTACAGGCTTTGGCAGTATATACCGACTACTACCAAGAATAGAAGTCGACATATGCCGCATCATTTTTCCTCGCGACATGAGCGAAGCATGTAAACGGCACCGATTTCATAACTCGTGGTACTGGACTGTACCCACCGGCAATGGACGGTACCAGATGGCAAACTGCCCCCCGGGCTCATTTTGTTTTTCAATATTATAGACTTTGTCAATTTTTGCATCAAAATCGCAAAGCTGCGTGGTGTCGCAGGCCACTCTAATGGAGGGTTACAGTTCAGCACATTGTCCCACAGTCTCAGTAGGTTGAAAAGTCCTTTGTCCTTGTTCAGGGAGGGCAGACGAATTTTCAATAAAATATCCAGAGAAAATAGGTTTAAACTTGTTCTTTAGTATTTAAAACCTGGATAGATGAATCTGCATAGTGACATAGGATAATATGTTGCAAATTGATGATATACCTGTGGGGAGTACGGTTGCGCAATAGTTATGCCAGAATGCTGCCATTCGCGTTTCAGCACAGTTATCATCATATGCATTTGGACCAGTGTTGTCGTTGTCTCTGTCGTACGTTGTAAACTCCATCCCATTGTGGTCGGTTGTAAAGTCTTTAAGACCACTAGGATCACTCGAAAATCCGGACACGCTCAACCTATGATACAATTTGTAGCGACTAAAGATAGAAATAAATTTGAATGAAATGGATGCTTCTTCGCACATGGCCAGTTCAATGACAGTAACAGAATATGAAAAAAACAAACACCTGCAATACATGCTTAACCCCCAATTTCACATAGACGATGATAGGATGATAGCTCCAGATGATCCATAAGATGCCAGACAACGAAAAACAATATTGCCAACCTATTTATGGTAGCTTGAGTAGATATTTTGTGGCCAAAACGTAATATAGCATTATCCCGTTGCCCTCCCAAAGTACTAGTAATAATAATGGTAAATAAAGAACACGAGCATGCACGTTTGGCGACTAAAACTACAGTTTATTTGTTTTGAATATTAACTTTTACAAATACAACACAGATAAACAAAACATATGCAAACAGTGCATATCATACAACAATATAATATAAAAGTAAATCTTAATGGTAGCAAACAAATGATCCGAATCTTAAACAATAACGAATATGATTAAGGGTTGGGATGGTGGGATAAAAAAAAATTAAACTGTTGACACCACTGTAGCGGCCGAGATACTGCCGCTCCCCACGTGGTCAGGCGGCCGGCAGCATCAGGTCACTGGAGGTCACGTAATGCTGTCACCAAAATACAGTCGGGCGTCTACAATGCCCTAGAATGACTAGTACCATTCTTTATAAATTGGCGGTGATAACGGTCTGTGACTTTTCAGATGGACTGGATGAAAAAGTAGGCTCACGGGAACTTTCGGAAACAGCACACCATAATGCAGGAACTTCTCAAAGGGGAACATCTTTATCAAAGTGGTGAATCAATCATCACCCTAAGTGTTAAATCAATACCCTATCGTGCAGTATCTCACTCTAAGTGTTAAAAGCATGGGGGATTCAAGACCAGCTATCAAAACAATCAGTACTCCTTTTTTCACAATTTCTTATGAAAACATGAAATTAACAAAAATGAGAATATGTTCGTGGAATGTGCTATGCCAAGAGAATGGACATACACCAAATTCATAGAAAACCACGCCTCGTAATTTTTTGGCATTGTCCACAAAATAGTCACACCGCTGTTGGAGATCATTTGTGAGTCTGGATATCTATAAAATTACCATCATAAATGTAGTATTTGATAAACAGAATGCATATTTACAGTCTTTGTTCTCAGTGCAACGCATTTGAAACTATCAGAAACGGGTTTGATTATACTATGAAAGTTTTTTTCATGTGCATTCATGAAAAGCTAAATCAACATCCTAGGTGTGAGTGGCACCCCACCCTATTGTTGATTTATTGTTTACTAGACCTACAGGCTTATATTGTTAGTTTTATAGTGTCTTTTTTCTCATTTACTGTTATAGCCAGGTCGAAAAATCAGAAAAGAGCATCCGTTAAGGGGTACAGTATAAAACCTAGAATGGAATAGTGGAATGGAATCGGATGTGATCATAGAATGAAATGGGCTCGTGGACTGTATTTCAAACTGGGGCCCAGAGAATTTCCACATAGACTTACCTTAAATAGCAGAAACCAACCAATAATGATTTCACATATAGGATCAGACAACAGTTAATGTAATTGACTCAAATGAGGACAATTGCTTTTCCCATGAAAACCATGCCGAGCAGTCGACATTGCTAATGAGCATACAAAAGTTTACTCTAGCTGTAATATCTTGATACATACGGGCATACATATTTGGGTACCAAATGATAACCATGATGGACCCTACTGCAGGGTTTTTGTGGTCACGTGAAACTGGTGTGGAGTGGTCAATATTTCTAACTCAATTTCCAAATCAAGCCATATTGAGCCATGTCACATAGATTCAACAACGTTGTCTGTAGACAAGTGGTTAATAAGCCAAGAACAAAGTAATGGCCATAATGCACCCAAATATAGTCTGTAATTGGAAAAGCAAGGTGGCCATGGGTAACTTCGTCCAACTTACAAACTTATTTTGAGCAGTTTAGCTCTAACAGTTGTCCTATAGAGGGAAATGGCCGAATCAAAGTCAAGTATGGGCCGATGTGATCCATGTGAAGTAGACTCTGAATGGTTAGGATTTCCAACTTTGCACACTAAATTCGATTTGACCAACCTCAGGTGCAGTAGATGGTCAAGGCAGGAACTAACAAAAAGCCATAATGGCCCTCCACATGGGCTATTGTGGTCAATATGATCTAGACACTGGGATGTCGAGTTAATTATTTTGAATATCTTAAAAACAACTATTCCTCTAGATTTATACAGGTCACACAAACATGTATACCTGGTGGTTTATTAATAAAGGGACATGCACAGCAGATGCCTCCTTCGATAGATTAATTATCTTATTTTTTGATAAACCTGAAATGTTTCCCTAATAACTCATGATTTTACAATTATTAGTATCAGTTTAATGAACTATCAACTCATATTCTTTATTTATATAGGCAATCTACAGGCAATCTATAACACATAGGCTGGTGTGCCACATTTTAGCACATATGTTTGATAACACTTAGAGCGCTGATTAGTTGACTTCTGAATAAAATCACATTTGTTTGTGAAGTAACAATCATTTTAAGCATGATGTCTGGTTTCAGAGGAAATGGCTATATACATTTAGTAGGTATGATTAATTTATCTTTAAACACAAATGCACACCAATTTAAGAAGAAAATTTACATGTCATCTAACCACAATCAGATACTGATATACAAAGACCAAATTTTGTGCCAAAGATTCAAGCTTCCTAGTGAATACACACATTAAAATCTGGATTCTATCAATGTACAAAAAGTTTAGATCCTCAATAGAAGACATACACTTGGCTTTTGCAATATAGACTTGCTTTGTGGAATTGCTTTGCTTTGTGTGCCATGTTTTTAACACTTAGGGTGGGGTTGATTCACTACCTTGTTTATGAACATTGCTACCAACATCACCTTGAAGCAGGAAGACCTTACGATGGTCAAGTTATCCCTTCAGACAACCCTGAAAAGTAATTAGATGATCCAGATCAACAACTCATTCCCAACAGGAGCCCGCATACTGAAAAAAGTCAAAATCCTAGAGAAGTGATAAAGGTTTTGTTGTTAGAACCAGGCAGAAGGGCGTCATTTCCTCCAGGAAGACAATATTAATCATGAAGCATCATGAACAGCCGAACTGCTTCTGTTTCATGCTTCCATTGCTTCAAATTGTATCAGTAGTGATGGCACTTACGGTTTCATCTGTCGACCATACATCCTCTCAAAGTAGCAATCGAAGCCACAGCAGAAAGACTCAGAACCAAACAGAAATACACGAATCACAACCGAATCAGTCAGATCACTCCAAATTTGAGGCCAGATCACCTACGATCCATCTCGAAATGACAATAAGCATCTGGCGTCTAATGGA
>CM032662.1:43550648-43565317 GCA_019095985.1 Streblospio benedicti | reverse complement strand
GTTATTCAATAAATTTACGATATATAATTTCAAAGCTATGCTAAAATTAATAATGCAAATTTATAAGGGGAGGAAAACTTATGATGTGGTATTGTGATTAGAGATGACACCTCTAGACCTAGATGGAGTGAGTCTAGAGAGCTGGACGATGGTGGTAGCTTGTATACTGGATGAGTGGTTTGATTGTATGCTTCAGTTGTATTAATAATAAAAGAGATACAACATCGGTAGTGCGTTACAACAACACTTATTATACACATTATGGTGTTTTGTCATTGATTGACTACCCTCCCCTTAATTTGAAATTACTTGCAATTTCTAAAATCATGCCTTTGATATCACAACACAAAAAAATTAATCTGTTTTTCATGCATAGACTAGAACTATTGAACCTAAATATAATCTAAAGATGTAGGGTCGAGTTTCCCCTCATGTGAATATATAATGTAAACAGTCTTATTGATTGCGTGCATAACTGGAAACACCCTGCACAAACGATTAGTTAAACCAAAACAAAAATATTAATAGTGTTCAGACATGCGGATGGCCCGCCTATCATGCCAAGCTAGGCATTATGACCCACACTGCAAGTTGCCCCTAGGTATTTCCCAAGAGCTTGGGGCAAAACCATTATGGTTACTACGAAAATGAATGTACAAAGTCTGTGTGACCCCGATCTTTGTGTTTACTTGGTGAATGGTCCAATGCTGAATACAGGATCTGTGTCATTCACGGGGTTACCAGTTCCATTTTGTTCAAAACTGCAATGTTTGGAGTATGCAGTTGAAACAATATTTATTGGGATGTGGACAAACATCGCTGGACCTAAAAGATATGCTTATTTAGAGCTGTGCATACATTCTAAATTGAGGATGTGCTAATAATACCAAGTTTGACATCTTGTGCATATGTCATCCAGCAATAGAAAGATGCATTCCATGGATTATTTATTCTAATGCAATGTACGCATAAAGCGCTTTAGTGCAGTACTTGCTATGGGGCAAACCTGAGTTCGATCTATGAATCTATCGATACAAGCCTTATGCACATTAGCACAACAATATGCCATAATGTCCATGGTTTGTTATGCCATCAGAGCCACGCATAAAGGGGTTGGCTAGATATTTGTGCAGAATGCACAATGCTTCTTTGTTTGTCGAGCATTACCACTGTGATAAACCTGACGAGGGTCTACTGAGGTAGTCATGGCGAATAAGTTGCGTTACCGATCTCACAATTCTACAACTAACTCCAATGAGTCTTTTCACTTGGTTGAAATGATGCTTCAGCCACAGAAACTTTGTAAAATGCTTGAGGATGAACACCCATCAGGCTCTTGCGACTTGGACAACACCTGCAGCGTTTGCTGACTAGAATGTGATGAGGGTCAATGATACGTTATACAAGAGAGTCATTTATGTGGGCTGGTTGTGCATACTGATGATTAATGATGAAAATTTCATCTTAAGTTATAATAGTGTGTGGTTTCAAAGGTGGAAATTTTTTAATGGAACTATTTTACACAAACTGTTGATTCTTTCACCCCATCTACTTAGCAGTGCCCAACTGCCCACCACAGGGCTTTTTTTCTTAGTATACTGACAAAAGCTTGTCTAGGTCAAGAAACGGAAGATAGAATGATTTGCTGGCAACAAGATACTTCTCTTGTACTTGGCACACTGTGAAGATGGCATCAGTCTTGTCTTGATCCGGGACAAATTCGAACTGCATCCCATCAATATCGACCGTGGGACGGATGAAAAAAAGTCCATCACTCTCTGAAGCAACTTCATTACATGTGGATGGTTCTCAAATGATGATGTCACCTCACGTCGAGCACTTGGGTGATGTCACATTTTGAAGAAAATAAATGTAGTTATTTGATAGTATTTGAACTTACTTTCTGACATGTTAAGTGAGTTGTAATATGCTACAACTAGTTGAAATCATATTTCCATGTTTTTATATCCTAAATACATTGGTAAAATTATGTATAAATTATGGACATATGTCATCATTATTTGATGATAATGTCATCGCATGCAAAACCATGTCACAAAGGGGGTGGGTGAGCCAAAGATGACATCAACTTAACCATGAGGGGTGCTGCAAAGTTGACGAAACGTGACAAGGGTGTAGGGTGTAAAAATGCCAAATATCAGGGGATGTCATTTATGAACGATCCCTTGGAGTTCACAATAGTTGCCTCAGTCAAGAGCTTCACCCTTACATTTGCAGAGATTCAGGATGAAACTCTCCTCTCAATCACTAGGAATTGAGCCGCAACAAAAGACAGCTTCAGCTAGCTCCCTTATCGGTGCCACATTCCCCTTGCCTGCAGCTTTCAGTAAGTCCCCTGTAATGCCTGAAGAATCAGAAGCTCTACAAGATTTCATCTTCCTGAGAGCCGTACGAATTCGTTCTACATTAACTGGAAAAGGTGGGTCCATTACTGGGGGGACCACGGGTACCAGATCACAAAGGCATTCGAACTCAACATAGAGCAATCTTGCATAGTGCTCATCCCATGCCTTCATCTTTTTCCTTATCACTGAGAGAGTTCTCTTAAACACTCAAGTGTCGTTGGGATAGAAGTTACGGAACACTTCCTTCTCAGGTTCCAACTTAGCATCCCAAACACACATGCTACATGCTTTACTTCAGTAAATGCAGCTTTAGCGATATTGGCTTCATCTGACTTGCCAGCTTTGATCAGGGCCTTGAAAGTTTAGAATTGAGCTCTCTTTTCATTGACACCATCATTCACTTTGGCAAGTCAGGCGAAGCCAATATCGCTGCTTTTACTGAAGTAAAAGCATGTGGCATGTGTTTTGGGGTGTGTTTATCATAGGGATTTGGAAGAAACTGATTTGCTTTGTGTTCAAGAACCACCAACCTTTCTAAATAACATTTCAACAGCTCTCTTTTTTAACAAAAAAAATCTTAGGGACTGCACTCTTGTACTGACTACACTGAATATGTGTTAAAGTTGACTAACTAATCCTTCATTTCCTTCAACTTCACTATAAATGAGATGCCCCGGCATCTGCCAACATATCTACCATCATTTTGTATCCATTGTCTAATTTTTCTTTAATAAATCCCATAACAAAAAAAATATTAACAAGATATACAGCGCTGGCAAATCGAAAACATTAGCAGCCACACACATACAGTAACCCTCGTCCCAGCAACAGTGACTTAAACAGTAACCCTCTGCAAAGATTTTTAGTAACCCTCGTCATCACATATTTTTTAAAATTGACTACCACATAATATTAACACTAGATAGTCTCAACTTTAAATATAGTTAAACAGATAAACTATATGCGTGATTATTAAAAAATACCTGCCCTGCTGGTTTAAAGCCACAATATCCTAATTCATACCCGAATCGACAGGTGTTTGCACAGCCATATTGACGAGGTCAGGTTTACCACAGTGATTACTCTGCTTTAGTCTGTCCACCCTGTCTGCCATCCATTGGGGTATCATCACTGGTGTTGCCTTGGTGATATTGTCATACATTCTAGTAAAAAACACCATCGGCTGTATCAAATATACAAAACATGCAATGATCAAATGAATTGTATGAATATCTAGTGATAATATAAAAATCCTATGATAATAGTAAAACTATGTCATTATTAAGGCTCTGAAATCGAATACCATCCTGAACTATGTATTGAGACTCGTAAAAGTATAAGAAATCACATATTTTTTAACTTTGATTTTCATAAAGTCAGGTATAACTTAATATGTCTCTGTCTAATTCATATGAACAAAATGGTTCCCTCCCTAATGTGAAAATCCGTTCATCAAGCATTAATTTCTCTACCAAAAAACAACACATCGTAAATTGCATTTTAAAGGCGCATTATTTATTCGTTGACCAAGCTGTTGGTATGAAAATCAAGTGTGCATGATATTGTTCCTAATGTCCTATTCTTTAATAAATATGTCATGAATGTAAGTGCGCTATCTTTCCATAATAAACTAATGTGTCCTTTATTACAGTGTAATATCTGTGTTTCATAAATCAACATGCTACGCTTGTAACTAATAATTTTCGATTATACTGGCCTAAGAAGCCCTCTACTGCGCATATCTCCCTGTGTTGGGTTTTAGTTTTGATATACCCCCTTTTTAATAACCTCCAAATTATGTCAAAATTCCCATTGTCTGTAGTACTACTGGTCTTAAACCTTGTGTGTGTGATCTGTATCGTTCTGCTAACTGTGTCTGCTACTTCTGCTAATACGTCTGATTGAATCCATTCAAGTGTGAGTCGGCATGCAGCCGGAGACTTTGTCCAGTACAAAATCCTCCTTGAATGGATTTTTCCGTGTGTACCCAGGCCAACTGCATGTAACTGCATGTACAGCGGTCCTTTCGGGGGTTAGTTGCCGTATGAGTGCACGTAACCTGCCTGCTTGGCTATGTCTCGTTTCGTTGTGCATCACTAACCAAACCTGGCCGCTCCCCAGGTCATTAAAAATAATCACGTGATTTTGGGGGTTTTAAAATGTTCAGTATTTCACAGCAATATGCCTATTCAAAACATGCTACATCACTAAACGTTGTAATATGGTCCCCTTTTCCCCAGAATTGTTATTCACATATTCGCTTCTCTGCTTCCTGTATGTGTATATTTAACCTGTCTGCTGATGAGGGTGCTCCCCTTTTGTCCCGATCCTTCCCCTATGTAACCCATTTGTGGGCCCATATTATCCACATTATTAACCAATTGCATGCTTATTTTTGAATGTCCATACCAGGCCCGGATACTGTGAAAATCTGATCACCAAAACCCGTGGTCATACAAGGATAAAGAACAAATATGAAAACGTGCCTGTGATTTAAAGGTTACGCATATTTCACTGTGTTCTTCATGACCAAAATAAGGCCCTTGAAAAAATGTTATGTGTATGTGTCCCATGAGCCTGTTAAACATGGGCACGTGCACGCTTTTGAAAAAAAATGAGGGCCGTGAAATTACTGTCTACATCTACTGTCTACTGTTTACTGACTACTGTTACATCATGCTATGCTATGAAACTACTGTTACCTATGTGCAATTGCTAATCCTATTATACTAATGTCTTTACTACTCCCAAGTTAATATGTTCAGTTTCGGACTCCTATATGTTTACCCTTAAATCAACAACCCTACCAACACAGGGTTTTAAAATTGCGCACTCCAACTATAAATGTGTGTCCTTATGTAAATCCCGTTTGAACAGGTTGTACCGTAAATATAATGTAGTGTATGATGGCAGTTCATTAAGTGGCGATCTTGTCATGGCTCAAGCCCGAACATGAGAGATTTCATGGATTAACCTAGTCTGAACATGGTGATTTTCTAAGTATGCGATCTTATGATGGTTATTTGTGTAGAGTTGAATGGTTGGGGGAGAACTAATTGCATAATGTAATCTTATTGGTGTGCACCTATCTATTGTCTCTCAAATTCCCATAGTTCCCAAGGACGTCCCAATTGTGATGTATACCTTGTAATCTTATGTGTAATACCTATGCAATAGTATTATTGTGCTTTACCAACCTGCCGGGTGCGTCTCCTTGGTTGTGAGTTTCATGTGCTCAGTTTGCCTTATCAAGTGAACCTTTTTTAATCTTGTAATGTAATGTTGTTGTGAGAGTTTGCGGATATGGGTGTAGAAGGCCTTAAATTATGTTTAAATATTGCTGATTATGATACGTGTATCGGACAAACTTTAAATTCCTCATCTGAACCAAAACAGGTATTTGAAATTTGGTGATGCTTTTACTATTATCTTGCAAAATTGGTACGAAATATATTGTGCCCGCCACTGCATTTACCCAAATATATTGGTTCGCCAATCTTAGCATGGGACTGTATTTCATTTGGCTGTACTAACTTCACTACCAAGTGCTATGACAAATCCATTTGTAGCATATGTAATTGATTTGATACCCTCAGCTTATATTGAAAACGAAAGATAATCAAAACTCACAAGATCAGTTATTATTCACAACTAAACAAAGTAAATGTAAACCACTGCATTCATCAAGTCCAAAACAAATTGCAAGAGTATTCACGTGACCTGAGTCCTTTGAGAATTATCAATATGATCCTTCAATTTATGAAAAATAATCCCAAGCGTACTTGGAACAAACAAAGCTTATTAATCTAGATTATATTTAACTACACTACACTACTACTTACTATTTACAACACACTAACGTTGCGGCGACCATCGCGGTGCCTTCAACAGAGTGACTGTTTTGGTACGATGACGTCACAATGGCGCGAACTGGGTTTCCGCCAGGTGGAGTTCCTGGCGGAAAGCAGATGGAGGAGGTTCGGGTAGTATTCAATAATGTTCAGTAGTATTCAATTCACCATAGAAGGTGAGATTGATCAGAAACTTGCCTTCCTAGACACTCACATTGAGAGGAAACAAGACGGATCCCTGAAGACTAGTGTTTATAGGAAGCCCACACACACTGATCAGTACTTGAACTGGGACTCCAACCATCATCTTGAACACAAACGCTCGGTAGTCCGCACACTCCTAAGGAGAGCCGAACATCTGGTAACCGAGGAGGAAGACCGTGTGAAAGAGGTGAAACATGTGAAACAAGTGCTGAAAGTAAATGGATACAAGCCCTGGGCGTTCAAAGTTCCTTCCAAAAAGAGAACAGAAGAACCGTCTGAAACCAGTGACAATACGGCTAAGAAGTTCCCTGTGAGAATTCCGTATGTGAAAGGCACATCTGAAACTATGCAGAGGATCCTTAAGAAACATGGTGTCCCGTCTTTCCATAAGCCTTTCAACACGCTTAGGAGCCTGCTAGTTAGACCCAAGGACAAAGACGACCCAAAGAAAATGTGTGGAGTGTTGTATGACATCTCATGCCCTTCATGCCATGAAACATACATTGGGGAAACTGGCAGGAATCTGCAAACGAGACTGAAGGAACACCTGGACCCGCATAGTACCCAGTCTGCCATACAGATCCATACAGAGAATACTGGACATCTATTCAGTAGTGAGTCAGCCAGAGTCATAGGCAGAGAAGATCAGCCCTTCCGACGTAAGATCTTGGAAGCCATCAAGATCCACACGCACCGCCCGAAGCTCAACCTCAACCAAGGCAGGAGCATCCCCCCGAACCTCCTCCATCTGCTTTCCGCCAGGAACTCCACCTGGCGGAAACCCAGTTCGCGCCATTGTGACGTCATCGTACCAAAAACAGTCACTCTGTTGAAGGCACCGCGATGGTCGCCGCAACGTTAGTGTGTTGTAAATAGTAAGTAGTAGTGTAGTGTAGTTAAATATAATCTAGATGAATAGTCCTACTACTAGTATTAGTCTACATAAAGAGAAAAGCTTATTAATTCACTGAAACATGGTTAGATCCTACAATTACTAATTCGTCAGCATGTCCAGATGGCTACATAATCTATGGTAAGGACAGAAACATATGGAGGTGTGTAATAATAGCTATTAGAAACAAGTTTATTTCCATTCCAGTTCCCAAACTTGCAACTGAATGTGAAAACACTGTTCACGAGATACTCAGGTTATACTGCTGACCGAGATAAACTGGCTGATTGGAAGGAGAAAACATAACATGAAGTTTTACCCTGATGAATATGTTGTGCTGTGCATTACAATAAATTTAACACCTCACGAAAACATACATTACCTCAAAGGCTCTTATTTTAGTCTGTTGATATCATTAAATACCTATTTATAATATCCTCTGATTTATTCTGGGATTCACACGTTGCAATTTGAGTGTGAACTACGAACAATCAAAGCCCTGGTAACAAAACACTTGTTCAACCTCTGTTAGAATATGCCAGGTCTGTGTTGGATCCATACCTGAGTAAGAATATTTATTGTTTCGAATAGTGTAGGGTGCGTTGTGTGTAGTGCGTGTGTGAACTCCTACTAAGTTGTTCCATAGAATGAATCCTAGATCCTTCCAACCTATAACTGCAAGTTGCGATTTGATGAAGAGTTTATTTACTTTTACGTCAACAACAAAAGGCTGGAATAAACTACCCCGATCTATTACTGAAGATTCTTGAAAACTTTAAACACTTAAACACTTATTGTGTACTATGTAGATAATATAGGCAATGTGTGTAGGCTTATGACATGCACAGCATTCGCTTGGTGCATATCTTCAGCCCGTTGAAGTTGGCTAGTAAGTGGTATGTGTAGATGGTGTTCATACTAACGCACTCCTGTTCGCTCGTCCCTTGAAGATGAAAGGTCCCAATAGTGTGCGTGTTTGACTACATTATCAGATATATATGCGAGTGAGTAGGTCATAAGACGGATATATTGTGTGGAGCTGCAGCCATCAATGTTATGAATATGCGTGGCCTCAGTCAAAACATTGACAGGTGGTGACTAGTCTTGACCAACATAGCCGTGGTGAGCTCGTGGCCTTTGGAGCTTCCAACATGTAGGTCATGTTGGATATGTATTTCAGTAGAGTTAGAACCAATCTGTGGCCAAATTTACATTCTTTAGCACGTTTCAGTCATTATAAGTGATTCTGAAGTACTTAGTGTTAAAAGTCTGGATGGATATGTTACAGTGTTACACTAATAAGTAAACCGTATCTCTGCAACAAGAGCGTTAGGGGTCATTATTGGTCAACACAAATCTCTTTTGTTTTTTTTTTAAAGAGGTATGATACAAGCCTTGAATTTATGGTGCAGGAGTGTGGGGAAAAAAAAGAGCATCGAATTTTAAGCTAAGGACAAAACAAAGCTGCCAGATGTTTATTAGACGTACAGAGAACAGTTATCAGTAATGGGGTAACTTGGATGGGCCTTATGGAAAAATAAAACTGTATATTGAAGTAGTTCAAACATGGTTCAGATTATCAATTATGGATCCTTCAAGACGAATCAGCAAAGTTTTTTAAAACATAACTGTATAATAGCACTAATATGTAGGATGAAAAATTAGGAAAATAGCTGTGCTTTTTTCTTAATGAGAATGGTAAATGTGACACAACTAGAGTTTTAACTATGTGTAAAGAAATTTTAATTAGACAAAATGCTAGTGATTGGTATAATATGCTTTTGGACGATTCAGGATTAGTAAATTTGCAATAAGCTAAGAACATATACAGAACTTTAAACGTGGGCGGTTATTATCTCATTATGTATGTTAAATCCATTCAATAATGAAATTCCATGTACACAATAATATTGTTAGCTTCAATATTCAGGAAAACTTACCGTCAACTTGATAGACCCTTCGATGCATACTATACACTGATTTGTAGACTATAGCTCCCTGGGTTCATGCAGTGCGGCGTTGTGGCTCATGAGTCCACATTGAGTCACTGCTGCATTTGAATCAGAAAAAAGATAACCTTTTCTATGTTTGATCTTTTCTTTTGATTTGATAATATAGTTAGATGGTTACATTAACAAAAATTATTGATACATGAATATTGGTTTGATCATTATGTATTGATGGTTTAATAGCAAGTGAATATTGGTTTGCATTATGTATAATGGTTGATGAAACATGGATCATATGAAACGATCAGTACTGTACTGACATGTGGCAACAACAATTACGAATATAAGTGTAACATTAAATAAGACATTAATATAATATTACTGTATGAAACAAATACTATTACATAGGATATAATATTTGAACGTACCAGTTCCGTATTGATAATAATTTTGACATAGTTTGGTAAGACTATCTGAAGATTAACTATGGAAATTAATGGTAGTTATGCATAAAGTTAAGCTTATGTGTAGGCCCATGACTCAAATTACAGGGTCATTTGATCACTTACCTTAATTGTAATTTCATCCCCCCCAAGAAGTGATCACAATAAGCAAAGCATTAGTAAAACTAATATCATAAATTGACATAAAATGCTATGACAATCTTAGGCAAGGAATTCCATTTGATGGTAACTTAATGATGGTAGGCCCTCAACTACCATTATTTATATAGAATTTTGCGAAAGCAAGTCATTAGTTGTTTACAATAATGTCAAAATAGAGATTACCATGACAATGCTCCTTAAAATTGGTTTAATACATACAGTAATTTGAATTGGTACGTTCCGAAATACATTGGTTGGTTGTTACATTAATTTGTAAGCAATATAGTAATGAAATATAGTGATTTAGGCTATCGGAGCGCAGTCTCTTTAGTTGCAGCGAGATGAAAATCACAGGATCGTGGAGTGTGAGATGTGTGGTGTAAGCCGGTTGAGAGAGTTGATGTATGGAGTCCTTGTCGTGTGATGTAATGACCGTGTTGAATTCTGCGGTAGTTTAGCGTCTAGTAATCTGCAACCATAGGTGCGGCCGGTACCAAGTCAGAGCTTGTTTTCCGCGCAATTGCGGCACCCTGAGTCCGCAATTGCGAGGAGAAGGTGTCGGAATTGAAGTCGCAGCTCTCAGCCTGTTGAAGAGCTGGGATGATCGCATTTCTCAGTCGCTTTTGTGCGCTGTGAATTTGATGATTGTTGTGTGAAGAGTGAAGATTTGATGTTAGAGTCCTTTAGTTGTGGCATTTGTGGGGGACGAAGATAGGTTGCTCCATTTTGACTAGGGCGGGGTGGCGCGGGCGGCTTGCCCATGTGGTCGCCATGGAGTATGGAAATGATGCTGGCGGAATGTGCTTGCAGGGGCTGCCGGTCGTTTGCAGCGTACACGCAGGGCTTCAATCCTGGCTGATGGCTATTGTAAAGATGTGACACCCTTAGTTCACATCCTTACAGCGGGCATACGGTTAGAAATAAGCTCATCGCTGCGGCACGCCCCTTTTTCGGTGTCTGCCTGGGCGGGGTCTGCAGTCCCGTCCTTCATCGGCAGGTGAAAAAGGTTGCGTCTATCCGGTTGCCCGTGAAACACGGCTATTTTGGTGGGGATCTGGTGGTGATGCCACATAAAGTGCCTCTGTGCACGGAAGTATTTGTTGAGAAGTACATTTTTGTAAACTTGCTAGTTGCTGCTTTCTAGTCGCTGCTCGCATGTCATCGTGGGATTTTGTCTTGCTGTGTGTTGCTCTTCAGTTTTTATTGTTTGTTGTTGCTGTTTGTTGCTGTGTCTTTTGCTGCTGTTGTGTCGATGTTGTTGTTGCTGTTGTTGTTGTTGTTGTTGTTGTTGTTGTTGTTGTTGTTGTTGTTGTTGTTGTTGTTGTTGTTGTTGTTGTTGTCGTTGTTGTTGTTGTTGTTGTTGTTGTTGTTGTTGTTGTTGTTGTTGTTGTTGTTGTTGTTGTTGTTGTTGTTGTTGTTGTTGTGCCGATGTTGGTAGGCTGGTGTTATTGTTGTAAGTTGTTTCATTTATGTTGGTTTGTTGTTGCTTAGTGCTAATGCTGCTTGTTGTTGCTGTTGCTTGTCATGTGGATGCGCTTTTATTGTTGTTTTCCTTGTTGTTGTTGTTGCTGCTGATTTGTTGCCATTCTATTGGTGTTTCTCTTGTTATGTTGTTGGGTGCTGCTTGCATGTCGCTGTTGGACTGTTTGCTGTGTGTTGCTCTTCGCTTGTGTTTGCCTGTTAGTAGTATGGATGATTTACGAGGTTTGATTATCGCCCATCCATACTACTCCTGTTGTTGCTGTTCCTCTTTTTTCTTCTTTTGTTGTCATGTCGCATGTACCGTTAAGGATGCAAGCTTTAAAATTTATAAATGATCTCACTGTTTCATATTAAATGTCATTTACATTATTACCGGCATGAAAATGTTGAATGTATCTGTAATATGTTGCTTGCTGTAAAGCTATTAGCTTTGGGCGACAAAACACTTTATAGTACATTTCTAAACGACACTAATGCGTAAATAATTGTTTTAAGCTACTAAAACAATAATTTCTAAACTAGGTAAAGTAATATGTTGACAACATCCATATAATACAACATATAATGATGTAACATTTATAAGAGTAATAAGTCTAACTAAATGATTTCTAACTACGTAAGGTAATTTATCTTGATACAATAGTTTTCAAACATTGAAACAAAATGTCTCTATTGACATTATGTAAATTACAAGTTGAAAATTTATGAAGCTAATAGATTGTTTGTGTGGTTTCTTCTGGCCATTTCTGCAGGAGGTTACAATTAACTAATTTCAAATGGGCCTGCTGTTTGCTATGGTTGCTGCTTTGGTGTTTAAATGGTCGTTTAAGAGGTTGTTTTTGGTCTAATGAAGAAAATCACAGGGATATACCACTCAGTATTTTGCAAGAGTTGTACCACATCAATAATTTGATAAGAATAACAGACGATATTTTGATTTAAATGGTCTTGGTAATTCTGAGGTGATTGTGTTGCTGCTGTTTGCTTCCCCACAGTGTTGCTTGAAATGTTGCTGCTAGCAAGTGGCCTTGGTTTTTCTTGAGAGTTGTATTGTACTGTTGCTATTATACTTGTGTTGTTGCAGCAGCAGACGATTTGATTCGATGAAAGATGAAGAAGTTTGAAGCCTGTTAACTCTGCGATTCAATTACGAATTGGTGATGTCAATGTCGTCTGCCCTGTATGGCGCCAAAGATGATGTAAGAGTGTACGATATGGGCGAGAAATCGTCTGTTCGGTGCGATATTGGTGTTATAGGTCATCTGCCGATACCGGGACTTTAATTGTGTTTTGCTGAAGATGTGGCGATTTAAATGGCTGCTAGTTATTGGTGTCTGCGCTGATTGTTTGTTGACCGCCGATGGTTGCCGATTCTACGTTGTAATCGGCGGGTTTTTGCCGACGCGGTTTGTAATCGGCGGGTTTTTGTTGACACGGTCCCCATGGGTGTGATTGAGACCGGGAGGTGTTGAGTGATGAGTCAGAAGTTGCTTGGATCAATGAAATTTTAATTTCTTGTGTATTCGGTTATGGTGATAACCTCTGCTGCAACTTGCTTGCTGCTGTCAAGATAATCTTTTGGTGAAGATGACCTCCTTTGCCGGTGCTGGCATTTGTTTGCATAACTATTGAACATAGCAAGTGATTCATTGTTGCACTGATGATGAACCAGTGGCTGTGTCTCAATTATAGCAGGTTGGTTGGCCGTGAATCACATTTGATTACAATATTACGCAATCAATATAGTAATTTTCTACTGTTTAATGCTAATCCACTGATTATATACATATTTACACGGTTTGCGATTATTAATCGTCGGAATCGCTAAATGAAATTAGGATGAATTAGAGTGTGATGAGCTGATGCAATCCTGATTCTCTAGCTGTTCATCAATACTGCTATCAGATTCGCTTGAAGTAACAATGCTGTCGTCGCTTTCTGTGTCGCTGCCCAATGATTCAGTGGTGTATCTCTGATGTCGTAATTGATTGCTGGTGGAGATAACATTTATCAGTGGGGGGATCTTCGCTGCTGCTGGGAGCTTCTTTGTTGTGTCTGGTGGCTACTGCATTTATCTTCGAGATGCTATATTAGGTTTGTCTCTGGTGGGAAGTGTTTTTCGTGGTCTGCAATTTGTTGTCAATCATGTCGATTAGCTTCATTGTGACTGCATAACTGATGGTGTCTGTGTGTAGCAGGGGGCAGCATTTTGTCTGCTCCTCTGGCATTGGTGTGTGGCGATCGCAATATGGGCATTGTTTGCAAATGAGATCTCCAGCTGTCCCGCATCGTGGGTGGTCGCGTGACCTCCATCCAGGCTCTATTGATGCGCCATCCGTCATGGTGTCCAAAGTAATGCGCGGCGGTGCAGATGAAGGACGTCTGTTTATCTCATCGTCTCTCAACCAGCGCGATGTGCATTCCAGGGGCCTGTGTTGTCCAGGTGTGAGATGTCATGGTGGGCCGGGTTAGTCACAATCAGGAGGCGTGTTGACAGTCTGATGCACATTAATTTCGCTACGTGAGCCGGCTTGATGTGATGGAATTTGCATCAGGCTTTGATGTTGGTATGTGGAGTCCAGAAATTGGGTGCTGCGTCCACCTGGTGGTACTGTTGCCATGTTGAGATGATGGGATGTCGAGGTTTAAGCAGAGTTTGTAATATTGCTGCTGAATATAATCTTGTGAGGCCTATTGGTGGTAGAATCTATTTTTTTCAGTTTCGTGTTCTATTGGGTTTTTAGTGGTGTTTTTTGTCATTTGTAGGGAGTGCTGATTTGAGCTGGTGGATAGCAGCTTGGAGTTTTTGTCGCTTGGTCAATTTGATTTGCTGAATTGTTGTCTGTGGGAGCGTGATGTAGGAAACTTTTGTTTGTTCTCAAATATGATGGCAGCGAAAGTCAGTCGCCTGTTTGGCGTGATATTTATAGTGGTGTTTTGTCTGCTGTGGTTGTCTTGGAATTTTCAAGCTGTCGGCGATTGTGACGAAATCGAGGTCTGTTGGAGATTGTTGGGGTGATGTAACTCTGTGCACTATTGTCATCTGCTGCTATTGGTGTGCTTTTCGATGGTCATTAGCGTCGGGATCTGCTGCGGCTTGTTTGAAGATAGGCTGCTGCCTGTAGTTTGGGAGTAGGCTGTGTGATGTAATGTTAGCCTGCCGGGTCTGTTTTGCAATGTTGTAGCGTCTTTGTCGTCTGTGGGAGGTTACAAGCTGCTGGATGATGTAATGTTAGGCGTCTGATGCAATTCTTGTGGTGGAGTACTGTGCTTGTCAATCTCAGGGCGTGGCTGCTGTCTGCTGATTATGATGCAATCTT
>CM032662.1:43507820-43542986 GCA_019095985.1 Streblospio benedicti | reverse complement strand
CAAATACTATTACATATGATATAATATTTGAACGTACCAGTTCCGTATTGATAATAATTTTAACATAGTTTGGTAAGAATATTTGGGGATTAACTATGGGAATTAATGTAGTTAAGCTTATGTGTAGGCCCATGACTCAAATTACATAACTCAACTTTAGTTGTAATTTCATCCCCACCCCCGAGAAGTGATCACAATAAGCTTAGTAAAACTGATATCATAAATTGACATAAAATGCTATGACAATCTTAGGCAAGGAATTCCATTGGTGGTAATTTAATGATGGTAGGCCCTCACTACCATTATTTATATAGAATTTTGCGAAAGCAAGTCATTAGTTGTTTACAATAATGTCAAAATAGAGATTACCATGACAGTGTAATTTTGAGAAGTTGGGTACGTTCCTTAAAATTAGTTTAATACATACAGTAATGTAGAATTGGTACGTTCCTAAATACGTTGGTTGGTTGTTACATTAATTTGCAAGCAATATAGTAATGAAATATAGTGATTTAGGCTATCGGAGCGTAGTCTTTGTAGTTGCAGCTAGATGAAGATCACGGGATCGTGGAGTGTGGGATGAGTGGTGCAAGCCGGTTGAGAGAGTTGATGTATGGAGTCCTTGTTGTGTGATGTAATGACTGTGTTGGATTCTGCGGTAGTTTAGCGTCTAGTAATCGTCAATTATAGGTGCGGATGGTACCAAGTCAGAGCTTGTTTTCCACACAACCCTGAGTCCACAATTGCGAGGAGAAGGTGTCAGATTTGAAGTCGCAGCTCTCCGCCGCTTGAAGAGCTGGGATGATCGCATTTCTCAGTCGCTTTTGTGCGCTGTGAATTTGATGAGTGTTGTTGTGTGAAGAGCAAAGATTTGATGTTAGAGTCCTTTAGTTGTGGCATTTGGGGACGAAGATAGGTTGCTCCATATTGACTAGGGCGGGGCGGCGCGGGCGGCTTGCCCATGTGGTCGCCATGGAGTATGGAGATGTGCTTGCACGGGGCTGCCGGCCTTTTGCAGCGTACCTGCAGGGCTTGAATCCTAGCTAATGGCTGGTGTCGGAATGTGACACCCTTAGTTCAAATCCCGACAGCGGGCATGCGGTTAGAAATAAGCTTATCGCTGCGGCACACCCCTTTTTCGATGTCTGCCTGGGAGGGGTCTGCAATCCCGCCCTTCATCGGCAGGTGAAAAAGGTTGCTATTGCGGGTGACTCATCACTGGTGAATGCCGGCCGGACGTGATGGCGTTCTCTCGGCGTGGCTCTGCGGAGACGCACAATGTGATGTTGCTGTTTCTTTGTCCCACGGGAGATAAAAGTCTCCTGTGGCCGGCACAAGCCGGCGGCGTCGCTGTTGTGATTATCGTCTGCTGTGATGATTCGATCCAGTCTGTATATAGAGATGAGTGAAATGAAATGTCTTGGCAATCCTTACATCTCCTCCATTGTGGTACTGACAACACGACTGTTCAGATGTCTCTTTATTCGGCATCTGACTCGTCGTAGCATCCCTTGGCTCTGAGCAAGGCGTCCCTTAGACTATAGCTCACTGTGCTCATGCAGTGCGGCAGTGGCTCATTAGTCCACGAGGAATCGTGAGCCACTGCTGCAATAACTCGATATCAAATGAGAAAAAATATGCCATACATGATATACATTAGGTCAAAATGCAGTCAACAATATAGTGTGTGCCTACTATAAAAAGAACCATAACAGGTTAGAGGTCTTCTTTGAGCTACAAGATGCCGCTTTTTGGGGATCGTTTACAAATGATGTCACCCGGCAGTGTGTGTGTGTTGAGGGGGGGGGGGTTACAGTAAAAGAAATTAATTTCTGACATGTTAGGTGAATTGTGATATATCAACTAGCTGAAATCACGTTGCCATGTTTGCTTTATATTCTAAATACATTTGTAAAATTATGTCTAAATGGTCTAGATTATGGACATATATATTCAAATGTATGTATATAACGGCTTGGTGTGTTTGAATGGGAACTTTGTCACAAAAGTGGCTCGGACATAATGCATCCTGCAGATTGACAAAGTGCCCAACAAACGAAGTCAGTAGAAAGCTCGTGTGATTGGGGCTGGCACGATGGTGAAGCTAAATATAGCGACAGGTGTCAGACAGTGTGTGATTGCGCAACGCAGCATATAGGCGAAGTTGAAATGTGATTCCTTCGTCAGGGAAGATTAGCTCAGTCGGTAGAGCAACCGCCTATGACATATGACCGGTCTGAATCATAGTCGGGAGACCGTGAGTTCGATTCCACGATCTTCCAAATTACCTTTACAAGTAAGACTGACTTTCATTTCAATTGGTGGAAAGAGGTGGACCCGGGTGCTTCGGTAGAAGCCACCGGGTAGCTCCCCGTGAGATTGTCCATTGGTAGTGGGCTGGCCGTATGTGTAGGACATTGGGGGAGGGGGCTACCGCCCGGGAATTTCGAACTCAGGTAGATGGGAAGTGTAATCTGACGGATGATGGAAAGTTAGATATGAGAATTCTTACAGGTCCCTCGGTCACCGAAAGCTGACTATGGGAATGCCCGTGCTGGGAGAATTCCTGATCTGATAATAGTGTTCCGTAAATTGTGTTCCGTGGCGCCCCTTGTAAGATAGAACTCCCTATCTCGCTATCTCCAAGAGCCCTATGAACCATTGATGCCGCTGCATGAGGCTTCGGATCGTTCCCGGGATATTTCCCGGATGGGATCTGGTTCGAGCCAGGCTCGAACTCCATGCAGTGGTTCCGGATCCACCCCAGGATGTGAGGAGTGGTAGCGGCCTGGTCATCCGCCTCCAGCTCGTACTGCCTGGATCGGATCTGGCGTGGTATGGGGGTTGTCGATGGAGTAGGGAGTTGGGGGAGTCTGTCACAAAAGTGGCTCGGACACAATGCATCCTGCAGATTGACAAAGTGCCCAACAAACGAAGTCAGTAGAAAGCTCGAGTGATTGGGGCTGGCACGATGGTGAAGCTAAATATAGCGACAGGTGTCAGACAGTGTGTGATTGCGCAACGCAGCATATAGGCGAAGTTGAAATGTGATTCCTTCGTCAGGGAAGATTAGCTCAGTCGGTAGAGCAACCGCCTATGACAGCCTATGACATATGACCGGTCTGAATCATAGTCGGGAGACCGTGAGTTCGATTCCACGATCTTCCAAATTACCTTTACAAGTAAGACTGACTTTCGTTTCAGTTGACACAAATCATAACTGCTTATATTTTGTGGCTGGTTATATTTTGCAGTCTAACAGGGGTCGCTAAGTTGTAATATGATACATAGCAAATAGGCATACTACTTATATTTCAAACAAATCTAAAAATCAAATTGGGATGGTGCGTGGACATAGATTGGCTGTACATTCAACAAATTAATACCGTACATAAATAACATAATTTATATCCCCAGCTATATTTATCTATTCAAAAATTAACATAAACATATACTTGCGTGACTAAATCATAGCATGATACATCAAAATGAATGAAAACATGTAAAGTTTGACTTTGCGAGGGTAGCCATATTGGTGGCAATCTAAAAATAATTTCCCCAAGGTAAAAACATTGCAAACCGTTTTCTTGCTTCAACAGAGAATTTTAATAGTAGCTTGCAAAAGAAAGAAAATATTTGTTGGAAATTTTTAGACTACCTGGCTTTTTTAGGTCTGGTACTGGACTAACACTTACAGAATTCATTACAATGTGTCCCCTTCCATTCGAGATAACAGTGACACTCAAAGCCATTGGGCCAGTTGACACAGTCGCCATACTCACATGGATTGGAAGCGCAGTGATCCACTGGAAGAAAATCATATAAACATATAAATAACATTAATTCTCCAGCACCTATGCCTATGAGTCTTTATTTTCCTATTGTGAAGGTGGCAGATACATACGTTAAAGCTTTGTTTCGTTCCTTTGATTCTGATGTCCTGATAAACAATACCTGAACAAACGCACTTGAATGATGTTTAAGGTCTTTGAGTGTCAATACGTTCACACGTGATAATAAAGGTTAATATAAACTTTTTCCGCATGTCACTGGTGTATGTCTCATAACGTTTACCAAGGTGAGCATATACAAAAAACAACTAGCCTGTAGCAAATCCCGTTAACATTTGGAACAGCTTATATTCAGCATCAGCCAAGCATGGAGTTCCCAAAAATGCTAGTTATTTCACCTAATCAACACACTCATGTAATTTTCAGTTGAGAGATAAGACGAAGGATCTATAAACCGATTACGTTTCAATAGGTGGATGCCAGAACAAAGATACACATTTTCAGTGACACTAGATGTATTGTAAAATAAATATCCATTACAATCGCAATCTTCTTACTAATACACACAGCCACTTACCTTGATACACCTCACAATTTGTTCCACTCCAATTAGGAAAACAATCACACGTATAGATATCAGCAAAATTGTTACAATCTCCATTCAGACAGGGATCGGCAGCGCAGTGATCAACTGTAAAAACAAATACTGAATTGCAGATAAGGAAAAAGAAATGAACTGTGCATGATTAATCATAGATATTCACTGCAGCCGAGGCTACCGGATGCTGGAGGAAGCAATGTCTATGCCAACCTCGCTGAACACACACTCACCCTTTGAAACCAGCACAAATTGTATCCTAGAAGCACAAAACTTATTATATAAAGCATAGCTGTTCTATATAAACAACATCTACAGTATATTGGTTCATCTTTCTTTGTTCACAGCACTAGATGTTTTTAAAACATTTACAGTTTCGCCAAACAACTGTTGGCATCCTCAGAATGTTCTTCCCGCGCAATGTCACAAGTCAAATATTCTGATCCTGAACGAGGATGGAATCATAAACTCGCGAGGGTTGGTGCCGCCCCCCCCCCTCGTCCCTGTTCATAACCTGGAGATCCCTTATGTAACACCTTTCACATATGGTAGGATAACCTGGCCTTTTGATCTTTCAGCTTATTTTCTTTTCTTGTTCTTTTCACTCTTCCTTTCAAGTTTGGTTTCTATCTGGTGTTTCACTCGTCGGAACGACCATTCAGGATAGCCACATCTTGTCAAAGCTTCAACTATGTGTTGTTCCTCTTTCTGCCTGTCAACGTCTTCTGTCACTATGTCAATCCCTCTATCTAAAAGGGTGCGTATAACACCTAGCTTGTATTGCAAAGGGTGGTGGGAGGAGAAGTGTAGGTACTGGTCAGTGTGTGGCTTCTTTCTGTAAACTAGTAATTTCACACTCCTGTCTGGTATACGCACAATCAGTGTGTTTAGAAATGGAATGCATCCATCTCTTTTGTCTTCATTCGTAAACTTGATGCTACCAGTCTCATCCACTGTGTTGAGATGGTCTGTGATGTTCTGGGTCTCTCCTCTCTTTACCTTCTCTAACACATCATCCACATACCGCTTCCATAGTTGTGGTTTACAAGTGACTGGGGCTGTGGCTGTGGCTGTTGCTTTGGTCTCTAACCATTCCATGTACAGGTTTGCTACTATTGGTGACACTGGACTCCCCAACTCTCGCGAGTTTATGATTCCATCCTCGTTCAGGATCAGAATATTTGACTTGTGACATTGCGCGGGAAGAACATTCTGAGGATGCCAACAGTTGTTTGGCGAAACTGTAAATGTTTTAAAAATATCTAGTGTTGTGAACAAAGAAAGATGAACCAATATATTTAATACCAACACAATGAACACTTTCAAGAAAACATCTACAGTTTCGTCAAGAAGTAAATAGTGAGAGGGTGGTCACTTGGATTCCAAAATATCACTGGAATCCATGTTGTTCAAACTTTAGGGTGCAAATCTACAAACGTCAATTGTTTAATTCTGAATTGAACACACCAAAAGCTCATTACATCATGTTCAATAATTATAGAGTTGTAATTTGTTTGATTTAATTACAGAACCCACGAAGAACTCTTTTTGATACAATGGCAAAAATATAAAGCATAAATGCCTCACATTTTTGCATAACCAAATATAACAGCTTCCACATCCACATGGTTTGAAACGTAAATGTTTGTTAGTTTGAGATATCACCGTTTCAATGAACCATAGGCAAGCACGAAGGATGTACATGATTTTGTTTATATGTGTCAGCAAAACAAATGTTTTTCATGCATAAAATACACCAGCTAAAAGTTTAAACATTCAAACAAGTAGATAAGATATTTGTTAAGACACACAACACCAACATATGAGCTTCAATAAGGTCATAAAATGCTTTGCAGATACACCACCCAGAGGCTATTTAATGCTGATGGGAGCGTACATGGGTGACTCACAAGAGAGTGAAATCAAATAAACACAAGTATAATGATACTGCTTGTTATAGCATATACCTTACCATAAACATACATGGCCTATAATTAAGAGTATTGCTTTCAACAGACACAACGTACCTCTTTCGTTGCAGACTTCTCCTGTGAAACCGGCATGGCAGGCGCAATGGAAGCCATCCACTACACTCGTGCAATAGCCATGTGTGCATGGAGAACTTGAACAATGATCCTCTGAAATGAAATGCAGGATAGAAAAAGTCACATTTGCTGCTCATTGCTGTTAACAATAATGACAGGAGTAGAGAGACATTCAAGTATAGAATAACACAACTGACATAATGGAGTGTAGGCTTTGGACATTAGAAAACATGCTTTTGAAGTACATTTTAATACACAGTGTACGGCAAACGTGAGAAGTGTGTGAAAGCCATCGGTACTGACATGTTTGAAAATATGTAATCGTCAATCAAATAATATTCTGTCAGTCCGATTATTTTACTGTGGAAAATATGGCCAGACAACAATGCAATGCAAAAATGTTGTTATATTTGCAAACGGAACCACATGATGATTTCATTTTATATATTTAAAAACATTGTTCAAAAATGCAAATATTATTTGTAGACAACTTTTCTTGGTCCCAAACTTTCGAAATGGTTCCAATGGGAACCCCCATATAAAGGCCACCTCTCCATTGAGGCCATTTTTAGTAGGTCCCACAAATGGTGTTTATAGAGAGGTACCGTCGGACTTCATCAGGATTCGGTTTCTGCCCTACTCAGAGCGTCATCAGTGAATGGACCGATTGGGCCCGTCAAAACCAATCTTTGCTTTGGTTTGTCATTTAGGGCCATATTTTCAGCTTGAAAATCCTACAAATTCTGACCACGTAGTTGAATTGTATTTGTGGCCAGCTATACTGTGAAGTCACCACCTGTCCATTACGGCTGGGGTGAGTTCACTTAATTTTTCAGCTACGACATTGGTCAATTCGTTACTTCGCCTTTACGCCTCACGATAGTGACGCAATGGTTACATGTACATAAAAAGCTAGTTGGACAGCTTTATTGTGCAGAACCGAGTTCTCAAGAAAACGATAAAACGTCCATTTTACAAGCCCAAAAAACAAAGCATTGGATGTACACAAATGTGGTATATAAATAATAAAAAAAGTTCAATCGTTATTTCATTATCATTTGAATGTTCATGTTTGTGAAAAGAACCGATGTGATACTTACCTAGTTCACAACTGTCACCAGTCCAGCCAGCAGGACAAAGGCAGCGCCGCACAGTGTCCCTATTATCCAGACATGTCCCTTGATTATGGCAGGGCAGGGCCTCACATGGGTACTCTGAAAAAACATAATGGTATGGCCCCTTTTTAAGTGTATAACTCTCTTCGAACCAAACTACTTCTCATGTAAGTCATTCAGTGTACAGAAATGACAGCATTCGTGTAGGTATAAAGTAGCCTATAACATGTTACAATGGACGAGGTTTAGTTCCCCTCTGTTATACACCTGGTTAGGACTTGTCATCTCTCTCCTATGGCCACGGCAGGATTAGCGAACTAGTACACTTTAGTACTGGGTAAGGGACAATATGTCTCAGTTTTACTGTATACACAGGTCGGGCAGTAGGGTTGGCAACCTATTCGTCTGGTAGGGGAATAGACCCTCAATGAACATCTTCCGCTCGATGCTAACCTGTTGTCAGTCTCCCTCACCAAGACTTGGTCACGTGGTAGGTTTGTCGAGGTCGCCCAAGAAAGGGTTGTGTGTCAGCATCAGTGCCAAGTTCTTCTAATTAGACCTCTAGTTAGATCTCATAAGATTCGGGCCATCCGTACAAGGCAACCTTGGAACCAGTAAAATGACAATAGCACAATGAGGAGGGCGAAGGGGCTGGTAACAAGCCCCTGATGTTCAGGCTCGAGTCCAATCCGGTTCACCAGGTGGCCATAGACTGGAGCGTGCAGCTGTTCCCAACTTGGGGCGCTGTCATGCACGACTTAATTTGTTTACAGCTTGGTGCCGTGACCTGGGGGCTGTTGCACAACCAACGATTAGTATTTTTTATGTGTTCCGAATTGGTTCATGTAGCAATTACGTTTTTCTACAAAAGTGATTGTCATTCGCAATGTCAGTATCACATACTCATCAATCATTGCTCAAAATAAAGAAAAGATGAATAGCATTCGTCTGAAAACCCACAACAATGCATAGCTGCCTTACGGGCACAGTAAATTTACGGGCGCAGCAAATTTGATGTACGGTTTTCATAACCCAAAGTGATTTTAGTTGCCGTGAGACTGCCGTATGGCTCTGGAATTAGCACACCTGATTTCTTTAGAAAATCGTAACATTTACATCATAATAAGTACTGAAATGGCAAATTAGTAAATGAGCTGTACACTGGTTTTGTTTTCACAGTATCAATTTTAATTGTCAAAGATTGCTAAGCGTTCAATTGACTTGATAAACACATAACTAGTAAAGGATTGACAGGATTAAAGCCACTGGTCCTGTGTTGTGTCTCTTTAATGCATAGGGCACATTACACCGCAAGGGCTTTCTACAGCCAGTCTACGGCCAAAAACGTATGGGAGATTGTAAACATCCGTGAGTGTTCAGTGCGACAAACGCAGCATTTTTTAATGCCATAGGGTGGCCGCAGAAGACGTTTGACGAAGGGGTGGGAAGGGTGGGGGCTTTCATATGCTATTCCATAAACCATCTACTGCAATACGAGTAATATTTCAAACAATATCGGTAAAAGTATTTGGTTGCTTGCTGTAAACACTAGGAGTAGCGTATCACAAGGCCGTTGAATGATCTGACTTGAAGGCCTATTCTAAAAGCTTCTGTTGCTAATTGTTTGGCTAACATGACGCCATTAACTAAAAGCACATGACTTCTACTTTAGAACAGCTATCTATTTTCAGAGCAGCTGTAGAGCAGCTGGATAGCTGCTGTATTTTGGTATTTTCTTGTATAAGCATGTGCCACCGTTTAGTTGTAATGGGAAAGCTTTGATCAAGATGACATACTTAATGTCTTGGCTAATCCTTACCTGGTAAATCAACCATGCATGATGCTGCTTCTGCAGCTATTGCTAGTGAATACTCTGGCTTTAAAAGACTATAATAGCCCATGATGTTTGAGACTGTGTATGTTATTTAATATCGGTGGGATTCCTAGGGTTTGATAAAAGGTCCTTATATCTTTCAGATGTAGATGTTCTCACAACTGTATTTGCTCGTCATCTTTGCACTTAATGTATGGTTGACATTAGTGGTTTACGTAATCATAGAAATAAAAACTATTAGATATAAAGTCTTTTGAAAGACGAACTAGCAGCAATAGGACATGTGTTGTAGAATATGTATTAGAATAAAGCTAGGGGCACATTCCACCTTGCGGGCGTGTTCGCCGCAAGGCGTGTTGAGGTCTCCGGCGTCTACAACGTTTCCCACATGCATTGACAAAAGTACAGTTGTGGGTACATACACATGGGCTCCGTGAATTAGGTGTGCATTGGCACTGGGAATGGTTTTGATGAGGTGGCCGTGAGATCAACATCCATCGAACATGCGTTCCACTATATGGAGTCATGGGCCAAGTCTTGGGGTATGGTCTTCAACCCATCCAAATTCTACATGATGCACAGCGGCAGAGGGAGAAGCATTCTGACTCACATGTACCAGCTGTGTGACACCATTTTTAGGAAGCGTCACCAGCGAGAAGTATCTCGGGGTCTATCTCGACCACGACCTGAAATGGGACTACCATATCGACCAAGTAGCAGCCAAAACATAACGCAAACTAGACTTTATACCCGCAATCTCCGGGGCGCACCAGCTAAATGCAAGAAGCTGGCCTATATTGCCCTAGTGCGGTCGGGTATGGAGTATGCTTCTATAATTTGGGACCCACACACCAAGGAGAATTCATGTAAACTTGAGAAAGTACAACGCTCAGCTGCCAGTTGGGTCCTGTCATCATACTCCCGAACTGCCAGAGTCACATCCATGCTGAATCAACTAAGTCTTGAACCCTTGGAAACCAGACGCCGTATCCAGAGACTGGGATACATATACAAAATACTCCATGGCCAGGTGGCAGTGCCTATGGCGGACGTTAATCTTCAGTATTCGAAACGTCCATCCAGGGGAGAGGATACCAACACAAGGAAACTATAAGACTTTGGGAGATGGAAATTTGGCCTGAAAAAAGGGAGACGATGAGAGATGAGGCAACCAAAGTTGGAAATAGCCAAACAAAGTAGGAGATGGGAGACTGAGGTTTTTCCACATATTTTTTTCAAGGGGCAATCTTTTGCAGACTTTTCCTTTGGTGGGTGGGGGCATTCTGAATTCAAATCCAAGGTGCTCGCCGCCATGAGGGTCAATAATGCTATTTTGTGATAACGAAATAACTATTCTAAAATGCTGGTTCAAAGACTATATTATCCCTTTTAAAAGTTTGGTTTAGATACTAAACATTGACATTTTTTAAACTACAATCTGTAGTATAACTGCACACTCGTACATAAGCAGTGGCATACCTCGCACAATAAAGGTGTATCTTCAGCGGTTGGGTTGATTGGGTATGGGCCTAACCATCCATTTATGTTTCATCATTCCGTGACCCCGTACACCTTAACATATAATGGACATCAGAGCGAGCAGCTCAAATGTGTATGAAGTCCGATACTGCGCAACGAGCCACCAAGTACAGTGGCATGGCCCTGTATGAACTCTAGTGTTTCTACACTAGATACAATATATTTAAATGACAAACAAACTTGTTCAGTTTTGATGAAGATTGGCCAATTTATGTAAGAAGGGAGAAGGAAGACATTGGTTTTAAAGCACTTTGGTTGGATATGATTTCGAGCAAAGACTTACTATGCATATAGTCTGTACTCTAAGAAACCAATATATTCCAATCGCAGTTAGGTCATTGAAGCTGTAAACAAGATTTACGGGTTCAAAATCAAGTTAATCGATACTCAATACACTGAGTATCATACCAAAAGTGTAGTTACGTTCAAAACAATTTCTCATTCGCAAATGATATCTCAAGTGCATCAAGCAAAAATCTGCGATGCATGTTGGAAAACACATCTGCGGCCATATCTAGTGATCAAAATTCTAAATTTACGTTCCTGTTGAATAACATCCTCATCATAAATGTCAGTTGAATTCTAGTGCGTCCGTATTGCTGATGTTTATCTGCTAAAGTATGAGTGGAGATGATCAATACCATCCTGCATAAGGTATCATACAGCATCATAGTTTTATATTATGAGCAAAAAATATAAAATAAACGGGATCATAATAAACGTGACCGCAAACGCAAACGTTGCTAGACATACACGGGTTACCTACGCAATATGTAGAGCATGTAATGCAGTAGACGATGCAATGTCTGCAGACGCTAACACGCCTTCAGACAATTCGGTTTCACATTCTTGTGATAGTTTCAGGACTTAAGCCCAGGTAACGCCGTATCGCAAAACTGCATGCCACCTCGCCCCCCAAACATTGGAATTTACAACACAAATGGTGCAAATTGAGAGTTATTTTTGCAAACAATTTGATGTAACTGCGATCGTCTGATATTTTATTAGCAACATTCTATGTTGCATTAACGAGCACACATTTGAATACAACCAATTCTATTACTATACATCAACATGCTAATAATCATATTTCTACACCCCATGGCCTGTTTTGGTAAGATAAGGCAGTCCGCGGTCAGTATCAATCAACCCTTTAGAACAAACTCGTGCTGGAGTAGACATCAAACAGATTACTGGCCACTAAATAATTGACAATCACGTTATTAGTTAATAAATTCTTGTGAGCTAATTTTTCAAACATATATAAAATGGCCTTATAAAACCTCCATCACTAAGTACACGTTTATGTATTTGTTGCCGCCGATTCTGACGTTGATCGAGCAGTAAAAACAGCGCCATAGTCCAACATCCCTTATAAACAGTTCTTAAAATGCAATGGTTGTGAACAAAAGTACTGAAATCGCAAAAATGTAGGCACTAATTATCGTTACGATTTTTTGCGTACGCATAAGGTCGAGTTTTACGTACGTTATGTTTATGCACTTAAAAAAATTGCTAATGAATTGCGTAATAATGTGTTTGCGAGCGAGTAATACGACTTTGCTAACCGCAAATGCTTTATGCACCTCACCCCTGGGGTGCAGTGCATATACGTGATCGCAAACGCAAACTTTGCTAGACATATATGCATAGCTTACACCTCTTTAAAGTGACAACCTCTACAGTAATCAGGGCTGTCGCACCCCGCTCCAACACTCCGACATTTGTCGGGCCACTTTTTCTCAACAATCCATGAACGTAATTACTTCCCTTCCAGATACTTATAGTTTGACTATGTGGTCAGTGACCTTAAATGACCTTAAATGGCCAGTCTTTGTCTGTTGTGTTTTATTAGGGTCACGTGAGAATGCTTTATTTGTGACTGGGTTCATTTGGTTATAATAACAATGTCGGACACTGCTAGTTACGTTTCCATCCCATCTTGAAATAATAGCCGTGCAGTAAAACCTTGCCATTGGGACATAAGATAAAATAAAAACACCTAACAATTAAGCATATGGATTTAGTATCTCGTTGGATACATACGTAAAGTTACTTAAGTGGTTTTATGTGCAACTCACAGTCGTACTCATCCTCGTACTACTATGTATTTCATAGTCACTAAGTCGGTGTGTGTGTAAATGTAAATGTAAATGTATTGGTTTATAGTCTCAATGAACAGCTCATGCCGTTTTCTAGCGACTTTACATCTACACCAGGTCAGTGGCATCATTTTCACACTACATATATCTTTCTCAACTCCCTGGGGAGCATACAACACTGGCTGCATAAGGCATTGCTGCTATTGCGCACACGTGCTTATTACCCACATTTGCGACCTGTACCTATTTAACGTGTAGGTACCACGGAGCAATGTGCAACCTGTTAGAGGTGCAGACTTATAATTAACCATTTGCCTTTAGTGACCGTTTAAAACTAAATATTAGGACATCTTATACCTTACTAAAATACTGCAGAATAATTTAGACTTCAGTAGAACCTACAATTAAGCTCACCTCTCCATTGAGACCACCTACAATAAGACCATTCTCACGCACCCGGATACTTATAAAAAAAAAAGAGCTTTTGCACAGACCTTATTGAGAGCAACTAACACTGGTCCGAACGGTGGTCCAAACAGATAGGTTCTACTGTATATTAAATTTCAGTTGAATTGAAAGCAAGCCAAGACTCGAAATGTTTTTTAGATGGTAATAATTTATAAATTGTTAGTTTCTGTATTGTATGCTCACCGGGGATTCGAGCAAGGCAATATGGTGGTGTCAATTGGTGTGCAGGATAGAAGACTATAAAACGTGTATATTTCCATTCTACTAATTCACCTTTGCACTGAATCATTGGAGCTAACTAGAATTAGAAACTCATCAACGGTCAATAGGTAATAGATAAATTATATTTCAGCTGAATGGCAACTCCTGTTATCGTGATGCACCAATGTGATATTTAGGGCTCTGACGTAAAGGCATTTACGTAACTGAAATCAATACAAACAAACCTGTGAATGCAGAATTAAACCTATTTAGATGACTGAAAGACTTATTGAGATTGCTCATCAACAGGCAATATTTTACACTGAATGGAGTATACACCTCTCTGTATTACGTGATTCAAATTTAAGCATAAAGAAGGGTGATCTAGACAGATAGCAAAATGTTAAATACCATTCAAAATTTTTAAACCTATGTAAACACCATAGATGCAAGTTGAATACCATGAACATCTCTTATTTTAAGCAATAGCTGAGAATATTCATTCATTATGGAGATGGCCGAGTCTTATGTTTGCTATGAAAAGTCCATTTAAACTTTTAGATTTTGAATATGTTTATACTAAATATATCATTCACACAAATGATATATTGAAATAATCATTGATGGGGGTACAGGTTGATCTTTAAGGTGACTGTAGCTTATTTCAATGAGCCTCATCCTAATTTCGGTAATCCTTACACTGAGAACAGTAAATTTTAGTACAGAATCTCTAAAAAATAGGGTACATTTTCTGTTAAAGAATTGATAGCCCTCCCTCAAAAGTGTGTGAAAAAATTGATAGCCCCCTCCAAACATTGAGACAAAAGTTCATGGCCCGCCCTAAAATCCTCCTACCCTACCCTGTCATAAATACTGATTGGTCCCTAAAGGAGATCGTCCATGGTACACTACACACATTATTGCAAGTTTATGTTTCTTATGCCACTTTTAATTAAGAACACTTCCATAAAGGCACCAGTGCCTGTCTATAATAAGACGATTTCTTACAGTCCCAAGCCTTCATAAAAAGACAATTGCAAGCCTCAATAAATAGACCACCTCTCATGAAGCTAGCTCTTGTGGGGTGTCAGAGTGGGGAGTCGGCGTTGTTTCTACACTGGTGGGTGTGAGAGACCGAGGTGGCTGTTAGAACAGTGGTGCAGTCGTGGCTGCTGTCAGAACGAGGGGTGGGGTGTCAGGACAGTGCGGTTCCTGTAGACCCCAGGTATGTAAACAATATTTGTCGTTGAATTGTGGGTGGTGGTGAGGTGGGTGGAGAGTATGAGCTGTGTTTACTTCAGAAATAGGGTATGAGACTTGATTGGCTATTACAGAGTCAGACAACAGTCTTTCAAGGAAGGATGCCTTGACACGGTCTTGCATGTTGTGTGTATCAGCTAGTGCGTATAGGGGTGCTGTCAGGATGCTTTCAGGGTGGGCTGTGGTGCTTGTCAGGACGTGGGGAAAAACTATCAAGGGTGGGTGCTTGGAAACAAATACTGCAACATAGCTCATATTGATACACAGACCAAATATGCACCTTTCCTATGTCCATGTAGAGCATTATGTTCTAACTTACATAAACACTGGCATCCCCCCCTTTGCTTTGACTATGCCCCAAGTAAACTATGCAAAATATCTACGGTTATTTGATAATAGAGCGTTTATACACCTAAAGACCAAAGCAGTTTGGTCTTTTGCTTGTCTCCTTGGTCAATGCAAAGTCCATACACGAGAGATATTGTGGTATAAGTACTTGTCTGTCTAAAATTATCAATGAGGGTCTGGGAGGCTGAGGTAGAGATGTGCGTCTCTTTTTTTTAATTATCCATGCTTAGTGATGCGTTTCTGATCAACTCTGTCTCCATTTCAGACTTGATATTTGGAGTGGGATAAATGTTTCAGTGCAATGAAGTGTGCTAATATCATTTTTGCAATCCATAGATACGAGTAGGCATAGCCACGTCCAACAACCTTATCGCAAGGGTTTGTGGTACATAAAAACCTTTGCGAACTCGCTCCTTTTACGTGCGCATCCGGGGTGACTTGTCTCAAATTTGCATTTTAGCCACACATTTTTGCGTTTGCGGGACGTTTGCGATTAGCGGTAGTCATGACTCTAGTTGTGTCCCACTAACCGTCGTCACAAAAAGGATAATACACCACACGTGCATAGCTAGTGCATAGCTAATGTTATCGCCACACACACACACAAAAAACAGACCATTGCCTTTTTATCTCTCCAATTTAACAGAATTAGTTCACATGATGGTGTTTACCGTTCACAAAGTAGGGAGATAACCTTCTTTCCTTCTTACCAATCAGAATTTAGAATGAACGGCAAATTGAAACTGGAAAGAAAGTGTTGTATGTCACCTGTTAGTAATACGATCCTCTAACGTATGCTGTATGTTAATGGGATAATAGTTAAGGAATGGCTTATGAGGTTTAGTAATAGAAGAAAATATACTCGCCATTCATCGGCGTGGACAGTCGCTCTTGAATTGCAATGTCAAGTGCAAGTGGTAATTTTTTAAGGGCGTGGCGTTGAAGAATTTAGTAGTTTGACAAACTACAACTTGTAAATGTTTAAGACTGTCCAATTCAACTAATATCCTCGTCTACATGTTACATGCAACTTACAAGTTAGGCAAAATCTCTGAGGTCTTTCATAAACATTCCAATTTCTTTTAGCCCCAACACGCTTCTACCAACCACATGTACTCTTAAAACAACACTTGTTGCCTATTTAATTGTAGAGTGGAATCTCTGTGTTAATTATGGGACCTTTAGTTGATACTGAGACAATAATTGGGGGGTATATATAGCCTCGATGAAAATCCATTCACCAACATTTTTGTCCTTAATCACCGGTCACCAATACATTTCATTGTCTTTCACCAATCACCAGAAATGGTAATTGAATATGTTGCATCACATTTTCATCACATTTCACACACTTAAATACAGGCAATTCACCATTCACGCTCAACATTTAGGGCAAATCACCAATCACAGCAATCTTGGCCTTTGTAATGAGCAGATCACCAGTCACCAATAATAGGTTCCATCACATTTCACGCACTTAAAAACAGGCAATTCACAATTCACGCTCAAGATTTAGGGCAAATCACCAATCACATTTTTGCTATATGACCCCCTCAATAATGTTTTGGCTCATTGACATACACACATCAAACCGCAATTATTTTTGTTCCAAATACTTACGCTCAAACAAAAGCAGAACACAATCGGGTATGTCACACAGATGTGTCATTTTGAGGTCCATTTAAGTAAAAAAAATGACAGTCAGTTTTGATGTATGATGTTTTCGTTTCATGAAAACATGATACGTCACCGAGACTTACCCGTATGTTAAATTAGAGTACACCAAAGTTTCACTATAAGTTTATGCTCATAATGTTAATGTAGGAACATACTACATACATACAGAGTGAAAAATCGTCACGGCACCTACACAGTTCATTGGAACCCACCCCATTTTGTAGGAATATGTAATTTTACTCAGACACACAAGAATCCACACAATCAAACAATAAGCAATTAGTAACAAATGTTTAAATGACACACTGGAATGATACACTAGAATCCACATAACTATGCCATAAGCAATTGGTAACAAATGTTTAAAATGAAAGGTGTTGCTATGAATGCTGGAAAACGCTGCGGAGAATGCTGCACGAAAGGGACTCGATACGTCATACTGAGCGATGCATTGGCGATGCATGTCGAAGACGGCGTTCCTCTCGTAGTGGAGGACGAGAACAAAGTGATTGACCCCTCCCAAACTATTTTTTTTTTTTTTTTTTTGGGGGGGGGGGGGGGGCGGCCTAATGCACGTCTCTGACTTTGATGCGATTATTGAAGAAGGCGAAAATGGGATCTGAAAAATAAGTGGGGTGCCTGCTCATATCAGATCACCTTAACCGGGGGCAAGGTGAGTAAGCAGCTCGGTCCAAGCCACAGATGGATTGCAGCGAGTTGGAGGCACCGCACGAAGCGTAATTTGAAAGAAGTGGCAATGCTTAGATGACTTCAGTCAGATGGGTGCTGCAACTTGATACTGGAGGTCAATGCGAGATCAATGGATTGAATGAAAATGCCTTCCACAGGCCAGCAAGGAGAAAGAAGGATGCTGGGAAGCCCAGCCCACAAAGCAACCTGGGCAAGAACTCCAACTTTATGAAGACAAATTACAAAGTAAATGGTCTCTGGCTCCTAAACTGTCGTAACAGGTGGGAGAGTGGGTCGCAGAGAAGCTGACGAGATCAAAGTATGCAGCCAGGCCCATCGCGGACAGACAGAACTGCTGCTGCTGCTACTGTTACTGCTACTGCTACTGCTTTTACACACACACACACACACACACACACACACACACACACACACACACACACACACACACACACACACACACACACACACACACACACGCACGCACGCACGCACGCACGCACGCACGCACGCACGCACACACACACACACATGCTTTCTTAGGGGCTTAGCTCAACAATGTTTGACCACAAAATGAACTGTCGTATGGATATTTTGATGATCATAATCATAGAGTAGCCGTCAGTGTCCACCGCAGGTTTAAAAGTCACATCTTCACCCACCCTGCTGCTGCTTCACACTAACCTCAAATTATCAAAATTCAAATATACACCCACGTATAAATATATATCAAATTAAGCCTTCACTGGCAACCGCACCCACACCGGCTACCACAAAACCTGCATAAAGCCCTCCATAGATCCCAAGGGAGCACGCCACACATTGTAACCGTAGCGTTCACTCGTCTATTTAACATGTAGGTACAAAGGAGCAGTATGAGGCCTGTTAAATATGAGTTTGCCGAACACCCACCTCCAGACCAGGAATCATAATAAAATGGTTAGTACATAGACAGATCACGGGGGTGGGGTGCTGGGGTGTGTGTTAATCCTTTTTCACCCAACAAAATCATTTTTTTATCTCTGCAACTATTGTACATTAAGCGCATATGAAATCCTGGGCGTGCACCCCCACCCCTTTTCCGAAAACCTGGATATGGCATTTGAGTGGGGTTCGTTGACAAAGGCTACTGCCAGATTGAAGATCAAATTCTACCCACATCAATGTTTATTTCAATATCATTTGTGTGAATGATATATTTAGAGTTAACATATTTTAGCAACAAAAATAAAATAAAAGTTTAAGTGGGTTTGCCATGGCAAAAGTAAGACTCCATTACACAAGTCATCTCCATAATGAATGAATATTCTCAGACATTGCTTAAAATAAAAGAGATGTTCGTAGTATTGAACGCGCATCTATGGCGTTTGCATAGGTTAGAAATTTTGATTAAGGTGTTTATAATTTTGCTATCTGTCTAGATCACCCTTCTTTATGCTTAATTTGAAACACGCTGTAAAGCAAGGCGTATACTCCATTCAGTGCAAATATTGAATGTTGATGAGCAATCTCGATAAGTCTTTCAGCCATAAGAATAAATATTCGGAAAACATTTTCATTTTAAAGCATATGCATCTAATATATATTATTTTATAAGTTTGATTCTGAATTTGCAGATTTGCTGTTATTGATTTCAGTGGAGTCTATGCCTCATGTCAGAGCTGTGAATTTTATCAGCCTACAACACGATCTCCTATTACTCGTAGTTATTAGAAATTACAAAACTGCTCTTTATATTTTTTCCTAGATTAATCGAGATATTACTCTAAATGCAGTATATTGCCTATCGGGTAGAGGACACCCGTCCCACAACTTGTGAGCACTCAGAATTTCAAACGTTTTTAGGGGTGCGGGTGGGGCTCTATAGCATCATCCTCATCAGGTAGATCCACCACTGAAATCCTAAAACATAACTGTATATATAACAGTATTCCAATAAGATCTATATGATGGGGGGGGGGGACTTTTGAGACGGGAGACCAATGAGACGGGGGACTATAAAGCTGACCCCCTGCCGAGAGGGCAGTACACAATACTTACTGGTCTGTACCAGGCTGCCAGTTCATCAGTCTCCTGTGGTGGACTTCCTAGTGCCACCAGGGAACCAGCATAGAAAATGAAAGTTCGTGTGAAAAGAAGCAGGCGACATCCTGGGCTGTATAATTTAGCACCAAGTTGACAGCGTAAGTCAACCACAAAAGCAGACATTTTGCTAAAACGTGGAGTGTTGTGCAAAACGGTTGACATCACCGTCATCAAGTATGCCACGGATTGTGTTTGAAATGCACGAGTATACTTGTGGGAGGTCACCCAGTCATCCTACGAGGCAGAGGAGTCTTCTTGACAATGACAACAGCGTGTTAGGGGTGTCAATCTTGGCTGGGTCGCGTAAACGCGGCTTGGCTAGGGCAGCACTACCCGGAAACAAGAGGGCACAGTTTGGCAAGTCCGCGGGATTAGGAGGCTCACAGGCCAGGTAGGGAAATGTTCCAAAAAGTGTGGTGCGAGAAGTAAGTCAAGACCAATTGGTGGAGCAGAGGGCGCTGCGCCAGGAGAGCCGAAGTTTAACTAAGATGGGCCTTGCAAACGTGACTCGAACGTTTTTATGCTCACAGGGAGGCCGCCAATTCAGCGAGGTGAGCAAGGCAAATTCCCTGATGAATTAAAACGTCGTTCAGTAAAAAAATAGAATACGGGTGGGCTTGCAAATCAGACCTGCACCTGTCTAGACTGGCACAAGAGTCACCCGTCGCACAGAGAAGCAGTACGGCATCTCTCACACCGGAACAACATTGCGCAAAGTGTCAGGCCACGGAAAGCGACCTAGAAGAAGATATGAAGCTCGTGGGAAAGTCGTTAGCCTCGCCAGTATGATGTAATGGCCTTGTCCATACAGTGGCAGCCATGTGCGAGATGTAAGCCACGAGTAGGGCTCACAGATGCGGGTCACACAGGCTGCACGAGCGCTGGGGGTTGTAGGATCGCCGGGACAGCCATGGAACTTCTCCCAGCACATTTAGAAGACTTGCCGGAAGTGTACATTTTTATTAGGCTGGCGGGAACGCGACCCGGATGGGACCATGTCCACGAGGAAAGTAGTATGAAGACACTGATGCGAGCTGACAAAAGCCGCTAGGCCAACAGACGTGTCCACAACAAGCTACGGAAACCAGTGAAGCGGCCATGAAACACGCAACTTCACCCGCGAGAGCAGAAGCAGGAGGCATTGGTGCGACTTACACACAACACTGCAGGGATGTAACGCGGGTTGGGAGGTCGGGGCCGCACAGAGACCATGCTCGAGTACGAGAGACACTCGGGGAAGCAGCCTGAAGCAGTATGAAAGCAGAGACGCGAGCTGACAACAGACGAAATCCGAGACTCAATAGGCGGCGATGGCGGGACTTCCAAGAAACAGCAGTGTGGTCCCCCTACGGGGAGTGGCTTGTGTCAATGCTATTGGCAAGACTTTTGCACAGTAGTAAAAGCGGACAGTGGATCGCTTCCAGAGTAATGAAGGGGATTGCTGCATCGAGGGATGGCGATCCTGAAGGGCATAGACAGGCCGGGATTCACCATATCTCAGACGGATTTACAAGGAGGTCACGATGCACCCTTACAAGGTTCTCACTGTACAGGCTTTTTGAGCGGTGTGAGCCCTGCCTGTGTGAGGGAAAGGGCAGCAGGTCTGCTAGAAAATCAAGTCACACTAATACCTTAAACCACTGTCCCAGTGTGGTGGCTGGGGGTTGTGTTGAAGAAGCAAGACATTTCCTATTATGAGGATCTCACTCAACATGCTTGCGTAGGTTCTTCAAGTATTGGGATGTCATCTACTTGTCGTGGAGAGCACAGTAATATGAGCCAGACTCCAAAGCTGCAACAGGAAACTGGAAGACGTCAAACCTTCTCGTCCTCGTTACTGTTGGTTTCAAGTTGAAAGCGTTGAAAGTCGCCCAGATTGCAGAGAATCGTTGGCAGTAGATGATGAAAATATAGTCATACGCAGGATGCGGGCGCAAGTTTGATTCACGTCGCAGGGAACAGCAAAGCTGTGAACTACTGATATATTATGTAGTTGAAGAGAAAGAGCAAGTTCGCAAAGATTATTGACAGCGGATCTAGAGGGGCATATCACAGTCCCTTTCCCTAGGCAATCTAGGGTGTAAAAGTTGCAGGCTGTGCAGATTGTGGAGAATGTAGCTGCAATGACAGGTCAGTCTGTGACCTTCGTGGTCATGGAGGCTTATATGTTCACGGGAAAGGCGTCAGATTGCTGAGAGGAATCCGAGGACTTTGCAAATGCGAGCGGTCGCCATGGAAGAAGGGAACAATCAATAATGCAGTGGCCTTGGCGGTACTGAACCTGCAAGAGAAGCCGACGACTACACAGGTGCAGAACGTTCGCAACTGTGGTGTCACGTCGTTGGCCAAAGTAACGGTACTGCAATGTAGATGGTGGCGCGGGGACTGAGGCAAACTGCACTGAGGCAGTGTTAGTGGCAACACTGCGACCATCGCAACAAAGGGAGCAGGTGGCGACACAAAGCCTTCAGTGAAGGTGGGGAAGGCAAGGGAGAAGGTAGCTGACCGCAGTTGCCTGGTGCAACGCAGAAGAAATTACTTGTGGGAGTAGCAGTGTTTTAAGTATAATGTTTTCGTTTATTGCGTGAGTTGTTTCAATGTATACCTATTTGGACGTTGGGGAAGTGGCCTTAATGTCGTATTTATCAGGTGATCCAGCGCGACGCAACTTCCGTGAGAATGACGGTTATTCTGGGGACCTTTGCTTCATCGACTGCAGAAGTAATGGCGAGGTTGTCAAATTGGCAAAAGACTCGTTGGCCACGGAAGTCACCGCAGGGTCACTGAGACGGAAGACGTCGCAACGGTGTAATCAGCTTACGGGCTCAACCGCGCAGCATTTGAAGCAGGCCTACAGTACGTCCAGGCGCACACTGCGCATTTCGCTAAGTGTAACACGTCATCTCCCAAGTGCCGTTCACTCCTCACACGTTGGACATTTTGTTTTATTTCTTTCTGCGTTTCCCTGTGAATGCTTCACACCCTACAAAGCAGAGTGTTTTAGTCCCATGGAATCTGCGGGAGGGTGTAACAGAGCACTTAAGTACTGGGCAAGAGATAGTATGTCGCAGATTTACTATAGACACTAGTCGTGCAGCAGGGCTGGCAAACTGTTCTCTTTGTAGGGGAATAGGTCCTCAATTAACATCTTCTGCACGAGGCTAGCCTGTGGTTAGTCTTCCTCACCATAACTTGATTACGTTGTATGATGGTTGAGGTCTCCAATGAAAGGATCTTGTGTCAGCATCAGTGCGAAGTCCTTCTTTAATGGAGACCTATCGTGAGACATGATGAGACACCGATCATCCACCCAAGGGAAGCTTGGAACCAGTAACACAAGAAGAACAAAACGAAGAGTGCGAGGGGGTTGGTAACAAGCCCCTGTCGTTCAGGTTTGAGTCCACTCCAATTCGCCGGATGACCGTGGTCAGGAGCAGCCAGCTGTCACCAATCAAGGGCACCATTGTGTACGACTTAATTTGTTTACACGCTGTGTACACAAATTAGCACTATTTTAAAAGATGGACGCTCATACTTTTTCAAAAGTTTTGTTTATCACTAGGCACTTTAGACTGTACATGTACATGTTCATTGGTTTGTAGTGAAGTATGAGCATCTCGAAAGAAGATACATGCATGATGGTGGTAGGGAGATACTACTATAAGCAAACAGCAACATAGCAAATGACAACGTACGTCTCACATCACAGTTTTCTCCGGTCCAGAAAAGCTGGCACTGGCAGGTGTAGGTGACCGGTCCGTGGGAACAGTTTCCATTTGCACATGGAGAGGGATCGCAATAATCCACTGCAATTACAAAAGAATGTTATATAATGATTATGATTGGTATGTGCAGCGTCCATATATTCAAGTTGAAATTTTCATCGGAATATTTAATCGTAAGTGTTGCAATTCAATTAAGCTATCTAATTCATAAAGTAAACTATATTTGAATTGAAATAATGAATAAAGATAATGGATTCAATCAAGCAAAGCGAGGCAAACAGCACAAACCGTCACAGTTGTCGCCATGCCAGCCTACTTCACAGTCACATGTGTGAAATCCAGCGTAGTTGTTGCATGTTCCATGGGCACAGGGAGAGGGGTCACAGTAGTTGACTGCAGGGAAAATACAGGTATTGAGTAGTAGTGGTACAAAAAATCAAATATAAGTGCCCTATAAAGGTTTTACATCTACAGACACTTAGGCCAGAAAGGTTTAGAAAGGTATAAAGCTTTTAAGTGTACACAATCCTTCCTTTATTTTAGGCAATAAAATAATCACACCTCCAACTTTTGGTGTTATTTATAACAGTATATAATAAATCACAGTAATTATGTATGGTGGTGGGTGTGTGTGAATATGTGGCTTTGTTGAATTGTATTTCTGATAGTGTCGGAGTGTTTATCTATGTCTAAGCACTTACCGGGGATATCACACTCCTCCCCAGTCCATCCCGCATGGCATGTACATCCATGTCCTGTGCCATCGACCAGATTATAACAATCACCATAGCCACAGAGAGCGCCGGATGACTCACAGAAATCGACTGTAAGAAAGCACATGAGTACATCACTAATGTGGTGCTATTGATGAGAGTTTCAAATAATCAACGCTGGCTTCACATACATGTATTATAGCACATTTTATAATAGATCCACTCACCTAATTCACAGTTATTGCCGGTATATCCTACAGGACAGTTACAAACGTATGAAAGTGGGTCAATACTATACAAGCACACGCCTCCATTCTGACAAGGATATGAAACACAGGGGTTCACTGAAATATGTTACAAATACACTAAACATTTGGTTGGTGTATGTCTAAAAATCATGCATAAATTTGAATGTTGGTTTAATATACATTGTAATTCATTTTTTGGGGTGTAAGTAATGGCAAAAAGGATTCTTGCGCCAAGCCCATAGAACTACTTATATGGCATAGCCTCTGCTGGGACTCTGTGCTCTTGGTTACTGAACAGGTAGCGTAATAGATGACATGGGTGACTTCCCGGCGATATTTACATCTGATGAGTCAGGAGTTTGTAGCCTACGCTTGGTAGACTTACTGTTACAAAACTTATACAAGACGGTGACACCAAATGTGAAGTTTGGAAGCCTCGTCATGTTTTGATTGTAATATTGAAAACAATATACAACGTATTGATAAATAATAAATGAGCCCTGGATCCCTAATGTTGTTTTGTGTAAACTCATCTTTGTTTATTCTCTCACCAAATTTAGATAAAGGGACAAAACATGACATGTCACATATACCCACCATGCAACCCATGAACTACCACATGCTGCTGATTATATGGATAATGTTAAACATTATGTACATGGGTATACATTTGAAAGTTTTTCATTCCAATAAATGCATTTGAAATAGTGGAATTAAATTGTGTATCTTCGTTCCCAATAGAACATTCTAGTAAAGGTCTTATGTCTTTCTATTAAAAAAAAATGATAGAAACAACCTACATTCCACATCGCAGTCCACACCCGTTATCCCTCGGTCACAATCACAGGTGTAAGTGTCGGGTCCATTCACACAATCTCCATACATGCAGGGAGAAGAGGAGCAGTGGTCCACTGAAAGAGATGAACAGCCATTAGCATAGACCTTTATTTGTGCACACACTATTTTGCACTTTTATTTATTAAGTCCCTTTATCTCTCTCCGACAGTGGAATGCTTTCAAGAATTACCTGAAATGTGCAAAGATTTGATTCCCTTTTCAATATAACTTCTCATTAAGAACACCTGCCTGGTCTATATAGAGATTCTACTACTGTTGAAAGTGAATACCAACCCACCTGCACCGCAATCTGTATCGGTCCAGCCAGTTTGACATACACACATGTAAGTAGATGCATCTGAGTAACAAGCACCGGAGTTCAGGCATGGGGCAGAATCACATGGGGCCGGGGCCGCTGGAATGATGGAGATAAAAAAGATCGCACTGACTTATTCTGAAATACATTTCTTTTTTTTAACCAAAAGAAAACCAACGGTCTTTAAAATATGTTTATATATAGAATCCTTAATGTAATGACGTGGTCACAATTAAAGAATAGCTTTAAAGTTAAACATCAATATAATAGAAGTAAAACCACTGTGGAAGCAATCGTTTAAATTTAATGAAAAGTTTATTATTCCAGAGCTGAGGAAGTATGCCAAGTGTGTATCGAATGTATTTGGTGAATTTACAACTAGGTTGATTACTTTATTTTTGGTTAAATTGTAATGTTGGCTTTGCAAAGTAGCTAATATTGTTTTGCACATTGTAGTCCTTAACAAAAATGTTTGAAAAATAGATGAATCATTTTTGGAATACGAAGATAATACGAAGATAATAGCAATTTGTATTCCAATATATATAAACAGTTATTTTCATCTAGCTTTAATAGCATGGAATGCATGTTCTACTATTTTTATGAAAACAGGATTCTATTTCATGGTGAATAGCTGCACACATAGGTATTAACAGTTGAATTGTATGTACTTAATATTATTTTAATACCAACTTACAAAGATTCCAATGGTTAATATTTTTTCTTTACTTTCCCTCAACTGTGCAAGGAGTAAAAACATTAAAACCCAACTATATATGTATATAAAAATGTTTCTATTTGACATATAGCCTAAATGATTAAAGCACTATTTACACATCTGCGCATCAAACATATGTAAAAAAAAAACACGACTGCACTTACGCTGAGACATTACATGATTGCCACAATAGGCAAGAATCACCACCAACAATATCCATGGCATTATGCTCTTATTTTGACAATTCCAGCTTAAAACTTCGGTTGCTGCCAGCATTGAAGATACTGATTTGGAGAACAACCTTTACAAGCTATATGTCTTGTGTTAGTTGGAATGGCAGACTGTGCAGTGAGCAAATCTAACTGCTCATAAATTTAGTCTAAACATGTTAAACATTATGCAGTTAACTCAACTCCTACAATTGTATATATTTGTATATATATTTTTTTCAAAGGGTTTTGCACAACATACCAATCTTATGACAATGCACGGTCCTTGCTGATGGTAATACATAGTATAAAACCCTTTCTACATAAAATATAGATAACCAGATTAAGGGAATCATCAAATATTACAAGGGGAGCGGGTCGGTTTCCAGGTCTTGCAGAACATATTTTTCTTTGTGGAACTGGATTCATCATTTCCTGAGCAACAAGTATGTCAATATACTGGCTTTATCACCCTTAAGTGGGCAAAATGTAAGTAAAAAGACAAAGTCAATGTAGTTGAATGTGTCGTTAGAACAATTCAAAGCCAAATCCAAACCAAAATTAAGAAAGTGGTCCTTCTATATTTAAGGAAGTGGCTAGGGAGCCAACGTACCACTGTGGGTAGGCTAGGGAGCCGAAATGTTTCGGCTCCCTAGCCTACTCATAACCAATCTATTATGAATGCTTGTCTGAAAATAGAAATAACTTACTTTATAATATTGTGATATGAAAAATTTATACACAAGCATGTTTCCGAGTCAGTGCGCATGCTGAATAGTTCAAATGGCTAAGTCATGTGACCACTGCTGAGTCGCCAGTAAAAAGCAAGCGATGTAAACATAGATACGCCGATTTGAATGAAAAAAAGGCAAGAATTATGTGATGCCGGTCAGATAATATAAATAAACTTGCAAGAGAATATTTTTTCATTCATCTGGCCCTTCCACTCCGCATCGGCGCAAAACTAAAACTAGGGACCAAAGTTTTGTTGCCTAATGGGACAATAAACACCAAAATTAAATCAAACTTTTCTTATATTTTTTTCATCAGCCCAACTATTTCATAAAATTAATTTTTTAAAAGCTCATAATTTGCTTGCCAATAGATGGCAGCACATGTATCGATGACATCACAAGATGAAGCCCAGAATATAAACAAAGGTTTATACTGGAGACTGTTTTTGACTATTTAAATTGACAATGTTTCTCAAAGATTTCTTAAATGTTATGCTATAGAATAGATGATGAATAAATGGGTCAGGCATTTAACAACTGTGGCAAATATGGATCTAAACTTGTGTATACTATAGAGTCTATAACTGTTGTCAGAACTGTAGGTCATATTATTGCATACTGATCTGAGAGTCATATCTATGACAGGGTTATCTGCTTGATCATAGTTTATATTCAATGTTTTTTAAACATTTGATAAGGAATTGTACATTTTTGGAAGTCATTTTTACATCCCAGGGTGTGCACATATAGCTGTAGATCAACCTACTCACATAGTCCTTCTACTGAGTACAAGTAGGGGTTGATTGGACCAATATTCTTACGAGATTTTGGGATATATTCTATGAATAGTGAATAGAATCTGGCCTACAGTTCATTAATACAGTGATGCATTGTCACGTGCTGCCACCTAGTGACAGAAGGAAGTCTCACAAAATGGGGAAATTGCCAGAAAATATTAAGACAGTAAGTTGAAATAATGATTTTTACAAAATTAGTCCATCAATGTATATAAAAAGAAATCCAATGAATCCATAAATGATATGACATCATAACTTTGAACCCTTTTCTTAGGATTTTATTAAACTTTGATTTTCTCACTCATTATTGCTTCAATTCTTACAAATTACACCTTATTTTGTAGATAATTATCTAATCTAATGGCACAACATGTTTTGAATTGTATAGATTGATGAAAAAATTTAATAAAGCAATTAATGAAAACAACTTTGCCTGTGAAGCATATAACTGATAGTAAAACATCGAAATGACCAAAATCACTTTTTTAGTTACAAAATTTGTATATTTATCAAGAAAACTCTGCCTCAATTTTTTTATATTTTCCTATTTATCATTTTACATGCATTTTAAGTTTTAAAACCACCTATTTTCCGAATTTTCTGGCAAAATCAATACAAAAACGTTCATAATTCATCAACGAAAAAAAAAAATCAAAATCCCTAGTAAGGTTTTCTTCAGAATGCATATATCTTCAAATATATACACGTTTGTGAAAATTTGATTTCATGGTTAAGGAAATATAAAAAAAAAATCATCCACTATGCAAACTTAGTTTTGAGAAAATGGGCTTTAAACATGGCCTATCAATATACATTGATAGTAATTGATGTCTATAAAATGTATCATATAAGAAAACTATTGATGATAACAGGTTCATTTTAAAAAGATGTTGTTCTTTATCATTTATAGCATACAAAACATTGAAAATGTAAAATTTGATTTTTAGCCCATATAACCTTATAATCCTGCAAAGAATGAGTCATTGTTTTTCACTCCAGCTTGGTCTTTACAAAATGCGTTGTAATGGGAAAACTATTGAAGATAAAAGGTTCATTTCAAAACATGTTGTTCTTCATAGTTTACAGTATAATAAATATTAAAAAGCTGAAAATATAATATTTTTCCCTTAAAGAGTTCACAGTACCCTAAATAGTATATATATATGATAATGTTTTTGTTTTTGTTTTTTGTGAATCACATGCAACTGCATCAATGGATTTGATCTTCAGTTGAAAGTGGTGTATAATAAATGGAAGAGAGAAAGAACTATTCGTTCTTTCTTTCATTATTATTTTTTCTCAAAAGAATATCAAATCCATTGATGCAGTTGCCTTTAATGTGAATATTAGTAGAGTTTGAATAGCTATGCAGAGAGCCAAAGAGTGAGACTATAACATATCATAAATTATAATTATCAAAGGGTCATAGCTTCAAAATAAAATACCTCTTGAAGCTTTATTGTCATTATCTTGTTGTTGCTATAATACCCCTATTTCACCGCCAGACGAGCACAGCAGATTTGTGTCAATTGCCTGAAAACTGACCTACTTTCCATTGGGGGCGGGGGCGGTACTCGCCTCACACTTGTCTCAAACTCCCCTGAAACCAACCCTGCCCCATCCCCCTAGTGTGGGGCGAGTGTGAGGGAGTAGAGAAAAAGCAGAGACAAGAGGTTGTGTGATTAGCGACAAGTACTCCAAAAGACCAAAAGAGGGCTGGGGTGCATAAAGAACAACCGAAAATCGCTGAAATTGCGGCACGATGGTCGCCTAATAAACAACCGATATTGCCATGAACGACTTTGTTATAATTACGAGAAATGGGTGTGCATAAAGGTTTTCGTTCATGTAGTATTTAATTCAGTATCTTTTCAGTATTTAGACGATAATGTTTGCACTGGAAGTGGGGCCATATCGTTCAAAACGATCGTAAACAGATCTAAACATACCATCGTTCTTGTGAGATATTTATGCAAAGAGACTGGACAAGTCAATTTGTACTTGTAGGGCTCTCCAATAAGGCTAAATGTGACACGGTAACACAGTAATACTTCAGCAGTTTTTACCTGTGATATTGAACATTTGAAGAAAAATTCAATGTGCATAAAACATGCTAAAACTTCTACTGCATGGACATCATTTTAAAAAAAAGTGACTGAAGCACATTGTTAAAACTGTTTAAAAATATATACATGGGTCGTGGCACTTATTTTTAGAACCCCACACAGACATCGTTTTTGAGAACGTAACGAAATAGCGGGAGCTTTTGGCGAGATCCATTTGACGAGCGTTTTTGAGGGGCGTGACGATCGTCGTTATCGTTTAAAAAGTTTTGTGCACCTCATATGCATCGTTAAGGTACTGTAACGGCGACGATATGACCCTAACGATATCGTAATAGTTTTATGCACCCCAGTTGCAAAAAAGATCCCACGATAACGGTATTAGTTTTGCGATAACGATGTACGATACGATATACGATAACGTTCCTCCTAGCCTGTTGCATAACGCAAATCGCCGTCTCAGTACCCATCGCCTCCGTTGGCTGACTGAACGATACGTCGATAGTATGATAAGTACATGTAAGCTTCATATCAGATTCAACAGCAAACTTTTTGTAGTGTGTGATAAAGGCCCATCGGTTGAACACGTACACTGCTTTAAAAAATCTCATATTATTGACTTGCAAACTGTTTTAGACTGCCTCTTACCACCAATCACGTAATACAAATCCATTATCAATGGTCAATTTGAAGTCAATATCGTGTTATTATTTCCTCCTCATCATTATAGGCATCAAGTGGGTTTGTATGGTCTCTGAATACCCCGTTCTTCCTAATACTAGTATTACCCGGCTCATCAAGATGTTCTATTAAATTCAGTGCAAAATACAGTGTCATCGCGAACAGTTTAAATTGTTTAATACCTTTTCGTAACATGAGTACGGCCAAAGACCCATCGTCACGATTTAGAGCCAGAAAATTTTCAAACCAAATCGTTCAAGGTTTATCGTAGAAATCTGATCGCTCTCGCTGGACAAAACATGTTTGTGCAACACGATGAACGTCTAGTACTGTTATCGTGTGGAGCAATTTATGCCTAAACGATGTACACTGTTACGTGATACCTACTTTAGGTGCAACTGGCGATTTTGGGCAGCCAGCATGAATCATCCAACAAAAAAAGGGTTCAATTGTATCTCAAGTTTAAATCGTCCCAGATGGTCTTTTTTCCTCCCTCAATCAGGCCTTCTCGCCTATTCTCTTGTGCAATCCGCCTAATTTAGCTGCGCCTATACTTACTTACCATATACAAAACTTCAATTCGCATTATGCTGGCCCCGATTATTTTCTCTAATAATCTCTAATCGTCTTCAGGCTGATATTTCAAGATGGGTGAGAACGAGCGAGAACGATTGAACATTAGTGGGTTTCTATGGCCGAGTGGATAGGGGGTTGGGCTAGTGACCGAAGTGTAGTGAGTTGATTGCCAGTCAAGTGTGGTGGTGGGTGTTGAGCAAACTTATGGTTAAACAGTTCTTACACTGTTACGTGGATTTGTACAGCTGACTGAGAGGATTTTTGGTCCAAGTGCTCTTTCAGGCGGGTTTCCAGGTTTCTGCCCGTTTCCCCTATGTACGTCTCCTTGCAGCTGGGACAAGAGATGTTGTATATAATCCCACACGTCTTGGGATCATTCTTGTCTTTGGGGCGAACTGACGTCAGACCAGAAGAAGTCACTTCTGTTGACGGTCCCGCGATGGTGACTGCAACGTTAAGTCCGTGTAAAAAAGTAAGTAGTAGTGTCACCAAATATCAATCAAATGGATATTCCTACTACTAAAACAGTCTACAGAAAGACACTTCAAAGATGCTAAACCAAACCACTTATATCTCCGCCACCTGTCAACATATCTGGAATGATGAACCGTCAAAATAGCATCTACTCATTCTACTCTTCAAGCTTTTCTATAGGCGGTGCCCGTCTAACCACCATACACCCTAATATGAAGACAATTGTGATTCTCGAGATAGTTTGCATAATACTGAGTTTACATTCGATATTATACGACAACCAAGTCATTTCGGGAGTGTGGTCATAGAATAGATTACCTTTTTCTTTTAAAACCAGTATACAGTATATTATAAATATGTTTGAACCAAAGCTAATTTATTATAATTTTCTCTTGAATGTCAAAGATCTGGTAAATAATTTGGTTTCTGAGGAGGACATTTATTGTCGGAAAGTTAAAGTTTAACTGTTAAACTTATACTTTGGAACAGTTTTGAAATAATCGTAGAAAGAGATGTATCTGTTTTGAACAAAAAATTGGAAGGGGGGGTAGGAGTGGTCTAAAAAATAACTGGGAATGGATGAAATGAGTAGTGAATCTGTGGACTGGGGGTCCGGAGCATGACCTCCCCCTCCCCACACGCATGATATTTCAAGTGCATTGTGTGTGTTTTTGCGTTATCTATCATATTGAAAATATTTTCCGAAACAATTTTATTGCTATTCTGCTATTTATTTTCAATATACAAATACATGCATATTGATACCACTCTATTGAGGACACACCCTTGAATAATGTTCTCTGATTGGCTGAGATTCAAACTCAGCCAGGCATAATTTCTCCATAAATACCCGGGTGAATATTGCCCTCTAGACGCATCCTTTGTTGATGCTTGATGTCTTTAAGGCAGAAGGAAAGTTGTTAAATAAATGGATACTGTTGTTGTCACAGTACAACAAAGACTGTGGCAACTTATAGTTAAATCTCCTCACTTACTCTTACAGTATTAGAGTACGGGGAATTATACTCCTTCAAGCCGTGCTGTGCAACCAACAATGAACTGTAGTCAATTTGTACCATTTTTCATCAAATAAAACTATTTACAAGGTTCATCTTGACACAACACAAAAAGATCTTACATTGATTGAGAGTTTCAACAACTACTGTTGCCATTTTTAAAATCTCTCTGCGCATGATAGGTCAATCTGCACGACTTCCGATACTGAAACTCGGGTCGTACACATGAGAGAGTTGAAAGCCCCCTCGTCCCTGCTCATGACTTGTCTCTGTCCTCGTATTAGTCCAGTAAATAAAAAATAAATTTCACTTTAGGTTGGAAAAAAATTGGAACAAAGTATATTCAACTGGAATAGCTTCTTTGAAGGATTCTTATGCCAGGAAAAAAAAAATCCCCTAAAATCCCTCCATGGGAAAACCTCATTTTGGGGTAAAATCCAAGATAGCCGCCAATTTGTGAGTAGGATGTATAAATGACCATAAATCCTAAGCTACCTAACATAAAACCATGTATTTGGGTATCACTTCCCTACTAAACTGATTTAGTACTAAACTTAACTCATTTAGTGATATCTTCAAGGTCATCAGAGGTCAAGGTCACAAATGAGGTTTTCCCATGGAGGGATTCATGGGGATTTTTTTTCTGGCATCAGAGCCCTAAAAGGGACTGATTCCAGCTGAGAATGCTTTGTTCCAATTTTTTTCCAACCTAAGTCTTTCGTTGCTTGGACTAATAAATCAAAATAGTGGCGTGACCACTTTTTTTCTCTCCAACCAACCTTTAACCATTGTAGGAATTGACCACGAGATTGGAGTGTCAATCGTGAAATTGAGCATGCTGACGTCTGATTTACCCGAACGAAGTGAGTCGATTGACACGACAATCAAGTGGTCAATCACCATTCTATCATGACTAAAATCCATTTTATTTTAAATAAATCATATTATAACATTCTCATTGCAAGTCAATTTCATTTGTTTTGAGCGCGCGGAGACCACTACTATGGCGTTAGTCTAAACTTCTGCTCTCCGCTACACGGAACACGCCTTGCGACGTCAGCGGCTGTATTGATAATGTGAGGAGTTTAGACTAGCGCCGTCCGCTCGCTCTGGAGCATGTTTTCCATCGCAAAATGGAGCATGCTGATTGACCAATCAGCGTGGGTTATTGGCGGAGATTTTTGCACGAAATGATAGAATGCACAATATTGAACGATGTTAAACAATTAAACAATAATAAAACATTACATTGCTATACTGTCACAGACACATGGGTCTACATTTCTTTACATAGCTGTAATAACCCTGCATGTAATTTTGTGACAGGCAGTACGTATAAGACAGCTGCCAGAAATTGAATTCCTTACTTGGGTAGGACATTTGCAAATTAAATTGTGCGCAAACATTTCTAGTTTTACTGTATATTAAAAGATAAATTAAGTGATTAATTCAAGCATTTTATCATCACAGCTGATTACTCTTTACATATTTTACTAATGTCGCACCAGAAATATTGCAAACAATATAATGTGATGGCATGAACATTTTGTATCGTTGCATAATTCCAATAGTTACGTTTGTATGCCTATAAGACTCCTTCAAGTAAATTGTACTTAGCTTGAAACTTTGAACACCATAAAAAGCAGACTAGGTTCATGACATAGTGAGCTAAAGTTGACACGTCTGTGAAAAATATACACTAAACATTGTTTTCTACGATGCAGAAAAGTCAGAACATACCAAAGTAAAGACCATTGAAATCAAAATGAAATTCCAATGTAAGTTCATATCTATGTAAAATTCTACTCCCTAAATATTGGCAATGTTTAATTCTAAAAACCTGGACATTTGGGTGGTATGTCTAAGGACAGGGTAAATTAGATTTCGTTAATCTATCAATAATCAAGTGTCAAGTCTGCCCATATATCATCAATTGCTAATATAAATATATCTACAATGTAGTTTAATGAGCGATGTAAGCAAAAATATTTCTTATTTACATAACGTATTTAAAATATAAAGAATACTTGTAAACCTAGGACACCAATCGCACAATTTGGATATACACACAATTCGGCTGTTGTTTCAAATACTATGACAATTACGTCATGTGTTCAAATCTCAAAGACAAGATATTTTCATTATTAGAACCGGGGGAAAGTCTTGTATTCACATTAATGTAGCTGTGGATAATTAATAGTGTGATAAAATAAAAATGTTTAAAACGCAGCCAAATTGTGTGTATGGCCAAATGGTACGATTGGTAGTCTAGGTCATAATGATATGACACATTCAATTGTTTCTGA
>CM032662.1:43466060-43499501 GCA_019095985.1 Streblospio benedicti | reverse complement strand
AGCCTAACAGTACATGAGACAAATAAATCAGGTTTTACCCTGGTTACTGACCAATGAACACAGTGAACTCTGTCACAAAAGAAAAGAACAACATAGTTGACACAATTAGTGGGAGCTTAACAGTACGTGAGACAAACTAAGAGGATCATCATTTCTGTTGATAATTACATCACCCTAATCTGTACCACCAGTTGTTGCTCTGATACTTAACAATAACAAACGTGTGCTTATATACATAGTATTGATTACATGCAGTAACCGATTAAGGAGGCGGGCTGACTGGGCTATAGCCTGGGGCCCCCTCCATTTGGGGGGCTCCCAGATTTTGGAAAAATTTTACGCGCGCAATATTTTACACAAAAGCCCCAAATAATAAAACGACCCTCATCAAAATTTGGGGCCCCTACTTACGTTTAAACTAGTACACATTCTAACGCCCTAAATAATATGAGGTCCCTAGTACATTTGTTTTGTACCCCAGATAATGCAACACAGATTGCATTTTAAATCTTTAACATAAAAGCACCAAATCAAGAGGCCCCTAACATATATTTGCCAATGAAAGGGGGACTCTGGGGCCCCAACTTGCATTCAAAGTGGCACACACCTAAGTGCTCAGAACTTATGGGGGCCCTGGTGCATTTCTTTTGGGCCCAAGATATTGCAACAGGCATGTTTACATTTCAAATGTTTGACGTAAATGCACCAAATCAAAAGGCCCCTAACATATATTTTCCAATGAAATGAGGGATCTGGGGCCCCAACTTACATTTAAACTGGCACACACCCAAGTGCTCAAAACTTATGGGGGCCCTGGTGCATTTCTTTGGGGTCCCAGATATTGCTACACGGATTACATTTCAAATGTTTGACGTAAAGCACCAAATCAAGAGGCCCCTAACATATATTTGCCAATGAAATGATCTGGAGCCCCAACTTACATTTAAACATGCATACACCCAAATGCTCTAAATAAATTGGGCCTTTGGTAAATTTCTTTTGGGCCCCAGATATTGCCACAGTCCGTTTTTTCTATGTGACAGTGACTTAGCATTTAAGTTGTAATCCCGCAGTTTAGAAAAACCAGCAACTTTATTGACCACACTTAAACCTATTCAAACAAAGAACCTTTAAACAAAGAATTCCTTTGTGTGTAAACTTGTACTGAATTCAATTAAGTTCCAATGCTTATATAAGACAGAAATGCTTAATGATTGGTAATATGTTATTATAACTGTGCATTTGATGTTATTTAAACAATTTGGTCACTATTTTAAGTAATGAGAGGATTTCTATTCTAGAATATTTTATCAATGATTATCATAATTTTCACCTGTGTAATTTAGTGTGTACCATGGTTGATAAAATGTTGGTTTGTTTTGTCTTGTTTGAAAGTACTGTCTTTATTTAGGGTCCAGTAACTAGTTATTCTTTTTATTCTATATGACCTTTGTAATTTAGTGTGTACCATGGTTGATGAAGTACTGGTTTCCTTTGTCTTGTACAAGAAAGTACTGTCTTTGTTTAAGGTCAAGTAAATAATGTTATTCTTTGTTATATGACCTTTGCTCTGTTGTCCCTCATTATAAATGCCAGTTACATTGAGTGGTGCAGCCAAAGTGCAGGTTTACAAATCACATGTACCATAGAATGAAGAACATATAAATCAATTTTATTCAGGCAAATACAATAATCAGGTACAGTTGCGGTAAGAAGGGTAGACATAAATCCACGGTGATGGCGGCACCTTGCCCTTTAAAAAAATGATTTTAGTAGCGGCCTTTTTTCCATGAAACTGACGAAACAAATGCACATAATAGTCTATATGCCATTATTTTGTTAGCTTTATTGCAACGCATAGCATTTCACATAAACATCAGATACGCTGAAGATCCTCCAAATGAGTGACCTGTGGGCATACACCATGACACATTGGAAGATAACCTATGTATGGGGAATAAGCCTAGAGATTGCAGAGTAACCTCTCCTGATGATCTTGTACATCAATGAGCAATAATTTATTTCTCTTACAGGAGGTCTGCAGAATTTACGATTCCTTAACATCTCCAACACAGACATCATGAGTTTTTGCCCCAATATTAACACAGGTAATCATGGTCTGCACGTGAAAATTTTACTTCAATTCAATGAAAATATAGTTCTTGGTTATTTTATCACGTAGATCACAATAGTATCATACATGGGTTGACGTGATGATGATGATTGATGAGTCAAATACATCGATATTAAGTCATGTTGTTTTCTTTTGATAGAATGTTAGTGACCTAATACCCTGAACGTTCAAGCATCTGATATTGACCTGTTGTAATTGCCACAATCTTTGGATAAAACAGGTCCCTATTGGTTATTGTAGAACAACTAATGCAAAAATATAATTTGTGCGACTCTAAGCTCTACAACGTTGTGTATATTGCACTATTAAAAGGCTATTGTTCTAGAAGCTATGACACATAGTATCCCTAAATCATTATAATTGTGAAACCTATTCAAAATTAACGATGAAAACGTGGTTTAAACGACTCAGACATTTAATATGAGTACCTGCAACAGTTGAGATGATTGGAAGTATTTCAATACTCAAGTATAAAACGAGGTAAGCAAATAAAGCTGCAAATACTGTGCATGATGATCCATGATGTATTTGTTCACCTACAGCTGCAGACCACAATGTCATCACTGGTGTACGATGACACTAACTGTCCTGTCGACGGGGGGCGCAATGGGGACCAGTTGTTTTGAACACGGCTTCAACAGGTGTCGCGATGTTACCATAGGTAACACTGGATTGAGAATATTTTAAATTATTAGCCCTTGGTAAGAGCTGCTCAAAAAGTGAAACAACATACACATGTTGCCATTTCTCCTCTCACATTGCTGTAACCTGTATCTACGCGAAAACATCACCACAACCAAACATCAAAATGAAAATTTGAAATTACTAGAGAAACTATTACTAGTTTCATTGTACAAACACAAAAGTCCATTTGAGGATTTTTACCTTCCTTTCTTTTTTCAGGAAAGCGCTTTAAACACACAGAACAACTTCCCTATCCCGTGAGCCTCAAGTCCTCCCCGCTGCACTCTCGAAGCTTCAAGTCGTCTGGAATGGAGTGCAGCCTCCACTGCCTGGACACTCCCGGCTGCGTTGCCTACTACTGGCGCCCTCTCGAAGCGGGCAATTGCGTCATTGTGGCGCCGACCCTTGATTCTGAAATGACTCGAGCAGACACCACCGATGGTTGGAGGTACCACATAGTAATGTGATTGTCAATGTGGTGGAACTGTCACTGTTGAATTCGTCAAAACATGTCAGCGTTAGTTCTGTTGGGTTCCATATCTTGTGTGCGTGACACTCTGATTATTATGTAGTAAAATAGTTTTTAGAGATGCTTTTTAATTCTATGATCTTTGGGACACGTATGCTAAACTATGTCGTTAAGTAATTTCAGCTATAAACGTGTATGAGATTTTTTATGCTTTGAAAATGTACCTGTCTATATTCAGAGGTTGTAACTGTCGTAATAATGAATTAGTATGATTGCTCAGTTCATGAAGGCTGATAATGTTGATAGTGATGATGACTATATGACTGTTCAACCTATATTAACATCAAGATCAGGAGTGTATTAAATAAAAAAAAATGCTGATATGATCTGCAACTAATGAAATGCAAATGGTTGTACTAGTACTAATGTGACATATGTATGTGAACATTAAAGTTGTGCAATTTGTTGGCATTATTCTATGGTGCACTTTCGCTAACCACAGGTCACGGCCATCGCCCTGTCTTACTTTTCACATCTCCCACTGCCCCTAAGTCAAATCCAGGTCACCCCTAATCACTCCTCTGATAAGCCGACACTGGCAATGATCTCGCCCGCCGCCGCCTGTCTGACCACAATCCAGTCGCACCAAGTCACCCCTGGTCAAGGTCTTTTCCCCTGGCACCGGCCGGCCTCCCCTCGGCCCCCGCCACGGTCACATCCGGCGCCCTGATCTTCCCAATGTCGTCTGGACCCTCTCTTCCGCCAGCCGGCCGCGCCCGCGTAAAAATCCAGGCACCTCACTTCCGCCCAGCCTCGCCCTCTCTCCCCCCACTCGTTCAGCCGATTTCACAGAGCACACACGTGATTTCTTTTCCCACCCTCTTTCACACTCATTCCGCTTCCCTCCTCTCCTCTTCCTGAATAAGCTCGATTATGACAGTAGACTCTAAATCAAATAAGCGTAGTAGTAAATCCATACATCATGTACGTTAAAAATAACTCAGAAATGAACTTTAGTATGTATACTGTGAGTCATCTCTCACTTTACCTAGAATATTGTAGAATTAAAACCAACTACCATTAAACTATGTTGCCAACCCCCCGCGAAGTTCTTATTTCACTACTTCAACACATCACACTTACGTGCACTCAGGAATAATGATACAGTTTATATTTCTCATATAGTCTTCAACTAAAGTCAATAAAAGTGCTCTGTTGCATTCACTCTGAAATGAAGTTGGGGGGGGTGTTCAATGCACAAAATGTGGGCGGGGGAGGGGGTAAAATTGCAGTGTAAGCTAATGACACAAATCAGACTGTCCCCGTCCCCTCATGAATACTGAGAGCTCCCTTATATACAATGCACACTCATTTTGTTCTCTCTGTTCACGATTGCAAAAGAAATGTGATGATAATTATGTGCATTGGACTTCTATACTTTAAGTGGAGATTCTGATTCAGACATGCTCCTTGTAATCGTGTTGTATGGCTTTCTGTGAAATAAAAAATGATTAAACAAATCGTCAAAATGAAATTATGACAGAATGAGCAACTTTATTAGATTAAAATCAATTACATTTACAAATACTCCAAATGTTCAGGTATCCAACTAAAACATTATGAACTACACATCAAATATATTATGCTTTACCTGTGAAATAAGTGATTAAACAACCATTCAAAGAAACTTATGACAGAATGAGCTTCATCGTCCAGAGATTACGTTTTTTAGTGACAGTAGTTCAAAACTGCCACAAAAAAGCAATATTATTGACAAGGGTTTGTCACCACTTTTCCGCTTCATAGTTCGATTCTGGTTGGTCAAGAGCCATGGAAATATGTGTGCATCACTGCTTTGTGAAAGAAGAACGCTGTGAAGTTAAATAATTCTGTTAAAGTGGCGAGAAAAAAAGGCAATGGTATGTTTTAGTGGTGCATCACCCTATCTATGCACTTGTACTAACCTTTCCTGTGAGTTTGTTTGCTAACGCCACTCAAGGAGGCTAAGACAGCACTCGCCAAGCAAGCTAGTGTTCTCTCCACGCTAAAACCACACCATTACCGTCAGAGATTTGTAACAAACTTTCACCGAAGCATATCCTCATCAACAAATTCTGAAGATGTTTCAGATTTGCTGAACAGCTCGCCAGTGTATGTAAGCGTAAGGGAAAACGTCTTACAATGTTGTCAATTCTCGCAATTGTGTCGTAAGTTGTCCAAAGAATTCAAAAAGTAATCCATAACAGTTCACAAGTAATCAATAACAGTTCACAAGTAATCCATAATAGTTCACAAGTAATCCGTAACAGTTGAAAAGGTTTGACGGATTGGAGGTGTGACAAGTAGCTTATATCAGTAACAAGTGTCACGAGTCGGACGGACAGGTGTAGGTCAGAAGTTGTCTATAAGAGTTTTCAAGTTATCTGTAACAATTCACAAGTAATCTGTAAATGTTGACAAGATTTACGGATTGGAGTGGTGACAAGTAGCCTACATCAGTAACAAGTGTCACAAGTCGGACGGACATTTTTACGTCAGAAGTTGTCCATAAGTGTTCACAAGATTTACGGACTGGATTCGTGACAAGAACCGGTATCAGTTTCAAAAAAAAAAAAATGTTAAAACCGTTATCCGAAAGAGGTGACAAGACGGACAAAGAAGGTGACAACGTCAACGTGAGAAGCTTATCGGACAATCCGTCTTGTGAGATGGCTGTTCTGTACTGATACGAAGGTGACAATCTCCCAGATCCTTGTCACCGAGGCCGTTTGACAAGTGACAAGGGACCTCAAGGCTGTACGCCCGTAAATTTAGTTTGTCCATTCTAACTGCACACACGATACCTACAGTGTCATTTGATATATACACGTCTTTTTACGTGTATCCATTGATACAGTCCATATTTACCCGAATTTCAGTAAGCGCATTGTGAACAAGCCCTATTTGATTCTACACCAAAATCACGCGTTCTATACGCTTTATGAAGATTGGCTAGGAAAGTTATGGGGGGTAAAGGTATGTCAGCGTCAAGCACACGTTGTAAACATCCAGACGAACAGGTGCTTTTAAGTTACGAACAACTTATGACCCGTAAAATTGTATCGTGACATGACAACCAAGACCAACGGACATTGTTGGTGTAAACATATTTTATTTCAAAAATGGAAAAGGATTCAGCATGGCCAAATGCAACTTGATCCGTCTCCACAACCAACTAGCCCTGAAAATGGATGGCGCCGGAGCGTCAGGCCTATACCGTTCCGTCGCGGCAGAGTCTGTAGCGTGTGACGCCGCGACGAGTAGGAGGGCCGTTGCGGTGTGCGCGGAAGGCTTGGTCATCAGCCTGGCTGGTACCGCAGCAGATGCAGATCTTGGTGGTAGTAGCACATATTCAAACGAGATCTTTGAAGACTTAAAGTGGAGAAGGGTTCCATGTGAACAGCTGTTGAACATGGGACAGTCGGTCCTAAGAGATAGGCGAACGGCTTTCCGAAGTGGCAATCAACGGATATTGTTGTTCGCTTCTAAAAAATGTTGCACACGATTGTTTTATTTGCCAGTAGGTGGTGTTCTTCATGTGTCTAATTGTCATTTCTCACCTTTGTTAAATCTTATATTTGTTTCGTATTTACTTTATATTTATCAATTTAGAATAAAATTAGACTATACTCCTCTCTGGATTTCATGTCTGAAACTCGTGTTCTATTTGGACTTTGACCTGATGTCTGATATGCAGGGTAACGTAACCACTAATCGGCCCTCTCAGAAATCGACCCCTGTAGTGAGAAATCTACCGGTAATTCAATTTACGGTAGAAATGCACGTTATTTGAATTGGGGGGGGGGGAAGAGTTTTCAGTGAAATCAAAGCTCACAATTATATTCACAGTATCATCTGCCTAGGCAATTGAATGTTTTACAGGAATTTACAGACTGTATCCTCTCTTCACAATATCTGTATTACATTCTATTCATAACGTCCCCTAATCACAATAGTTTTTATTAAGTCATCTATACACAATGTCCTCTTGTCACTATTGTCCTCTTATTTCTACATCTCTTACTCACAATATCATATGTTATCATCATTTGCTACTCACAACATCCTCTTTGTATAATGTCCTCTGCTTGGGGCCTTAGCTTCACTTCGGCTGCTAGTTTCCCAGGAAGTCCGAGTCCCTGGTAGGCCTCATCAGACTTGACAGGCATGTGGCCCCTGATGGCCACGATGCACAGAGCTTTGAGAGAAAGCACCAAAAGCTGGTCTGGTTGAGGAGTGTCTAACATGGAGGGGTCTGCCCCATGCTGCAATAGAACTGGCACCAGCTCCCATCTTTTCTCTCTCACTGCCTCATGGATTGCTGTGTAACCAGCTCTAGCCTGCAAGTTGATGTTGTCAGCAGAAATTAGCTGGGTGAGGATATCTGTTGTGGCACCATGGTATGCAGCCTCGTGTAAAACGGTCCGATTCCACAGATAATCATACAGGTTTATATCGGCCCCGTACTGCAGTAGAAATGGCACCAGCTCCCATCTTTTCTTTTTGACTGCCCCATGGAGTGCTGTATTACCATCTCTAGCCTGCATGTTGATAGTGTGAGGAGAAATGAGCTGGGTGATGATGTCCGCTGGAGCGCCATGACATGAAGCTAAAAATAATGGGCTTTGCTTCATAGCATCACACAGGTTGATATCAGCCCCGTGCTGCAGTAGAACTGGCACCAGATCCCATCTTTTCTCCAACACTGTTTCCTGAAGGGCTGTATCGCCATCTTTAGCCTGCATGTTGATGTTGCAAGGGGAAATAAGCTGTAAGATTATGTCCGCTGGGGCATGATGACGGCAAGCCAAAAGTAATGGGGTTTGCTTCAAGCGATTACAAAGGTTGACATCAGCGCCTCGTTGCAGTAGGATTGGCACCAACTTGCACCCTTTCCTTCCCAATGCCAAATGGAGTGGTGTGTGGCCATGTTTACCTTCCATGTTAATGTTGTGAGGAGAAATCAGCTGGGTGACAATGTCGGCTGGGGCACCGTGACGTGCAGCCAAATGTAATGGGCTTTGTTTCATAGTATCACACAGGTTAACATCAGCCCCAAACTGCAGCAGAACAGGGACCAATTCCCATCTCTTCTTTCTCATCACCTCAATGAGTGCAGCATTGCCATCTTTATTCTGCATGTTGATATTGTGAGGAGACACCAGCAGGTTGATGACGTCTGCTGGGGCATTATGAATGATAGCATTATGAAAAAGATCACAATTCTCAGTCAAAAGTTGGTGAACTGATTCTCTATCACGATTCAATATACCAGATACTTTTGCCCACCGTTGATTTTCAATGGCTAACTCTATTTCTATGCAGATCTTCTCCATGTTATTGTTACTTCTTCACAATGATATCCTCATTTTAAGTCAAACCTTTTCTATTCTATTATACCATTCTAATACTTGTATATTCACTACTAGCAAAAGTGTTAATACCCTCTTGGAAAAGAATATTTTATATCCTAGTTAACCTGGTAACCTTCCATTAACCAGTATGTGTTGATCATAACGAAATGCAGTAAACTACAAATTAAAGCTGGCCTTATGACAACTTTGATCTTTCTCAAGTTGATCATACATGTACATATTGATTAGGTGGATCAAGCGCCGCAACTAACCTTTCTGTGGTGGATCCATTTGACAAGTGTAGACTATAGACTATGTAAACAGATATTCAGCTTTTGTCCTTGGTTTACTATTTTAATTCATTTGTTAACCCAAAACTATCACAAATCATAATGGCCCCGTGCTTGTTAGTCATCCATTAATGTGACTTTTCATCAATAAGGTGAGCTTATATATATAATTAAGTTTCCACGTAGCTAGTGACCTAGTTTCAACAAAACATTATAAGTACCCTGAAAGGGTGGCCGACATGGAGGATCAAAGTCACGACAGTCCACAACAATGTGATCATTAGCCCTACGGGTCTGTCTGCCCACAAGATGACACGGAGTAGTTAGTGTGACATGGAGTAGTTCCCATGGCAGATCCAGGTTTTTGGAAGTTATTTAAGGGGGGTGCACTTAAGGGATTTCATGTGCTTGGTACGCTCCGCCGATGGCGGAGATGCCAAAAACCCCACGTAAATGAAGCATTTTGGTGGCAAAAGGGAGGGGGCCGCCCCCTGCGATAAAAACATTGGATCTATGTAGTTCCACCTCGGTGATTCAGTGGGTGGGAATGGCTGGCAGCGTGGCCGGCGTCCGCATTGTACACCATCCCACAGTTGAAGGTCGTGCTGCTGTTACTATGCCGGAGTTACGTTTTGCCCGGGGCGACCTTGTGTCTGGATCCACGAGCTTGCTCCCATCTGAATGGGCCGAGTTTTGCCAGAGCCAGAACTGGAGACATTAGACAACGCAGACTCAGCGGAAAGCGTGGAGAATGATGGGCCGCCTATAGACCACGCTCGAGGAGTAAGTCATGTACGAAACCGGGTTTTTGTGCGTGTGTCATATGATTTACTTTACCAGGATTTGTTCTTGGGGTGTATCACAGCTCGCTCTTTGGGCTTGCTGTGATACGCCCCAAGAACCCACCTGCGACAAGTAGTGTTAAATATAATTGTAACATTGCATTATCTGGGTAATTGACATTTCATATTTATATTTGCCATAGAGAAGGACCATGAAGGCTCACACGGGTGAACGCTAATGGCCGTATCCTTTGCTAAATTATGTATGTGCCTGTGTGCGATAACTGCCGCAGGCGGCTGAATACTGATAGGGTGTGTGGTAATGGCCGGTTTCGGACAGTGGCCAAAGAATAGCTACTTGATATGTGCCCTGACTTTGAGGGAGGCAGAGGACTTCGCATATCCCCTACACATTCGGCTTGACTCCACCAGACTACGTGACAGGTAGGTTACGACCACAGGTCCACCCTAGAAGATTGCGGATACAGGTAGTAAAAGGGACCGTCTTAACGATCTAAACTTTCTCACAAACTTTCCACACTGAAAGAATACACAACCGATGTGAAGTACTAAAATGTCTAAACCTTCACAAGACCTGCTGAAAAAGTCTGAAAGTTCTGTATGTACTCAATCAAAGTGTGACGTTAATGGCCACTTCTGCATTAGCAGTAAACACTGATGACATACATATATAGATACCAGCAGCTGGTGAGAACACGCTTTGCCGAGGCGTAAATTGCTTCACTATATTGATCCCACTATACACATCATCAGCACCATCCATGTACTACACGGTCATCAATCACATCAATCATTCGACTATGAGATTTAAATCACATTTTAATCAGAAATTAATGTAATTGGCGAATTTTGTATTGGCGAATTTTGTATAGGTAGTTTTATGATGTGTAGTGAATGAATTGACTGAATAGCCAGCATAAGACATGATCTAGGATTAATGACTTTAATTTTTTACACCATGAGTTGTTGATGATTGGCGCTTAGATCGTGTTACTCGGCCTGCCATGTACTTATGCTGATGAGTTTTACATCTGCTGTTTACTACAAACTCTCAGAGTTTTTGCCGTTAATAAGTTATTAAGTTATATCAAACTATGACTTACTCCTGCATGCCTGCTGCACAGGGTTATTGTGTCCCCAACTCTTTACGCATTATCTGGTTTAAACCCTCTGCCAAGCAAGGCCTACCGTAGAGAGCTTTCCATACTTTGCTGCGGTTTCTTCAATTTGCATCCTATCCACATGTTCATCGCTCAATGACAATGTGTTGTCAAATGTGCATTGGTAGCAGACTGAAGTAGACTACCCAAGGAGTTGAAATCTTTTTAGCATCTGAGTAGGTCTGTATAGTCTCTCTATGATGAATCCAGATGCGAACAAATGACTGCTATATGGTCTCTCTACAAGGCTTTGCTTGACAGAAGGTTTAATAAAAAAGAGAGAGTTGTATTGTAATTGCATTGTATGTAAAACGTGGGCTGATGAGTATGGAACACAGGACTCCATCCACTTTTTAAATATAAAAGGGCCACTTTTTTAACTTGCACTAGGTATAGATTATCCGAAAGTCTCACTCAACTACATTGACTGTGTCTTCTTACATACAGTTTGCCAACTAAAGGGTGATCAAACCAATACATTCATGTACTTCTTGCTCTGCAAAATTTGTATGGTAACTCCAGTTCCAACAAGAAAAATATGTTCTGCAAGACCAGGAAAGACCGACCCGCTCCCCTGTTATATTTGATCATTCCCTTCATTAGGTTATGGTTACCATATTTAGAAATGGTTTTCATATTGTGTATTACCATCAGCAAAGAGTGTGCATTGTCATAAAATTGGTATGTTGTGAAGTGCAATGCCGATTGAAAAATATATATTCAATCATATGAGTTGAGTTATCTGCATAATGTTTAAGATGTTTAGACTAAACTTATGAGCTGGTAGATTTAGTCACTGCACCGCCTATGCCTCCCACTAACACCAAAGATATCGTTTGTAAAATTATCGCCAAATCAGTCTCTTCAATGCTTGCAGCAACTCAGGTTTTACGCTGGAATAGTCAAAATAAGAGCACAATGCCATGGATCTTGCTAGTGGTGATTCTTGCCTATTGTGGCAATCATGTGATGAGTCAGAGTAAGTGCAGTTGCAATTTGACAAATGCTTGATGCAGATGTGTAAATCGTGCTTAACTTTTTTAGACCTATGTGCCAAATAGAAACTTATGATATATGTAACCAGTAGTTTATGATTTGTTCGTCTTAAGTTGGTAGCCTCAGTGCATCTTTGTCAAGTTAATATAATATTATATTAACTAGACTATAGTCCCCAAAGATGTACCCAGGCTACCAACGTAAGACAAACAAACCATAAACTACTGGTTACATTTTGCCCTCCCTAAAATAAATGTCCCCTGACATTAAAATTACAGACAAAACATACAAACGTTGTCAAGTCACAAAAATCAGAAGAAAATCAAAGTGCACCATTTAATCACCAATAGAATGCATCTATTAATTTAACCCACGCTAAGCAAGATGAAAATATGTGCGTACGTATTGAAATATATAGCTATTATCTTCGTATTTCAAAAATGATTTATTTATTTTTCAAATTTTAGTAAGGTCTATAGTGTGTAAAAACAATGTTAACTAAATTCCAAAGATACATTACAATTCAACTAAAGATAAAGTAATTCACCCAGAAGAAAATTCACCAAATCCATTCAATACACACTAGACATACTTGTTCAGCTCTGGAGAAATAAACTTTCATTAAATTGATACTATTATTTTTACAATGGTTTTTAATTCCATTGATGTTAAACTTTGAGGCTATTCTTCGATGGATTCATGTTATTCCATTGAGGGTTCTATACGTGAAAATATTTTATAGACAGTTGGGTTCTAATGGTTATATAAAAGGAATGTATTTAAGAATAAGTCAATGTGAATCTTTGTACCTCCATAATTCCAGACCCATGTGATTCTTCCCCATGCGTGAACTCTGATTTCTGTGCATCTAACTCAGTTGCTTACATGTGTGTATGTCACACTGGCTGGACCGGTACAAATTGTGATGAAGGTGGGTTGTGATTTACTTTTAGCATATTGGCTTACGATATTAATGGATTGAAGCAAATAATCAAACGCCCATTTGATGATGGATTTTGTAGACACATCATAACAATCCTATATTAATGAATTTGATGTGGAGACAAATGCTATACTATAGAACTTTGCATATTTCAGGTAATGTTTGACAGCATTCCATGGTCGGACAGAGCGGAACGAGACAAGGGGACAAGAGCTTTTAAAACAGCAGCACCTAAATTATGGAATTAGCTTCCACTGTCCATTCGACAATCCAAAACTCTTGCATCCTTTAAATCACAACTAAAGCACCATTTATTTAAGAAGTCCTACAAGCGTACATGAACATTTAGTGGAATTTACGCTACATAAATTGTATTGTATTGCATTGTATTGTATTGTATTGTATTGTACAAAATAAATCCAACTGTGAAACACTTTGTATCCCAAAGGGTCTATGCTAATGGCTGTTCATCTCTTTCAGTGGACCACTGCTCCCCTTCTCCCTGCGTGCATGGAGACTGTGTGAATGGACCCGACACTTACACCTGTGACTGCGACTACGGGATAACGGGTGTGGACTGCGACGTGAATAGTAGGTTGTTTCTTTCCTTTGTTATAATGGAAAGCTATATGACCTTTCCTCGAAAGGTATTTTGGAAACAACAATATTCCATCAATATCACTATTTCAAATGCAATGAAAACTTTCAAATGTATAACCATGTACAGTAATGTTTAACAATTTCCATATACTCGTCAGCATGTGGTAGTTCATGGATTGCATGGTGGGTAGGCCTATATGTTATAGGTTATGTTTTGTCCCTTCATTGAAATGGGTCAGAGAACAAAAGAAAACATATTAACACAAAACTACATTAGTGATCAAGGGCTTGATTATCATTTAACATTATATTGTTTATTTTTTCAACATTACAATTAAAGCGTGGCAATGCTTCCAAATATATAACATATTTCAGTGAACCCATGTGTTTCTGGACCATGTCAGAATGGGGCCATGTGCTACAGCAGTTTTGACTCGCCTACGTACTTTTGTAACTGTCCTGTGGGTTGGACCGGCGTCAACTGTGAGCTAGGTGAGTGAATCTACAATCGAGTGTCAATCGCTATGATAACAGGTGCTATGATAATGTGGTTGAGTATCTGAAACTGCAAATAAATTTAAAATCATTAGCACTGCATTAGTGATATATGCATGTGTTTTCTTACAGAGGATTTCTGTGTGTTACTGACTCCCTGTTTCTATGGTCAATGCTACAATCTGGCCGACGGCACAGGGTACGGATGTACATGCCATGCGGGATGGACAGGAGAGGTTTGCGATGTGCCCAGTAAGTGGTCAGACACAGATAAACACTCCGCCACTCGAGGAAACACAAATCAACAAAGTCACACATTCACTCACACCCACCATTATTTGTAGGTTTTGTGATTTATTGTGTACGGTTATTAGCATAATCAGAAGTTGGAGTTGGGAATCGTAATTGCTTTACATAAAATCATACTTTGTGGACACATAAAGGCTTTGTACATTTCTAACTTTTATGGCCTAAGGGTCTGTAGATACAAAACCTTGAACTTTGATTTTCTTTGTACTTTGTACTACTCATTACCTGTGTTTTTCCTGCAGTCAACCACTGTGACTCCTCTCCCTGTGTCCATGGAACATGCAACAACTTTGCTGCGTTTCACACGTGCGACTGTGAAGTGGGGTGGCACGGCGTCAACTGTGATGGTTTGTGCTGGTTGATTGCCTTTGCTGGATTGCACCCATCTCCATGATCCAGTATTTCAATTAGAATACAGTGTACCCTAAGATCTAACTAGATTCACTGAATTTCGATAATTATCATTAAACATTCTGATAAAACATACATCTTACGTTTGTGGACCATGAACAGACCGATCCTTTTCAAAGCTACATGCAGTACAATGTATCACATTCCTCCTTTGTAATTGCAGTGGACTACTGCGACCCCACTCCATGTCCGAATGGAAACTGTACCCACGGACCGGTCACCTACACCTGCCAGTGTCAGCTGTTCTGGTCAGGAGGCAACTGTGATGTGAGACGTACGTTGCCATTTGCTCACAGTAGAATCTCTCTGCCAAGATCACTCACGTATCTCCTATCGAGATGTTTATGCTTCACTACAAATATAATTTAAAGTATGTGGTGATAAATCAAATATTATGGTGATATTATGGTGGTATCGTGGTATTATGGTGATATAGCATTTAAATCAGCAGCACCTAAATTATGGAATAAACTTCCACTGTCCATTCGACAATCCAAAACTCTTCTATATTTTAAATCCCAACTAAAGCACCATTTGTTTATGGCGAGGCCTACAACCTTACATGAACATTTAGTGGAATTTATGGTATATAAATTGTATTGTATTATATTGTATTGTATATTTGAATAACAATGATGGTCCATCTCTTAAAACTTTTCTAATTAGGGCACGTAAAGAAGCTGACAGTTACGCATTTAGACAGTAAGCATACCATTCTGTTGCTTCAGTGGATCCATGTGAGGCCCTGCCATGCGATGACCAGGGGACATGTCTGGATGATGATGACACTTTGCGGTACTGCCGTTGTGCTGATGGCTGGACGGGTGAAACTTGCGAGATAGGTAGATATCATATTGTTTCTTTTCACAACTTATCAACATCAAACATTTAAATGATAATCAATAATGTTTGAACTTTATTATATTTTTATGAACAACTGTAGTTATTATTTCCAAGTTCTGCCATATTACCAAAGAAACACAATTGCTGTATGACATGACCTGACAAAACTGTACATAGATTCAATTTCAGTAATGTATAGCTTAAATATTGGCTAGATTAGATGGTCAACTGACGGGTTTGGGGTTTGAGTGAGGATGTCATGAAATTGACACCACCGCAATAGTTGACAGGAGTGGGGGCAAGTGGGGCGTGTGACCTTAAGTTAACGTTGTCATGGCTGCTGTTATTTTTTCATATATAATATTGCCTATAGACGGCATACAGGACTATCATGAACACCAGAAACACAACACAAAACAGGTTCGGAAGCCTCGTTAAAAGGCGTGTCCCGTGTAGAGGACAGTCATCCCTCTGCACGTAAAAGAACTCACATAGTTTGAAAACTATAGCTAGTGTGATCCCTCCAGTACACCCTTGGCTCAGTTGGTTGCCTAACCTGCCAAACAAACAAGGACCACATTAGAAATAAGCATTACATATATATGTACGCGTTCATGTGCTATCCTAGGAACATTAGTTCCTGAAGAATATCAATCAATATCAATCAATCAATCAATCAAAACTTGCAAAAGTAACCAGTAACATAAACGATTGTCTGTAGTCAAATTTGGCCTAACTAGTCACGTTTAAGAGGAGTCCACCGACAAAACCCAAAAAGTAGCATATTAATATACAGATAGGCAATACCTTAAACAGTTTGCATCCATGTGTATTAACATTTTGGTGAAATAAACAACTACATGGTATATTTTCAGGTATTTACTTTAGTACATATGTGATCTCTTCTACTGGGTGAATACGTGATCCCCCGCGTCATACAAATAAAGAATATTTGCATATCCTTTTGATTTAAATTCTAGATCTATTTGAGAGCTTTTTAGAATAGATAAAAATGAAACCATCAAGTGGTTCCTTTTGTAACTAGATATCAACAGTTTTGCATTGCATTGTTGTCCAGCTATATTTTCCATCCACATTAAAAAAGTTTGGACTGACAGAAAATCTTTTGATTGACACTGACAGATTTTCTAACATGTCAGTCCAGGTGACTAAAACCACATTTATTTTCACACTTGCCGTAGACTGTGTATTAAAATGTATTTAAAAACATTTATTCTAATCTCCTAAACCTACACTCGAGTATGTTCAATTGATCTCCAGTTAAAGCGCGTAATAAGCAGAGCTGGTGCAGAAATCAAGAGCTTTTGTGCGGGAAATGTTTACTTTTGAAATTACAAGTTCTGATTTTTCAATGCAGGTAGCATAAATATCTGTCTTTGGCACAAATTATTTGGTCTATGCACTATGGGAATATCTGTAGTGTCTATGAATGTTTTGTATGTCCACTTACATGGTCTGGTTTTTGCTGCCAAGACTGCAATAGTTGAAGACCCTCGTTCTACATGGCTCTCCACTGTCAGAAAATGAGTGATATTTTGCCTCATATTGCTTTGTCAAGCCGTAATATAGGTCATCTGTGTGACGTATACTTGACTGAAAACTACCTTATGTATTGCATCTAGATTATCTAGTTATATATTGTGTTAAGTCTCCAAATCCACAGAAACTGGTTTGCTCCTCATACGAAAACTGTTGATCACAGCTTACCACGACTTTAATACTTTTTTTTAGCGATTATGTGTTTTTAAAATGCATGGGGTTATTGTAATCTATTTCAATCAACTTTGAGATACATTCCTGTTCATATGTTGCCTGAATTAAGCGGCTTTACAGCCACAATCTCCGTCATTTTCCATCAGATGACACCGATTTTGTAGGGGGTTGGTTATGCATTTCAGACTTAGCAGCAGAAACCAACCCATGTGAGTGGAGATAAAACGCATCCTTATATGCCAGAGGTATTCTTATAGTGCACAGACGAAAGAAATTGTACAGCCTGTTTACAGTGAAAAATCCAAATGTCTGATTTTAAAAGTAAACATTTACCGCATAAAAGCTCTTGATTGCGCACATTAACTGGAGATCGATTGAACGCTGTGATGTTAGCTGTGTTATTCTATAGAGCTGGTTGATGCTTTCATCACAATTGGAGTTCTCTCTAGTTCTGTCATTATTGTTGCCAACCATTAGCAGCAAATGGGGCGCTTTTTTATCCTGCATTTCATTTCAGAGGATCATTGTTCAAGTTCTCCATGCACACATGGCTATTGCACGAGTGTAGCGGATGGCTTCCACTGCGCCTGCCATGCCGGTTTCACAGGAGAGGTGTGCAGCGAAAGGGGTACGTTGTGTCTGTTGAAAGCATTTTGTGCTGGTTGCAAAGGGTTAGGGAGTGTGTGTTAAGTGAGCTTGTTGCTGTCCTACTTAGTATGCAGTAGACTCAGCCTCAGTGATTATTATTTTCTTTTAATTCTATATGTGTATTTCCCAGTGCTTGCGGATACATTTTCACACTTCTCTCTCTACCACACGTCTTTTTAGCAAGCATTCTGGTCTCACAACCTTGGGGTCGTGAGTTCGAGTCCCGCCAGTTCCACTTGATACAGTCAAATGGAAGCTTAGGGTTGTAAAACCTGTCTTCAGCTATATTTATCGTTGGTAGAAATATGCTTGCTAAAAAGACGTGTGAGAGAGAGAGAAGTGTGGAAATGTATTCTTTTAATTCGTTTGCCATGTCTACAAAGAAGATCAATGGTATAAAATTCAGGCAATTTACAGGGATCATAAAACCACAAAAACATTTAAAATCACATATAATGAGTAATATAAATGGCTAGGGAGGACAGATATATATGTAAATGTATTATTAATCATTAACAATTCATGTTTTTCATATTTTCGTTTTCGTTTTTTCATATTTGCAATTCAGTATTTGTTTTTACAGTTGATCACTGCGCTTCCGATCCCTGTGTGAATGGAGCTTGTAACAACTTCGCTGACATCTATACGTGTGATTGTTTTTCTCATTGGATTGGAACAAATTGCGATGAATTTGGTAAGTGTCTTTGTGTGTAGTGAGAAGACCAAGATTGTAACGGATATTCATTTTTCAATCCATCTAGTGTCACAGAAAATCTGTATCTTTGTTTTTGGTATCCACCTTTTGAAACGTAATCGGCTTATCTCCTTCAACTGCAAAACACATGTTTATAAGGTGAGAGAACTAGTATGGTTGGGATCGCCATGCTGCGCTGATGCCAAATTAAGTATAGGCTGTTCCAAATATCCAAAAGATTTGTCATAGGCTAATTCGTTTATTGTATATGCTCACGATGGTAAAAGTTATGAAACATACACCAGTAACATGCAGGAAAATTTGGCTTATTTAGCAAGTGTGAGTCTATTGGTGATCAAGGACCTTATACATGATGCAACAGTGTATTTCCAGGTATCTTATATAAGAATATCAGAATCAAATGAACAAAACAAGTTTTTCATATATGTATCTGCCAGCTTTATATTAGGAACATAAATATGCATTTTGCCTACATGCACATTTATGCTGGAGCAATGCTCTTATTTATATTTTTATATGATTTTCTTCCAGTGGATCACTGCGCTTCCAATCCATGTGAGAATGGCGCCTGTGTCAACTGGCTTGACGGCTTTGTGTGTCATTGTGAACTTAGGTGGACGGGGGTGCTTTGTAATGAACTATGTAAGTTTTAGTCCAGTACTAACTCTAATAATATAAGACACACGTATACCATAAATCTGCATTATGACTACAACAGAAAGCATGAATATATAATAGGCACGTATAGAGACGGGTCACTTTGCATTTCCACTGTGCCATTAAACCTGGCTTCATGTGGTAAGTAAAATATGTTTTAACTAACAATGACCTACAAACGCATGCAGCTATCCAGCAATAGTTTGCATTTGTTTGCGTGTAACGGCTACCTTAGATGTCACAATGTCCTATGTGGTGGAAACACGCCGGATCCCACGACGTTCTGTTATAAGATGTGTGGTACCATGTAGCCTTTTGTTCTTGCAGCCATCTGCTCGGACTCGTACCCCCCTCACTTCGCCTGTGAAGACGGGTGGATTATCATTAGTGTGAGTACAACTCACCTTACTGCATAGGCAGATCCAGGTTTTTGGAAAGGGGGGGGGCGCACGTTAGGAAAAGGGGGCGCACTTGTGGGATTTCATGAAAACCCTATGAAAATGAAGCATTTTGGTGGGGAAAGGTGGGGGGGGGAGCGCCGCCTGCACCCCCCCCCCCGCGGATCTACCGATGACTCACTAAACTAACATAATGTAGAGGTGGTTTAGGTTTAACTCATAAAAGGTTAAACTTCTAATTATTAATTTGTATTTGGGTATTGTGGGCTCAAATGTAATGGATGTAAATTGTATGTTTATGGAGGTACAAACATCCAATGAGGTACTAGTAATTTGATTGAATATAGCAACAATCCCAACAGGGTAAACTGTGTACTTGCAGAAGAAGTCCAGTGCTGATTGGAAAAACAAACTCTGGGCAGATTACAAACAAGGATTCGGCGACCCACGTAAGCATTAGTAGATCCAAGGGACGTATGTGACAAAGCTATTTTCCCACCAATATATTTAAATTTCATGTTTTTGCGTCTATGCTACTGGAAAGTAACACTCACTTTGAAACACACCCTGTCGTTCTAAAGTAGAGTCAAAATAGCCGGTACAATGTAGTAATTCACGCCGTGTTATATTAGTGACAATTTCCTCTCTCTCTCTCTCTCTTACACCCAAAACACAGATTAGTTAAACTAATCTGTGCCCAAAAGACAAACATAGAATACTGTAAGTATTACTAAAATGCTTCATTAGACATGTGTATATTTCCATGAAGCGTGCAGATGCGATGGCCAATACTACCTGGGCAATGACAATATTCATGAGCTGACCAGTCAGGGCGACTACAAGTTGGAGATAATCTTCACAGACTTCCAAAAAAGCATCATAACTCTCCGTGCAGACAGCTTTTCCATAGCGGATGAGGCTAACAATTACAGGTTAGAACAAAGTCACTACACACTTCTGTTCGCATTTCCCGAGAACTATAATTTTCAGCACTAGGATTCAAAAGCCCCCCCCCCGAAAACAACCTGTACATGTGACCGAAATAGCGGAGTGCATGTTACTGAAATGGCCATGTTGCATGTCGATTCAGGTGTTTGAACGGCTCGTCATTATTAAAAACTACGGTCATGTAGTTCGCGTGTTACATCAAAGAGCTTGTTTTCAAATTTACTGAAATCCCATTTTTATCTTTGTAATCCGCCATTCTTTTGTAACATGAAGGTTACAACTAAAGCCTGCTTTGGTTACACCTATTGGCCTATCCTTTGTCATGATTGTACATGTGACTGTGTAGCATGGATGATATAAGCTGCATGTAAGGCTTCTCTTTTGGCCGCAAGTACAGGCCGGTTTTCCAAGGTTTTGATAAACTCCAAATTTCATATAGTCGATGATAGTACCATATGCTCTATTAGACGCCAGATGATAATATCTTTTTGAGGTGGATAGTGGGTGATCTGGTCCCAAAATTGGGAATAATCTGGTTAATGTTGATGGGGATCGTGCACTACTGTTTGGTTCTGGGTCTTTCTGATGTGTCCTCGTTTGCTGTTTAGGGAGGATGTATGGACGGCAGATGATACCAGAGTGCCGCCACTATCATTACAATCTGAAGCAATGGATGCATGAAACAGCAGCATCCGTTCCAACCGTTCGGCTGTTCATGATGCTCCATGATTAATGCCGTCCCCCTGGAGAAAATCACACCCTTCTGCCTGGTTCTCACCCACAACCACCCCACCCCACCCCACTCAAAAAAAAACAATAAAGCAATACAAATAAAAATAAGGTAAAAAATACTACTTCTTTGAGAAGTGATTTCGATTTTGTTTCTGTATATGGGCTCCCATTTTCTATTATTTAGTTGTTGATCAGGATCATCTGTTTGTTCTTCCTGTTCGTCTGGAGACTTAACTCGATCATGATAAGGTCATTCTGCATAAAGGTGGCGTTGGTGATGATACTCTTAAAAAAGGAGGTTACCGCTTCAGAGATTCCCGTATTATGGTGTGCTGTTTCCGAATGGTCTTATGAGCCTGCCTTTTCAATAAGTCCATCTGAAAGGTCACAGACCGTTTTAACCACCGATCCCATAAGTTTTGGCTACAAAATATCAACCCGAGGCATATTAAAAAGACTGACAGTATTTTTTTTTCATTGTCTGGAGTCTTATGGAGCATCTGGAGCTATCATCGGCTGTATAAATTTGGGAGTTGCATTGCATGCATTGCAGGTGCTTGTTTTCTTCAGATTCCGTTACTGGCAGTGAACTGTTAGTGTCAGTGAGAACTGGCCGCCTGCACATATGCATACATTCCATTCAAATTTAGTTCTATCTTTCGTCGCTTCAAATTGTTTCATAGGTTGAGCGTATCTGGATTTTCGAGTGATCCTAGTGGTCTTAACGACTTTACAACCTACCACAATGGGATGGAGTTTACAACGTTAGACAGAGACAACGACAAAACTGGTCCAAATGCAGCTCCTGATGCTAACTGTGCTGAAATGCGTTCTGGAGCATTCTGGCATAACTCGTGCTCATCCGTACTCCCCACAGGTATATGATCTTTTTGCAACATATTATCATATGTCAATATGCAGATTCATCTATCCCAGTTTTAAGTACTAGACAGCAAGTACAAACCTATTTTCTGTGGATAACTTATTGAATATGCATCAGCCATCCCTAAACAGAGACAGAGGCCCTTTTCACCTACAGAGAGTATGGTACAATATGCCCAACCCTAAGCCGGGCAGGCACCAGCTGAAAAAAAACTGAACAGGAGATTTCTTGCCGTGTTGTTATGAAATCACATTCTGAAGAAGCCCACATTATGAGTGAAAGCTTGATATTGGTTTTCAATAAAATATCCACAGAAAATAGATGTAACTTGTTCTTTTAGCAGTTCTTTATTCACGTTATAGAAATAGCATGTTATAGTGTAGACTCATATACCCTGCTATATAACACGCAAATATACAGTTTATTACTTTAAACCAATGCTTTTCACAAGAGAAATTTGTAAGCTTTAACCCATACTGGACCTTTCTCACTAAATTCCACTAAATTCCAGTCGACGGGAATTTAGGGGGATTGACAGGGTTTTACAGGGTATTAGAAGAATTTACAGGATTTTGAAAATATAATGTATGCAGGAAGCGGAGTCTTTCCTTATATGGTAATATGTTGACTAGTTTTCTAAGGTGGACATACATGTATGCATGCATGAAATTCTTGTGCATCACTTCCAAAGTTAACACTTTATATTAGTACTCTAACATTTTGTTAGTGGTGCAGAAAGTGAATATATTATGTTTGCTAAGGGAAAGCAAACATAAATTATAGTATACATTTTCTGTGCCCCTATCAAAATGTTAGTGTATTAATATGATGAATCCAGAAACTATAAAACATCTTCTGAATGTCGATATGATATAATCGGTTGTCAAACCATTATAACTGTTATAACATAGATAGCCTTTTCTTCTGGTGATGTAAGTGTCTGAGAATAAGACATTTGTCATAATACATTAATGATACAAATACACATATGATATGACTTTTAAATTGGTCTATATTTACGATTTACAAAATAGACATTCTGACTGTCAAAATCGGCCTTAGCTTGAGCAAAAACGCAACTTAGACATCTAGATAAATATGGCAAAATACAAGTCCAAATAAAATGTGAGTATCATATATGAAAACTAGAGAAGTATGCGAACATGTCTTTGTGTCATGATACATAATTATGAACATAGAGCACAATAATACCATTTTTAAAACGACTTAATTTTTTTGGTCCAATATATACGTCTATGACTTGCTCTACCTCTCTTCACAATGTCCTCTGCCTGAGGTAACATCATCACCTCTGACACAAGTTTCACAGGAAGTCCAAGTCCTTCATAGGCCTCATCAGACTTGACGGGCATGCAGCTTCTGATGGTCGTGATGCACAGAGCTTTGAGAGAACTCACCAAAGGGTGGTCTAGTTGGGGAGAGTCTAACATGGAGGGGTCTGCCCCATGCTGCAGTAGAACTGGCACCAACTCCCATCTTCTCAGTTTCACTGCCAAATGGAGCACTGTGTCACCATCGTTATCCTGCATGTTGATGTTGTGAGGAGAAATCAGCTGGGTGATTATGTCAGCTGGGTCATCTGCTGCAGGTGGGGCATCTCCATGCTGCAGTAGAACTGGCATCCGATCAAATCTTATCCTTCCCACTACCAAATGGAGCACTGTGTCGCCATATGCATCCTTCTTGTTGATGTTGTGAGGAGAAATAAGCCGGGTGATGATGCGTGTTGGTGCACCATGACGTACAGCATAATGTAATGGGGTTTGACAACGCACATCATACAGTTTGTCTGCAGGAGGTTTGTGAATGGCATGGGGAAAAAGATCATAACTCTCAGTCCACTCTTGCTGAAACGATTCCGTATGATGATCCAATAGATCATGTACTTCTTTCCATCGTCGATTGTCAATAGCTGAATACAATTCCACTTTGATCTTTTTCCATTTTCGCTTTTTAATAGCTGAACGTAATTTCATTTTGATCTTCTCCATGTTGTTTCAATTGCTAATTCATATCTACATCTTTCGGTCAAGTCACAATTGTTAAATTATTCTATGTCCATATACTTTCATTACACTGTGATTACTATAAAATGTAAATATCCAACAAGAGAGAGAATGTCAAAGCCACTGATAACAATTCCCATTTCCTATAGTGGGTGAAATGACACAGTAAACTTAATGTGACGATTTGCTTATGCCAACTATGAAACCAACTATACTTAAGGTGAAGGTAGGTGTATACCAACTATTAGCTTTACCATATTGATCATGCAGGTAGAATGAGGGAGGGCCAAATACACTTGCTATGGGTCGATCATTTCGTTGCAGCGGATCAGAGAGGGCATGTTGCATGGCATATGGTTGTTAGGCCGCAAAATATAACCCGCCGCAAAACATAACCAGTTATGTCTTGCGTTAACGCCACACACTCGAAAATGGACTTGGTGACGCAAAATATAACCACTCCAGAATATATAACCACAGCAAATGTTCACTATTTTTAACATACAGTAGAGAGTATTTTTGTTTTACTAGCCTACGACTGTATCAGATACATAACACACACATACAGTAGAGAGTATTTTTGTTTTACTAGCCTACGAGTGTATCAGATATATTTACTCGAGTCATCCAATTTTTTGTTGGGGCATTTGGTAAGAGCACACTTCTAGATGGTTCTGTCTAATCGTGGCAAATTCATAGATGCACAAAAACTAATCTATGCTTATAATATCAATAAAAACTTAATTCATCTTTTTATTTCGTCTATTAATTTATGATCCACGCACTTGTGCTGATTTTTTACAAGTGATATCCATCTAGGATATCATTTCCTCTTAAGACATATTAAATGTTGTTCCGATAACATAATTTTGTTATGACTAGAAAATTGTTGTTGAACAAATTCATTAGCTGTGTTAATTCATATAATACAGTACTTTCTTCATACCAACAGCTATCACAATTTACAAATATATACAAACTCAATATTTCGCCAACAATGTCTGTTTGTTTTTCTCAAGAGTGTAGTCATAATGCAAATACTATGACTCTAGGATTGCAAGTGTGTGGGGGGCACTGACACACTTATAATCCTAGAGTCATAGAATTTTGTACAGACCAAATCCTCACACTCCCCCGGCAATAAATATTGGGAAGTCCCTTTAACGTATTTTTGTGCTCAACAAAAAGTCATCATGCGTGCCGGCATAAGTCACGATTACAATTAGGTCATGCCGCTATTTTGAGAACACAAAGGTCAAGGTTATGTTGAAAAGTAAGCCAATGTACAAACTAGGACACCGAGTTTGACGGCAATTTTATAATCGGTGCTGACATCTGGTGTTTAAAAACAATAACTTTACACACACTATCATTGAACTTGCATAGAAAAAGTGCGGCAGTAGTAAATTTATGCAAATATTGCGTAGTAATACCTCTTAGTTGCTGGCCTTTGATTGGCTGAAAACTGCAGTTTACTCGGTAGATATCAGGGAATATCTTACGGCGTATTCATTCACAAAATCTGTCCAAAGTGGGAGAAATTTGAATAAATGTGCGTCAATTGAGGAAGGGAATGGTGGCTTTGCATATTTCTACCTTTCCTTATTAATTGTGAAACCTTGCAAATATTTTAACCTGCATAAATTGATGTCAATGGTTGATCATTCGGACTTACGTGCCAAACTGCTATTTTATTTAGACACTTTGTAGAAAACCAAATGACAATGGTCTGCAGACGATTATTAGTCATAACTTCTATCTTTGCAGGTCCCTACTGCGCAAACATACATGCTGATGCTGTTGAACCGTCTACTTTCTCTGATTGTACAAAGTGCATTAATTATCTAATGTCCGATTGGGGCTGCCCTGAGTACAACGCCACATCTGCCATAATGAGGATCAAGAGGATCAACAATGAGCTCTATAATGTAACTTCCATTTAGACTACAACGTAACCCCCATAGAAGCAATTATACTAAGATGATTGAAACCTTTGATTCTGATTTATTACTCTGACATGGTAGAGATACCCGTGGATTGTGACAGCTCTAAAGAAAAATGTGTTATTGTTATTATAGTGACTCATTGTGCAACATAAATACAAAATGCCTCACTCATATGTATGCAACATTTAACCTAGTATATTTAATTCATTTGTATTTTATCAATGCAATTGAACGGAAGCCAAGGGCGTATATGTACTGGGGCTTTGCCATTTTGTTATTTTTACTCAATTATTATTTCAATAAAGCTACTGCAGGTGGTGTTAATTATACATGATTAAGGGCGGTGCATGTACTGGGTGAATCTAGTGTAGGGTAAATGGGTGTCGCTTTACACAAGTAGTTACTACACAAGAGGTGGGGACGTGGGAGTTGTTTAAGAAGGGGACTTGTGTTACCCTCTTTCCATAGCTTTGGTGTCTGATGAAAATCTGTATTTCTCAGATCCTTTACTGCTTTATTTAATACACAGTCATTAATAAAGGTTGAGAATTATAAGTTATGGAATATGTTCCAATACGTGTAGGCCTATATGAGTTTGTGATTTATGTATTTATTGATGGCTGCTGTTTATGTTTTTTAGAAAATGGGAAGGTTTAGGTAAAAACAAATAGGGCAAATCATATTTGAACCAAGAAATGGTCTTACATAATGGCTTATAAAGTGATTAATACCATGTACGATTCATTCAATAAAACTAATGATTTGGCATATATTTGTTATTCATTTTCTTCATATTACCATAACACCATATTATGAATAGGCACTGCCTAGAATCAGCAGCAGTATTCTTTTTATTCTACTTTTTGGAAACGTAGATACGTCTACGTTGTATGCACGTGTAATTACAATATGGTAAAATAGATAGTTGGTCGGAATGCAATTTTCTTGTAATTACACAATTGATTTGAATGTCACTTCTGCTTCCATTATAAACTTTGCTGACACTTGGTGGTTGTTATAGTTTTTTGACGTTGGTCATAATATCAAACATAAAATGGACCATAAACGGATTACTAGTTGTATATAGTATAATATCAAATATAAAATGGACCACGAACTGATTTCTAGTTGTAATTATACCAAGTATTGATATTATTGTTAATCAATGGAAGTCATAATTTAAATCTATGTTTACAATAAAAATATAGAATATATATCATAAGCATCGTATGAATAATAAAGATGAGTCTGGGATATTAGGTAAAATAGAATATTAGCTAAAACTACTAAATTTAAACCGTAATACGTATTTATACTAAACAAACTGTGTCATGCATATTTCATGCTAAAGTTTTGAGTTTTTCACCAGTTTTATAAAAAAAACACACACAAGGCTTGTTGCAATATATTCTATAGGTGGGCGTTTCTAAAGAGTTCATTTACTGGGAAAATATAGATACACATTTTTTGCCATTTATTTTTAGATTACTGCTATACACAGTTTGTAAATGTTCCTTAAAAAGAGTGAATATAACATCAGTTGCAGTGGAAATGGAAATAGTAGACCAATCACTGAATAACTAGATTTTTCATTGTTCAGTGCGTTGAGACTTTAAACGTATAACGTATTTACTATGTTACGTAACACGTTTTTGATCACGCGTTTACCGTTTCCTAGCTACGTTTTATTACGTGTGGTAATTGTGAGTCACGTGTTGGTTACGCACAGCTAAATCAGTATGATAGAAGTATGAAGTATAAATAAACATTTGTCTACAGCTAAATCAGTTGTTTTATAATAGTACAATGGCGAATATCTATACTTTGAGGGAAGTGTGTGATGTAAGGCCTATGCTAAGACGCATAGAGGAATTGCAAGAACAAAATATTATCACAGCTAAAACCATTCCCCAACTACAACAAACATTAGATGAAATAAGTGTGAAATTAAGAGATACGGAAATTAAAGATGAAATGATTCGGATGAAACTTGTAAAAGCATACAAAGAAAAGAACGAGGAACTGACAAAGAAGATGAAGTGCATTTCAGCTGAAACTGATGAAAGTAACAAAACAGTGATTAAGAAGACTCAAGCAAAAGATGACATTTTAAGTTTGAAAAACGCGTTCGCGTGTCAATCGGCGGATCAAGAAGTTGACAGAAAAGTAAAAAGGTTTGAAGATGATATTAATAACACCATTTTAGGAATAACTATATCAAAGCTTGAAAAAGAAAAGACCGAGAATGATATGCAAATGCGCAGCGTACACGATGAAAAAAACATTCTTCATGGGAAAATGTGCGATATTATCAAAAGGCAGTGGGCTATGGACAATGAAATCAATGCCTTGAGAGAGAGGATCAAGCTCCTTAACGCGATAAAGATGATTGGATCCACAAGTAACAGCATGGATGGTGAATCCCGTGGTTGTGATTTTGATTAAACAGCTTATTCTCTGGTCGTGTGGGGCGTTGCGATTTGCCAACACGACCACATGGACTAATTTAGTTTTTTGCGTTTGTGTGATTTTTTTTAATTTTTCTTTTTTAAATTATTCATAGCTTAGCACGTACATATATAGCATGTACATATTGATTGATAATTGACAAACAAACATATTATACGTATTTATAGTTCAGCAAATTGTAACAGTTAACTTAATTAATTCAATTAGCACATTATTTATGGGTATGTATTTTAATGCGTGTACGTACATAGCGTATGTTAGCCTAATGTAGTTCTTTGTATTTTTTGTGTATATATATTTTAATTTTCTTTTTGTATTATTTGAATTTACAATAACACATCAATTAGCAGTTCCAAATTACGTATGCCATAGAAGAAATAAACAGCATGGAAATTGAAAAAAAAAATATTTATCTGAACTGAACATAAACAAAACTTTTAAAAAATGTATTTACATGATTTTCTTGTCCGTATCGTGCACAAATTGCATAGGAATAATTTACGGTAGAAATACTTTTGGTGAGAGTGTGGAAATGTGAAAAAACTGCTTCTGCCGTAATTACGACATTCTTTTGAAGACCCACTAGATTAAATTAAATCAATGCTTTAACACATTGAGCTAGAAAAAAAAGATGAGCGCCATTTTTGAAGTGATTGTTAGGGAAGTCAGGACAGTCATTATCATAAACACATTGTGCCCAGCCTTATGCTGCGGCTGGTAATAAATGTAGACTCAAATTTCCAAGTGTGTCATGCAAAGGAGACGGGTAATATAGTATTATTTTATTATGTGGGTTTAATATGGAACAAGCAGCTTATGTTAAAAACATATCCCTGGTGTTAGATGAATCTATTTGTAAACTTAGGTTTGATACTTTTTATTCAGTCTTCGAATGAAGGAAAGCGGATACCCACCAACGTTCAGACTAGGAGTAATCAAATGTACTATGAAAGCCTATCAAAAACAACTAAAGAAAAACCAAGACGGAATATATGTATAAAAATGATGTGTTCAATATAAAAACGAAATTACAATAATAGCCCATGAATTAAGGGATTTTCAAAATGCTAATAAATTTCAACGGTTTGAAGTTTAGAAAAATGATATAGATGCTCAATTTGACATTCATGTTCCTTAAAAGCACCTTTTTCTTTTGTTCTATGGTCTGGATCAAAATAAAAATCAGTTGGAACTGATATTTGGAAATTTTTAATATAATTTGAAAAGGACACTGGTGGTGTCGAAACATGTTAAGTAAATAAATTTGGACCAACATAAATTTGATTTTAGTTTGATTTAGACCGCGATAAAGCAGCAAAAGTAGAACAGAGAACAAAAGAAAATGCGACCACATGCTGCATACCATATTTCACAAATCTTGTATACTTAAAACCACCCATTCATGAAATCTATACAGCATCGAAAACCAACAGATGAATGCCACTTGAGTGTTAGGTTCATCTATTGCTTTATAAGAGAGGCAATTTGGCAAAACCAATCCAACAAGAAAATAGTTTACGTTATGACACATGCATTGAATTTGCACATGCAACACTCACTAAAAATTCCCTCCATATCTAACCAGATAAATAATTTGAATAAGAATTTTATTAATTAAGTTTTACCTTCACAGAATCGAATACTTACCTATACATTGATATGCACACTCACCTCTTCTTTAAAGTGCAGAAAAAAAACTGATGGCTCCAACTGTCCGTGCACTGAACTGACCAACATGATGTGCCTGTGAGTGGTGTTCGAATAAAATGTGCTAATGCCTGATTAACACAAACAGGCATTGTTCCACATCATGCATGTTGGTCCTGACATTGTACGACGATCGCTGGAAATCTGTACACCAGTTACATTAGTTAAAGAATTGAATCAATCCGACCAGTGGCTGATGAATCTTTCACAGAACTGGTTTGTAAATTTGGACATCAACCTTAAATTCACTAAGGCTTCCAGCAACACACCACTAATTGGGCTATATATGTGATATATGCTCTTCGATGACCATGGAGAGTAAGTGTGTGGACATTGGATGTCAATGTCAAATAAAACATTGCTGGCACATTGTTCACATATTGTGACTGGGGTATAAGAGAGTCTGGGCAAATTCCCTAAATTCCAAGTATAGTATGAATACACGGTTTGTGCAAATGATGATATTTACGGGGTTATCATATTTCCTGTAACTTCACAAGCCATTTCTTATTACAGGCATTGCAGGTAAGTGCATTATTAATCTCTTAACTGTTGAACTATAATTAAACATTTTATAAGAACTGACCGTTATTTTGTCGTAATTGTTTTCATGTAGTGTTGGGCAGAACTTGTTTTTGTTTGTGTTCAAAATATGTTAAACAGTGTGATTTTTATCAATATGAATTGAATATTAATCTAATACAAATCATTTCATGGTATATTTATATACTTTCTGATTCTAAAATGCATGCATGAAAAAACTTTGATTTCTTCTTTACAATTGTACCTATTCGCATTGCCAAATAGAGGACTCTTTATATTACCGGTACTAGGTTCAACATTATCTAAAGCATCTACATGTACGTAGTGGTGTAACGCCTTCTGTAATGAATTTGATTCAGCTAGCATATTAACTTTTACAACTAGTTTTTCATTTATATAGTTCATATCATTTAACATGCCCATCACAAAATGTATTTGGCGTAAAATCCCATTACAGCTGTGGAAAGTGCGTGTGTTGTGCGTCACTTACTTTATCCTGAATCTAGTCAATAATTCACGACGCCAAGCTGTTAACATCTTTTAATCTTGCTCCCTGCTGCCTAATACAAACAAATGGTCGTATCCTTCTTGAGGTTGAGCAACAAAATCAAGACAAGCGTCAACGTGATGCGTTACAGTTGGTTGCGGGGCTTTTAAGGGGTTACGAAATCCCTCATCATCCCATTTAGGACATTTTAACTCATCCCACGTCTTTTTCAGCATTTTGAAATCCCACATCCTTTTTTGGCTGTTCTTCCCACCCCATGTCCTTCTTTTTCACCCTTTCCTCACATCCCACTTCCTTACACCACCCTCCTGCAATGACTTGAGGGAACGATCATAAATAACGATACCAGGGGGGGGGGCTTGAAGAAAAAGTTAACCGACCCCCCAATCAACATTCTAAAAAGTTGAATGACCCCCCACCCCCTCGACCGGCTAAAGAAAAATGTGTCTATTTAGTCATTGCATTGCTAAAAGAAAATATTTGGAAAAAAAATACCGTAGCGTGATAAATATGTTCATTGACCCCCCCCCCCACCCCCAAAAGGAATCAGACACGTTGGACAACCCCCTTGCTCCCACCTTTTTGGACGACCCCCCCCCCTATATTATCATTTATGATCGTTCCCTAAACAGAATGAATTTTAAAACATCGACATATCCAATATTGCGATGTATCAGCATGATTAATATTAAAAATAAAAACAAATCGAGTCATCTGAAAGTCTGAGTTATTAGCGTGGTGAATATTGAAGAAATATGTCATGGTTTGGAGGTCACCATGTATGAATGCATGCCCGAATGTAGTGAATATTGCCCGAGCTTGCGAGGGCAATATTCCCTACATGAGTACATGCAGTCATACATGGTGACCGACAAACCATGATATATATTCATTATAACACGATAAACCTGCATTAACACTTAATAGTTGATGAAAACTTCACGAATATAGCCTAAATTAATCAGGTTCAGTGCACAAAGCAAAAGTCTAAAATCCTGCCGCTGACTGGTCGGCACACATTCGATTTTTTACACTTGCTTAAACACTGTTCTGATTGAAACAACTATCCGACACAAGGGTTATCTTATTTTGAATATGCAGCACCATTTTTACTAACTATGTATCTCTAAATAATCTCAAAAGTGATTGAACTGTGATTAATTATTCGAACTTCGGCGGTCTACTGGTCTATTAGTCTAAACACTAGTCTCGTTCTGTAAGTTGTGCTATAAATAGGCGGGATTTTCTAAAGTCACAATGCAAACTTGGAATAAAGTTGCAATTTTATTGAGTTTACATTATTGATTACCTTTAGTCATACTTGAGATCATTCAAATCTCTGTAATATTGTAAATATAGTTGATTCTTATTTTTAATCGAGGGTTTTAAAATGGCGGACATTTCTGCTTGCAGACAGGGCACTATTGCCCAGTCGACTATGGAGAAATAGGTGACTGGCTGATTTGGCTCTAAGCCAATCACAATGCAGGATTTAGGAGTGTGTCACAGAAAGAGTGTTATAATGTAGAATAACACAGAGACCTTGGAATGAACGTGGCAACCTGTTTAAAACCACATCTATGTATATGTATGGATGCACTACATGTAGTGCTGGCGATACTGATCCTAATTCTCACCCTATATCCTGGCATGTATCAGATGGATTTTCTAATAGGAGAATTCCAACTTTTGTGTACTTAGCATTTGATTATGTTCATGCAAACAAGAGCTACATGTATGCACACTGTGGAATACGGAAAGAATTGTGAGATGTCGAGTGAAAAATCTAAGATTAATGCTGCCTTCCTGGAGGAAATGACACACTTCTGCCTGGTTCTGGCCCAAAAGTAGTTATCGCTTCTCTGAAGAAGTGATTTTGATATTTTTCGGCTTGTGGTCTCCCGTGTTGGATTGTTAATTTGGATTATCTTTTTACTTTCCTGGGTCGTCTGGAGGGCTAACTTGATGATAGTAAAGTCTTTGTGCTTCAATGAAG
>CM032662.1:43423592-43453218 GCA_019095985.1 Streblospio benedicti | reverse complement strand
AACCTCGATCAAATGTACGAAAATTGCGCCGAGAAGTGGGTCATACACTCGCGAGAGCTGGTCCTCCCTATTCATGACCTGCCTGTTAGTGCGGATGTGTACCGCCTCCTTAATCATTCTCGTCTTCCAATCACTCTCTCTCTGTCTATCACACAAGCACCATCCAAATCAATGTCATGGTTGTGCTGATTGACGTGATCCGTTATCGCACTTTCGTTAATTTCAGTCAGAGATTCCTTCTTCGAAGATCTGGTGTATGTCTTCTACCTGTCCGCATCAACATCTTTTACATGCTCTTTCACTCTCGTGCCCAACTTTCTACCAGTCTCACCTATGTACACAGTATCACATGATCTACAGGGGATCCTGTACACTATCTCACTTCTATTCAGTTGGTCTACTTTATCCTTTGGATGTACTAATATGTTTCTGAGGGTCTGTAATGGTTTCACTGCTGAAACCGAAAGTTTGTTGAAGATCCTAGACACACCTTCCGTAAAACCCTTCACGTATGGAACTATGACCTGTCCTCTGGATCTTTCACCTTCATTCCGTCTCCTGTTCTTCTCTCTCTTCCGTTCAAGCTTGGAAGACAACTGTTTCGTTAACCGTTCGCATGTTTGTTTGGCGATTTGTTTCTGTTATAGCTCTAAAAAGCCACGGTAAACATAGAATCGACCAGCCAGCCTCTCTTTGACCGGGCTACGTGGTGGCTCGCTGGAGCTCGCTGTACGTTGGTCGGTTTTGCGCGAGACTACAGTACACATATATTTGGTAATCCGCAGCTCATAAGTAATACTCTAAAGATCTGATGGGCTTGACATTTGAATATACATCCATAGGCGTATAAATTAGAGCTTTTTCCATCGCCAAAGGTAAAAAAAGTAGATTTTTTAGATAAAAGCTCATGGGCTTTCATGCACAGGGATATGGTACACAGAATATCCTGATTGCATGCAAAGAACGCTTCATGTAATAATGAATACATTATGAATACTAAAAACTGTTGGTAACGTATTGAATGTTTATGCGATAAATGTAAAAATAAAGTTTTCGACTCAATTGTATATTGATAATCATATTGAGAGACAGTATAAGGAAGATGTCACTGATATTAAAAAAGACGAAGGCACTTATTCATTCATGGTATAATATGTACAATGTATATCATTTCAGTCTGAAAATTAGCCTTTGCTTTAAGAGAAAGTAGATAATGAAGTATTTGGCATATTCAGAATATTTGTGGTAATGTTTGAAATACAGAATACAGTAGAAATACATTAGCATCACTGCCATCAATAAACATACTGTAAGTTAAAAATGAATGCCATAAACGCGTAAAAATCGCCATTTGTGCAAGCATTTTTTTCTTTACAAATGAAACAAAAAAAATTTCCTTTCTAAATGAGAACAAACAATTTTTCCCATGTGTGCGGTGAACAAACATTTTTTTCCATATTCTACTCGCGCAGCCCCCAACTAAGTAATGGTCCACCCCTAATGAATACATCATTATTGAATTTGTGTATTTGTCTTCCTCTTGGTCAGGTTGCATTGTGTTCAAAGTCAGTGTGAGAGTTATAAGTGATCGACTTCACCATTGTAAATTAATCAGGATAAGTGTTAGTAAATAATTATGCATATAGGTCAATGTGATGTAGTAATCTTTCTCTCATTGTAATCTAAATTTGCATGAATATTATTCAATTGTATATCGATGATTTCAAACAAAACAATTAACTTTTGCTTTACAAATAAATATTGATTTACAATAAATATCAGGTGCACAGCAATAGGGTTTTGTTTTACGTTTAATGATTATCACTATGAAAAAGGTTTTGACGGCATAATTCATTAAAAATATCACCCCAGAGGTTTACGAGTAAGGAGAGGTTTGAATAATGCCATTCAAAATAAATTAAAATAAACTATTTTCATGCAATAGATTTATATATTATTGCTTATCATCTTAGACACCATCGAACAATTTAGATTTACAATGGGTTGTCGTCTAATTAATAAATAATTAATTGGTGCAGGTCTTAAAAATTGTTCTGAACCTGAACTTTGCAACAAATGCGTTTAAATCTATCAACTGGTAGTGATAATGCTTTTTTCAACGCTGTGTTTTTGTAATGTCTTTACGATAATATGTATATGTGTTACTGTATTTACCACACAATTAAATGGTATAATAAGATAAGAAGAAAGTTCAAAATCATAATTTTATTACAAACAAACTTTACAACGAGCAGATCTCGAATTTTATTTTAAAAAATGCTGCATGATCAAAGCAACAGCTAAAATGCCATATAAAACACATGCTTTTCTTTTTTTCTTTTTTCTTACGTACATAAATGTTCTTTGCCATTGAACGTAGATCGACTTGTCTAGCCACCCTACAGGTTGCTGCTTTATTTTTACCTAAAAATCCTACATAACCTTCTCAGGAATGCTAACTGTATAACTGTCACTATGAATATCATCATAGATTACATTAATCTTTATAATCTCTATCGTGCCCTTTTAGAAATTCATTTCAAAACATACATTATAACATATAATTTTACCACGCAATTATGAAGATGAATAATAAAAATACAAGTCATACGAAATATTATTCACACAAACAATTAAATAGAAAAAAGGTGAACCTCCCATATGGAATGGTTCTAAAGCTTTTCGTCTTCACCCATTACATGGCTGCACTGAGAGGACATTTTCTACTCTCTCTTGAGAATGACACTATATTGAAAAGCTGAAGCATATCTTCCATTTCATATAAATGGCCCAATGGAAGATATGTCTTCAGCTATGTCAATATAGTGGGTACTTACTTGCCATAGAAGGGAGATAGAGGGAGAGAGAATATAATTGTATCCACAAGCAAACTTGGGAAAAACACATTAGAAAACTTTTCTTGAGAATGACCAACAAAGCTGCCACATGTTCACAATGAGATACTTACGATAGTGTATTTCTATAATGCATATGCATGTGTTATTTGAATATGTAATTGTAGCTGTCTGATATTGATTGATGATATGTCTGTTTCCATCATTTATCGCAATAGCTATAACTTGTGTAAAAATAGATACACTGTATTCCGATTTTTTTTTTCAATAGATCACCCCGTACTGCACTGTCACAGGGACTGAGCTGATGACTAACACAAAACATGTTACAGACGAGAAAACTCTAATGTGAAGATCCACCAAAACATATGTAAATTATAATTCATGTTCATATTAAGTACAATTTCCTCTCAGTGTAACCTATATCATCAGTATCTTTATTGCATATACATCTTACAAATAGATACCTTTGACATCTTAGATTTATTGTATTATATTGATATTGGTATAAGTAGAAACATAGATGATTCTTAATCCAGTCAATAGGGCTTTATCATATCATGGCATTAGTAAACACTAGCCGGCCCGCGTCCTATATGTACCGTTCCGTGCCTATTGTTGTTGTTTGTTTTTCTGTCACCTAGTGAATCTCTTTCACTTTGTATAGTATTTTCATTCCAACAGTACAATATACTATTAACATCTTGATCAGTTTATTATTGGGTAACTAACTATGGAAATAATTTACATCGCAACAATTGGAGGAAAATTCTGGTTAATTTTGATTAATTGTGCGTGTAAATTGTTCGCCTTACACGTAGTCGTGTCGCACGTCCGACGTACGATGTCATAGCAACGGAGTTGTGAAACTATTATCGGGACAGTCGTTTTTACCCGGAAGTAAGCGGTCTCGTAGAAAACCCGTTGTCGACTCGACATTTATGAAGCAGTTTTCTCGTAAATTAAGAGAGATTGAAACGCACAGTGATTATGGGAACATTGAAATAGTAGTAAGGCAGGGAACGCGTCTAGGTTTGAAGCGCAAAACGGCACTGGTGGGTAAAAAATGTCCGAAATTCGAGAAGTAGAGATTGCATTTTCTTTTAAATGATAATTGTGCACGTGCAAGTAAAACTACCACCGACGCTCAAAACAGATGCATATAAAAATGCTTCTCTCATTCTTTGATTAATAAAGAAAATTAAAAAAAAATAGTAAGACCAGTTCACTTTTCTTTCATTTGTCCACGTATTGTAACCACAATGAACTCTTTTAACATAATAAATGTGATAGAGGTAGCACATTTCTGCTTGCTTTTTCTGCATGTATTGTAAAAAAAGAGGGGGGGTGGGGGTGGGGGATCTTTTGTAATGTATACCTGTGATACTTTTGGTCTTTAATACAATTATATAACATCATGAAATTCTTAGTCATACAATTACATTTTAAACACAGATCTTTGCTACACAAATAGTGGATAGCAAAAATTCTTTAAACACTTTCAGTATTCCCTAGATGACCCACCCCACCACAGTCCTTGCAACTAGTATTATTATATATAAAAATATCTGCCTCTTTGTCGTTTGCTATCACACTGGGCTGAATGATTACACACAACACACAACTGAATACATACTGAAGGGCAAAGAGAACTGTTGACAAATTGTTTGATTCTACAAGGTCAAACAATAATTTCTGTCCATGCTTCAAGGAGGATAACTCACGAGTTGCTATTGATACGTGTAGTTTAGCATTTACTTGTTTCTCATTAGTGATGTTTTACTACATTAACTCTAATAACAAACGCATTGATTATGCAGGAAACAATTAGTCTTATGCTGTGGCAAAGTCTTATGACTCTTACCAGGAGGGAAAAGGTCGTGCAATGAAGTTACTCTATTTCAAATCTGCTTCTTATTGGATAATATAAAAAAAATGTATGTCCATTGTTGAAGGCATCATGGCAACCAGACATATCGTGACTGCTCCTACCAAGAATCGTCTGATGATACACAAAATGATTTCACTACCACAGACTTTGCGATTTCCCCAAAATCGCAATCTAATCTTCCATATGTGACTGGGCAAATATTATTTTGACCAAGCATACATTTTTAAGACTATGTAGGTCACTAGAAATAGCCTGATGAGTTTGTTTTGATTATCAAAACATCATGTTGACAATATTGCTTATTTATTTCGGTGGAAGGGGTAGCTCATTCACATTACTGGTTTTTCAATGACAGTTGAGTCTTATTTCTATCAAATCATAGTTTGATTTAAACATATTTTATTTCAAAAATGAAAAAGGATTCGGCATAGCAAAATGCGACTTGAGCCGTCTCCATCAAATCATAGTTTGCAGTTGCCCCAAAACCTCTGCCCCTAACAACACATTGTCACGCCCTTACAGCATGACCACCATGAACCGCCACCCACTGTTGGCTGGTTTAGCGACGTCGGGTCCAGGCAGCGAGAACAATTCGCACTGGCCAGTAGCTCGATGGTGGTACAAACCCAGGCAGGTGAGGTCTTCACTGCAGAAGCCTGCACAGACAGGTCGTGGGGTATTATTATGGCTGGCGAGTGCAGGGACGCCTGTCGCGATCACATTCTCCACAGTGGTGTAAAACACCTTTTCTGCAAATAGAGGGTGCATTATGTTAATGGAGAAACATTACACCATTCAAACAAATGCCCATTTGTAGACCAAACAGTAGTTATTGTTAGTACATCACGGGAAATTGATGTTAACGTGTTGCAATCAGTTACTCGAGCATTGCACCAATAAGCCAGTAGATTTTGGGCCTACATATTTTGCCAACTTTGTCCTACAACGACTATATAGCCATGAGTACAGTGGCTGCTGAAGCTGGGCCACTGGTGACTGGTAAAATTGATCATGTGTTGGTATGTGAACACTATCATAGGTTTCGAGAATATGTCTTTTCTTGTAACAGACCAACCTATATTTTAGAATGTTGAGTTCATAGAAAAATAAGCACTGTAATTTGTAAATATTTTACTTTAAAGATGACTGTAGGCTTCAATGTTCACGACGGCTTATCATTTGGGTGAAAATGCATTCAGGCTATTGAAATCAACAATTACATTAATTTAGTAAAGATTGCACACATACCCTCCAAACATGTAGAACTAATTCAACTTATCTATCAAATTTATATTTACCAATCTTGGTTCTGGTGACGGGATTGGACTGCACAGTTGTGATTTCAGATTCTGCTTCAGTAGTTGTAGTAGCTGGAAGGGATGTTAGAAAAGACGTGTAAAAATATGTTAATGTAAAAACAACTGTGTCAAAGTTGTCAAAGATTGCAGCGTCACTGGCACAAGATTAACCTATGGATATTAACATTTCTCTCTAGAAATTATACATCTAAAATGATGAACAGTATACTAAATGGCAGACAGGTTCACAGTGTAAAAATTGTGAACTTCTAATATTTGAGTGCATTGTGGCATTGCGATCGTTAATGCGGCATCTGTTCCACATTTTGCAATCATAAAAATAATAGGTGTAAATATCCGTCATCAGATAATCACAAATATCTGAATCTCCAATAGCTATTGAGCAAGTGTGCAGAACGTGGTCCTGAAGGAGATTAGCAACTTGGTCAAGTATAAAGGCGTCTTGTTTTCTCGGCCTGCTCCAGAGGGCAGTTGAGCTTTATAGCGCCCAGGCTCATCCCAGCTTTCCCAGTGACTGAGGAAACTACAACACGAAAGCCACCTCCACCTCCCTCTCCTCAAGGCGTACCGGTGACCTGTGTAACGTTGAACGGAGCGTTCAAGGCAGCCACAAGTCCATACCAACTGTCCAGGTCGGCCTCCTAGAGGTTCACCTACAGGTTCTGGGCTTTGCCATTGAACTTGTCAGCAAGCAACATAGCCCACGCTGAGGCAGGCACAGCTTGTTGTAGTAGCATCCGGGTGAAGTGGTTAAGGTGGTCAGTTCAGGTCTGGGTTGTGAGAACTTTGAAAAGGCCTTGGTCCTGTCTGAAAAGCTCATAGTACCCAGGTAGAACTAATTCAGCTAAACAGAAAAAAAAACAAATTTGTACTTACCAATGCTGGTTGTTGTGATGGGACCTGGCTGCATAGTTGTGATTTCAGATTCTGCTTCAGTAGTTGCAGTAGCTGGAAGGGATGTTAGAAAAGACGTGTAAATGTGAATAAAAACTTTGTCAAATTTGTCAAAGATTGTTGCGTCACTGGCACAATATTAACCTGTGGACAGTGACAGTCCTCTCTAGAAATTAAAAACTCTAAAATGATTAGCAGTATGGTAAATGGCAGACAGGTCCACAGTGTAAAAATTGTGAACTTCTAATATTTCAGTGCATTGTGGCATTGTGACCTTTTATGCAACATCCGTCACAAATATCCGTCCCACATTTTAGCAATTTCAAAAAAATGATAGATGTAAATATCAGTCATCAGATAGTCACAAATATCTGTACCTCCAATAGCTTTTATTCTTGATGAAGATAAACTAAACCAATATGATGACATACTAGCACCAGTATTTATATATTGTTACTCCCAATGTAATGTGAATATACAATTAGGAATTGAATCATAAGAAATATCATGACATACACATACTGCCATGGCAATGGTTTCTGGAAGCATTCTTTTCAATATGGCATGACGCAGAGGAGTAAATAAAATACTCTAAATCTTCAACTTCTGTCAATTTATTCTTCCTCGCAATTGGGCCAAAGTATACCATGTGAACGTAACCGTATTTACTTGTATTCAGTGCAAAATATTGAAATATTTACATATGGTACGATTCTTTCCATTGGCTTGATTTGACATACTGGCCTAGTTAGCATGCAAAATTAGTAGCAGCAGTAGTTACTCATTATCTTAATGAGCAGCAGTAGTTTTGAAAGAGTGGCAATGATTTCAGCTAGTGTCATAAATGGCCTTTCATATGCTTCCATTGTGTTTCTCGACATGCAAAAGTATCCAAATCGTGCACTATGTAACGTTGTAGGGAGCACAAAAGCACAATAGCTCACCATTATTTATGGTGTCACGTGAACTGTTCGACACATTATGTTGTTTTTACCCTAATTTTGATAATATGCCTAACATACACTAAACATATATTCTTTCGTCCACAAAATTTGTATGCTCTATTTCCTCTGTCCAAAACAGTGTTTTGGATGAAGGAAATGTGTTAGAAAGAATATATTTTCTATTTAATCCTGGTATATTTATATCATTCTTACCTGAATATTAATGTTTGAAAATTGGTTTACCGAATCACTAATGCACAAAATTTGCAGGATAGAAAAACACTGTTAAAACACCTTACTTATATACTTCCATCTCTATTATTGAATAATACTGTGAAAAACAATTAAGACTGCTTCATAGACCTCTTACAAGAAGCGTGCTAAATTTAAATCTCTCAAGAAATATGTGTCCATTCCTGTGACCTACTCTGTATGTAGCAGAGCGGCGGCTTCCCGTCAGCTGTGGGCGGCCAGTAGCAGCACCCGCTTGCCTCGCACTCGTCCTGCGTGAAGGCTGGGACGGGGGCGGGCGCGGCCGATGGGCCGCACGCCACGTAGTTGGTGCCTGGTTCCTGGCTGCTGCACATGCCTGCAGGGAAACCGGGTGTCGGTTGACAAAACATCTAAGGCCCGCATTCTCATGGGATACCGTTCATTTAATGCTGTGTCCTTACTTGCTGAATGAATAGTTAGTAGCTGAATAGAATAGTAGATGGACGAAAGCAACAAAGAGGTGAGCGTGAAATGTCCATACACACTTAGACGGGACACACGTTGAAGAAGCTCAAAATTAGTGTCATCTGATCCATTCATAAAAATTTATCTTGTGTATAGTAATCGAAACAAAGTATGTACCACATAAATGGAGAAAGAAGCAAACGTGAGATTGGAGCTTTCAGTGCAGATGGCTGGGAAAAGGAATGTAATTGATTTGCTGTTCTGTGCGTGCGTTTATTTCTTGTATTATTGCACGTAGAAGCCAGGAACCTACACAAGGTTTCTTGTTCAGATGTTAATGACACATCTCAATCGTTCGTGGATTTTGAGGAGTATGTATACGAACAGTAGTCACAATACAAACATGACAATTAACCTGACAAAACGTAGTGTATAGATAATGATGCACTAGGTAGATTATAGTCCAACAGTAACATAATCTTCAGTTTGGGGCACTACTTAAAAATCTTAACGTTTTAAAATTTCAACTTGGGTAGCACACAAACTGTGACCACCAGCTGGCAAATGTTGATCCAAATTATTGAAACACATACATGAAATGAACCCATCCTAAGCCAATTAAATACTTATGATGAATGTATATCCTATTTTTATGAAGCTTTCATATTATATCCTACTAGCCTTCCCCCGTCTCCTACGGGGACATAACGCACGCAGCAACAGAGATAAACGCACGCAACAACGATGTGATGGCTAAAGTCGCATGCAGCAACAGACAAACATAACGCACACAGCAACAATGTAATGCAGAGACCGGAAGTCCCCGTAAAATAAAAGAATCATGTTCATTCGATTTTTGATGGGAAGTCAGTTTTCTCGTCAATACTGATGAAAGCAAGCGCACGAAAAAAAAAAAACCCGTAAAAGGTGATTTCCCATGAAGTGCAACACTCAAAATGCGTGAAAGCGCCCCAGGAAAGTGATTGCGGGCGAATTTAAAAACAAAAAAAACAAAAACAAAAACAACCATAGCCACGCCCCTCTTTGCGTAATTATATAAGATTTCTTTTATAATAGGCAATAAACTTGAAGACTTACACTGGATATCTATTTCAATGGAAAGTCCTTTTTTGAAAGTTACCGGAGTAGCGGACGTTCTGTATCCTATGACCAAAGCATCATCAAACACTCGATTAATAAAGACTTCATGAAGATCTGCTACTTCATCTACACCGTGTGTTCGGGGGTCACTGAAATAGCAGTAGCATTAAGTTAACATGCGAACATTTGAAATGACAGGTCAAAATGAATGTTATGACTGATTGGCCTTACAGCATGCTTGCTACACAAACCCTACCGAGGTATATTTTGTCAGTCCACAGTTTTTATAGTTATTACTGGAGCACACTTAGTAATATTTTATATTAACCAGAGAAATACAAATGTGTTCCTACTTGTGAGGTGTCCCTATTGGCGATCTATACATAAGCCTCATCTGTACATGAATGAAAGCACCTTAATCAGTACAATAGGTGTCCATGTGGACGCCAATCATTTCATGTAATTATCTTTTCAACTCATAATCTTGCTGTGATACAAATACATCTTATGATAGATATGACTGTGCCAAATAAAAATAACAAATAAAGAGTGAGTTTTTTTATATATACATATTTTAATAGGGCAAATCATTGAACAACACCCGTGAACTCTCTACTCATCTTTGCTGGGGTCCATGCTGACCCCAATAAAATGGCCTTTGTATCGGTCCAACCAAATGAAAAAAATACATTCTTGATAATGGCAAGATATGAGCTGACTAGTTCATTAAATCGCATCAATAAAAATGTTATTCAGTGCATCCTGCATTTTAATACTATTTTGTTCTCTATGTATGTGGGGTCTGTGCCGACCCAATCATTTTTTATGTACGTCCTAATATTTAGCCAAATCAAATAATCTTCGGTCCTGATAAAGGCAATATATAGGGTGACAACTACTTCAAAAGAAAAGAACCATGCCAAACATCTATCACAAAAAGTACACCCTTGTGGTCCCATTGGATCCCTAATGTACTGATTAGGGTTATAACAGATCTGAATACTTGCCTAGCTTTCTCGTAGTAGACAACACTGTGATCGTCACCAGATCCATAGTGAATACCAATAATATGATCGCGATCCACAATGAACTGAAGATCTGCTGGTATCTCATATGTCTGAAAAAATAAATATTCTGAGTTGCTTCGATTTTTTATTCAACTCAGAATATAATTGCCTTCCATTGTACAGTTAATATTAATATTGACAAATCAATGAACAATATTTAAGAATTTAATAGATACCAATAGAAACCATTGTTAATACCATTTTGGCAAGACTTTCGTTGTCTTCGCGACAACTTCTTCGGGCCGAATGAAAATCTCAGAGGGTCACATGACCACCATGGTTGCGGCAGTCATGTGACAGCAGTGTACACGGACCCCAACCGCCATCGGGGAACACATGAGAGACACAGGACACACGATTAGTCTTTAAGGTTGTGGCAAGGGAAGGATGAGGAGTTCCGCAGGAAAGTGAGGGAGGCCATCGAAATCCGCACGCGCCAAACCGAGCTGAACCGTGACACCGGCTACGACTTGCCCCCCGTGTACTCAACACTGCTGTCACATGACTGCCGCCACCATGGTGGTCATGTGACCCTCTGAGATTTTCATTCGGCCCGAAGAAGTTGTTGCAAAAACAACAAAAGTCTCGCCAAAATGGTATTAACAATGGTTTCTATTGGTATCCATTAAATTCTTAAACCACGAATAAAGAAACCCAGGATGTATCAAACATACATTCAGTTAATGAACAATATGTCTACAATGATTTTCTTGAGTTATATTTATTTCCTTTTTAACTGATTACAGGTTAAAAAAGAGTCCAGTATCTTAGGTATTTCTGATTAAAAGTGGCCTCTTTTGCGGCTTTTGCGGCTTTGGGAGGCTATATCCCCAACTTACTCAAACCATCAATGCCTATACTTCTAGCTGTTTCGTTGTCAAACTGTTACGTGACAAATCCTTATCCATTTCAGCTGATCCCAGCGGAAATGACTTATTTGGCGTCTTCCAGCGCATATGGAGCTACAATCCTCCATGTGAAATGCACTTACAAACATACATCGAAACTCTGGAGTTGGTTGACCATAATTCTTACCTGGATACCTACACCATTGCTTATCACTTTAACCTTATTGATCAATTCCACTTCATTCACATCTCGATATCTCCATATTCCTAGGTAAAAGTGACCTTCTGTATCAGCCCAAAATCTAGTGAATAGTTTGATACACTAAGTACGGATGCAATTCAACTGTAAATAATGCAAATAAAATAGAAATATATACAAAACAGGGAAAACAGAGGGATTACCTTACTCTTGTCAAGAGACCAGTATATTGGATTTTGAATGTAAGAAATATGTTCATGCCTTTCCCTGATAGGCGATTAGTCTGCCTCAGTCCGTTTTTCAGCCCATAGCGGGTGCACGATCCTAATTGTACAGCTACAATGTAAAACGAAGACTGCTGCCATACTTGATTATGTTAATCACTTAAAATCACAAATACATGAATATGGTATATCATAACCATATCATTGCTATCGTCACGTTATCACTGTCGTCATTCCCATCATGTCGGTGCAGTGTCATCATCATCATCTTCATCGTCGTCATTGTCATTGTCTTCATCGTCATCATTATCAGAAAATTTTCTACTTACAAGTGCTTTGAGAGAAAAACGTCAAAATCACCAATATTCTCAATAGCAGACGTATTTTTTTCATGGTGTCAACTTCTGTACAGCAAATAACAAAAATCCACCAAAGCCTTGTGCGCAGTGTTAACGTACATGTACGTTCTGCTATTAATGTGCATAATATTGGCCCCTTCAATTATTACCAAGTGACTTTAGAGTTGACATTAAAGTTTTAGCCGTGAAAACTATCGGCAACTTAATAATTTAAGCCTTGTACAAAAAGCAATGAGATATCCAGAGCATGGGCTTATTGATCAGGTGCTATATATTACATTATAAGAATTAACTTTACAAACTGAGCATATTATAATGAACCAGGCTGGCTGAGTAAGTGGTCTTGGGCATTAAAATGAGTAACTAGATAAACAATGAATAATTAAAACTAATCATTCTAAAAATACTTTTCAATATGCTAGTGCTAAGTTATGGAAAACTTTACCTACATGTACTAATGTGAAAATAGCTACATCTTATTTCACTTATAAAAAAATATCTAAGGATTATTGTACAGAGAATGTAATTTATAATTAATCAAAACATCACTTTCTTCAATATGTATTTTACACAAGTCATAACCGTGCTGTGATTTGTTGTTTCTGTCACCTTTTTAATCATTTTATGAAACAAATGCTATTGTAATTTTATAGTCATAAAAGTATTATACACATAGGGAGGAACTTAATAAGTAACCCAATGTTTTCCTCCCCAGCCATTTGTATTGCTAAAAACGTGTTCAAAGACCACAGCGACCATAGAACAACATTGATTTATGGGCAATTAAGATATATACTGAAACGATGTATACTTTACAATTAATAACTTTATGAATTTGAGGAGAAAACCTTAGAATAAATCTGTGTTATGATCAATATCCACAATTGTCACAGTCTATATTACATGGACTCACCCAACCATAGGAGGGTAGGCACTACACTTTGTGTTGTTATATTTCATATTGTCCTAGTTGCTGGGGTGCATGGACTCTGTCAAGCTAAATATTGATCTGTTAGCAGCAGTAAATACCAAACAACACCAAGTAGACTTTTTTGCTGCTGAAAAATTATTGATCCATGATTGTGCATTCAATACTAGTTAGAATGTTGAAGTTGGATCATAAATAGATATGTAGAAACCACACTTTAATTGGCAACATGTCCAAGATCCAATCACTTTGGTGTCACCACATACCTCATAGTTCAGTAAAGTTTGAACGAAATCCATTCATCTGTGAACGCTTTAGCTTATCCAGAGACAAACATACCTCCATACATACTTACAAATGACTGGAAGACAAGGCTTTTGACTCAGCAGCTGAAGTGACGCAATAATTTAAATGTAAATGTGATGATTTATAACTTTCATTGAGTTCATTGGATATTGGATACACCCCAGCACTGTGACATTGATGTAAGAACTAAGTGATGCGCCACTAGTTTTACTGGGTATTGGATATTGTCAGATATATACAATCAAATGAATATGGTTGAGACCAAAACATATGAAACTTTGTCATTAATTATTTCCATGTTGGACAATGAAAAGACAGAGTGACAAAATGACGACAAATATCACTAACAGACAAACAAGCTAGTATCACAACTCATTATAAAAGTAAATTATATTATAACATTATTTATGGTACCTTGTTTACAGTTTAATCAGAACAACCTTAAAAAAGAGTATTTTGACATGAGCAGTTTTTAAGTAGATTATAAAAACATGATACTTATTGTGTAGGGTTATTTCTGTAGTCCTTGCGTAATTTATTGTTAGCTTTCAGCTTAAAAAAAAATGAATTCTCAACTTAAAAGCACGAACACCATGGTTTTATGATTGATACATGCGTTATTGCTGGTTAATTAATTAAAGTACCAGTGCAGTAGTTGTCTAGTATAATACGGCGAGTTTGTCTGCAGTACACAAAACACCAGAACAGCTTATATCAGTGGACGTGAACATTTGAATTTGTTTTTACCAGTTATAAAAACAACAACATTTCTGTTGTTTTCAGAAATTTAAAGGCATACAATCACGGGGTGATTTATCGCTGTTGACTCGAACCAGCTGTAAGGGCAATAAGACATGTTGCAGTAACATATATTGTGGAACTGACAATAACACGTCCGTACAGTTATCTATCTATTTCACATCTGACCCGTCGTGGCATCCCTCGGCTCTGAGCCAGGCGTCCTTTAGACTGTAGCTCGCTGTGCTCATGCAGTGTGACGGTGACTCATTAGTCCACAAGGGACTGTGAATCACTGCCACATCCTTCCCCCCTTAAGAAAAGAAAAGGTATAATCCTTTCTATATTTGATTTTCCTTTTGATTTAGATAATGCATGAGCAAGGTTGTGAGCCAAGGAAACCCCATACGGTCAGTGATAGTACATACATGTAACATATAAGTATTGGTACAATATTTTACACATTGTGCGTTAATCATTATAGATTTTACAGATATTATCATTAAAATTATAGTTACATGGTTACATTACGATGATTGATACATGTACATGAACATTGGATTGCATTTGCATTGATGGTGAATAGCAAGTTAAGATGACATGTGGCAACAACAATTATGAATATAAATGTAACAGTAAGGAAAACATTAATATAATATTACCGTATGAAAACAAATGCTATTACATATGATATGATATTTGAGCGCACCAGTTCTGATTGATAACAATTTTGACGTAGTTTGATGATGCTACCGAGATTAACTATGGGAATTAACGGCAGTAATGCATAAAGTTAACTTATGTGTAAGCCCATGACTCAAATTACAGGGTCATTCGATCACCCAACTTAATTGTAATTCTATCCCCCCCCCCCCTTAGATATAACTACAATAGCAGGCATTAGTAAAACTAATATCATAAATTGACATAAAATATTATGACAATCTTAGGCAAAGAATTCCATAGATGGTAATGTTATGATGGTAGGACCTTATACCATTATTTATATAGAATTTTGCAAAAGCAAGTCATTATCAATTTAGAGATTACCATGACTCTGAGTGTAATTTTGAGAAGTGGGCATGTTTACAAGGATTAGTTTAATACATACAGTAATTCAAAGCTGGCACGTTCAAATACGTTGGTTGATTTTTACATTAATTTATAAACAATATAGTAATAAAATATAGTTATTTGGCTATTGGAGGGCAGTCTTTGTAATCGTAGCTAGATGAAGTCACGGGGTTGTGGAGTGTGGTAGCCTGGTGTAAGCCGGTTGAGAGATGAGTGTGAAGACCTTGTTGGTGATGAAATGGTTGTGTTGAATTCTGCGGTAGTTTAGCGATTAGTAGTCTGCTACCATAGCTGCGGCTGGTACCAGTCAGGAGATGTTGTCCGCGGAATTCTGGCGCCCTTGGTCCACAATTCTGAGGAGAAGATTTTAACTTGAAGCCACGGCTCTCAGCCGGTTGAAGGGCTGGGATGGTTGCATTTCTTAGTCGCTATGGTTGTGAATTTGATGATTGTTCTTGCGTGACGAGTGAAGTTTGGTGTCAGAGTCCTCGTTGTGGTATTTGTGGGGGACGAGGGTAGGAATCTTCATTTTTGACTAGGGCGGGGCGGCGTTTGCGGCTTGCCCATGTGGTCTCCATGAAGTATGTAAATAAGCTGGTTGGGAACGCGCTCGCACAATCTGCTGGCTTGGCACGGGGTGCGCGCAGGACTCGAAACCTGGTTGACGGCGGCTGCGAAGATGTGACCCTTGAGTTTGCATTGTCGTAGCTGGCATAGAGTTAGAAGTCAGTGCACATTCCGGCACGCCCCTTTTTGGCCTGCCTAGGCTCAGGGTCTGCGGGCCTACCCATTATTGGTCCGGCGAAGGCAGTTTAGCTTTGACCAGTGACAGCATGAGGCGCTATCTAGAAACTGACACTCTTTTAACATTGATTTAACATTATATTCAATAGTTTTGATGTTACGTCGAGACATTGATAGCGACCACTGGTGTATTCTATAAGGTCTTATTCATGTTTTTCAACCTACACCAAAATCTAACCATCTCTAAATGTTGTTTTGCTTAGACTACCAGTCACCCCATATCACCCATGCAAGCACCATTAGATGTGCTTCTTGGCACACCTAGGAAGTATTTACATGCACGATTCTGCATAACATTTAATTTATTGTATCATTTGCTTCCACATAACGCTGCACCATATAGCATAACGGGTTCAACCAATGATTGATAAAGGTTAATAAAAAATCTCATATGAAATACCAACTGTTTGATTATACTTTGTTATCATACCACCAAATGCCCTAACAACACTTTTAGCCACATCCTTAACCATTTCATCTGTATCTAATAATCTAATAATCGTTAAAATACAATCCCAAGTATTTGTATTTATTAGTGGTAATACTATCACAGTGATTATATGAATAATTGTATATATTTTTTCCCAATTCTTGCTTGTGAATTCAATTCTACTCTCACTTTTCTGTCAAGCAAGCTCCTGCCACTGTATTGACATAGCTGAAGAGACATCTTCCATTTTACTATATCAAGAATAGTACCATCATGGAAGATGTCTCTTCAGCCATGAAAATACAGTGGCAGGAGCTTGCTTGACAGAAAAATGAGAGTAGAATTGACTATCACAGTTCATTTTGTAAATGCAACTGAATGGGGTCTAAAATGTACAATTTTAGTCTTGTATGGTTTATTTCCAATCGGTTATGCATCTTGTCCATGTCGACCGTGCGGAACTGGGCAGATGAGCCCTCTTGCTTCAGTTGATTAGCCTCCTTCGAGATCGTGTCCGACTACCACAATCTGTGAAGGTGCGGGCAGGCGCAGAAAGGTGTACAGTCCGACTACCAGCTGTTGCACACAGGTGTACAGTCGGGAGGAGTAAAAAGTGCTGAGTCTTTTTTTGGTGTTGACACTCAACAACTTGAGTGTATGAGCCACCTCGTTGGGTTGCTCCAGCATCAAGTTCCCCAAGGCGTCCACCGTGGCATCCACTTGGCTTTGCTGTAGCGACAGGATGTCCCTCTAGCGATCCATCGAACAACCAAATTGATTCGACCCTGGAAGAGGTGTGCACCACACGAATGCTCCCAGTGGCAACTCGTATGGTGACTGCTTGCAGCGCCCGCTAGTTCTTACGACGCAGCCGAGACTTTGCTGCTTCATGCCCGAGAGCTTGTTCGTAGTGGCTTTTCCTTCACCTGTGAGTTGGTGGTAGTCGGCAGTCAAGGATTCCAATTCCAGCTTCAGGTTGTTGCACTCCTTGCGAGCTTCATCACGCTCAGCCCGATACCGGTCCGACTCCTCTTTGTAGTCATCAACCTGTTTCGTCTGAGTGGTGAGCTGCTGGTCCAAACTGACAAGATCCAACTCCCAGTTGGTCTATTTTGTCTGCAGGTCATTCTCAATGGTGGTGTAGACTGGCCAGCTGCTCTCAGTGAACTGGCACCCTCCTAACCAAGTGTCCCGGTTGTTGAGCAGATGCCCAGTGACCGACTTCTTCTTCACAGCATTCCTAGGGATTAGACTTGTTGAATCGGTGGGGTGGCGCTTCATCGCAGCGATAAGCCCTCTGCGCTGATTCCTTCCCACCCCAAGCCTGAGAACGCTGAGTCTGAGGCGAGCAAGGAGATGCATCAGGGCCAGCAGTACCGGGGTACTCTGACTTGCTGGTCACTGTGGCGAGAAGTTTCTTGGAGGAGTCTTTGCAAGGCTTGCTGAGGCTGGCTCAAGGGCTGAGAGGCCCTTCTTCTACCCCCAGAGAGCCCTGTAACGGCAACGCCCTGTCATGTGGCAAGTGTACTCGACGTGATAGAAAGATTCACCGACAAATAGGCTAAAATGATCAAGACAATATGAAGGCAAAAAAATAGTATCATGGTGGTAACAGGCCTAGCGCTAATAGGCATTGTGCAATCGATACTGGCCAAGTCTGAACAAGTCTATAAGCCGGAGGAAAGGTTACCACAGTGGACTAGTGTGCCTGCCTACACATAATAACTGGTCTGGTGTGAACAGGAGACCGTGAGTTCGATTCCACGGCCTTTCAAATAACTTTACAAGCCTTTCTTTTAATTTTTTCATAGACTATGTAATAAAAGTGTGTGTAAAATAAATACGTAAATTTGTTATTAAACTCTTTATTTATTATTTTATATACACACACCCGCCCACATCTATAACCTAGGTCACCGTGTAACGCTCATATGTATCAATAAGATATTGAATACTGTGCTCAAAATAGGTTCGTTTATCAAGAAAAACATCGCCTTATAATATTTATGATATTCGTGAGCCTATAATCGTTACTGTCGGTGGAGTTTTCACCAATTTTAACACAGTGAAGTTAGATCATGCAAAACCAGTGGACTTGAAATACAAAATATATGCATATATTGTAAGAAATTAATTCTATAAAGCCCCATTCTGATTGTCACATGCTCAGCGCTGATTTTTTTTACTGCAATCTAGGAGATGTGAAACACATAAGGCAGTGGTGAAACCAAGTACACTCATAAAACACCTATGAAACATGTAATAAGCCAGAAATGTACCAAGTTTTCAGACAACGTTTTTGGATCATGCATTGGCCTTAGGGACCATTCAGAATTTATCCCAGGGTGGGGTAAGAGGATTTTAGGGCGGGCCATGAGCTTTTGTCACAATGTTTGGAGGGTGGGCTATCAACTTATTCACACACTTTTGAGAGGGGGCTATCACTTTTTTCACAGAAAATTGGATTTGGGTTAACTCTGACAATGATTGCCTTAACTGTTGGAGGGGAGGGGGGTCATCAATTTCTATCACAGGAAATTGAGGGGGGTTTACCATTTTCACAGTATTTTGGAAAATCCTTCCACCCCACCCTGTCATAAATACTGAATGGTCCCTTACATACTGTTTCAAAATATTTGAGTTCATGTCAACAGTATGGTGAAGGGTCCACATAATATAGTGCCACAGTACTAATAAATAAGAAAATACAGAATGTCTCAATAATAACATATTGCATTGTTAACAACCCTTCTTATATGATCACATATAGATCTACATATACATTACACTCTGATAAAAATACCATTTTTTCTGAATATCCAATGGAAGAAAATTAGAGGATACCATGTCAAAAGCTATAGTGTGCCACTGCAACGCGTGGGCAGGGAAAGCTAGTATTTGATAAACCACAATTATCTAATATCCTTTTAATACTTCCTAACCATTTAATTGAAACTTATTTGAGTTAACAACATAATCTTAAAAACAGTTTGTATAGTTGTACAGGTAATTTGTACGTTTTACAAGTTAATATTTAATGCTAGAAACAAACCATTCTTGTTTTAACATTTATTTCAATGGGAAAACATCCGTTTTCACCTAATACCATGACTGTTGGTGTATTTTTGCTTAGATGAAGTAGTATTTTGATGTACATGTACCTTAATTGTAGACGTTCTAGAATGTCAAGATTTCAAAATCCCCAAATTTCACATCCATATCACATAATTGGTTTGATTAAGCTGTCGGGCATATGTAACATTGTGTCAATATCAAGGTCTAGCTTTTTCCCTTTTTGCAAAAGTGAAAACATTGCCTTAAAAGCTATATTTGATTTTTTTTAATATTAATCATAAAACTACCATTGTAATTGAATACAGTACCAATGTATTTGTAATTATCCACTATTTTAATGTTGTTATCACCAAATTTAAATGTGGGTTTGTTTCTGATCTGTCCTCTGGAGAACATTACAATTGTTATTCTTTCAACATTTACAGACAATTTATTAATGTTACAGTATTCATTCATACCATGAATAGCTGCTTGCAACTCAGCAGGTAAGGGTTCTCAGCCAGAATAATCGCGTCATCAGCATATAATAATATAAAGAGCTTAACAAACACCTCTGATCATAATCTTCCAAAAGGTCAAAAGATAGATTAGTCATGAGGCCTAGACCATTATATTTATAAGAGAGATGTTCAGATAGATCATTCAAATATAAAGAGAACAAGACTGGTGACAGGTACTCGCCTTGTCTGACACCTAATAAACACCTGAAAAACTTTTTCATGTCTGTTTGTAGTAATAACACAAGATTTATCACCTTCATATAAATTATATATAACATTGAAAAATCTACCATTAATATTATTTTTTAACAACTTGTTCCACAAGGTAACTCTTTCGAACGCTTGCTGTAATCGACAAAACAACAGTACAGTCGTTTCTTTCTGGATAAATACAAATCAATCAAGCATTTCATCTTAATATATAGTAGAGAAATCCTTTCTATATGCCGCTTGATCGGTACTATTTTCGCCAAGGGATCTACAGAATCTATCATTTAAAATACCTGTGAAACGGTTTCCAAAACAGATCAATATTGTGATACCTCTATGATTATTGCAGGAACTCTTCTTTTTATATAATGGGTTTATTATACCTTCAAACCATGTGGATGGAATTATGCCAGGTTCAAATATAACATTAGATAGTTTGATATAAACAGGTAGTAATAAATCTCTAGAATATTTAATACCGTACCATCGTTACAATGGTCTGTCAAAAGTATTCATTCAATAAATAATCGTTATTGTGCAAAAGTCAACATTGTTCTAGTGACGCTGTGCTCTCTGAGCACTTTTGATCAGGTTAAAGTAGTGTTGATTTTCTTTGTAATACATATATCATCTTGTCAGGAGAAGCTGCTACTATTCCCGCACATGTATATTGGACACGAATAAAAAATCCATTCACCGAATAAGTCCACTGCGACATCAAACTTCTCTTCTGAACGAAGCTCAGGTGGACCAATTAGCCCGCGGGCCAGATATCGAAACCCTCCCCGCCCCCCTTTGGGATTTTTGGAGACCCATATAATATTAAAGCATGATATCTTAGCTTTAAAATTTGACATGTTTGATGTTATACAACCTTGACAATAAAAAGTTATGGATATTTTAGTATGGAAGGGTCGGAGAAAAAAATCGGAAAAACTGAAACACCCTTCCATTGATTTAATTAGCTCTTATATGAAAACTAAGCTGTGCACACAGGATTATATGGTGTTATTTTAAAGCTGGTTGATTTGCCTTTCTATGTAAAGTATTTGCTGTTGGAATATGTACATACAGTGCTGGAGGGAGGTCACTGAAGCAGCCTGGTAACACGAAACGTGGAGCATTTATTTTGGGCTAGTACATTAACATATTTATTGAAAAGCCTGTATGCTGATATAGCCATTAAAATGGTGTTGATTGAAAAGTATACTCATTTAGAAACAAAATGACATACACCTCACTACCATAGGCCCTCTAGGATTGATTTTATGATTAATTGTTTACCCCTATCCCTAAATTGCGATTTGACCCACATGTACTGAAAATGCATATATACAGACTTTTTCTTATAAAAGGTTATTTCATATATTCTTTTCATCATATGCAATAACCAAATATGGTAGATGGTGAGTGTTTTTATCAAAATATGAGGTTAATGGCTATCATACAGCATCAAAGGTAACAACAATGACATTTATTTGGGTTCGATATGAACATAGTGCAAATATTGCATGATTATTCAAACAGCATGGTAAGTTTTATTTTAAAAATATTTATGAAAAATAATGATTATAACATACTTGTCAATTTTTGAAATAATGCAAAGAATATTTGTTTCACAACTTTTTCCCTAATGCCTGTTTGTAGGACCATTCCGGCTACATGGACATGTGCATCTTTGGATCCAATAATAAGGCCTAGTTGATCCAAATTGCTACTGTGACGAAAGTGTGTTGTAGGGCTTCCTGTGCCACAAGTTCATTGCAACTACCGAGTCCTTTCATTCAAAGCGAATATTAAAAAGTGTGCAGTCTAAGCTGTTGTGTTTGCAATCAATCAACTAGATCAGAAGTGTTCAAAGAACACGGCGTCGCTAGAACAACGTTGATTTATATGGGCAATTAAGACATATGATGAAACGGTGCATACTTTACTGTTAATCAAGTTCAACTGTTAAAAGTTGACTAAAACGTTATGGAAATCTTGATTAAAAGTACACAATCAGCCACACATGATATTGTGCATGAGTATGCTGTATTGATTTTATTAATTTGCAGCAGGTATATTGATTTTATCATGTTGGCTATATACATTGCTGCTAAGCTGAGCATTGATTTTTACTGATATTCAATGCACTTAGCCAGCAAAAAAAATCAATACTCATGCATTTGTGGCTGAATATGAGGTTTTACGTGACGTAGAACGTGACGTAGAACGTGACGTAGAACGTGACGTAAAACGTGACGTAAAACGTGACGTAAAACGTGACGTGATACGTGATACGCGTGATTCTCTCTGGCTAAGTGCATTGAATATCAGTAAAATGTCATAAATGGCCTTCTAAAATACACAATTTAATTGGCAGAGCGCCTAAAATCGAATCACTTCGGTGTCGCCTCATACCTCACAGTTGTGTAAAGTTTGAACGAAATCTGTGGAACGGTAAAAGCTCTAGCTTGTCCGGAGACATACATACATACATACATACATAGAAACAAAGTGATCACAAGGCTTTCGCTTCAGCTACTGAAGCGACGCAACAAGCATAGTTATCACACACACACACGGCCCGTGATCCCTTTCGAGCTACATCCCGTGGCGAGGCAGGCAGGTAGCAGGGGACGGAGGTGGCGTGACGAGACAGCAGCTCCTGGCAGCCCAGAGGCGAGACGATTGCCCAGCAGGAGGTCCAGTCTGACGAGGCCCGCCTATCCCCCTTCCCTGGAGCGTGTGAGCACGAATCCCTTTTTACACGACATATGCAAAGACACAACGTCAATCAGCAAGCAATCAGCAAGCATTGATAGCACGTGTGAAGGTGGTCCAGGATGGGGCAAAATCGCAAATTAAATAGTCAGAAAATAATCTATAGATGGAAATCGCAAAACTTTAATAGTCACAAAATATTCTAGTTTTTACAGTAAGCATCTTTGTGATCAATCGGTGCAAAGTAACAATTAATAGTGACCAATTTGACAGCATGATCAAGCGTATCCATCTCAAAATGGTAGTATTCAACATTCAGATTTAGCTTAGACAAATTTAGCATCTATATTTGCTATCTTTCTTTCTTCGTGCAATAAATGTTGGCACAAATTGACTTATTTCATGATGGGCACACTCAATCAAACCCATGATGATAAGATGACAAACTACGTATTTCTGTATCTATGGCCTGATTTTCTGGCCTGTCAAAGTTTAATTCCATTGATACACAGTTCTGAAGAGGCGAAAACTCAAAGTCTGTACGTAAACCTCTTACTAAACCCAGAATACGTCTATGTGAGACAAATAAAAGTGCAAAAATATATTGGGTCTTTTTTTTCTTCTCAAAACTGACTTCAGCCTCCCACCAAAGAACTTTGTACCTTGAGGACTGATCTCATCTACACTTACCACGCCTACTGTGTCAAGGTGTGTGGTCTGCCCCTCCCTCAGACTTTCTTGGCACAGGGTGGCTTTTGGAACTGGCTGTGCTGCTGATCGTCTGCAGCACGCACTTTCCGAGTCCACTGAGGGCGAGGGGGCGTTGGCCTAAAAAAGCCCTGTGCCTGATGTAAGGTCTGAACCTCCGCATTGTCTTGCTCATAAGCATGGTTGCTTTATGGACCTCCGAGAGGTCTTCGATGTGTTTTGACAATTCATCGCCAAATAAAATTTTGCTACCGGCACCATAGATTTACACAACTGTGTTCAGACCCGGCCTGATGAGGTCTCACTTCAGCATGTTCAATTCAAAATTTGCGACTGACAATGTAGTCAATGCATGTTCATTTCCGAGTCTCCAACTAACCTTCTTTAGAGGCTGTCGCTATCATTGCTACCACGATGCCATATGATTGACCTTGTTTTGTTTCAAGGATTCCCATATGTGCTGATCAACTTTAGGGACTTATCTCGCCTGACAATTTGTCGGCATCTCATGTTTCTGAAAAATGTCTTCAAGCGGTCCATCAGCCAATTTATTAGTAAGCAGGTAGGCCATCTTGGCGGCCCTGTGACTAGTGTTGTGTAGACTTAGACAGTAGACATACCTGACCCGCCTGAGACAAAATATCCTCGAGTTTGTACTGAATCTGGTACTAATGCCAGCCTGTGGCTTGAATGTTGTCGGGCTCTTCCCGATGTCTGCAAATATCCCAGTAGGTTGATATTATAATCACTAACAGTAGCAGACTTTGTATTCGACAGCACCTTGTTCCTATCATGCTGTTTCAGCAGGACGGGCGGAGTGGTCTAGGCCGAATGATCGTATAAAATCTCAGCCATCCTGTAATAACAGTTAACAAAGGTATATTGGAATAGAGTGTCCTTCGACACATGAAACTCCAATAAATCGGTGTAATTGCAGCGAAATTCACCTCAGAAAATTGCACACGTCTTCTCAGTTCGAAAATCATGAACGCAGAGTTTCTATAAAATCTGTAAAAAAAAACTATTAATCAATCAGTCGTATGTCAAGCTTTAATTGCTTTCTTGACATTTTTCTCGTCTTAAAATACCAAGGTGATAAATTCAATGTGACAGTTTGTAGATAATCAGATGTGAAGAACAACAGCTGGTGAGGAGCTTCCGTATTGCTCACAATACCTTATATGGTGTTGTGTCTTTAGTACAGTAAATCAACATATTTCTGATTATGAACATTTTGATTATACAATGATAAGGATGTGCATGATTTTCAGTCTCGAATTTAATGTCAGCATTTTCAAATAGGACATATGTTTTAAGTCATCTTCTGAAACCAAGCTAATGCAGCCTATATGCTTTACAATATGCACGTGATTTTCTGGAATCCATTTCCTCGAGTTTACGGTAAAGGTAGATAGTCACGTGATCTGAATAGAAGTGACGTGTTTTTCGCATTCCATTTGATGATTGTTAGAAGTTAACAGTGCCAAAGGAAATGAACCTAAAACAAGTTAGGATAATCTTAGTTTTGCTGTTGCACGGTAAGATAACTGTTATGGTTATGATAAAATAGCGTTGCTTGTGATTTTTAATTCTATATAGTTTTATGCAGGTCGGCTTTCTCCCACTTACTTATTGATAACGTCTTATTCTTAATGTTCTTATTATTCTTACTACCTAGTACGAGAAAACATATTATATGTGGTCATATGCATTGTATGTCTGATAATGCTGCCACACGTCCATTATTTGAAGTGCAGGCGTGTGCTCAGACAATATATGAAGTTTCCTACGTTCAGTATGACAGGCGCTGGGGTGGGATCAGATCATAAATTCTCCCCCTGATCGTCCCATTGGCACATAGCAAATGAAATGAAAGTTTAAGCATGTATCATGAAACTCTCAGAACCATCTGTGGCATAAATGTTGATATTAACACACACTCACCTATATGGGTCTGCTCATCTTCATGGGGCACATGTGGCCCAAACAATAAACCCAATTCCACTGTCAGGAAGGTCTCCTAGCCCACATTTTTTCACATTGATACCGAATTATCAGTGTTCACAAGAGACAAAAAAGAATGCGCATAAACCCTCCTCCATTTATTCAGGACCTTTAACGCAGGACCAAATGTCATTTACTACATGCCAGGTGTCCTCATGGATCTAGATAGGCCCCCAATGGGCATTTTTTCAAATTTTTTTTTCATGGAGAACATCCAGGTTGTTATTTTACTGCAAAAAACAGTATTATGATTATATTAAAGGCGAGAGTATTTTAAAGGGGCAACTTTTTCCGATTTCCATTCGTAAAATAATCAGTTAAGCATATTTCCATTATGAAAAAAGGGCCGTGGATTCCTTTTTCAAAGTCATTTTCACATCCCTTACCTTCACATAGATGCAGAGTCTCAGTACAATTCACTGGTCAGACACCTCATATATGTGTAGACAGGCTTGCCTCCACTGAAACCACACTTCCTTTCCACTAACCTAATACGTGTAGCTGGATGCAGCTTGAGGCAAGAATACCTTAATCCTTTGCAGTGCATTTTAGCACTTCTGCTCATCTTCGATTACGTGGTGTGGGGCACATGTGGGGCCGGTTGGAGTTTTGCCACTTGAGGTGACATTTCACTACCCTTGCTGAGTGAGTCAACACATATTCTTTATGAATTCAGTAGATTTTTTAGCCCTTTTTCATTCATCATTTCGAAAATCTTGGTCCACCTGGCCCACATTTTTAAATTGGCACTGAATTATATATGTTACAAGGACAAAACCCACCAATAGACAATAATATGATATTTACTTCAATATTTTTTAGTATCATGGAATGTGCATTTAATTATTTTTGTTTGTCATCATCTTAAACTACTTCGTAGCATTATTGAACAAATTACAGTAAATAATATTTTAAAGCCATGTTTATATTTTCAGGTGTCCTGGCCAAACTCGATTTTTGATGGTGGCAAAAATGAATCGTCTCACTTAAAAAAAGTATCAAATATTACGATTTTATAAAATGCAAAACAGGTTACAGCTAGAGATAACAAATTCTTATAAAATTGTCTTGTTTCCTTCCCCTCAATTCTGTTTAGACTATGACAAATCAATGTCCAACAACACCCATGAAAAACAAATTCAACATACCAAAAATTCTGGATACACATAGATATATTGATGATAATTGCAGTATTAGGTATGGTTATAGGAATGATGGCAAGATAGCCAAATCTGGCTACAAGCCTTGCACCATGGCTTAAACTGCAAAACAGATACAGGTGAATTCTGTAATGTTATTGATGATTGGTCCATGAAAAGAATGGGCTATATCAAAAAATGCTGGAACAATGCTGACTTAAAAGCCAGGTCACGTGGGCGCATGTACGCGCAAGTACATGGACAACCACAGCACGTGGACAGTATTTACGATTGTCCAAACTTTCTCCACCGCATAAAATCAATAACATCACAAGACTAATACTGAGACATAACGTCGGATATGTGCAATTCATACGGGATCATCGTCATATCTCATAGCTATATAAAATATTATAGCAATCACAAAATAATGTCCGTCATTTTACTCCTTTTGTAATGCAAATGACATAGTGATCAAAACCAAGTGATCATTCAACCACCACATGATACTGGACATTTGATAGATCAATGTGTTCCAATCTCATTCTTCCTCAGCTTGTAGATTTTAACATGGAAATGTGCTACTATATCCACACTTCACAACATTTGCTTGGATTTCTTCAGGTACTAGTGTAAGAACTGATGGCTACAGTCAGTGATAACCATATCTAAAGTCACTATCTAAATCACCAATCCATGACATTCTGGATGTTCAATCGGGAGAGTTGCAATCAGCAAAAAATTTGCCATCATTGCATTACATGCAATAGTTCAACAACCCCTCAGTACATTTTTTAAAGAAAGACAATGTCATTAATGGAGGTACATTTTTAAATTTTGGGGAACTGGCAACATTCTAGCATCTTAATCTGACTATATATTCATTGAACTATGTAAAACTTGTGCACTCACACTCAAGATGTCCATAACATTCGAGCATGAATGGTGTGGCCTGGCTCATTACCTCCTCAACAGTAGAGGAAATGTTCCCAAGAGCATCTAGTGGATACTTACCTGTCCTGACAGTGTTGATAGCTGTGGGTTTAACTATGTCATAGCATATTGCCACAGTATCATAGCCTGTATTAAAGCTCATGGCTTGGAAGCAAGTCATTCATGATCCCTTTGTATTTAGATACTGTGACATTGATAACTGTGTATATGACCAACGTCTTGCAGGAGCTCATCTTACCTGCTTTTTAATCGAGCCATTATTGACAAAATGACACAATAATACAAACACATCAGTGTCATCACATATAAATAGGGTCTGTTTGGTATGGCAGCTACTATATGATGGATGAGAATGGTGTATCACTACCTGTTACAATCAGATTGCCACTGATGGAGTATATATCTAATTCTGTGGACGTTGTCCTAAATCCATCCGATCAGACGGGAATTCACACGTCAGACGTATTATTATTATTGCAATCTTATTTTTTTAAATATCAAAGCATTAATTAACAGTTCAACAACCCCGTTACACGTGCACTACCTCAACTCACCAATGTCATCGTAATGAAACACTGACGATTACAGTATAGCATCATAGTATGGTAATCAATGAGAAATTTATTGAACTAAGTATGATCCAGCACTCTAGGCCAAATCCCCGGAGGTAGTGTAGTGTTAATTAGGCTCTTGGCGAAGATTCTTTAGAGAAGAATAATCTTGCTTCAAATGTATTTCTCATCTCCTACCACACAGTAAATCGCAGATAATTTTAGCGAATGTGTAAATTTAACCATTATGTGTGTGTTATTTTCTACAGCCGCCACCACAATGTACATGACAACGGACAGCTATTACGAGCTCCATGTGGACGGAAACGGACAACACCTGGGGGAAGGTTTCTTTGATGAGACCACAATCGAAGGGCTCACTTTCACTGAACCGCCCACGCTGATAACTGTGTATGCGGATGATCGAGTATGTGTCCCTATTGTTCAGATTAGTCAATGCTTCATGAATTATATTAAAAATCATATTTAGTTGACTTTCAGCACCATGTTTCAATGTTTGCTTCACTTCAGCAGATAAAGTGTAAGCCTTGTGTTTCCTTTGTTTGTAACTATTATATATATGTGTGTGTGTGTGTGTGTGTGTGTGTGTGTGTGTGTGTGTGTGTGTGTGTGTGTGTGTGTGTGTGTGTGTGTGTGTGTGTGTGTGTGTGTGTGTGTGTGTGTGTGTGTGTGTGTGTGTGTGTGTGTGTGTGTGTGTTTCAGTTGTGTGTGTGTGTCCAGACAAGCTAGAGGGTTTATCGATGAATCGATTTCTTTCAAACTTTACACAACTATGGGGCATGAGACGATGCCAAAGTGATTCGATTCTGGGCACTTTGCCAATTAGATTGTGCTTTCCACAGGGCTATTTATGACATTTTACTAGTATTCAATGCACTTTAGCCAACGTGATAAAAATCAATATATATTTTTAAAAATGTGCAGTGTTTTAACAATACATTTGTGAAATTACATTATTATTGGTATACAATTTTGACTTTATTACTGTCCATATAGCATGTGATTCAGTTTGAAATAATTTGTAAGTAAATCATTAATAATGTGTTAAAAATTGGGTTAGAAGTTTCTGGAAGTTTGAATAATAAAATAAGTAAAAGCA
>CM032662.1:43337006-43413472 GCA_019095985.1 Streblospio benedicti | reverse complement strand
AATATATCTCCTTTCATGGCCACATCTGGTTTCTAATGCAACCTATGGCAAATATATCTCCATTCATGGCCACATGTTAAATATGGCATACTAGGTGCAAAAATCCGGATTTAACTAGGGCCATGTAAGAAACTATGACTATATGTGGCATATTTATGAAACTTTTACATATGTCAGAACAGGTTTTTACAAGTAGACACTGTGAAAATTTCATTTAAATACATTTCATGTTTTTTTGAGACAATCCCGTAATTCTATTAAAGTAAAACATACAAACTTTGCTTATTCTTGTTGAATATGGTCATAAAATTATGTTCAATTTTGTTTTTGATTTTGTATTTGATTTATTTCGTTTATCACAAAATTAATTCAAAAACTAAATAAAATTACAAATGGTTAAAATGTATAAATAGAAGTAAAATTGTTTACAAATTAAAAAAATTGACAAAAAACTCACATATCAAAGATATCTCATAATTTCTTCAAAAACAATGGACAGGATATCTTATTGAAATATTGGATGATCATGTGACACCTTCTAAAAAGAACTTGAAACTGGCTACCAATATTAACTTTTTAGCGTATCATTTTCAAAATACTCTTTTTTTATAAAATTGTGTATAAATGTCTATATTTTGTTTTAAAAGACACCCAGTTTACTTGAAGAGCTGCTATTCCAATATGTACCATCTCTACAATCCTTCGTTTTCATCAAAGGGCCTTAACTCCGTATCCCAGAGACAACTCTTTCTTCCTAGTACAATGAATGACTCACAAGTTTAACATCACCGTGCAGGGGCCTTTTTGAGTGGAATAAGCATCAAACATAAAGACAAGGGACAGTGATATCATTAACATTTTTTAAACGTAAAAGACTCAGAAAAACTTACCTCTTCCATCATTGTTTAAAATGTAGCTGGTAGCTATTTTGTGTTATTTATATTTGACTTAGAACATAAACCAGCTGGCGCTCTATAATCAAAATTATTATTTATTATTATAAAACTAAAGTTTTCTCTTGTAAACCCAAAAATACAACATTTTAAGTCAATGAACACTGATAAAGATTGTCACAAAATTTCTGAATTAAGTCTGTAATGTAGCGTATACGTTATCATAATAGAAATAAACAAATTAAAAGTGTCAACAAAATACAAAATATGGCTATCCTGTTTTTGTGTGAAATGAAAGTCTCCGTGTAACAAGAACAGTTCCTCTGTAATAAGAAAGCAAGTATTTGCTTTGTACTTTACTGTTGCTAATGAAATGGTGGTCACTGGTCACAATGGACAATGAACAAACAAATATCACTTGAAGCTTGTGAGTTTATTTGCTTGGTCAGATAATGGCTTTATAACAAAGAGATGGAACATCATGTTGGGCCTTTGAGACATATCATTGGATGGTGTGAAATATACTTCTATGATGCCACACCTATATATAAAGGTGGCAGTGTTTGTTTACCTGTTAAGCGAATTGCTTTACATATGTAGCTTCAAAGAGAATGGTTAAAAGGATACATTTAATTGGCATGGTTTTGACTATAACATTTTATCTATCAAAGAGATGGAATATTGACCCATCCGCTCATGTGTTTTGACGAGTGTGTTTGATCAACTGTAAATTCTTGAAAACAGTGCGGGCTTGTGTGCAGGTTTAACAGGTTTTTCTAAAGGTTGTCTTTCAGTATCTGCAAGTGCGGGTGTGGTTGCGGGCTCATTTTTTTTTATGAAATATGCGGTTGCGGGCTTCAATTGTTTATATGTGCTGGTGTGGGTGTGGGTGTGGGTGCGAGTTTCACATTAAACACGCGGGGGCGGTTGTGGGTGCAATCTTATAACCCGCACAGGGCTCTGTTATTTGCTACAAAGGCTCATTTTTGACTTTCACACTTGAATCCCATGATGGGCCTTATGCTAAATATCAATCGGAAATTTGGATATTAGGAAATTCACAAATACCCAAATATCTAATAGTTATTGATAACATTCAGAGGTCGTTATGAACTTGAAAATGGCAACATGAATTACTAGTAAATAAAACATTGAATAAATCATGAATTCAACATTTTTATTTTTATTCATAAAACTTATAACAATAAATACACCAAGAATCTAGATTGAAATTTTGTATAATGGATAAAAGCAAACATGAATAGATATTCGGCTATAGTTTTGCAATTAAAACTTGAATGTAAAAAATATTCATAACTAATATGCAACAATAAATAATCTTGATACATGACAAATTGTATTTGTTATACATCATAAAAACACACATAAATAATTCCTTAAACATACAATAACACATTACAATTCAAGTACAAAAATCACAAACCTTCCATAATTACTTATTTTCTAAGCATAAACCTTAATACATAGTCAGATAAAACATACTTGAATAGTTACTAGATATCACTACACTAAATTCACTTGACAAAGTATATATGTCATTAAGTACATATTATTATGGTACATACATAACAACATAACATTTATCTATAGTAAATGGTTAGTGCATACTTTGTATAGCAATACAATAAATACATATGGACAGTATCTACTAATATCTTCTTCCTCGGCCCCGCCCCCGACCTCTGTGACCTCCGAAGGCGCCCCTCTCCTGCCGGGGCTCTCTACAATAATCATGATAATAGTCTTCAAATTTTGATAAAGATAATATTATTTCCTGATTTGAGATAATTACTTGCTTTTATAACACTTAATATATAGTCAATGTCATAATTATACACTACCAGTGAACTACAGGGTGGCCACTGCAGTATTACTCAGAATATTTTTTAAAATGCTCTAATGAGTGTCTTTTTTTTAGACCTTTGAAATATTCTTACACTGAATACAAATTAAATGAAATTCATAGCCACCTCAGTTTGTTAAATTCCGCTTCTACTGCCTTTGCCCGAAGCCTGATAGAAGCATCAGGATGTTCCAGGCTCCACCTTTAGGCATATGACAAATGATATAACGAACATATAAGATTAGTAGTCAATTGGGTTTATTTTAGTAGTGATTGATTATTATGGGGAAATGGAAATAGTTGGAAAGATGGAAAACAAAATTGTAACTATGTAGATTGTTGTTCATGAAATAGTACCAAATGGGAAAGTAGCAACAACCCTGAATAAAAGTTAAACCGAGAATAGAGACATTCAAGATATGATAGAACAACATTTTACGGTGAAATGTTACAATATTCACTTTTGTACACTTGTTAATGGCATTTATGCAATGCTCACTCAATGTGTGTTTAATGCCTATTCAAAGAGTGTACATTTCAACAACAAAAAAGCTCCACCTCAATTTCATGTTGCTTATGGGATGCAGCCTTAAGTACATGGCATCCACGGTTGGGCGAAATTGTTTCACTTCATCTTCAACACGCTCTAGTTCTTTGGTAGCCACTTTCTTCTCAAGGTTTTTGATGAGGGGAGATGCAGTTTTGTAGAATTTGCTCTTGCCACAATTCAAATACCTGGCAAAAAGGAACATTATTAGAGATGCTGTTCTCCAATTATTGGATGATATAATTCTAGTGATGGTAATGTTTGTATAGTGCTGTCACCTAGTACTGGAGGTGTCAATTTGACAGAAAATCTGGTCTGTTTGATAAGGTTTATTTCAGCCAAAAATGTGGATTAATATCAAATTTATATAATATACATAGCATTAAACACTGCTACTTTTAAATACAATTAACAGAAAAGTCACTTTATATCTAATCATAGAATTTAAGTTACATGTGTATAATGAATGATATGCAAATCATATATGTAAAGCAAATACTTGATTACATTATGCAGTTATATTCGTCCTGATCTAGCTCATCACACTCAGTTTGCATTGAGTATTTTGCTTCAATTCTTGGAAATATCACTCTCATAGCCTTTTCTTTTCTCTTATCCGATGATGCATTTACGCGATCTTTAAATGCAGGGATCTTGCGATGCAGTTCCTCAAAAATAAGTTCTTCGAACTCTTCTATGTCTCTACCTAGTTTTCTAGAAAATATGAACAAGTATAATGTAACTATACACAAGATGATATAATTGATATGTTTATGTATGTTAAGGGTCATTTAAACTGAAAAGATTATACACAAAATTGTAAATTTTAATATTTGTGGAATCGTTTACATGTTTTGATGCTACCTGTAATGTCAACAGCATAGAAAGAAACCTAAAGAACAAAAAATATATTTTCACTCATTCTCATCTACTTTGTAATTATTATCAAATTCACAAGTTACATTTATTTATCTATTGAAACAACGAATGACGGCCAATTATTGTACTATTCTAGAACTTGCAACTTTATAAAGCATAAATTAGTTGTCATTGTTACAATCTCAAAAAGTATTACCTGTTTAAGACGTTGTACAAATGTGGGTATATAACCACAACGTCTTCAGCAGCATACTCTATGGCTTCTTGCGGTAGCGGCCGCTTGCCCCAAAACTTGTCCACTTTCAACCACTCATCCTTAAGAGAAAAAAATAACAACCAGTTAGCAATCCTTGTTAACAGGAAATTATTGTTACCAGTGGGTGTTAAGGAAGGCGTTAGCACTTTGTAAACCAGCAATTAACCCATTACCAAGCCTGATAGCACCCTCTTTCCACGCCTGGTAACTAGGCAATTGCAACATTTTGTTAACTTAACACAGACATTGCTTGTATCATTATGCAATATGGTTGTGACAGATAAGAAATTTATTACTCTTTTAGAAATATTAATATTGCTCTAATTACAAATGTTTAAATATAATGCGAAGTAAGTAGCTTTTACTACACTAGACACACATTTTAATGTAATGTTGGCTTTCAAATAGATCATATCGTAATTATGTCAATACGTAAAGTTTAGCTCGGTTAAATTAGTATTTTCTACTTCTATAACATAAACATGGATATCTCCAGCAATGAATTATGCCTACTTGAAAGTCTTTGCTTGCATGTTTGAAGTCTGCACCACAATACTTTTCAATTAGCAGGTCCAGTCTCAATCCAGGTGGAAAATATATCCCCTTTCTCATCTCTAAAGCCTTGTGTGCACACTGAAAGATAACAAAGTAGGCATTTCAATTTTCTAAGGGGTGGGAATGCTACTATTTGGGAATTGGAAGAGCAAAGTCCCCGTAAGGAGAATCAAAAGCAATATATGGTTATTTAAAATCAAGTAAGACACTCAATACGTTGCTTAATCATTTTAATACACAATGTTTTCAAGTTAGAAATTGCAGTGATAAGTGTATGATGGAGATGAGGGATCCATAAGGTCAAACCCTAAATAAGAATATATATGATTCCTCTGAATAAAGAATGGTCTGCATCTTACCTGTGTATCAAACACATTGTTGAGCTTGATGCCAAACTGGCAGTACAAGGCGGCAGAGTCGCTGAAGCAGCCATGGACCACCTGAGAGAAGATGTTTACTTCTATTAGTCAGCATATGTTGAATATTCATATGTTTGTTTAAACCTGGGTTATCTTCAGTCAATGCCAATCCGCCTAGTCATTATAAATGGTAACAACCAAACGAATTGGCGGCCGGTATGCTTTATATTAAAACAAGCTCAATTTCAGGCTTAAACAAGTGAATCAGCACACTTCAAGATATGAAACCAGCTTTGAAATAATTGAATTTAGGTTAATACAACCTAATGAGAAAATAACTCTACTAACCTACATTAAGCAACTTCACTAAGTGACTCATGCACAAAGAAAACAGAAACCATGCCCAAGATAAATTCGAAACCGAAACCGAAATCACAGAAATACATGTAGGTGTGCTGTTTTGTTGGAGTTTTTACTTTGTTGTTTGGTTCCCTGCCTCATTTTGTTCCTCTTGTAAACGTAATACCCGGTCATAACTTTAATTACTTATGATTACTAATCATAGTAAAGTTTGACTTGCTACGTTGGCCGATGTCTGGTATTCAAGTTTGATTGTGTTCATTATATGATATCAGCTTTGCAATATGACATCATTGGAAATGCAATTTCATTGCTATCAGCATTTGGATACAACACCATGAATTTACTTACAAGGGTTATAATGGATGACATATTTCGTTTGGCTATAGTTTATTGTTATTTTAGTCAAAATATTATATACTTTAAAGTTTGATTTGATTAGAGTTTCGAACCTGAATTAGTATATTTTATTCAAGCAAGTTCTCGCGTCAGTACAACTTAGTTAAATGAAATATATAACACAGCATTTAATACATTTTTTGTATATTTCTTTGCTATTGCTATATATACTTTAAATTTACACCTGATATATTTACTTTATTTCCATTGTAATTCACCATTGGTTTAATTTACTTCTGAATAAGCAACAGCAGAAAAGACAAATGTAACACTTTACAAGATACTTTTTACTAAAAAAAGCATTTGAATTTATGGATACCTTGAGCACGTGCTGATGCTCGAGTAGGTTCTTGACACCTCCTTTCTCCAGCAACTCCCGACCCCGTGTTGTATCCTTAACGTCATCTGGGTCAATGACGTCAATCACAAACACCTGTATATACAGAACTGAAAATGAAATTCATGTACAGTAAAAACCTGTCTATGTGGACACCTCACACCAGATCCTGCCTCTTGTGAACACTTTCCACTTCTTCCTTTCCATATATATTTCCATGTATATTAATAACTTGTCTTTTAAGGTAACCTGTATGTGTGTATGCTTTTGACTACTCACGAATGTGTCCGTTTAAGGCAGGTTTCACTGTATGTTAGTGCCCTTTAAGTGTGTCTAAACTGTTTCAAATGACAAAAACCTTGCAGGCTAATTCACGCCTATAAACCAAATATATTTAAATTTTACCTATTTGCTTATTACTGGTATTCCGTGCCAAACAAGACGTACCTTCCCTTTCCCGTCTCCGATCTGCAGAAGTGTGAGCCTCCCTGTGGCGCCAAGATTCTCCCCCTCAGCGTCTACAGCTACGGGGTCGCCCTTCCGTACCAAGGAGTCCATCACCGAACGACAATGGGCTACGTCCCTTGTTGTAATCATTTCTATCCTCACTGCATTAGAAGCCATTTTGGTTGTATTAACGACGTTTATCTATACTATATTAGATATCCTCCAAACACCAAAAGTACTATTATAGTTATCAGCTTCAACAATGTTGTATGTGTTTGATTTAAAATAAACGTTCACATTAATGTGAACACTGTTAAACGTGCACATTAATAACCAATCCTAAGAAGCCTTGCTGACGCTCACGTAAATGATAGAAAGTCGCCCCTTTATAAGATCTAGTTTATCAAAATGCTGACACAGGATAGATTTTCCCCGGTTTCTTTTATCACCTCTGAATCACATGCTTTTGATTTCTATGATTAACGTTTTGTTTCGGTTCACTTTCGAAAGTGCAGTTTCAGTTTCATATTGGGCATAATTTGAAAAATTCCATACAGTATATCTTATTTGCCAATTTCAAATCTTGAAAAAGCCCAAAGAAATTGAAAGCACGCTATCATGTTTTAGTTTCTATTTGTTTCGGCACGATTTTATACGTGTGAAAAACAATGTATTATGAATATAAAAACAGTATAGAAAATCTTATTCATACATTGTTATTCGTGAACATAACCAAATTTTGTTGACCACGTGGGCTATTCAGTTAAAGTTGGTCAGTAGCCAGTTTCCCCATACCAAATATGTAAAAGAGTTGTTTAAAATTAGACACGAAAAAGTTTGGTTTTGTCTTCAACAATCGAAGTTTTTACATTAGACTTTAATATAGCTGTCTTTACAAAGGTAGGAGTCAACAGCACTCAACTCCAACTCTAGACACCAACTATTCAATGTGAGAGATTGTAAAGTCTAGCCTAGTCCTGACTTGAAAGTTCAAATTCCTATAGTGTTGGCTATGCATCCTTAAGGATCCCATATAATGGTATAATACCAAGACAGGGACCTTGAGTGATTTAAAAAAATCCAAGATGGCAGTCAATATGGCTACAACCTTATCACTAAACATACATTATTCCAGCTAGAGGGCTAGAAATAATGAGCAAATATCAAATGGGGACCTCTCAATAGTGGTCACTATTTCATACGACACAGCATTCCTCTATATATGATTCCATTGTGATTATCATCGAATTATTATCCTTCATCTGCCACACCTTCAAGTAAATACCTTTAATCCTGATTTGGTCTTTTTCTCTAGGTCAGTCTGGCGTGTCTGGACTGGAGACGGTACGTCTGGAGGTCCGAGCGGGCCAGAGGCAGGTCCACCAGTTCCCACACCACGTGTTCCTCACCGGAAATGGCATCAGCAACAAGGGTACAGTGCAGCTTGGTTGTCTGGACGTATAAGTTCAAATTAAATAGCTATGCATTTCCCTACTGTGTCAGAAAGGTATTTACATGGTTGCATATTTGTACGCAATTTTAAGTACATTTTGATACCCTTTTGACAGACAGATCAAGGGCGGCTGTCTGCGTATATGTCTTGGCCTGCAACTCCCATTGCGCCTCTCACTTACCCCAAAATACTGTGCATAACTCCATAAAACATGGATCTGCCACTGATATTACCATCCCTGAATCGACTCTAACATAGTACGCTCTCCTGCCCTCCTGATGGAACAGTAGTCATGGATTTACAGACTTACTTTGATCATATTATCACCTTTTTGAACCAGTTATTGTAAGACTTTTAGACATCCAATAATGTTGTATCATCTTCGTTAGACCAAATGAAAAATCCTAATACATAGATGCATATATAGCATGATGTCCTCTCATGGAGTTCGTCATCACCGGTGATCGGTTCCCCTACCCAATCTTCAGAAAAAAACTGGAACTTCCACTGCTGTTACCATCCGTAAATTACCCAAACACAGAAGGGTCATCAGCATGTAAAAAACGTTCCACCAAATGACAAATCTTTTTTTTCATGTGAAACATATCTGACCATTTTTTGAATAGTGAGTAATTTTTGTTACCCATGATGCTAAAATTTTATAGATTCTATGAAAGCATCAACATTAATCATATTTAAACCTCCATCTTTAATTTCACTACATTGCGATAATTCATACTCCATTCAGACCTAAAATGTGTTTTTTCAAAAAAATGTGGTGGGGGGTGGTAGGGCACACGCCCATACAGCCCACCCGCAAGTGAGGACCTCTCTATCATTCATAACGTCCCCTGCTGTAGGCGTGGTGGTGGAGGCCTCCGGGCCAGTCACACTGCAGTCGGCCAGCGTTAGTGACCTGTCCACAGACGCGGCGACAGTGCTGCCCCTAGCGGCTCTCGGCACGCGTTACCACGTGCTCACCTACTTGTACACGGGGCCGTCACAGTTCACGCAGGGACCCACGCAGATAGGTAGAGTATTTGTGCTTGTGTATGGGTGGCAGTTGTGGACCGAACCAAAGATATTGTAGAACTATATATCTTTGACCGAACACAATTGAATTTCATTTTGGTTTGCGACCATTGCATTTTCGTGTACACGGGGTTCCCTCTGTTTATATAAGGACCCACGCAGATAGGTAGAGTATTTGTGCTTGTGTATGGGTGGCAGTTGTAGACCAAACGCAACAGAATTTCACAAAATCTGTGTTGGTTTGTGAGCAATCCGTTTTTGTTGAGTTTGTTGAGGGTCGCTTCAGTTCACTCAGGGGCTCATGCAGATAGGTACTGTTTATGGAATGGAAAGGGTTGTAAGTGGTTGAGAAATCTATCATCCTTCTTTTAGTCTTATCTCACCGTTTGATTTTTCTATCTTTTTGCTGTTTACACATCCTTCTTCTTATGTTTTTCCCCAAATTTCACAGAGCATAGATCCCACCTCTCTTTGATAGGCATTTTTTCACAAATTCAAATTATTGGCTTTTGGAAAATGCAGTTTTACAGATTACAAAAACTTATCATTATTATGACAAAAGTATAAAAAAAGTGTCAAAAATATAATCGCATCCACAAAAAATCATTGTGAATTTTCGTGCCAAAGTGGCCATTCTCAGATCTTAAAGTAGCACCATTTTCAATATACGGATTATTAGTTCCATGGTAGCTAAACTCAACAAAGGCATTTGAATATTTTTCTAAAAGTTGTCATTCTATGCCTAGGTATCGTGAGCAGTGCAGACAATAATTTCGTCAAGATCTCTCTATCTAAAGGCAACGCCATCTCCAAGTATCTCGGCTTTGACGTTTTGAGGCGTGGAAAGGAGATTTCTCTGTACTTGAACAAGTATCAGACATACCAGGTAGGTTGGAATGGGTTAATTTGATCTCTTGAATAAATCTTACCTTACTAAATATTTTTGTCGCCTTGCGTGACGTCAGCTTTGAGAAACACTTAGGAGATGACAGGTCCAAAATATCTAGCAAGGTTGAAATATCATGGATTTATTCAAACTTAGTGTGCTATACTATACCAGGTAGAGTTACAACTATTGCATTGATTGTATTAATTAGATGTGGTAGGCTTTTGTAGAGTCTATATAGATTCATCTGTCGTCATAATTTATGCAATAATATAAGTTTTAACGGCCAAATTTGCATTTTCTAAATTTCTTTTCTCATTTATCAAGGTCATGGTCAAAGGCCAACCCTGCAACCATCAAAACAGCTCATTCGCATATGTGTGGCTGAATTTGAACATATGTATTCAATCCCTTAAGGATATCATAACTGCGGATTAGTCCACAGATTATCAATATGGTTGATTATGTTAAAAGCTGTCTATTGCTTTAAAAATGCCTTGTAGGTCCTACACAAGAAATTTATGTGACTGCCTAACTATAAACCTGTGGTTAAGTGAGGAAATTAACCACGAAACCAAACATCATATTCGGGGTTCGTGGGGGATGTAAGGAGTCAAGAAATCCAACATACCTACTTTTTTGGCTATACATCCCACATCTCTTTTTGCCTTTTTTCTCACATCCCACAAATTTTGAGGTGTTTATCCCACATCCCACTTCCAAATAATCCCACATCACACTTTTTATGGCCTTTTCCCCCACACCCCAAGTTATTTGGCTTTTTTTCAACATCCCACTTTCTTAATATAAACCCGCTCCTCATATTCCCCACCCTCTCTGTAGCTGCAGAGCCCCGGCGACCTGACGGGCACGCTAGTGACGTCTGCCCGCCCTCTCGCCGTGTTCGCGGGCGCTGTGTGGACGTCCGTGGCGGCCCCGTACATGGGCGACCACGTGCTCGAGCAGCTTCCGCCCGTCACCGCTTGGGGCACCACTTACCAATCTGCGCCACTCGCCACTAGGGGCGCTGGCGACATTTACAGAATACTGGGTTTGTTATGTAACATTTTTTTTATTCATAAAGTATGGGGTAATTGTGCAGAAGAGCTTTTTACGAGATAGTCATTACTTGTTTCAATACTACAAATATACAAATGGCTGTATGTTTCATTGGCAAATACGTGCAAAACGAAGTATTTGAAATTTTTAATCTTGTTTTATGATTCGAAGTTTCGGCTCTTAGAGCGAAGCTTTGAACTATCTTGACATCTCTACTAGATACGTTCAGCATGATAAGGTAGCAATAATTACACAGATGCATTTAATATAATGTAAATAATGTTTCAAATTTTTGTTTTCTTGATTACTTTTTCTGAAGATGACTGACAAAGTTGAACATATTCAACTTGTAATTAAAAGAATCACTTATTGATAAATCTCTCAACTTCAGCTTCCTCCAACAACACTGTGCTGTCAGTCGTGTCAACCTCTTCCGAAGAGTCGCGGGTGACCGTTCTTCAAGAATCAGAGCACCTAGACTTGGACATCAGCTCCGCCAGTTTTCTGCAAATCCACGCGTCAGCTCCCATACTTGTGGCACAACTCAGCAAATCCTTTGAAGCGGACGGCAACAGAGAAAGCGATCCCTTTCTTACGCTTGTACAACCAGTTTCTCAACAGTCAGACTTCTACGTCTTCTCCACAGTTCAACCTCTGTTTGATAAAGCCTCCACTTTTGTGAACTATTTAGCTTTGTGGACGCATACGGATAATGTTGCGGACCTGAGACTGGACTGTTGGGAAGTATACGCAGACTGGATACATGTCAGTGGCACGGATTTGTCATACACAGTCATTAGAGTTAGCGATGGATCTCACGAAGTATTTGATGTGAACGGTCATACATTCGGAGCTGCGGTTTATGGTTTTAAGAAGCAAGAGTCGTATGGATGTCCTATATCGTTAATAAAACATGGCAGGGTGGGTGTTCGACTCGTGGATTGTTTAGCACCAACCACAGATGTGGTCACTACTGCCCCCACTACAAAACTGACCACTTTCAAAACTTCCACATATGGTCCAGAAACTACGATATATCTAGAAACTACGGATGAAACTAGTACTCTCCCAGAAACTACAGGAGATACAAATTTTCAAGAATTCTCAACGATACAAGATGGTAACTCTTTGGGTCCAGCCACTTTGAAAATTTCAACTTTGACTCGTTTGTCGGATCCAAGTTCTCAATTTCCTGTTATGGAAAACTTCACTAATAAAGTTGCTACTTTGCAAGACTTTTCCACCATGCTTACAAATACAACCACTGACGTGAATTCACAAACATCAGAATACATTTTCACAAAGAACGAGTTTAGTACTGCCAACATTGTCACTGATTCAACTGAAAATACGGTGCATGTTGCCAAACTAAATACGGCGCATGTTACCACACAACCAACCACAGAACAAAGTCCAGTCGTTGGCACAGAAAAACATGAATTATCAGAGCATGCCACGTTCTACAATACAGTACTAGACCTCGTGAGCAGTACAACAGATATACCTGATACTGAAACACCTGAAATCCAAACCACTCAACCATTTGACATTACCGAGACTGATAGTTTAGTAGATCAAGTATTTGATGTAACCACACCAACTAACAAATTGACACAAAATGGCGAAATCTTTTCAACAGCAAGCGTTGATCAGGGAAGTTCTAGTAGAGATACTGAAGCGATGACAAGTTTTCGTGTGGAAGCAGCTACACATGTAAGCAAAATCATCACTATGATTGAAAAAGACATAAGCGAGAGCATTAGCTCAACAGGTGAAGATGTTAATAGGGAGGTAACATCTGGCATTAATGTGAAGGCGACTCCTGACATGAACACGACTCCTACTCCTACCAGCCTTGAAAAGTTTACATCTGTCCAAACATTGGTACCAAATCCAAAATCTACAGTGACTAATACAGCTTCCACTACTGAGGCTAAAAATATTCTCAGTGCACAAAGTTTAGGTACTACAGAGACACGCGGCGGTACCACCTCGGATACGTTTAGAGCCACATATGGGGGTATCACTTCAGATACAAATAGCACCTCAGGTGAGAATATCATCACAAGTTTGTACCCAACGCATGGTACAAAGGTGGGTACTACTGGTGCTAGAACAGAGACTGCTCTTGGTACTTCTTCCAGTGATGTGTCACTGATATTCAATACTAGGTACGAAACCAGTACAAACTTGCCATCTACACAAAAACCACAGAGTACAGTAACGGTTTATACAGAAGACTATAGCAGTATTGAGACAGACCATACAGACGATTCTGCACTAGAATATACGACTTCTATGTCAAGTGCAGACTACTTAAGAGAAACAGAGGCGGCACAATATAGCACTGTTGAAACAACGAGTGCTAACCTAGTGATGGCATCTGAATTTACCTCAACGACTGTGGTTCAAGACACTCAAAAATACGAAATGTCTACAAAACGTCCACAGCAGAAACGTCCTACAACAAGTTTTACATATCAAACTGTGGATTATTCAACTGCTACAGGATTGCTTTCTGGTGAAAATACATCTATTGGTATTCTAAATACCAGTAGTGAGGGTGTCACGGTTGATTGGACCCAAGAACTGACTACTGCACACGTACACGGACAATCCAATCATACTTCTGTTTTACCTGTGCAAACCACATTGGATTCAGATGATGAATTCATGCAAACAACAGATTCTGGTGCCAACTATTTACAAACCACGTCAGCATCATCGCCTGTCCCTTCTGCGCCTCACGGAGATAAGTTAAGTAGCACAACCAGAACGTATGGTGCAGATGACGACACTCGTACCATCGATACAACATCTTATTCAACAACTTCAAAAGAGAAAGAAACTACAGCAGCCTTTTTAGGGGAAATAACCACTACTGCTGGGTACCAGAAACCGTCTTCAGATTCATCAACACACACTACAAATAACAACCATATGACCTTCCAGACTACACAGGCAACATTTGAAGAGGAAGCATATTCAATAAACACCAGTAACTCTGTAGATTGGAGTTCATCCCTTCCGTATTCAACACCAAGCGGTGTTACCGTAGATCCCACTGGTTACGTCCAAACAAGTGTAGATCAATTGACAACGGGTTTAGTTGAATTTGGAAGGCAAGTCTCTTCTGAAGAACCAAGGGTCGGAGTAGAAGCAAGCACCGGTATTGGTGCAAGCCCACACAGTCCTTCCACCAAGTATAACGCTGATGTTACAGTTGATGTACCACATGTAGAAAGCACTAGTATGCCTACTTTTCCTTTCACCACGGAACCAGAACGAGGAACTACTTTACGTCATGACTTTGCCACTTCCACAGCATTCATTGCAGATAGGGAGACGTATGAGCTTTCATCTACAAGCTCACTTGAAACTACCACTGTGTCAACGAGTTCAACTACCGAAGAGACCAGTCGACATGTAACAAAGACCAGTTCAACAATTACAGAAATATTACAAAGGTTTACTACACATGAAATGGAAGAAAGTTCCTCCACGTCTATTTCGTCAACTGAAGAGGACAATGATATTCATAAAACAACCGAAGCTCCAAGTCCTAAAACAGAGCATGAATTTCCATCAACAGAAACGAACACAAGAGACTCTACCACCACAAGCAACACAACATACACCCCACTAAATGTATCATTGGGTACTTCAATGGTCAACATCACAATTCTGTACGAGGAAAAGAGCACATTTGCTAGAACCCCAGATCCTTTGATGGCTCTGTCCTTGCAAAATCTAGGTCCCTATTACGCCAGTATCGTCATTCCTACCATACTAGCAGCAATGGTTCTACTAGTTTGCATCATTTGCTGTTGCTACCAGGGGTTCTGCCACTGCTGCAGAAGATGCAAATGCCTACCCTGTTTGACAAGTTCCTCGGTAGACACTTCGCCTTTTGACGTACCACAAACCAGTCGCGAACAGCTCTTCAGGCAATACCCTCCTCATCTGCTATTTATAGACCCTAGTTTGTTGGACATTGAAAGACAGAAACTGGGTCAAACTGCTCCACATCAGTCGTCCGTTTCTAGAAGGGCCAAGAAATATGAAGTGATTGGAGGTAAAGTAGAGAGTAGGGTTTCAAGTGCGAAAACAGCAAGCACGTGGGTGACCAATGAGCGCGCATCTAATACACGTCTGAGACCACTAGAAATGGACCCCGGGGATCTGTATAGTGAACTAAGTAGTGAATCTTCTAATGAAAAGCAGGTGTATAGTGGTGGAAATAAAAGTCGAAATAAAGCTAAACGATCTTTAGCATATGAAAGTAAGAGAGCTGAACAAGCAAATAAAAGTAAAATCAAGAGTGTCACACGCAGAAAAAGAAGGACACTAAATTTGGATGATATTGAAGCTCAGAAAGAGCGTACAAAATCTTGGTTGGAAGAAGTGAGTAAGTCTCGAAGTGTTGAGAAGCCTAGTAGAAGTGGAAGGTATTCACATCGCAGTTTGAGGGGTGAAGATATAGCTGCTGTACATTCCACGTCACAGTCTAGCTCTCCAAGAACGGACCAGAGCAGTGGGGAACCACTAATAAAAGCAAGTGTGCATAATCAGAACAGAACACGGGCTCAAAACGAAGAAGGACAAAGTGAGCTTAGGAGAGCAAAACCTACACCTAGACCTCGTATAACAACGTCTCATTCTTGGTTATATGGTGGTAGAAAGATTCACCCAAGTCTGGACTCAATAGCAGGTGGAAAGGTGGTGGACGGGTCTATAGAAACAGGTGCAATAGGGAGGGATCTCTCTGATTCTAATGACTGTCCAGTTGTCGTTCATAACGCAAACGATATTTCACGTGAAAATGTGCACGATTCATACAGACTTCCTTCTATCAAGCGGAAGAAAAGAAGGAAAGTTGTTAAAAGGGACATGTGAGGAACATGTGTTTAAATCTATTGATTATATATATTATATATTGATGGATTTTATATGGTAGCATTCACTCTATAACGTTCAGGATACATATATCCGATTAGGAATTAGTTAATATACACGTTAATTCATACACTTATTTAATGAACTGGGACATCTTTTGCGATAATTCTGTAACACTCCTGTGTATGGATACTTTTATCATTCTTTTTCATGTAATTTCAATGGTTATCATGCTCCACAATATCCGATAAACCCGGAGAGGGTTACCACCCCTCTTCGAAGAGGGGTGATACTATGGTTATCATGCTTGTACTCAGCCGGATTAGTTTTTTTTCTGATTTTTTTAATCCACTTTCAAGATGTTCATTCAAATTAATAAGTCACAATATCAGTAATGTTAGTGCAGATCAAGCTTTTTTAATGTACTTATTTTCTTATATTCAATGTTTGACTTGGTACACTCTCCAAATAAAGAATTGAAACTGAAAGTTTACGACGATGATGTGCAAACATAAGGGTATAAAATTCTTTGAAGTTAAGTTATTTTAAAACAGTGTTGTGGTTGTTTAGAAAAGACTGATGAATACAAAATCGGGTTCGTTGTGTAACATGCCTTTTGTTATCGGGATTCGTTCTTGGGGCGTATCACGGCTCGCCTTTCCGGCGTCTTGTTAACAACTCACCCGGTTTTGCTTATTTACAAGAAATGTATTCTAGTTTTGCAGTTCTGAGTTTAATTTTCGCCATAATATAGAGCTTATACTAACGATCCAAGTCATTTATGCAGGGTGTCCAATGTAATTAGGCCTACATTAGTAAAATGTATGTACACATATTCTTATTGTCTTTCACGTCATATATACATGATATGCGGTATTTTAGAACGTATGTAGGTTAACAATTTAATATTATTTTATTCTTTTACATGTTGCATTCCAAATCAATTTGGATAAAGAAACTCACTTGTACGTAAAATGTCCAACAGATGATTGTATTTTTATGGATTATTCTTTTCAAATATTTTAGATAGTTAAATACACAATCGCATATTTAAAAGTAATTTCAGAGACTGTTAGATCACTTTTGCTTGACTATCCTTTGACAATAAATTATTCTAGCTATATTGTTTACTGATTACACAAACTTCCAATCAAAAGAATTATTGCTATCAAATACACTCCTCTTTGATTTATTAATATCTTAAAACATCTATTATTGCTTGAAAATTAATTTGTGTGGAGATTGGTTTTTATAGTAGTTTTATATATAGTTTTATAGTAACAGCACGGCAAATACATACGATTATGAGTTGTTTTATATTCATATATACAATCTAAACATGACCATTCTAAATAGTTACGTATAGTGAGTATAGAAAGATGAACATTTGTATAATTTGTCTCATCACACCTTGACCTAAATACACCAAATCATTGTGCCCGGGGCCATGCATAAGAGACTAACGTGCGACCACGTGCACTCACGCTGTGAACGTCTCAACATTGTTATTATCGCTTCAATATTGCCGCACCTCACTTCAATAACAATCTCATTACCAGATTAATCCTCCCCAGTAGTCTTGCAAATTAATCCCCCGAAAATACATCTGTCTCCACTCCTTTTCTACAGTATGTATAAAATAATTGCATCGCCAGGGGCCGCAAAACCCCTGCGAAACATGGAAAGCGCCCCCGGAAAATTGTCGTCCGTTTCACTCGCAACTGACGCTCTACGCATGCGTTGCGCAAGATGACGTCATTGACGGGTGGAAACTTTTGACGCTCGACACTTCGGCTTCACACCTGACTTGATCTCTTTTCAAGATCACCATATTTGTAGTATTTGTGCCCCGTTGGCAAACTGTAGCTGGCCACCCCTTAGTGGAACGCTTAATTAGCGTGGAACTGCGCTTAGCACAAAGAAAAACACATCAAATTAAACGCGGTAGAAAGAGGGTCGCCAAGCGGAAGTAAGAATCGCCCGTGGTGAAAGATTCACCGAAATTAATGAAAATGTGTCAATTTGAAAGTAATGTGATTTGCAAATAACGACAATGCGCCTCTCTCAAACGATAAAGGCGTTTATTCTCTACGGGGGATTACGTCATTGTAGCACGGGCGCCGAGGGTCACGGTTATTTTATGATTCAAATGCTTCATAAAACTTGCGCCAAGCCAATGTAAGCCAACACTGGTGTTCATTAAAAACAACACCCGACTGGCCAATATGTTCATTTGAAGTCCATAATCGCAGAACAATCGCATTTCTATGCGAACTAATCGGCTAAGAGTCTTACTGGAGTTACGCGAACCACAGTTCATTGCCATGGAATATGTCGCCTGCAACCGGAGCCGTTTCGCTGTAGCAACGTAAATCTTGCGTGAGACATTCGCTTAATGGTCGTAAGTCGTCGCTCGTTCGTGTAAATGACAACAGGTCTGTAAATGATCCAAATGAAATATGGGTTCTGAGGCCGAGGGGGCCTCTCTCTTAATGGGGTGTTTGTCCCAAGAAGGAAATAAGGTTAGGCAAGGGTGGGCAGAGTTCGCGTAATCCCTGGTTCACCTGCTAGGCAAACTAGCGCAATCTGCCGCCGCTCTGCTATTACACGTAATCCGTGAACGCAAGTGGTACCCGAAACGTGAACCGTGCAACGTGAAATGCAGCTAAATAAAAATTCAATAATGGGGGTTTAATAGGTTGGCGAGAGGGGGAACAAAGAGCCGACTGGCGGTACGTCCATTTCCCTGTGGCTTGTGATGAAATTCTAGCTGGCAAATCCCTTTGATTGACGCTGTAATAATAAAACATATGTCACATCAGAGTTTTAATTAGCAGGTCTTTGCCTGATGCACACAGGGATAGAAGAAGATAGAAATAGAAAAAGTGAAGGGAGTTGTGTAAAAAATACTGCCTTTTTAGACACCACTGGCACAGATGTGCCTTTTTGGAGGGACTGCTATCAAGGGTGGAGAATTATGTTTTTGAACGGATGACAAAAGCTTTGGTCTTTGATGGTCAATAGAATGAAGTCACACAACAATTGGTCTTTTCTTGTCTTTTTGGCCTTGCTTATTGAGTAAGACATCGCAAAGCAGTAATGGTGTAATTGCTATTCGTGTATTTGATATGCCAAATGGGTCAAAGATGCCGTCCATAATTAGTTGCAGGGAAGTCACAGCAGTGACTTGTACAATGGTCTTCCTGATCAAAAGAACTGAATGGCCTAGAAAAAGTCACATATAAATTGAAAAAAAAATGTATGATAGAAAATAGCGCTTTTTAACAGCACGCACTTCATTTTTTTACTCTCGGTACACTTTTAAGGAGAGAAATGCAGTTTTATTTCTATGACAGAATTTGAGTAAAGTTTTGAACAGTATGACTGCTACAATCATCTTTTCCGATGTTTAAAAGCTGACAATTTGTTGCTGGTACAACGAGACACGTGGTGAGTTTGGCATAATAGCAAAATTTGAACCAAATTGAATGGTTTCTATCAACAGTTTTTATGTTATAAAACATTAGCCACGTAGTTTGGCGCACAACTTTAGATTGACTTTAATGTAGTTACTTTGGTTGTGGTACAGCTTAAGTGAGATAAATTTTGGTTCAACTTTAGTTAGATTACTGGTGCTACAACTTTAGTTTGTGCTCGTCCAATTTTAGCTAGGTTGTTGTTGGTAAAGCTTTAGCAAAATTGGTGATCGAACAACTTAAGCTAGTTTGGAAGTTACTGAAGTTAGGCTGGTTTTAGGTACAGCTTGAGCCATGTTATTGGTGCACCAAGCTCAAGTTGTTACACACTAGCATTAACAAATCATTGTGTGGTATACATGTAGGTTCAAACTTGGTGGGGGTACAACGAAATGTAGCTTGTATACTGGTGGTACCCCTACAGTGTTCTCTGTGGTAGCACTTCAATAATTGTGTGTGGAGTGCAATTTCAGTTATTTAATTGACTTTTGACTGCGATCATTTCACCATTTAAGTGCGATATAACTTAGCCTGTATGGTTTGAACACTGATACCTTAAGACCGTTGTTAGTTATATAAAGTCCGTCATATTTTAGCTCTTAAGCTTAATAAGGTCAAATAAGTAAGAAAGATTTCTAATTGTGCACTTGCATGTATTCTATTTGTTTTAATGCAATAGCCAATTTTCCCGTGTATTAGCCCTCGTATCATCCATCTAAAGCTCGTGGAACATCAAACGCAACTCTCTACTTGTCCACTTAAAAAGAAACCACTATCAAATAAATAGCCCATCCAACAACACTCATCTTCTAAAGTTCCCCTCCCCCACCCACTCCCAGACACAACTATCATCACCTAAATGGCGAATCTCTGTGATTAGCATCACAATAATCCTTGCGACAATGCTAATTTAACCGTTTCCGCATTTGCCAGCCTCTATTATCGCTACAATAGGGGCTTGTAGAGGGAGGAGCGTGGCCAGTTTGATGAATTGCTGCTTAATTGTTGTTGCTACAAGGCTATTTCATGAAGAAGCTCTGATGATATTGTCGTGTTCTTGGCAGGGTCAAGTGTTCAGAGCATTTCTTCTTATTTTTTACTAGTTCTAAGACATTGTTGTGATCTTATAACACTTTTAGTTGATAAGAGACAGGTACGTTGGAATCTGCTTTAAAGCCACCCATTTCTTGAGCACATCTTTAGTAAAACAATATCCCTTTAGTGAGACCGTTTTCACCACACCTTCATAAAGTGACCACCTTTGTATAGAGACCACTTGTAGTCAGTCCATCGGGTGGTCTCAATAGAGAGGTATAGTCTCCTGCAAGACTAGCTATCCAGAATTGGAATACCGACCTTTCCTTCCAAATCAATGAGCATATACACATATTTATTCGTTTAGTCAGAATTTCTGTGTATAATTTCATGTAATTTAGAGTGTTTAAAAGCAGTATAAAATGTATTGTCCAATTTAGAAACTGCAATTTTTTTCTTGGTATATACATGCATACAATCCCCTTCTACAGACTCTATGTGTGTTTCAAAGTGCATTTCTAATTCACAAACCCAACATACAACCACTATAAAAACCATGTTAATTCTACATCACAAAAATCACATCACACAACACAAACTCTCCCAAACCTATAACAAACTCAGTCCCAAACAAGACCACTCCATTAAAGCCCCAACAGCCACTTAATAAACTACTCCGCTACTCAACAAGGAAATAACAAGCACCTGGCTACATTGTTGCCGTGATTAGCAATAGAGCTCTTTTTGTCTTCAAGATTAACAGCCAGCACTTGCACCTGGGACCTGCCATATTGTTACGGTCCCGTCTTTGCCAGAAAGGGGCGGGCCCGGAGTCCCGTTCCAGCCTGCTCGGCCTAGTAATCGTCTGCTGTGAACTCTGCAACCTTGTCATTACAAGCTTGTATTATCGCCCAACACGTGGCGACAGTAGAGCCTCTGTAATCAGACCACTTGGTTTGGGAGACTGGTCTCAGCTGATCTCAATAGAAATGTGTGTAGTCTATATTATATTATTCGTTATTAGCTCCAAGCAGTCTCTATACGAAAACATGGTACTTTGACAGGAAACTCTCCGTTAAGACCGTTTGGGGGACTGTTCTAACGTGGTATCAATACAGAAGTGGTTTCTTCACTTGTAGTTCACAGCAGAGTATAGAAAACATGGTACGTTGATTAGAAACTCTCCATCAAGACCATTTGGGAGAGTCCTCTAAAGTGGTCTTAATACAGAAGTAGTTTCTTCATTTACAGTTTCGCAGTAGTCTCTATACAGAAACATGGTACTTTGACAATACTACAAGAACCTCTCTATTAAGACCCCTTGTTCTCAAGATGGTTTCGTCCATTTCAGTTCACAACTGTCTCTTTACGAAGGCTTATGACTTTGACAAAAACGGTCTCATTATAGAGTTGCAATCAACATAGAGATGTGGTCTTGTAAAAGGTTCCTCTGTAAGCACAATTAGTATCTTGTCGCCGCTGTCGGTGCTTCTATTATCGCTCAACGCACGACTATCATTATCGGCCTCGTGGCAGACGATTTACGGGGCGAACTAACGACTGATTTTATCATTGAACCGTGCGGCTCTAATAAGAAGGGCCTTAGATGGATTAAAAGTGACACGACGACACGGCCGTTTTGTAGCCGCTTTTACCTATAAAACATGCATTTGAACATCAGTACACAGATTAGTTTAACTAATCTGTGATCAGTATCTTTGGACACGAAACACGTAGGCCTACATTTCTTCGATAATGACGCATCACATTGAAAACGTAACAAAGGAAACTTTTTGGAATCTTGTAAAACATGGACATGGGATAAACAGGACTCTCTACTGGAGGTCCATTTTGTTTAGTAGCCCATTTTTCATAATGTGTAACATTTCATTCTTTTCTTCATAAAAATGTGGTTCTTCTGTACTTGTAGTCTATGCACATTGAAAGAGCAAGATTCATAAAAAATATAAATGTGAAATTCTCATTACTTTATAACATTTTTACATTAGTCACATCCATCACAATAAATTATAAAATACATTCATACAAAATAGTATTCACACAAATAATTTTGTAAAAAAGGTCGACCTCTCACAGAGAATGGGGAAAGAGCACCTATTTTCTGACCACTTGTAGGGCCTAATCACAGAGGTGAAGGGAGCATATGGCGTCTCCAAGCGGAGATGACAAGATGGCTGCCGCCGACGATTGTTTTTTGTTACGGATTTGATAGGGGTAATAAGCACGTTTCGGACGACACCCGTAATTTCTAGCTGTAGCGGCTCGTGGCCCATTGTTCTGTTGCTCTTTAAAACTATAATGGGTCAATTGTTTTCTAGTCATATCTATACTGAGACTGATTTGTAGTATTGCACTAAAAAGAAGTTGTTATTGATTAAGAACTAGCATATTTTTGTTAAGAAAATCATTTTATTTGTGGCTATTTTTGACTTACGCATTTTTTTTCTTCAAATAGTATGTATATTAGGTAAATTTGTACATATATGTGTAATGCCTCTTATACTTTTTATACGAGTTAACCTCCAATTAGGGCCTGTTCTCCATGAAGACCATATCTGAGTAAACAATGTTTCACTCCCGAGCCTTCGTGAAAGGCCACCTCTCTACGAGAAGCAGTTGAGGCCAGACTGCGCCGTGGTCAAATATAAAGGTTCTGCTGCAACTGACCGATATCAAAACACACCTTAACTGGACACCAATCAAAATGGTTTTAAAAATCTTACTCTGGTCTTGACAACTTATATTGAGTCATCTTGTTTTCTTATCTTAAATTAATGACTAATGTTACAGCCTTCAATAATGCAATTATCTGGCATCTACCTCAAGAGATGTGTGAGTCAACTCTTAATGGTCAATAATATAATTATAAATTATGATTTAATTTGGCCAATTTGAGCTTATTTATGTATCATCGATGGCAGATCCAGGTTTTTAGAAAGGCGGAGGCGCACTTCATGGATTTCATGGGTTTTGTACGCGTGATTGATGACGTATGTGTAAAAAAAACCCATGAAATTGAAGTATTTTGGTGGGAAAGGGGGATCTGCCTATCTATAATTTTACGCTGAAACATATATCACCATTTACGTGTGTCTAAAACTATTAATGCAGTGTAATTGACAGACACAACCCTACCTGAATCATAGATTCATCAATGGACCTGCTTGCTTTGTTACCATCATCACCATCACCACCAAACAATTTGATCTTTAACTTCATGAACACCCCACCCCCACCCAACGCCTGAACAATCCCATTTGATCAAGTCTGATATGAAGGAGGTTCATTTTCATATCATCCCATTTGCCAGCACTTATAATTGCCATCTATTGTACCAAGTCCAAAAGAAACATTACTTTGCCGCTCGTTAGCAATGTTACCCAAGCCCATAGATGGCCATCACGTGGAACTAGATCCTTCCGCAGCGCCCTATTGAAATAGAATCGCTGGGACTATTTTGCGAGGCGCACGCTCGTTCATCTGAATTGTTAGACGTAACCCGACCTGGCGCACGTACACATAAAAGAAGTCCGGCAAGCAATAAAGAGAGAGGGGGTTAACATGTCTGCTCTCTATTTTTCCTTCTCTCTCTCTGTTGTTCTACTATCCTCATCATATGGTAATGTGGGTAGGTGAGGAGTTTGCGGTTGTGGCATGGATTTATTAGGCTATATGGTCGTGTTGGAGTATACAATATCGTAACCCTCTTATGGCGTAAGGTTACCTGCGACTTGTGGCATATGTCTGTGTCAGGGTCTCACGGCTGTTTTTTCTGTTTGTTTTGTTTTAGTTTTGTTTTTGTTTGTTTAAGTAAAATGTATGCAATGGAGGCCCAGATGAGAGGAAGTATGATTTGTGGAGATGACAATGTCATCGTTGTCGCAATCGTCGTTGTTGTTATCTTTCTGTTTGTAATATTGATTACGTTTTTATCCCATTACAGAAAAAAGTGAATTCACACGAACGAATTGACCTTGAAAAACAAAACAAAATTGCCAAAAAAATCACCAAAAAAATCAACAAAACACAATCAACTACACTCCATTTCACTAACCACCTATTATAATCGCCGAGCATTGTTTTCCATTTTGAAATGAACACAAAAGCCCAATCATTGGAATTAATTCTACAATACCTTAAGTCGTGTCAGCGAAACATCCTGCATTGAAACTCTGCACTCCTCTCTTTTGTTGGGTTCGTGCAAAGCGAGTCTTAATTTCATTGACATTTTGTTTATTTGCTAACATGACCGGCCAATTTTGCGTGAGTGATGGGAATTTGCAACCAAAAAAATGGGATGACCTGTTGAATTAAAAGTGTGAGATCGCGTGACAAAGCATTGTATTATCGCTCAGCCCGATTTGACACCGTACAGAAAAAATTGCAATCAAGACCACCTCTCTAGTGAGACCACCTCTACAGTTAGACCTATCTTCACTGTTGCAAGCAGTCAAAAAGAGACTAATTGAGCCTCCATACAGAGACAACCTCCCAATCAAGACCACTTGTGGTAAGGCCATTAGGCGGTCTTATTTAAGAGGTTGCACTTTTCTGTATTATCGCTCAACCGGATTTGACATCATTGTTTCTCCCCAATTAATTTAGTTGAAAGCACCGATTAGTTGTGCATGGGCACAAAGTTGATTAATCAAAGATAATCTAGTTTTACATGATGATGTCTCATTCTCATTTAGACACCACGTGATTTGAATGGGTGATTGAAATGTGGTATTTAACTTTTGATTTTTGTGCCTTCAAAATTACGGTAATGGGTGGGTATTTTGATTGAGGGGTGATTGTGATTTACAAAAAATCAGAAACCATGACTATGATAATTGTGGGGAGGGAGTACATTTGCGTAATAAAATACTTCGTATATCAGTTGGTAGCAATGGTATGTTCATGTATTTTTATTCACATTATGTTTAGTGATAGGGGGAATCGAAAACTTTTATTTGTAACTCTGATCTAGTTATTAAGATGATACTGTTATCAAACTAATAACTTATTGTACCTAATTCTTATATTCTACCCAACTTGTATCAAGTAATTAATTTCCCTTTTATTGTCAAATACTACTGCACAACGAATAAATTCTTATGTTATTGTGATCACTTTATTCACATACAATTCAAGATCTGCCACAATGCTTAAAAATTCCTTCTTTTTTGGTCACTTTCCATCCTGCTTTACACACATTTTCTATTCCAGTCTTTATATTCATATGGGGATATGTTTACCACGCAGAATACCTCCAAATATGAAAATGCCATCAGATACGAATGTTTACAGACTTAATTACCAGAATGCCATCCCAAAGATTCTTATCATCCAACATATTTTAACTAGCATATCAATACTGACAAGCTTCTATCCCAGACGACAATTTAAAACCAATATGCTGTGTTGTTTTTGACATTTTATAATGACTCATCCAAACCAATTCAACCATCAACATTAAACTCGAGCCTCTCTTAAAAAACGGAGATAAACAAACCATCAAGGTCCCCGTGAATAAACCCATAATGATATAGATTTTATCTGTTATATGCTAATATCATAATACCAAATCATAAGTCCTTTTACGAATGGCGGCCGCTCTTTGAAAAGAGCGTATCATTATTGGCTGTCAAAACCGCCATAGTCAATTCCTTTAGAAACAGGTTCTTCTTACTTCATCTACTGTCTTAATATGGAAGTTGGTTTATAAGTCAGCGTCTGCAAAGTGCCCCTTCAATGTCTTTTGGGGCTTGGGTAACAGAGCCAAACGAAAAACGCCTGACCCCGCTGCAACGCAAAGAAAGCAGCGAACGCACTTGCCGCAAAATTATCGCAAGGATATGGTAACGGTAAAAAGACTGCATTCAAAGCTAGGCGAAAAGGCGGTATGGCGAACTTTTTGAAGTGACAACTTCTCAACGGGTGGTGATGTATACAGGCGAAATCGTCTGTTGAAAGCGGTCGCAAGCCATCCTCATTCAATTACACTATGTTTTCAACAACTGTTTTAAAGGACGCCCCTATTAGATTAGAATTAATTTACAGATTTCTACGCTTGCCTTTGATGTAGGTCTAGAGGGGGGTTTGCCCACCCTAAAGTCGCATTCAGGGCTTGACTTTTTTTAGAAGCTTTGATGAGTTTGTTAGGGTATATGTCAGGTCGAATGATATACATTATGACTGACTGTGAATATATAGACGTCAAGTTGCGGGGTTAGTTTCAAATCTCAATGTGTGGCCCTGTTTAAATTATCTATTATGTCGCTAGCGCACGCTGGTAATTGAATATTGCTAATTTAATTTAATGTTCATATTATAGGGGTACGGGAGAGACAGTTGTTACTTCTTTGTTGCTTTGTTTTGTGATTTCAATGTTTCAATTTATCTTGTTTTACTTTCGTAAGTTGTTCTTTAAATGGTTTTATATATATTCTAAATTCACGACAATATATAAAGTCAACGTAATATTTACAAGTTAATGGTTAATTATAACATATTAAGCACACTTTGTGGGTACCTTCTCAAAATATGATTCCCCCTAAACTTACAACAACAATAAGTGTAAAATAGAATAAGTTTAAAAACAAGTTGTTCACAACTACTTGAGCAGACTTTTGATAAAGATTTCAAATGTGTTTTTTGATGAAGCTAAAGCATGTCCATGGTAAATGTAGATTTTAGGAATTTATTTTTATGTATAATATTCATAAATGAACACTTAGCAGATTACCAGGAACTAAGTATATTTGACTGAGTGCTTTACATATATTGGTCGAAGTTTACATATATGATAATGGTAAACTAATTCAATTACATTTAGAAAAGTATAAGAGGTTAAAATCGGGGAAAATAGAAATATCTGGTGTTGAAATGGGTTAGGTCCTTATATATAACTTCACATTTCATTCATTTATTTAGTAAAGTATAATCAAGAGTATGATCACTAGCAAAGGGACATTCACCTATAAATACTCAATTCTATGGGAAAGAAAGAAAAACAGTCTTTAAAATAATGTTTGCAGCAAACCTTGAGCGTCATTATAGTTTCTCAATTTCTCCATTTCAAAGACATGATTGCTTTATTTTTTATATACACACTTCATCACTAACACTTTTATAGGTGACAGAAAGGCTGCCCAGTGTGCTGTAGAATGTTTGCAAGATTGCTTAATATGTCCATAGACCTGTTTCAATGTTGATATCAAAAACACGTGTGTCTCCCCCTCTAAATGGCTATGATTAACATCTATTGAGCATATTGAGTCCTCTCAGTTTGAGTAAGATCGTTTTAAAGTGTACCGAAAGTACAGTAGAACCTCTGTATTCGGACATCTTTTGTAACTGACTTCAAGTGGTCTCATTAGAGATGTAGTATCTCTATGGAGATGCAAGTTAGCCTCTTTATGAGCAATCAGAACTGCAAGAAGTAGTCGCCTTATAGAGGTGGTCTCAATAGATGGGTGGTCTTAATTGGAGGTTCTGCTGTACCAGAACAAGGTCTATAGGTCTGAGACCTGCCCCATACTGAGCGCGTGACACGAGCAGACAGGATCATGTAAATAAGTTAATCAGTTTGACCTTTTCATGGTTCTTGCTCAGTGTTCTGCCGACATTGTACGGAAGTTCAAGTGATAAAAACTCAACTTTGCAATTGGCGAGACCTCTGTGTGGTATGCATCTTTATTGAAAGATACATCAATAGTTTGCTCTTTAATTATTTCAGAATTGATGCCTTTGGAAAGTGTAAAGGGATAGTAAATGTGATGACATGAAACGGTGTTTTACTGCATTTAAAACGTGCAGTTTTTAAATAACCAAATGACTCAGTGGATTTTGTACACTTTTTTTATTTTAACCTTTTGCATAAGCATCTGTTTATAATTCTTTAATGTAGACTAATGAAGATTAACTGTTGAAGTACTCTTATACTTTTTGTTTATCTAAAACTAGTTTGATATCATTTTTGTGTGCCAACAAACACAACATTTAGGTACGTACATATATATTAACCGCTAGAGAAGATGTACCCATTTAAAATAAAAGAAGTCTTCATCTAATGTATGTCGCCCTTCTCTTTAAATCCAAAAAAATGAGTAAAAGAAAATACCCAAAAGTTGATTGAGCTTACCCCTTAACTTGAGCTATGCTCATGTCAAGAGCAAAGCAGACGAAATTTTCAATGTCAATAACACTTGTGTTCTCCAAAATCCACAATGCTTTGCTTCTATAATCACGGGCCATTGTTTTATATTGAGCGGACATCACTCTAGTTAGAGACCATCACAGCCATTTATCAATTATTTTATGGACTTGTTCATCATCAATTAACTTGGTTTTACTGGCCTTATAACTACGTATGGATGTCATATGCGCATGACACTGCTAAACCTTCACTGCACACAATTGGAATTAGAAATACAGCTAGAATTTCCTATATGCAGACCATCTCTACAAAGAGGTCACCTCTACTACGATAAGACCATTCGCGGTCACAAATTTTCGTAACAGACAAACGTGATTCTCCACAAAGAGGGAAACTATATCAAGACCACTGGAGGTCATCAACAAGGTGGTCTTTATAGAAAAGCTATGCTGTAAATCGCTTTGCCAATTGCAATTAAAAAGAATCTATTGTAAACATTGACTTACTTTTAGAGGCGCTGACATGATTGTCGAATATTGAATTATTTTATCGTGTTTTTTGTGTGTTTTTTGTTTTGTTTTTGCTTAATTTTGTTTTATTTGTTCTAGACAACACCTATGTGTATCCTCTTACAGATTTGCCGTTGAATAGCCTTTCTCGTTCTCACTCAATCAATCAGCTATCAAATCCTAAATTTATTTGGACCAAAGAATGGGGAAATAATTACAGCTTGTCCAAAAACTAACAGATTGGTGCGCACTTCGACTTTTTGTATTATTTTATGAATATAATACAATTAGATCAGAATATTTGAAATTTTAGCTTGACATATCAGTGTAAGTGTAATCAATAATGAAACACTGTTTTTACTTGGTGTTTGATTTTGAAGGGAGGATTCAAGAGCTTGAAAACGTTCAAATTTTAATAAAAACTACAGATTTTAATTACGTATCCCAATAAAAAATCATCAATAAAATAAATCTAAAATACTATGGTATGAGACATGTTGATATGAGACTTAGTGCTGTAGGAGCCAACTAATGGGAATTTTAAGATAATAAAACTACACATTCAGAAAACCATGAGTCCTGGATGGTCCAGTTGCCCAGTAATCCTCAGTGGCGCCTAGCCCAAGTGTTTGAAACTGAAGTGACTTTATTGTGTTTGCTAATACTAGACAGAGTACAACAATCGTTGCAATAATAAATATTTATTAGTTGTGTTCAATATACCAAATACTATACGGGTAAGTGCTTACGCACTTCTTGCTGAGAATTTAACAAATTGCCATCATGATATAGAATACGGGTATAATTAGTCAATAGACATACAAGTTACCATTGAATGATATGAGAAGGTATCCATTAATCCATCATAATATGTTACTTTTCCTGTGATTATCTTTGTCTGGACCATATTATACTTGCAGTAGAAACTCCAATTAAGACCATCTCAGTAAAGAGACCACCTGTATAATAAGACAATTGCTCGAGATCCCATGCCTGAAATTCTATTGGGTCAACTTCAGGTCAGTCCTCTGTGTGGTATCAATAGAAAGGTTCTACTGCATTATAACATTTTCCCTGTAATGATTAAATTTTGAATGAACAAATCTTACATATTTTGTCACTTGTCTTCAATTAGAATCTGTAAGGACCAACTTCATCACAGCTTCTGCGCAATAGAAATATTTCAAACTAAAATAAAAATACTACACATAAAACACTGATCATTTTTACAACCATTCAAATTAAATGTGTAATAATGTATTACAATAATGCATGCCTGTCCTTCACGATTGAATATAAAACAATATCCGATAATCATAATGACCAAAAGATCACTGTCAGAAATAAATTATTTATCATGTGCATGTATAATCATTGCATTTACAAATTTTTACAACGCCCTGTAGAAACTGGCACAGGCATATGGTTTAATGACTTGGTGACATTATGACCATAACTTTATAAATATAAATGTCTTTCTACTTTATGCATGTTGCATCAATAACACACAGATCCTATAATCACGAACAGCACTACTCATATCTACCCACATACTGTACTGTTGTCAAATTCTTGTATTTTAAAATTGTACTTGAAAATTGTACTTGTAGTCCATACATCTATCGTTACTGTAGATACTGCAAACATACTTAAATGATACCTGTTTTTATTGTCTTTGGTGTAAACATTCATTTGAAAAATCTGTGTCTGTCTTTCCTACTTGATGAAGACTCTTTGGTTTAATGCCAACTTGCAACAGAAAGCTTTTTTGACACATTTCTCCAATAACTGTCAATGTATTTTTACACTACATGTAGTGCATACAAAAACATGGCATGCAACACACTTTAATTAAATTCAAACATTGCCTAACTGAGAGTTAAAATGACCACGCTTTTAAAACACACCACTCACATGTAAAAGAAACATACCACTTATACATGTACATGTATTACAAAATGCCTATCTACCGTACAGAGGAACCAGTTCATGTGGACACCTCCTATTGAAGGACACCTGTCTTATACAAACATTGTGAACAAGTGATCCCCTCTGTTAACAAGGACACCTGTCTCACGTAGACGTAACTATTTCACTTCTCCCGAGTCTGTCCTCATAAAACAAGTTCCAATATACTATGTAAATACTCATAAAATTAGCAACTGTTTTTTTTTTTATTATCGACACATGTCTTCTCACGTGGATACTTTCACGTCTTCCAAAAGTGACAACTCCCGCTATTCTACCGTCCCCATCACATCACACGTATCTCCTGAACGTCACGGGCGTGAATGCCGAAGCCCCCCTCGGCCCGCCTCCCACAACCGGACCACCCCCTACCCCGGCAGCCGCCGACGACGACGTAACCGGCATCCCCGGCACGACCGCGGCCCCAGGCGAGCCCCCGGCGGCCATGGCAGCCGCGGCAGCCGCGTGGCTCGCGGCCAGGGCGTGGGCAGTCCGTGCGTCGAACGCAGCCGCAGCCGCGAGAGGCCCCCACATGGAGCTGTAGTAGAGGGCCGGGTGGGTGTGGGGAGGTGGGGGCGGGGGTGGCGCTTGGGGTAAGTGCGATGGCTTCTGCTGCTGATGATGATGAAGTTGATGATGAAGTTGTTGTTGCTGCTGGTGATGGTGATGGAGGTCTGCTGGGCTCAAGGCTGGGCCGCCGGTGGTTGCTCCTGGGGATTGGGCGCCTACTGACGTGGCTGGGGAGAGATGGTCGGGGCCTCCGGGGCCGCCGTTGCCATTACCTCCAGAGTCTTTGTCGCGTCGTTCGCGGGCTCGACGGTTTTGGAACCAGATTTTTACCTGGAAGAGACAAAAGGTTGTGAAGTTTGTTGAGTTCAGTTGTGAAATATAAGTAGTTTCTTAATTACTCTGATTGCATGACAATTCTATGGCTTAACACATTTTGCATACACATACTAGGCCATGTATTAGGTAGATATCAATTCCTATCTTGTTCAACAGCTGCTAAATGAACATTCTAATGTTTCAGCCACGGTGCATAGTAATAACCATTTACTCTATTAACTTTCCAATTTACAAATTAATGATGTACCATTCATATATATTGTACTCTAATGTGATTTTAATAGCTCTTTTGACAGTACATGAAAATGATGACAGCCACATCTGTTTGGGCTGTCTTTAAACTTGATATTTAAAAAAAAAACATCACCACCATCTTCCGGCCTCTTAAACAATTACAACAAAATTTCAATATTAAGTCTTCAACCATGCGGGTGTCCTATGAACACATATCACAAGCAGAAAGCATTAGCTGTCTCTTTCATTGTCATCTCTTATTGATATTTTTCAATTTAATAAAGTGCTACGCTGACCAAACGACCCAGAGGTTAACTAGCCCCTGGGAGAAAGTCACCGCTTCCCTGGACTGCTGTCCATTAAGTATTGTCCAATAAGTTTCTACATCTGCTGGCCACGCCCACAGGTTTTTGTTAGTTTTTGACCAGCACACATGCCCCAATGGAGTGATCATTAGTAAAAACCAAAAGATCAAATGAGTTCCCGTTGTACTCTCGTTAGCTTTGTGAACGAGCAAATCACTCACGCATGCGCAAAACACGAGAGGTTAAATGACGTAACAAGGGAATCCCCCAAACGCAGCGTGAAACCAAAGCAGGTTGTTTCTTTCCTTTTTCACCCATTCTTTTCTGTTTTCATTGTTAAGGACACTCTCTCCATTTGATCACGTGTTAATTGATTAGCGGGAGAAGCTGTTTTTGTCCGCTAGGAGGCGGTGCGAGCACCAAACGTCAATCACGGATGATTGGTCGCTGGCAAGAAAATTATCGCCTGTCACCAAACGACAAAGTCAAATCTGATTTATATGATATAACGGGCGCAGCCGAGACCGGGGCTTAATTAAGTAGTAAACTGCGCCTGACCGCAGGACTCGACACCTTTTCAACTGGTCAGAAAGTAGCCAGTCACTCGGCAATAATGCGAACCCCTGGGAACTGTTCAAAAGTCGTGGGTTCGTCTCTCGACGGCGAATACGAACCGGCGTTGCCTCAAACCAGTGTCAAGCGAAGCCGATTCAAATAACAGATAGTGATATGTTAATTGAAAGTTTCAACTATGTTTAAGATCTAAGTTGACTCTGTGACTTGGAACACAATGTGTTTGTTTGACTTGAGAGTTTGCGACGTCTCTGTGCTTGACATAAGGCTTATTTACACAATTAATATAATTAATATGGTCGCATACCACGGGAGTGCTTGGTCCTTTCAGACTGCGTCTGTTTAGTTTAGGTATAATCTATGGGTTAAGAGCTTTCATTTGTTCGTTTATTCTGTGATGATAGAGGAGATAAGTGACTATGAAATTATGGTAAAATGTCTGATAATTGAATAGTCATCTAGTTCTGGTGAATAGGCGGATTGCATGACTGGAACCATCTCTGAAACTTTACCTATATGGTAATTGATGTGCATTTGCAGTTTTACTCTCAACACTGCTCATATTCTATGTAGAGATGTTTTACCCTCTATGCTTACATGTCATGCCACATATTAGATTGTATACTTCTGTTTTATTTGTTTACACTACATACAACTAGACTTTGATGTGCGTGGCATAAATTCTATTTTCTTCATATTCAAACATACAAATTGATACTGAAACATCACAGATTTTGCGCACATCTTGAGCGACATTATAAGGCGCTTAAGTTGCACAGAACTTTCACAGATTGTAAGACATGTTTCTGCTTGTATACTGACAAACTTCAATGCTAGTACGTTTGGAAATGATCCCCTAATTTCGATTCCCTGCACAAAACAGCAACACGTACCCGAATCTCTGTGAGGTACAGTTATGCAGACAACAAAACGAACTGTCAAAATCTCCACACTGCCTCTTGTGCCTTTAGCTTAATTGACCGTACAGGAAGTCTGTCCCCGTACTGCATTGAAAAACGAACTTTCCCCACAATGATCCCCAATACCCCCTGCAGGCTTCAGCAGCAGAGAGGCAGTGGTAGAAACAGTACTGTCGGTTGTGCCCTAGACCTAATGACCGTCAAATGTAAATGTAAATGTGGTGGTTTGTAGTCCTGATCCAAGTCTTGCTCTCACAACTTTACAATTTACACCAGATCATTTGCACACTTATTGATCAGCAATTGATCATTTATCACATGCGCGCACAGTGCTAATCACTCACATAATCATTCACCCACTCTTTCAACCCAAATACCTGTACCTAAGTAACAGGTAGGTACATCGGGGCAGTGTGTTGCTTGTAAGGGGTAAGTTTGCTCAACACCCTCCCCCCATCCCCCCACCTCCCACCAAACCCGTTCCATCACCACCCACATGCAGACCCGACCACGAGTCCAACAACTTCCTATCCATTCGGCCACGGGCTGCCTCTATGCTGCTGAAGCCTATTGAGACTGGGGAGGTTTGTGGGGAAAGTAACGAAAGCAGAACGGGAATTTGCAAACTCTGAACGCTAATAAGATAGAGAAAAGCCACAAGAAGCCAGTTGGATAATTTTGAATTTTTTTCTTTTTTGTTTATAAATTTGCACAGACTTTAATAATTTCACAGTTAAGTGGAGTACCTTAATACGGGGTACGTGTTGCTGTTTTGTGCAGAGAATTTTGAGTTACGAACCATCATCCAAATTCTAGCATTAATTTACTCAGTATACTTTTGCAGAAACCTTGTTTATATATGTGACATGTAAGCCACCTAGGCTGTCTGGTATACTGCTGTTTTGTAAAATGTCGCTGTCGTTTTATAAGAGGTCAAAAATAAATAGAAATGCAAAAACACATCAGCAGCACGTACCCGCGTCTCCGTGAGGTTGAGGGCCGCCGAGAGCTCGGCCACGTCCACGGAGCTGAGGTAGTGCGTGTGGCGGAACTTGGTCTCCAGCACGGCCACCTGGTGCTGCGTGTGCGCGGGTTCCTGAGCTTGGTCTCACAGCCGGAGTTCCACTTGGAGCCTGGTGCTGCGTGGAATTGGGTTGTGATTTGGCGCTGGGGGTTCCTGCCCAGCTTGCGCTTCTTCACGCCGCCGGAGTTCTTCTTCGAGCCTGAGGGAAATAAGACAAAAGGGGTTAAGAGCAGAACATTAAGTCATGGGCAAAGATGGTTTTAAATTGTGGTTGTGATTTGGATGGCTGGGATGGATTCCGCCCTTGCGCTTCTTCGTGCCCACGGAGTTCTTCTTCGAGCCTGAGGGAAGGAACAGAATCCGTAAGTAAGGAGGTGTTTTTGTTCTTACTTAGTGGGGTTAGTTCTTTTTGGAGCCTCATGACGAAAGGAAGAGAAAAGGTTAGGTGCAGCACATTAAGACCGGATATTATATACGAACATTGAAAGTTAAATATGTGTATGTGTTTTAAACAGTTTCTAGCCCAGCTTGCGCTTCATCACGCCCTCGGAGTTCTTCTTCGAGCCTGAGGGAAGGAAGAAAAAGGGTTAATTTAGTATGGTGTTGGACGGAAGCATATTGTTTTAGAGGTGTATTACACCACTAGTATTATGTGTGTTTTTAACAGTTCCTGGCCCAGCTTACGATTTTTTCTCGCCCCACAGTTCTTCTTTGTTCCTGAGCAATGAAAATAAAAAAGGTTAGTAGCCCTATGTCTTGGGCAAAGATGGTCATATAAGATATTTGACCTGCATGTGTTTTAATTGACTTGGAATGGAACAGGTGAGGGAGCGAGGTGAAGAAAAACATGTTAGGAGGCATATGCCATGGGCAACGACGGTTTTAACCTTGGGATTTGGATGGATGGGATGGATTCCGCCCAAACTTGAGCTTCTTTTCGTCCCTAGAGACTGAGGGAGGGACGAAGCGGGTTAGTAAATAACATATATCAATAGAATCCGGAAAATAACAGATAAAGGTACATGTTTGTGGCTTTAACAGCATAAAGAGAGTTATTGTCCAAGCTCTTCTTGGAATTTGAGGACTTACGTGGGTATCGAAAACAGATAAAGTAGTAGCCAAAAGCCCAAAGCTACAATCACATAACACCCAGTATCAATTTAGCCAAAACATGTCAATTAAAATGCACAATACTGATCATTCCAAAACGACTTTTGTTGTGGGAAAGCCCTCTTTGAAAGTACGGCCTTCGTTCTATATTTCATTCCCAGTTCAAATTACATTGAACTTTAATTTGGAAGGTGACACCATCTATCTTGTGTACTGATAGAGCCATTCAAAGATTGATAATACTAATTTGAGTTAAATTTCATTGTTGCCCTGTGTGCCTATTTCATGCTGCAATTTTTTGTCTACTAAATGATTTGTAACCAAATATGGAAACAAAGCTCTATCAACCAGTTCCAACAAAAGGAAAGAAACAATTCCGTGAATGTGAGGATGGGTTCGTCCAAAAGAGATTAAGATACAGTAAACAGAAACAACAGGTTGTGATGTGTGGGTGTTCAGTTTCAATAGAACTTAGTCCAGTGCTCTGCAAGATTGTTATTAATTACCAGGTGATAGGAGTGCTCAATTGGCTTGTTAACTAATTATCTACTGTGACTCAAATCTTGCTTTGGTGTAAACTATCTCGGTAATGAAATTTTACAATGTCGTCTTAATCGTGTAATACGCTAATTGAATTAATTTCATAAATCAATTATCGTCAATTCTATCATTTCTAATTTATGCTCTGTACAGAGTTGTTTTTGTAAGAATCTGCATCTAGATCTAGGTCGATAAGAGTCCCAGAAATGTGTTAATCTCAGCTCAAATTTATTAACAGTTATTGATTATAGATATTTGCCAAGCTTCAACATTTGAAGAGATTTTTTTCAGTATAGGGCATAACATATCCTGTGTAAACATGGCATTATATAAAATGAGCAAAACATTTATTTGCAATATGATAGTTCTGAATGCTGCCTAATCTAACATACACGTAGTGCCACTGCATTATTCTGCTTTTTTTTCATCTTCATTTGCTTTGCATATTTCAAAGACTAGAAATCACCAGGCACCCACAACTTTGAAATTAACACCAGTAACTAACCTTCGCCTAATGGGTGTTCAATAAACATTACGCGTGTGATGAGATTTCTTGTGCACTTAAAGTGTTGAGTACATCAAATTAGCTTACTTTTCTGGGTGTAAAGCAAAAAAAGTTGCACTTGCGGTATAAGCAGTGCACTTTAGAACTTCAATGACAATTAGTTGTTATAAATAGCTCAATAACATCGATACAAAATACATGCCTTGTGTTCTGGTCATGTGACTGTATAGGTTTAGACCGGTGTATAAAACTCTTAACGGATATATATGACACAAAAAGGAAAATACACACTAAATTCTATACCAAAGCTATGATTAAACATTAAAGTTCATCATTTAACCAATGAACCACAGAATAACTGGATTGCTTATACTGCAAAATGTACAAAAAGAGATGACAAAAAAAAGAAAAACAGAAAACTTTGCTTTATCTCGCACATGCATGCCTTTTTGCAAGATATCTGATGATAACATATTTGCCAATGCTCGTGTATGGCCAAAGTAGACGGTCGACTTATATGAGCATATTTATTGAGCACTATCTTCCTGAGTATGACATACTTTGAGTTTACTGAGTCGAATCACGACAGGAGATTTCTCCTTGTATGGTCAACGCCCCTGTGTTATTTAACAACAATAATAATAATGTAATTAAGACGATCTTAATCAGTTCATTGTGATCACTTTTCATAGTACAATAAACTATCAAAGTGTATGCATCTAGTTTAATTAGCATATCCAGTGTTTATCCACTATCGAGTCACACTTAATGCATTTGACATATACTTTTACGTCTGATTACTGGTCACGAACTCACAATTGAATGATTAGGAGTTTCCAATTATGTCCTCTAATTAGTTGGAAGTGTAGGCAGTAACATAACAACAACATTACCCACATACCAATCTATTTAAAAATGTCTCTGGCGCGGAAAATTTGCGTGGTAGCTTGATCGGGGGTGGTGAGAATCTTAAGTGATGGCTAGTTATATAAATTAGAATATAATTATGGTCTAACATACGTTCAATTACAAATACTAATGTGCTAGATCTCTGTGGTATATCCAGTGTTGAAGCCATGATTACGCGTGCTCAATTACCTGGGCCGGACATGTAGTGCGCATGGGCCCAGAAAGAATTCCAAGGGTCCTTATGTTCGGCGAGCTGTCGTCAGGAAAAATATCACGAGGAGGACAGCAGAAAAAATATATTGATGTGCTCATTGCAACCCTAAATATTTACGACATCGCCTCTCAATCATTTGATGCCACTGCCATGGAGCGCACACTCTGGCGTAGTAGATGCAGTGAGGGTTGCTGACTGTTCGAGGAAGTAAGAACTGCAAGTTTAATCGAAAGACGAAGGCTCCGCCGTGCTGTTGCTTCGAGTGTTCCACAAGTTGGAGGCTCACCATTTGTCTGTGGAGACTGTTATCGGACCTGCGCTTCACGCATCAGCCTGATCAGTCATCACAGACACAAACATTAGGCACATAGGTGCATGAGACAAGACATTCATCGGTCAACGATGAATCAATCCATCATCATCAACATACGTTCAAACGCACTCTTCAAAATTTACGTGGTAGCTTAGTGTGGGGGTGAGCGACCCTTAGGAGCACGCTTTAATCGTGTATAGTTAAATAAATTAAAATATATGTTCTAACATACAATCAAAATTACCCCGTTCATCTATTAAAATGAAAACTGGCACTGGCACTGACTAAAACTTACGTTGTAGCTTGATATGGTGTTGAGAAACATGTTAGAGCATCCGCTAACTTTCCCCACTTATGTAAATAAAAATATGTTTTTTAGCTTACTACCAAAGTTACTCATCAATCTATTAAAAGTGACACTGGCACTGAGCTTACGGGGTAGCTCGGTAGGGTGGCGAGAAAACGTTTAGGGCATGCTTTAATGGATTCTAATTATATAAATAGAAATATCTTTTCTAACGTACTATCAAAACTGCTCATCCATCTATCAGAATTGAAACCGACGATGGGATAAATTCACGTTGTAGCTTGGTAAGGGGATGAGAAACCCTTAGAGCATACTCTAATGGTATATAGTGATATAAATTAAAATATATTTTCTATCATACTAACAAAACTGCTCGTCAATCTATTAAAATTAAAATTGGCACTGGAGTTGATAGAAACTTACGTTGTAGCTTGGTAGCTTGCTGAGACACCTTTGAAGCATACACTAATAGTTTCAATTTGTATAAATTGAAATACATGTATCTGTTTGAACATACTGTTCTGTAAAAAGGAATACCCAATTTATCTATTAAAATTAAAACTGACACTGGCACTGACAACAACTTACGTGGTAGCTTGGGAGGCTTGTATCTAGTGCACTGTAGCCACGAATACTTCTCAGCATCTTCCGTAGACAGCGAATTCCCCTCGTCATCCACGCTTCTCAAGTCCTTCCTCATTATAAACGAGTCCCTGGTGTTGTGATTGTCGTCCGAATCCACGTCAATCTCCTCTTCCTCTTCATCTTCCATCTCTTCCGGCTGGATATTAATCGCCGACACTGACACCCCGTACCCCGCTAGGGTGGTGTGATGAGGAGACGGGTGAGGGAATCGAACCATGCTATCTACTTTGCCAAAGTTCGTGCTATTTGGTGTGGTTGCCAGTCGGTGTTGGCTAAATGGTGTAGACGAGTGATCTTTTGGTCTGCTCTTTCCCAGGATGTCGTCTATAGAAAAACTGATCACTGGTTTTGGCTGCACGATATTTGCAAGATGTTGCTGGCGGTGTTGTGAGGGATGCACCAGCGGTGGGAGGACCTTTGGAGGAAGTGCTCCAAGAGCGACAGGATGCAAAGCCGACCCGTTCCTGTCAACATTGTTCTCTACACTGTGAACGCTTCCAGATCCTGCTGATGTAGGTCGTGACGGACTTTCCCGAGCCCTCTCGTCTACGCTATCACCACGACGTTCCTTCGCCAGGTCTAGAGGAGATTTTGGCGACTCTCTCGATTTGGCACGCTCTACAACCAGATCATCATCCTCCCCATCCACATCCTTGATATCCTCACATAATTCATCTGCAGAGAGCCTGGATTCCCTATCATCATCATCCTCCTCCCCCTGTCCCTTTTGATGTCCAACCGAATCCGTATCTACAATCTCCCCAGCATTCACGTCATTCTCACCATCACTGTCACCATCCTCTTGTATAGAATCTTCCTCCTTAGTGGCTGAGTTAAACCCTGCCGGCGTGCTGCTACTGGTGGAGGTGGTAGTCCTGCCGTGGTTGAGCAAAGAGCGAGCGAGGAAGGGGTTTCCCCCGGCCCCGAGGGTGGCGTACAAAGCCCTCTGGTGCTCGTGGGCCTGCTGGGCTGCAGCTGACATCACGCAAGCCGCAGCGTAGCTCATTGCTGGCGGGGGCGGGGGTAGAGCCCCTGAGGCCTGCCAAGCCATTGCTTCTTCTTTATATCTCTATTCTTTGCTTGTTTGTTTTACTCAAAACTAACTTATCACTTCTCAGCTTTTACACAATCTTGCGAGCAAAACTTTAATAAAAACAATGCGTTTTGAGCGTCTTGAGCGTTTAAACTAAAATAGCCTCTGCGTAAGTTTGTTTTAATTGAGAATCCTATTACGACAGCCACTGTTAATGAAAACTTAACCAATAATAGTTCATTGCAAGCGTATGACTACGAGTAAACAAACACCCAAAGCGAGCAGACTTTTAAAGCAGCGCAACTGCATTTAAATCGCGGAGCGGTGACGGGAAACAAAATGGCGCCCGTCGAGTCAGCGACGCGAACCAATTGCAGACGGCTTTTTCAGCAGGTGCTCGGCGATTGGAAGAAAAATAGCCGGGGAAAGCCTGATCACGTACGTCCCCTTTTGGGATGACGCTGTCGTCTGCTCTCAAAGGCTAGTTTGGATGCCGGCAAACAAGTGTGGCCTCGGGTATCGGCGCTGAACGTAATAATTAGAGCGTTTGGAAACGAGAGACGACGGGAATTTGTGTGTATGGCGCGTGATCACGCGAGTTTGTGCGAGATTTCTCGTTAGTTTCGGTTTTCGCTATGATTTGTCTTGCCCCAGAGGCGCTGCAATAATATCTATATTGTCCACTGAGCGCAATTATTAGCGGAACTTGACGCCGGAATAGGGTGTGTCTACCGATCAACACATGGGGTCAGATGGATAGGTGCAGGTGGTGGGTGGGTGGGAGTTTGTGACTTGAATACTTTGCATGGGTTGAAGAATAACTTAAGATACCTGTTGGAACCATTAGTGTGCTTGAACGTGAGGCTTTCGCTTTATTCTCACAATAATGGTTCCAATAGGTATCTTAAATTATGGATGTGAAGTGATGTAAAACAATTGTGTATATGGGTGCGTTTGAAATTAAGAACGGGCGAATACAATATATTGCCTAAACCGGAAGAGAACAGAAAACAGATTTTTACAAACATAGCCTATGCTTGGTGAAAAGTGTTATACAGGGTCACCTGTCTTATGTGGAACAGTAAAAATGTCCACATAAAACAGGTGTCTTTTCAAAAAGAGATGTTAACTTTCTAGGTGAAATGCGAAACCGATACGTTTAAAAGTGTCCACGTAACACAATTGTCCTTAAAAAGGGTGTCCATGTGGACAGATTTTGCCAAAAGCCTAAATATAAATCAATTCAATGTTTATATAACGCAATTTATTCTTGTTGCATAATATATCGACAAGTTTTACTCAATATGTAACATTCAAAATGATTATTGCTATTGCTATTTTTCATCAATTCGAACTGGTTGGAGCACGCTAACTTCCTGATGTCAACCCAAGGCCTTGACCGTCCAGGATGGATGGGTTTGGCTTCAGGGAAATGATTTATTGTGGTTTGTCACCATGTTACACTTGTTGATAAATGGGCAAATTGTAGATGAATTGGAGTAAAAGATATTGTTTAAAAAAGTTACAAATAAGTCATTTGTGTTTAGACGCAGTCTACGGTGGAACCTGTCGGGGGGAGTGAAAAATGTCCACATTAGAGAGATGTCCTTAAAAGATAGGTTCATTTTAAAGTTACACAAGCAGATTAAGGACAAATAGGAAACTGAGCGAAGTGGAAAGATTCAATGCATTATGATTTGAGGCATGTGTCCTTATATGAGAGGAGTCCTCATGCACAGGTTTCACTGTACTTGAAAATAGTAAAATATGGCCATTGAAACATGTGGTCTGTAAAAATGCTGTCCGTCATGGAATTAAACAGCTTGAGTAGTAGATATCCATAAAAATTCGTGACAAGGAAGAATTGTTCTGCCCAGTAGCACCTTCAAGCGCGACTAATTTTTCATAGAAAACATTTTTATAACACGACCAACTATGGCTGTCCCAAATCTTAACTGAAAAAGGACCGCAGTGACCCTATATATTAAGAAAACACCTCTCTATTGTGACCTTTTTCTTCCTCCTGTCTTTTACCTTGACAATGCCGCATGTTTTGGGCAAATCAATTTCCACCTTTGCGCATCTATTACAAAAAATGTGTACCTTTTCCTTTTCTATTTTTGCGAGTGCTAATTAATAGCTAGAGTACAGCATGAATTTTTTAAAAGCTCAATCTTATATGACAGACAACGCATCCAATTCACGGAAATTTACGTCACATGCCCCTGGGAAACACCCCAGGCTTCGGGAGTTCCACTCGAAACTTCCAAGAGACGAATCCGCCAAGTTCAACCGTAATCATAACTGTAACCCGTAATCTTTGCACTAATGACAAAGAAGGATTAGTGAAAACGGGATGCACGCTTTTAATAGACACCCGTGTCTAATCACCCCTTGCTTCAGTTAAACACTGCGTGCATAATTGTTCCAAAAAACACAAACGAAAATTAACGCGAATCGGAAAATGAACGAATTGCATGATTTCCGCGATTTTGTACAATGGCAGATTTATCGCTTGGCGATGTGTCGAATTGGTTTCGTTCAGAAACGAAAAGTTATTTTCCCAGAAGATGTGTCCCACGCGTGTGGGGTGCCAGAGATTTAACAATCGACCGGGTAATTTTAGGTTAATAAGTGCATCGTGTCAGTTTTATTAGTTAGATTATAAAAACAAAAGTTACGCATTCAGGAAAAATAACTTTTTTTTCGCCTGTTCATGCAAGCAAGTGAAGGGTGAATGAAATCTGTACGCACGATTAAGAAATTTGCGATAATTAGTGTTAGGTAATTATTTTAATTGGTAGTTTAGATAATAATGTTAGCAATGAATCTATATCTCATTATAATTATAGCTGCTGTATATTTGTGAAGTTGATAGTTTTATGCATTTTGACAGAAGAATAAAATGTGTAATTTCTGTTCTTGTGTACCATAACTCAAGCCCTTGCGTTCGTGAATTTACAAAGGCGTCTTAATTAAGACACACATCTGATTGAAATATCCCTATTGTTTGTTCCTTCGTGCGAATATCATCATAATAGCTAACAATAACAACATTAAGGCAACTGCGCAACATTTAAAGATGGCGGCATCTTCTTTTCTCCCAAAATCACTTTGAAGTTGCTGATTACATTAATATGAGAAAGGAGAATAGCAGTAAATCGCGTGTGTCTCAGATGAGCAGAAAAAGAATGCACGCTACACGAGTTGATCAAATTCATTTCGTTTTCCCATACGCTGAATTTGCCATTTCTTTATAGAATAACCTAGCTCGCGTGCAGCAAAGTTTCGTCTGCATGAACCGACTGGCATGAGCTCAGTAAAAGGCCAAAGAAAGGTGTTCTGTAACATCATTAAGATGAACCTTTTCATTAGCAACGCCTTTGATTTGGACCGGTGCTCTTTAAGAAGAGTTCAGTTAGCGTGTCATTGCAAAACAGATTAATTCACTTAAGTATCAATATAATTAAAGAGTAGCCAAGTGCACCAATATGGCGTCTGTCTAACACGTGACCACCCAAACGAATTCCAGGTGGTAGCAATATGCAAATTTTAAGGCTTTGTTCCGCTTGGTTACACTTAACTAGCGGCTTTAACATCCAAATTAACTCTGGCCAAGTCAATATTTTCACACTTAATTAAGTACCCACTCACTCTACAAATAAATACAGTGTTGCAAAGGGTTCACAGCAAAAGAAATAACAACTCTTTAAAGAAAAGTTTACAGATGCCTTTCCCCTAATGCACTTACAACAAGTCACGCAACCCCATTCTGAAGGCACCTGTTCCGCTGTAAATCAGTTTTCCCAAACCCATCCATTTACGCAAAATGATAATGGAAAATAACCGGGAGGCATCATTTGCGATAATGCCCTCACACCCTGTACTTCCTTTCTTGATCTCGCTCTTACCTCATTTTGCCATATACGCATTTACGAGCTTTGCGCCTTGCGTGCAAGACTGGCTGAAAGGTGATCGCGGCGCGTTGCAAGACTACACCGGGCCGTTCGTCTAGTTTGGGCGGATGTTACAGATCCTTCGCGTGCTTCTGGCCTGTTGAGATGGCGTGTGAGAAATAGGACCCCGGGTCTGTTTTTGATAACGTAAGGTATCCCGCACGAATGATTGCAAGCCTGTGAGTTAATTTCTATATGACTGTATATTACGAGTTTGGTTGAATACAAATATTCGGGCGTTAAATTGATTGAATATCTGCTTTGTATACTTTCTACTACTCTTTTTATGGATATAACATCAAGCTTAGTTGTAATGTGGAGTCTTCAGGTTTAGAACGTATTTTCTCTTGTCTTCCTACCATTGTCTATCAGTTATGAACAAAGAGTCTATATACTCACACGTGCTAGCTTTAGAAAAAATCAGGCCGAATTACGAAACGCAACTTTTAGAAATGTAAAAGACAGATTGCAAAATTATTAAACGTACGAGTATTTTAATCTACCCGTGAGCAAATGAAATAAACTAAGTACGTAATCCAAGCAATTCGTTTACAGTTGAAAGTTCAGACGAAACCGGATTCGTCTTAATCTTCTGGATCATTCATCATTTTGAAGTAGACGAATCGGGTCTCTTCGTCTTCCACTTGCAAGATGACGTTATGACTAATACTTTTTAATCTAGTTAGACCTTGTTGATTAAAAGCCCGCATATACAGACTCGGGCTTATAGTTAAAATGCTTTAGTGAATGAAGGGCAAAGTCAAATTCACATATGTTACCCTTCCCTTCAAGGGCATGATCATTTCTCGATTATTGTCATACAATTATTGCTTTTGCTAGATTGCTAGAAATAAACAGTGAATTGCTGCTAGAGCAGGATCTTTGATCCTTGATGAGAAAACAACAAATGGGATGGCATGAAAGCCCCTTTGGCTCACTGTCATATTTCTCATAGCCTTTTTAAAAACTATCCACTGTGCTCAATCTTGAAGTGCATAGGGTAATGTGTTAAAGAACAAAGAGGATGTAATTTTCCTGATGGTTATGAATCACATTCATTGCCCTTGTTTTAATTTTCTGCTGCAAATATATACATTGTTTTTTTGGGGAAAATTACACAGGTTTTCTTCATCTTAGTCATTTAGTATACAGTGTTTGAGAAATTAGTATGCTTGCAAGTGCACATATGTTCCATTAAAATTACCACAGAGGAATTATGCTTCTGGCAATTATGCTGGCATCCAGCCTTGTCATTTTCTTCGTGATTGCGTTCGGCTCAAAGTATGGCAAAGATGGATGGCTTTTTGGAGCTGTTAAGTAATAACATGAACACCAGGGCTTGTCTGTGAAAGATATTCATTCCATGGATGGAAAGCTCAAATTGGGGAGTTTAATGGTATGAAAATACTATTTGTTTGTGTATAGATCTACATATTTCATATCAACTCTGTGTGTTATCAAAGTGATTTTTCCCTCAAAATTCTGACTTAAGTGCCAATTATAACATATATAAAATGTTGCTAATGGGAATCTATATTGAATATTTGTCTTATCTCTATGAAACTGTCACATATGATAGGAGAGGTTTCTAGATTATTTTAGAGGATCTCTTAATTCAGATTCTCCCCACCTCACTAGCCATAAGCAGAATAAAAAGTCTAACTGTACAGAAATCAAATGACTATCACACCAAACACTACCCAGTGCAAACAGCATTCTTACAACCTTGAAACATTCCCAAAATTCCACAAACACCCACATACAGCCCCATGCAAACAACATTCCCCAAAGCACACAACTACACCCATGCACCACCGACAGCAACAGCAATTAGCCAGCTTTATACGACCACCACCCCCCTGCTCGACCTCGAAACCATAATGCACGGTTTAAAAAAAACTTGCAACCTTCAAATCTTCAAAAAATTCTGTCAAATATCCACATCACCCCATATGCAAACAGCAATCCCCCAAAGCACACAACAGCAGCAATTAGTCAGCTTTATACGATGATGATCTGATCAGCATGCATCCCTCTCGGCCTCCACAACCACAATGTCCCCTTGCATGGCCAAAACATTACTTACAACCCTCAAATCTTCCACACACACCCCAAAAAAATGAAAAAAAAAAAAAAAAAAATAATAAAATAATAATAATAAAATCAAAAAACAAAACAAAAAACACCCATATACAACCCATATGCAAACAGCAATCACCCAAAGCACACAGCAGCAGCAATTAGCCATAGCTTTATACGACGATGATCTGATAAACTCCATCCCCCCCCTCGGCCCCACAGCCATAATGCCCCCCTCGCGTGCCTCGCCCGGACGCGTGACGTGTCTCATTACGCCGGTCTCAGCTGCCGCGTGGACGGCTAATAGGTTCTCAGCGAGCAATTCATTTGCAATCAGCTCATTGTTGAGTTTGCAGGCAACAATCAACGGCTATATTAGTATATGCGCCGATTGGGATTGGGGTTTGGGATTGGTTCTTTTTTTTTTCCTTCTTTTTTTCTTTCTACTTTTTGGGGTACGTTCTCATATATGAGGTAGCTTTTTATATTATTAGCATTTTGGTATATTAATCAATGCATAATTTATGGGAAATATTGAGCCATCACCCTAAAGTAATAATATAAGTGGATTTTTTAAGTCAATGAAGAAGACTATTAAAAATAGATCCTATCATAATTACCTCATCACATAGTTTGAAAATCCAGTTTTAGACAAATCAAATGACTCTCATGCCGAATACATGTACATCAGGCAATATTCAACAGCTATGTTAGTATAGCGCCGATTGGGATTGGGATTGTACTGTTTCTTTTCTTTCTCCTACTTCATGGGGTACATCCACCTGTATGGGATACATATACATGTATGTGCAATTTGCAAACAGATTCATTAGATTTATTTTATATAGATTGATTGAATTATTTTATGAGACACCCCCCCCCCCACACACACACACACACACACATACACACACGCAAAAGTGGGGGAGGGTGGGAAAGGAAAAAAAACATTGACTGACTGCCTTCAATGTCACCTGCTGCCACCTAGTGACAGAAGGAAGTCTCAGACGATGGACATATATTAAGACAGCAATCTAAAATGGATTTTCGCAAAAGTTAGTTACTCAATCTTTATACGTGCAATATGTTTGTGTTTTTAATTCAATAAAGATATTTACAAAACATAACCAGCAAAAATGTCATTTTACGAACAGTCAATAATAAACTCATCCTCTTACCAATGTTTTTGTATATACCCCAAGTTCATAGAATAAAATAGGAATATTAAAATGCGTCGTAAATGTTATGTGTCTGAAATTTAGATGCATGTTTTGCCGATGCTGATTCATTTATCAAGCTATATGGCACATTAGAAAAAATACATTTGAGCGATAATATATCATCGCAGACATTTACCTATTTTAAAGCCCTAGACTACTGATATTAGATGCCCAGTAAATTAGTTATTTTGTCATATTAAGTGATTCTAGACCAAAATGTGTGCCATTTTCCTAAGAAAAATACATCTTTTTTCTTGAAAATCAAAGTTTTACTTTTATCCAAATTTTGCTAATTTTTGCTCCAAAGCCATGTTTGTGCCCCTCCTGTAGCTGGGTTCATTTTTAGGGTTTGTATCTATTGTCAGTGTCAGATCACCATACACAATTCAGAAAAAAAACTTTTTAGGTCAATCAAAAGTAAAGCTATAGTAGAGGTAAAATGGCATTTTGATGCTTTCGGACCGCAGTGCGGAATTGCCTCTTGTGGCATCTTTGTAGGCTTCTAGGTAATCCAACATTTAACATACCCTTCTAATATTTTGCATTTTTTTCACAGTTTGGGACTATGAAGGCATAAAGTAAACAATATCAACAAACAATGCATAAACCATTGGTCCTCGTGGCCTAGAAAGTACAGATTTGTGTTGACGTACACGGAAACAATATATCTCTGCAAGAGCTGCAGCCGTTCGAACAGAATGAATTTTGTTTCATTTTCTTCTGCTGTTATTTAAAGTTTATGTACAAAACTAGCATTGATGTTAACTTTGAAGCATTAAACTACAAGAAAGTGTGATTTCAGGGCGTTCAAATATAAGACTTGATGCAGAACTTTTGTTGCGCAAATTCAACCATTAAACCTATAGGTTTTTGAATGCTTGAATTTGCAAAGAAATCAAAGTTTGAGTGGTATAGCGTGGTTTTGCCATGTTGCAATTGTCATAAATACGTATTTAAGCAAAGTATGATATTCATCATCTATCTAATTAGGGCTCTGACCACCAAATTAATGCAAAATCAGTAAAAATTCGGTCCGAACATTCGGGTGCACCTGGAAATGTCATATTAAATGAAAAGGGGGCGTGGTTCCGATTATTTACTGATTATAGATATGGTAAAAAAATTAAGCTAAGACTACATAGGTGCCAAACCAGTCATTTTACTTAAAAATTATTTGAATATTTAGTGTGAATGATCAGTTGTTGTCAGTCATGTATAAATGCAGAATCGGGCTAGACTAGAGAGGATTTCAGGGGGTATGTCTCTTCAATGGCTGCCAGAGCTTTGGGAAGGTGGATATGCCCATATAATTTTTATCCTCAGCAACAGGAAATTGAATACTCTACTGAAGAAAAATAAGATTTTTGCCAACACTCAAAGCTAAGCAAAGCAGAGGGGGCCTAGTTATTACGTTGTTTATAGATCTTACAATTGAGTATCCATTTAGTGGTCTGAGCCCTTTGCGGAGAATTGATGTTCTGGTAGCACGGCAGCCTAAATAGATACTGTAGAACCATTTACATTCGCGAGCCTGAATATTCACGGCCAGACACCTTGCGAGTTTCGCAAACACTAATATTTCGTCGGTTCTGATACATGTTTATACATTTTTTGAATTTGGATAATGTGATTTAAAAAGTGGGGCAAGCGTAGGGAACTACTGTTGCATACATGTAAGTTACATCTATAGAAGCTTTTGTGTACATCAAACCAAACGTAGTTTACTGATATTGATAAATCTTTGTAATCATTTGAGATTTTAACACTATGTTTCTCATTGTGATAGTGTTGATTTTTTATCGGTCTGTTAGCAATGGAATGCACTTTACAATACTAAATACAAAGCCCCAAAATGTGTGACTCATATATAAATCTGAGGATGTACTATAGACATCATGGTGATGTTGTTATTTGTGAACATAAACTTTGCAAATAAATTTCACGGTCATAAATTAAATTTCCGCGTGCTCATGTTTGCAATTTGAAACGAAATCTTGGCTTTAAAATGCTCAAAAAGTCAGTCTTAAAATAGTTTTGATGTATAGACCACTAATGTGGCTAGTTAAAAACCTTCAGTCGCCATTTTGAAACCACAAACCAGTGGCTTATTGACTTCTATCTTGAGCTATAAGTTTCTCATTACATTTTATGTGAAATATAGTTCCATAATTCCAACACCGATGCCCAAATATAGGCATGAAATATCAAGAGAGATGACTAATATGATAATTATATATAGTCATCTATTGTTATACCGTTTCAAGTTCAAAGTTAATCTTTTTGCACTGGAAACATTTTACTGATATCGCTGTCTGGATTTTTCAAGATCTGGCCATTGTCCATTTAAAAAGAAGATGTCTATTTCCAGCCTGGGTCTACCATGACCAATAACACCATTTCATAAAAGGCCCTGACTGCAAAAATTCTTGTTTCTTTATTTCAAATGGAATTGACAAAATAAAGAACTATTATTGTTACAAGAACTATTTACTTGTTCTTCATATACTGCGTGATTCACGCCTGAATATGTTGAGTATTGCCCGAGCCTACTAGACTTTGGCCTTCTTGTGTCTTTTTAATCTTGATCATCTATGGTTTATTTGTAAGTACATTGTGCAGAAAATAATCATTCATACAAACATTTCTTCAGCTTTGACATAGTTTTGATGTATGTTCTTGACACAAAAAAAAGGTCAGGCTAATCGCAAATGTCAGACGACCCTACATTCACACCAGGTCATTGGCATTCTTGTCATGCAATATATTTCTGAACTACCTGCGGAGCATACAGCACATCGCTATCGTAGTGCATGCGTGCTTCGCAATCAACATTAGCATTCGTTTGCCTTCCATTTACTTATTTAACGTGTAGGTACCACGGAGCAGTGCGCCACTGCTTAGGGATGAGTTTGCTCAACACCCATCAATAAACCCTTTCGGGTTTACACTAAACCACGACCTTCTGGTCACGAATCCAACCATTCGGCCACAGAGGAACACTAGTGCTAGAACTGACCTCAAACTCAAGTAGCTAGAGTAATAATTAAGAACGCACAAGCAACTAAAATAAGCAACAAGAACCATTTCCCACATGATAACACCGCCAAGTAAGCCACTTATAACAGTAACATTTCCAACATGATGCTAAGTTGTCTACACATATAAGGTGTGGAAGTAATTTACGTAGCCAGTTGATAGGGGGAGGGCCCGAAGCCCGTTATAAAAGCATAGCACTGCTATTAAACTGTCGGAGGGGTGTGAACAAACAACTGAATCGCCTGATGATGAATAGAATATTCAATAAGAAGGGACCATAGAGCTGTTAACTTCTGCGCCAGCCATCGTTTGAAGTTCACCAGACTTCCCGGGGTGGAAACACTTTGAAGTAAGAGGCAGTTATTATGAAATCGACGGTAATGTCTTGAACTTTCGCTCTTTTTGGGGCTGGCATTCCGCGATTATTTATTCCTTGCAATGCAAGGTAGATTGAATTATGCCAACGTGTTAGGCTGTGTGTGTGGCATGTGGCAAAAAGATGCCAAGAAGACACCTGCTTTCTAAAGAACAACAACATTTTAATTAAGGAGTCAGAGAGCAGGTTAATTAAGTCAGGCTCCATAAAGCATAAACTCTGTTCCTTGTCAGTCGCGTCTGGCGCTTCGCCAATGAATCGAATATGTCCATTTCTTAATAGATTCTATACACAGGTGTAATTTACGTTGCATTGAAAGGACACCGATATCCTGGGGGCAATGCTGTTCCCAATTCAGATACGAGCAGATAAAACTACAGACTGATTCAGAAACATCGCGATTGTGTCTTAATTAAATCTGCGTTCTCTGATTTCTTAATCAGGGCTCCGCCATGCTTGTTTGATCTCATAAACTCAGCCAATGGGCGACCTCTTCAGAAATATGACCCGGTGTTTACATCAAACCCACAGATAAGACGAGTTAATTTATTTTTCTACCTCTGCGTTCAAAAGGCGGGTAGAAGTCCGAAAATTAATGACAGTTAATTGGTTAGTGGTTGGAGTTATATACTTGACAATGGGAATGCAGAGACGACGTTGTGGTGAAAGGATTCCTCAGAGACAGACGAAAGCGTCCACAGAGTCTACGCAGATGAATATATCGTCTGCTTTCAATAAGTGATTCTGACAAAGGTAGAGTCTTATCAAGATGAAGCTTGATGCAATTTTCATATTCTCCAAATTAGAAATTCGTCTGGTCGTTTTGTTGCTAGTTTCGGTGTCATTTTGCTGTTTTATGCTTGTGATTTAATTAGAAAGACAAACAGAGATAAGAGTTTCAATGGCTGTTCAGGCGGGATGATACTTCTTTATTTGTGCCTTTGAGGTTATTAAATAAGATCACTTGTGCTGTCCATTTTGGGGGTATTTTGCAATTGTAAAGTCGGGGTTTTGTAAATGAGAATGGTTAAAAATTTGTGTTAAGGGGATGCGTGCATTAGTTTTTTAAACCCTGATAGCATTGAACCAATTTTCACAGTATTTAGTACACTACGGGCAGATTTTTAGAATGAAAAACATACATGTATGTAATTTATAAAACAAACGCACATGGCTTAGACAATTCATTCAAAATGTCCAATACATCAAAAAACGAGTTCTCTAAAAAAAATAAAGACAGGAGCCATATTTAAGATGGGAAATTATTCATTTCTCTTCTCATATAAAAAAAACATGTACCTGCAATGCTTAAACGTTCAGCAGACCCTGTATGAAAATAAGACAAAACAAATATCATTTCCATTTCCAAGAAAAAACTCTGTTTGAAACCCACTTCCAAATACAGTCATCTCATTCAACAATCATCTAATTCTAGCCACAGTAGCTTTCATGTTGACGTTAAGCACACAGCTATCTGCGTACCCACTCCACCCCAATACAGCCCCCCCCTCAGCACGAAGCTCTCTACTTGTGCCTGACAAATGGGCTAGCTCAGGTGCTGTTTCTCGGCTTTAATATGCACCCGACCAATTGGTGCCATAAATGGCTATTACTGTATTGTCTTATTGCATGATCATGGCAGCAACAGAATTGCAGGTGCTTGTTTAGCTGGTTGGTGGGTTGGCTGACTGGTTGATTAGTTGGTTGGCTGGCTGGCTGGCTGGCTGACTGGCTGACTGGCTGGCTAGTTGGTTGGCTGGTTGGTTGCTTGTTGATGTAGAATGGTGGAGTGCTCTCTGCAAGATTTGGGGTGACAGCGGAGGATGCTATGCGTATCAGTGGATGTATGCTGGGTATTTTATGAGCTTTTGTCCAATTACTAACAGGGCTACCATTCATTTTGACCAGGGGGTGAGGAAAATGAAACCATTACCGTATGGTTTTCAGAGCCCAAACCTAAATGTGTTTGAAATTTGCAACTAATTTTCTGAACCGGCCTTATAAGTACACGCCAAATTTTCAACCACTACCCCTCCCAAAAAGGAAAACATAGAAAAGATAAGAGAAAAAAGAAAATTGAGTTTGTTAGCTCCCCTTCCCACTAAATTTTCCATATACCCCCGTGTGATACATGGAAGCCCCTTGTTTGAAATGAAACATGGCAATAGTAGGGTATAAAAATGAGATACGAAAGCATGTGCCAGTGATGATGTATTCAGACATCTGCGTACAGAAAAGACCGGTGTGATAAATTGGCTGGGATATGTGCATGTAGGGTAGTAGGGGTAACCCTTATTTCTGGAATTGTAGGCCATGAACATTAGGCGATTTAGATAAAAATCTTGGTCAGAAGATGATTTTGGAATTTACAGATTAATATTTTGTTTCAATTTGAATGAAGATGACTGGTAACTGCATTGGATTGAATCAGATAAATCAAGATGAAATATGACAAAGTGGGGGCAAGGGATTGGTAGATTTTAATGTATTTAGATGAAAATAGTGCACATTGTATATTGTTGCAATGATGATGATGCAATGAATAAGCAATGAAATCTAAAAACTTTACTCATCCACTCTTCCTTCAACCCACCTATCATAATAATTACGTACGTACGCACGCAATGGCTGTTTTAATGATGATAAAGATACTTAATTGAAAATCTTAATCATTACAGACAACAACAAAAAACAATGTAAAGATTAAATCTGGGGCCTGATAATCAATTAGCCATGTTCTATCATTCGATTAATTTCGTGTCCATGTCATAAAGCAGTCAGAAAATTCATCACCGCAGATTTGATAGACATGAAAGCCAGCAATCGAACAACCAATGTCAATTCCATGTTCAGATTCCATCCAATTTGATATCACAAAATGATGAAAACGTTTGATCACTGCATAAAACCGTATGGAAATAATTACATAGCCTACACACACACTGGCAGATAGGACACAGTGCTGTTTTAATCAAAGAAGAGGCAGAGATGATTTATGATATTTTGATGAGTTTTAGGAGAAGGATTATTAACGGTGAATTACCGGGTAAGAATTCATCGCAAACGACAAATCAGATTTTCGTGACGCTCAGTGAACAATAAATAAAATCCGAGCTAATATAATGGTCATGATGCTGGCTTCTTGAGGTGAATTGGTTTATACTTGTGCAGGTTGAAGATGAACAGGTGGGGTGAAATTGTGGGTATGTGTTTAGTTTTGGGTCATGAAGAAAAAATCGATGGTAAATTTTTGGTAGATTCTACCGTTTACATGTTTTTTTCTGTATTCTTACCAGGGTCTGAACCCTTTTTAGTTTTTTGTTTACTCTGGGCCTGTGATTGGGTTGGAACACGATTTACTCTCATTTTCTTTGCAAATCACTTATTATAAATTATATTTTTCTTTGTGTGGAGAGACTGTTGCAGTAGGTGAGTGTTATTTGAGGGAGGAAGGTTAGATGTTTGCATGTATTTTTGGGTATTTTGTTGTGCGTCTGCTTTTGCCATTTTTGTTGGTGTGTGTAGGGGGGGGAGTTCCACCGTTTAGATAAGCAACATACTTTTGACATGTATTCAAACCAGGGCACAGGACCGACACAAAGAAAAAGTAGCCAGCCCTGACAAAAATGGACTGTCCTCCATTACATCAATATATCAGCCCTATAAAAATCTATCCTGCCATACGACCGTGAACGTTTTCCACCAGCCGGCCCTGGCAAAAGCCAGCAGGCACAGGACCGTATGGTAGCCCTTATTCAGTACCTTGGTCCAATACTGAAGCAAGAAGACCACATTGTTGCACATGCGCACTGGTGTCCTACGCGGACAAAAAAACTACCACAGTGCGAGCGTCGGCGAGTCATTTTAATGAATTCTCTGGGGGTCTCAGCTGTTAAGAGCGCTGGGTCAGTGGAAAACGTATTTGTCAACGTCACCAGCTCCCTCCTATTTATCAAATAAGTCCACTCTCGTCACAAGCGCATAATATGGCCAGGAAATGAGGCCTCTCGCGGCGAATGAAGATGAAGTAGATTGAAAAATAGACCCGTTTGGCGCAACAATTTACTTATACGCGAATGCTTCAATGTTGGAGGCCGCATATAATGGATTTCGTTCGCATTCGCGTATAGGTCTATATGGTGCGAAGTTTCTTTTCTTGTTGTTGTTTTGTGTTTTTTGTTGTTTTTGATGTGTTTTTTTGTTGTTGTTGTTGTTGCTGCTGCTGCTGCTGCTGCTGCTGTTGCTGTTGCTGTTGTTGTTTTTGTTTTTGTTGTTGTTGTTGTTGTTGTTGTTGTTGTTGTTGTTGTTGTTGTTGTTGTTGTTGTTGTTGTTGTTGTTGTTGTTGTTGTTTTTGTTTTTGTTGTTGTTGTTGTTGTTGTTGTTGTTGTTGTTGTTGTTGTTGTTGTTGTTGTTGTTGTTGTTGTGTGTGTGTTTCTATATTGATAGCTACATGCAGCAGTTATTGTATCTTATCTGAAACAAATTACACATTTGTGTACAGGACGTATTAGCTGAGGAAAATATAGCATTTACAAAAAAAATCTTTTTAGAAAGCAGTCTATGCCTAACGTCTATGGAATATTTATTATCTTGACTATTATTCTTGCTTTATGCTGCATGACTGTATGAATGTTTCACTGGTTTCTGCGACAACAATTGTCCATGAGCTGAACATCTTTTTTAAAAATCCCCTTTAATGCTTTACAGACATGCGTACATGTACATGTAGCTAGTAACAATGAAAAAGAAAGGTTACAACTCTGAAGCAATGGTCGGGGGGGGCTACTTTATATTTTACATAAATAAGCTTAAAACTGCTAAAACTCTCTTGAAGATAACCACTGCTCCTTAACAATAAAACAAAGTTTGTTTAACACACACAATATTGTCGATAATGACTAAATATCGTCCATTATGCTGAAGAGTTCTTCAGCGTTGACGCGACTGTACTTGACAGCTCTGATAGTTGAATAGAAGAGTGTCTTCTCATTATCTTTACAAAGTTATGTAAAATAGATATCCTCGCGTTCATTAGCAATACCGTGTAAATAGACACCAGGTTTTATTAAACCATCAAGTTAGGTTGTCTCATATTTGACACTTGGAAAATTGAATGTTCGGTAGAAACCTACAGCGGAGTGTAATTTGGTTGCATTGTGTCGTCTGTTATACTTTGAGGATCATCTTTAGTTTCTGCAGCTTTTTCCCTTTCTTTTTGTTTTTCCTCAGTTACTGGACTGTTTTTTCTTTGTCCTCTTTTTACTTTTGTGTTCGCTCGAAATTTTGAAAGTGTAATGTTAATTTGTATATATAGCTGTTTTCAGCTGGGGAAATTGTGGATATCTGTGAAGTGAGGTCAAATTTGAAATGCACCAATGGGGTCTTTACAATAGAGACAGATGACATGGGTTTTAAAATAAAACCAGTGATATTATATACATTTACATTTGATATTAGCAACAATGAAAGATCAGGGAATAATGTAATAATATCCCAATTTAACAGTTGAGTAATGAATAAAAATGAAAAAAGTGTTCAATGAAGAGCCAGAAAAGCAAATTACACGTTTCCATTAAAACAAAGATAGCAAACTACACCCATTTCCCAACATAAGCCAAACATAACTGGTAGTTTACGTACTCCACCGTAATTAGACAATAAACTTGAAACAACGATAACTGTATCTTTTAAAAAAGTTTAGAAAAGGGGGTAAATTGGTGTGGGGGGTGGGGTTGAAATGATTTCAACAAGCTAATTTAGCGGAATGACTTTGTCATCAGAAGAAAAAAAGAGGCACTGTCTGTACTTTCTTTGTACTTTGGCGACACTCTTTTAACTTTCTAGACTATTCCATTGTCCATTTGTTTGTATTTTGACAGGATGATGAGAATAGTGTCACCACCGACTCCAGTGTTGGATATCACCATCAGCATGCTTGAAGTTTCCAATTAGTGTAGATATACATTTGAAACAGAAAGAAAAAAAAACGTGCAAAGTTTTGTTTCATAGTTGTTGTGGTTTCCGACGACAGCTGAAAGTGAATTGAATATCAATTTCTCATCATCATCATCTCTTTGCCTTGCATTTTGTCTATAACATAATGCAATGTTGCATTACTTGGACGTAAGAATGAATGGCAAAAGTCATGTTCACTTTTAGATGGCTTTTAAGTTAATCATTAAAGGTCGTTTGGTAGTTGTATTCGTAGACAGATTCATCTACTTCAACATCTTAAACAAAAAATAACATATCTCTATTGACATCACAATATATGAATTTGATATCTCAGAAACAGAAACGTTTACTCAAACAACTTCTTGTGTTTAACTCTCTGAAAGATGGACGTAGATTCAATTACATTTAACAACCAAGCTATAACTACAATTACAACTACACCAAAAGTAATCAAAATACCACCAGATACAAATGCTCTTATTTTAATATGATGGAGGCTGTTGAACGCAGTATGATAGCTAATTATGTTTTTAAAATGAATATGAAAATGACATATTTTGGTAGGAATAGGCCCCCTGCGGCCCCCTTAATCTTCAAATGCAAAAGTGTGCCGGAAAATATCGATCTTCATGTGCCAATAGAATATGAACTTTTTGCACCAATGACAAAATTTAAGTGGCGCGGCACAGGGAGCAACAACAGGTTGTACAAGTAGGGAAGTACAATCAGGTAAAAGGTGGAACTAAGCCATTGTTTGCTAAATCAACCTGGTACCTTTGAACACAATGACATCATGCTTAACTGTGCGAAACACATATGTTGGTTTTCCTTTGGGTAGAGACAGGCAATAGGGGTAAACTAGCATCCAATGCTGGAAATGTGTGTCAACAAAAACAACGCCATGACTCGGTCCAGGCGTCGATCAGAACTACAGAATTTTAACTTGAGAGCATTATTGCAAAAAATGAAGTGTTAATGAAAAGAAAGCGAAGTCACGTTGAATAATTTTGTAAGTTTGGAGACTTTATTCTCAACTTGTAGTAGATAAACTACACATTTGAAAATACATTATAAATAAACTATGGGCAATTTAAATGATAGCGACAATCCACATTAAACATACAATGCTTATAACAATGTTAACATATCAGAATAACTCTTTCATCATTCAAAAATTTAAATGACTATTGAATTCGACAGTTCACGATTATTGATGTAAACAGAAATATAACCCGATAAACACAATTCAGACTCAGCAATAACTGCATAGATATTACAAAATACTAACTGGAGTCTTCCTGTGTGTTTCAACTGAAGACAAATAGTACTGAAATATGTGATCAGTTTAAAGATGTGATCAGTTTAAAGATCACATATTTTCCTTGATATCTTAAATTGGAAATTACTATTTGATTCTAAGATATTGTGATCCCAAAGCAGCAACCTGTCTGTAATACATAACGCAAACTGTAATCCTCACTCACTGTCCTGATAAATGTTATAATGCAATCACAACAGATAAAATCAGTCCCTAATATTACAATCGTCTAATGTGTTGGTATTATAAGAATAATATTCTACTCTCACTGTTCTGACAAGCGAAAATATATATACACAGTTATTCATATAAGAATAATGATCTCGGAATTTATTTTGTGAAGCAATACCATCCCCAGCTCAATCAATCTTCATCTTATTCCTCCTCTTCTTCCACCACCACCTCCTCTTCCTTGTCTCCCATCTTAAATTGTTTCCTTTCATATAAACAAAGATATCAATATCTCACCTCTGTCCTCCCCAACATAATGTACTCCTTCAGTCGTTGAGGAAGTGGGAGTCGTAAATGGTCCCTACTCCTCTCCAGTTCCCCTCTCACAGTTGAGGCGCATATTTGCTTCAGAGTGTGGGGTTTGTTTATTTTCAATTTCATTGCTCGCTTTCGCAGCAATTTTAAAGCTTCGAGGTAAAACGTTTCTGATTGCCTTTGTTCAGTTTAACATTTTGCAGGTGGGTGAGCAAACGGGAAACGAACATGTGGTTCGATTCACCCATCTCATTTAAAAAAAATATGCCTCGTTCTTTGGCACGGTGTAGCTGCTCAGCTGCCTGGGTGTTCAGCTGCCCTGCCAATTCTTCTACCAGACTTGAACAGCGTATATACTCTGCCTCGTTCGAACAATTTTCTTGGTGGAACCAGTCGAATAGCATATATTTGCTATCCACACCAGTCAGTGGGTGGCCATGTGACTTTGGCCTATCATCTTTGAGCAATTGCATTGATACGATAAATCTTTTATCTTTTGCTGCTGCAATATTATCAGGTATGGGCTATTGTTTTAATTATCTAACCAACAAGTCAATTATAATTTCATCTCAATCAGAACATGGAACACAAGTGTCGACTAAATCGAATAGAAATGGAGTCATGTAAGTATGCATTTAAGTTATCGCTGTCGCATGCTTTACATTTAATTTGTGTTTTCTTATTCGTGTGCGGATTCTGGTGATTTTTTTAAGCACTCACACGGACGTGTGCGCAATTGTTGCAACACACACGCGCGCGCACACGCACGCGCATGCACGCACGCACGCACGCACGCACACACACACACACACACACTTGACTCCTTTCCTTGATTACCCTTGATAATCCATTTCTCTTTTCTGTATGCAGTTTTCACGGGTAGTTTTTTTTTCAATATACACAAAGAAATCAGCAATAGGAGCTTCCTGTGTCAATTGAAGTGTCATTGTATATTTTTCTCAATACATTACCTGTATGAATCACCATCTTATACAAGAGTTTTCCTTTCCTTTGAATAACGCTTCTTTCCAATTTTGAATGTAGAAATAGTTTTGAATATATTGCTCTGTCAAATGTCATGTGGCACGTCAAAGGTGAATTTTATGTAACCTAGTACTTCACTGCAGCTTACTTAATATTTGGTATGTAAGGTTCATTCCATAATGTATGTGTAGTATTTCTTTCAAATATATGCTTATTTTTCTTCAACATATATAGGCCCCTACTAAAATATCAAAGAAATATCCAAAATATTTGTTTTTAATATTTTCGACACATTCAGAATATAAATAACAGTATTTTGCACATAGAGAAGGGACCCTGCAGCTTTAATACTTCAGTATTCTTATATTTGAACATCATGCATGTCACGCTTCATTGACTGTGGGGCTCTAAACAGCCATTACCTGAGTCCTGACTGTACTTACTTAACTCAAGGTACCGCACTGGGTGCGTTTTTAATTAATGACGGAAACATGATTAGCATACTCGCACATTAAGGTTCATTATGTAAAAACTAGCTTGCTTATTTTACGAACAAAGAATGGCAAATATCTTTTGCAGTGCTAACAATATTACCGTATTTTGGTAAAGATTTTTATACTATATTTGCATTTTAAAAACCATGCCCCATTTTACATAAGAGTCGTATCGCGGGACTTATAATATATACAATGACTCTTCACAATCTTACACCACTGTTGAAATAACAAAAAAAAAATCTTAGAGAAGAACATTTTTTTCTCTCTTTTTTTTCAAATTCTCATTAACAATATTCACGCACATAATAAAGGATTCAATAGTAAAACAGAATCATCATAAGAATTCACAGATAATGGTTAATTGATATTTGTATGTATCATTATCATATACCTTTTTTTACATTTCCTACTAACTGTCAAAAGGTTTAAACAATGTAGCATCATTATGATAAGTAATCAAATAGATCAGCAAGTTCTATTGTACCGATATATCTATAAATTGCAGCTCTATGTCTAATATCGCGTTTGACTTTTCTTAAAAGCTATGAACAGATCTTTTTACATTGTTAAATTTTCCGTTTTCCAATTGTTAATAAATAATATATGATACTAATAGAATTGCAGTCTGCATATCTTTATCAATCTTCGAGCTACCTAAAATAATATCTGTGTTAGTTACTGCAAAACCGGTGCTACCTGCCATAGATGCTCGCATCAATAGACTTTACAAAACTTAGGGACTTTGAAAGATAATTTATTTAAAGAATGCCATATTGTAATGTAAATCCATTTTTCATTTATATGATAACAATCATGATTATTAAAACGAACCTGAGCACACAGCACAAGGAGTCCGGGCCAGTGTTAAAGAGCAGATTTAAAACAGAATAGGTAGATGTTTTAATATCATCAAAGTATTAAACTTAATGGGTCTCCCTTAACGAAAGGTGGAGATACAGACAAAAAGCGATCATCTTGATGACATCTCAAATTCTAGTCTGAATCTCATCATACACCTTAATTGGGATCATGAGAATGCTCTAGTTGCACATGTTGTATCTTTATAATGGTGGTCGTAATTGTAGATTCTGCTGTGTATGAATCCTTTCTGGATTTGTACCATATAATGACCGTTACGTAACAGGCCTCTATGTGGATCTGATCCAGACGGCGAAGCAGCCTCTATGGACGTATATTGATATTTCACCTGTGTAAGTTTAGTTAGCTTGGCCCATTTTAAATTATCAAACCAGCAGAGTCTATATAAATCTAATTAAATTTGACTACTGAAGTTACTTGCTTGTCCGTAAAGACAATCTGGACTGTCAGACAGATTATAGATTGGATTAGATTTATTCAGGAAAACATGTGCAATCAAAATACAATCCCTATTTACAAATAGAAATAGAATATACATATATTTCCATCCATGTGTTGATCAGGAAGATACCTGTCGGTGCAGCATCTCGACTTCTTGCATTCCATGCACTGACGGGCTGCGATACCACCTCCTACTTCTCGGGACATACCAAAAGAACAGCTTACAAGGTGTATAAAGACCAGCATGCACTCCTGGATGATTTTGAGAAAAACACGGAACAGCAGAAGAATTTGTGTGCAAATCATATCAAGTTCATCCATCCATAAAATCATCTGACAAAGCCAGAAGTGCCATGTTTGCCAAAACCAATGGACGTGAAGATCTTCCTCCATCAAGCAACTCACTAAGATTTCACATCCAACACGCACAATATCAGACAGTGGTTTGGCACACATCGCCCAACCTGATCTTCCAAACCCTGAAGATTATGGTTGGAGACTCGAGGAGAAAACACTTGTACCTGTGCTCATGGCAAAAGTGCCAGTACCACAAGAATGCATAGAATTTGTATCGTGTCAGTGCCAAAATGGATGTAAGACAAAGCAGTGCAAGTGCTGGAAATACAAGCTGAAATGTTCCGCAGCATGCAAATGCTATAATAAGAGTAATGACATTGCATGCATAAATGTGGGTTAAAATTTGTATTGTTGGCCAGTTAATGTTATAAAATGTGTTGTTTAACATTCTTAATCTTTTCTTTAGACTTTTTTTTGCGATATACCAATGGTTACGGCATTTGAATCATAAACATTTTCTATCATTTTCATGTGTTCTCTTATTCAACCTAATAAATCATGCTGAGAATATTCCTTTGCCGTTTGTTTTATCTTGAAAATCAGATTATAAAACAATCATAACACAATATTTGATATCATTAAGCATACATCGAAAGTATGACTTGATATACATAAAACATACACTTGTTAGTTTTGTTGCTTATATGTAGTTTTTGTAAATATTTGGCAGCCATTTTGAAATTCAATATGGCTGACAGTTGCAGTATTTATTTTAAAATGTTGTTAAGTATAGAATATAAACTGTAAAATTAGAAGATTTAAAAAATCATTAAAAATATGCTAAAATATCAATTACAACATAAAGTATGGGCAATTTTGATATTTTGGCGGCCATTTTGAAAATGTGCATTTTGAGGCCTTTGGATGCAAAAAAGAGAACTCCAACATTCGAAAATGGATTCAGCAGACCAAAAACCTTCTGAAAAATCATGTTGGACACTTTTAACCAGAAATGCCTCAGGGTGTTTGATTTCCTGAAAATCCAACTAGTCTAAGAGACATGTTGGTATTGTGTTTTTTCCTCCTAATTTTCACCGACCGGGCGCAGTCAAGGAGTTTGGTTCATTAACTATGTCAGGTTTATCAGAGCTGTTGTTTTTAGGACTAGACCCTAAAAACGCGCACTTCAAGAATAACGTTAAACGCATCTGATAAAATGTTCAATGTAACGTTTCCAGAAATCTCTTTCTGTGGAATACGAGGGAACTTACGTTCCAAGCTAACGGCTTACGTATGCTGTAGTTGCTAGTCACGTGTTAGTTACGCACAGCTAAATCAATTATATGAGAATATATTTGTGAGAATAATTCCAAATAAATTGGCAAAATTGTGGTGAATGATGGCGAATTGTAACAGGAGTGACATGCAAAATGCTCTAGAATATTTGAGGAAGGTGGGAGAAAACTGTTTTGAAGGTGAGACTGAAAAAACATATGGTTTGAGAGAAGTCAGTTATATGATTGAGTCCATGGGAAGACGCATAGAGGAATTGGAAGAACAGAATTTGATCAAGGACAAGAAAATTGCTCATCTTCAACAAACAGTAGATGAAAGAAACATAGAAATAAGAGACATGGAGAGTAAAGACGAAATGATTCGGATGAAACTTATAAAAGAATACAGAGAAAAGAATGAGGAGATGAAAAATAGAATGAAGCAAAAAGAAAAAGAAAATGATGCAAGTAACAAGACAATGATAAAGAAAATTCAGGCAAGAGATGACATCCTTAGAATGAAAATAGCTCATGCATATCAATCTGTTAATCAAGAACTAAGCAAGAAATTAAAAAAGTCTGAAGGTGAAAACAACATACTGAGAAGAAAAATATCAAATATGGAAGAAGATATGACCAAGAAAGATATGCTAGCGTGCAAGGTACAAGATGAACGAAACGATCTTCATGGAAAACTGTGTGATAGTTCCAGAGACAAGAAGGCCATGCACAAAGAAAGCAAAATTAAAGACCAAAAGATTGCCCAGTTACAAGAAACAGTGGACGAAACAGACGAGAAAATAAGAAACATGGCGATTAAAGACGAAATGATTCGGATGAAACTTGTAAAAGCATACAGAGAAAAGAATGAGGAGCTGAAAAACAGAATGAAGCAAAAAGAAAAAGAGAACGATGAAAGTAACAAGACAATGATTAAAAAAATTCAAATGAAAGATGATATTCTTAGAATGAAAATAGCATATGCATATCAATCAACTAATCAAGAACTAAGCAAGAAATTAAAACGATCTCAAGATGATAACAACATACTGAAAAGAAAAATCTCTGATCTTGAAGATGAGAAGAACAAGAAAGATATGCTAGCAAGCCACATACAAGATGAACGAAACAATCTTCATGAGAAACTCTGCAATAGTGCCAGAGATAAGAAGGCCATGCATAAGGAAATCCAGATCTTGAAAGAAAAGATCGCACACCTTAACAGGATCAAGGTACAGTACACATTTCTTTTTAATTGAGTTTGAACATTACATTACACAATATCATAGAACTGCTAACAATCTAGTTGTAATTCTAATGTAAATAATTATTGATGTATCAGAATAAAACCTGTACCCTATTCCTGACCTACAACCTACAAGAACATAAACAAACAAACATATTATATGTAGACAATTTGATAAATTGTGTTACTTAATCTAATTGGCACATTATTCATCCACATGTATTTTAACACAAATTGGTTATAATTATTTTTAGATTGACGCATCCACAAGTGACAGAATGGATGGTGAAGCCCGTGCCTGTGATTATGAATTAAAGCGTAATGTGAAAAGTGCTTCCGCCCTTAATGCAAGAGAAGCACACAGCGGTGTCAGGGGTGCAATGCGCACCCCACCAAGAAACACTGAAGCTTAAACAGCGTCTGGTCATGCGGAGCGCATGTCCGACCGGATGCTGCATTAAGACATGCGCATGCGCTCTGCAGACCAGGGTCCGAGATTTGCACAACAGACTTTGTGGACCACTTTTGTTAGTCTTGTGTAGTTCTTTGTGTTTATCGTGTGTATTATTTTTTATTTTTGTACTATTTGTACTATTTGAATTTACAATTACACATCAACCAGTTCCACATCTTTGCATATACCATAGAAGAAATAAAACACATAGAAATTGCTGATATATTTAATCTTTGTTTTTATTTTATATTTCTTAAACATTTCAATAATTTTGTTTTCATGAACTAAAAAGACAGAGTATTGGTAAACAATCAATCTGTATCTTTGGGAATGTAAAAAAGTTTTTTTAATGACTTCGTTTAAAAGAATTTAGTTTCCTTATATATTTTCTCATTAACTATGCCAATCAAACAAATTCTGTAAATAGAACTTTTATTATTAGATTTTTGGGTAAATAAAAATTAGTTCTTTAGATATTCCAATCAATTACATCAATATGACATTTTCGTTCAAAGATAAAAAGCAAAATATAGGAAAAATCATGCATAATTAGAAAGAAACATAGACATACCTTGCTAACTCAATCTGATTTAGAGAAATAGAACATTTACACCATTATCTTTATGTAGACTGTTTTTAGTAGTAGGAATATCCATTTGGTTGAGATTTGATGACACTACCACTTACATATCAGCGAATTCCATCTGCGGAAACTAAAGTGCACTGGCTAAAGCGAGGGGCACATTCCACCTTGCGGGCGTGTTCGCCGCAAGGCGCCTTGAGGTCTGCGACGTCTACGGCGTTTGCCGCAGCCATGGACAAAAAGTACAGTTTGGGCACATACGCACGGGCTCCGTACGTTATGAGTGCGTCGGCACTGGGATTTTTTTTACTGGGGTGACCGTGAGTTCAACATGTATCAAACGTGCGTTGTACTCGCGTACACCTTACGTTATAAGCACCGTGTGCTTACTGAAGTGCGGCATTCTTACGTGGATGGTACAGAGAACACACGGCGCCAGTGCTGTATTTGTGCCGACACCGTGCGTCTAAATCCTTAGTGATTATACGACGATTAGCGTAAGTTCTCCGCACTGCCTCCTTACGGTCAGACCATGGCGTAGGGTGGTCGCAGAAGTTTGGCATGCCAAACTTTTTCTGCGGCCACCGTACTGCCTTGAAAAAACGTACGTTTGCCGCACTGCATACGCACGGATCCTCACGTTTTCTATGCGTTTTTGGTCGTAGACTGGCTGTAGACCCACCTTGCGGTGGAATGTGCCCCTCACTCAAGTGACAAACATCGTCGGTTTTCGCGGCTTGATCACTCACACTGCCTTAAAGTCCTTGTACATACCTATATACTGCGTATATCGTCGTGAGATACGACGATGAGTGACAAATTCGTCAGGGCATTTTGAACATGTTCAAAACATGTTGACGAAAACACAGGTTGGTTATAATTCGTTTCAAATAGTTGTGCTGTGTCTAGGGATCGTAGAACATTCGCATATCATATGTATATGTAAGTGACACTTCGTTTGGCTCAGCAATTCGTCGCGCCATGCATTTTTACTGGGTCCCACGTCGCCCCAATACCCTAAATGAGAACTTGACACAATGCGTGTGGCTGCGTTGGAAGGGTTCGCCTACAATCGCTCATGTGTAAAGCGGGTTTTACAACCGTGCAACCGACGAAGCCGTTTCGTGTACGTCACCTCATGGTATGACATGAATCATGATGTCCATAACATAAACCATTTACAGGGACATGAACAGCAACCACCTACTCAGACAATTTCACTTAATGATTTTATTTTTCTATATACTTGACATATTGCACCGAATAACTTCCAATTTTACAATCTTAAAAACGCGTTTGATAGAAAAATATAAATAAATTAAAACTGAGAGAAAAACGAGTTGATTGACATTGGAAGGTTCCGTACTAAAATATGACTAGCCTTTATCACTCGTGCGCCGCAAGCCGAACTTTGCGTATACGTAGTGTTTATTAAGGCTGATAGAATAATAACATTAACATGGCCAATGTTTGGGTACAAAACATCTTCTCAGAGTTAAACAAGGTTTAATTACGAAGAAATGGAATGATATAAATAGCTAAAAATGTATATATTCAACTGACTTAGCAAGTACCATTTACATGACATAAATTTATTATATACCTTGGAAGTCACATGTGCATGTCTCTTTAAACAAATGGACGCTGCTACAGCGCACATGAACCAATTGCAATAGCCGGGCAGTCGTCTGGTTGCTGTTTTTTCCCCCATTCGATGTCAGTGTATATTCATTACCCCGAAGGGTGGGCATTCTAGCAAATTCTAGCAAATTCTTTATTCTTGTGCTGCGATAGACTTGCTCCTGTGGACCAAACGCCACCCTGGTTCTCACAGGATCAGTGCTGAACGTGTCTTTTTTTAGAAGCTTCCGGAAAAGGTTATTGCATCTCAATATCTGGCTGTCCTGTGAAAAATGTTATCAACTTTACGTTTTTTTCCTTCACCGTGACCATGTTCTTGGCCTGCTCTCAGCCAGCGTGGTGGACAGACTGCTTAATACTGCCCTATCCCATGGCACCCAGCACGCTCCGCTCTTCATTAGTGCTTTATCAAATGCTTTCCCGTAATAGATACTTTTGTCACGGCGTGGAAGTTTGATGGTTTTGATCGTGGAATAATGTTTGTAATCATGCAGTCATCAGACGCAAACCACTGCCTCTTTTAAAAATCTTATAAACGGTTTTCAAAGCTTATATTTCAGAGCATTTCTGTCAGCTCTTTCAACAAGACAACCAACCAGTTTACATAAAATGACTGCCTCTATGCAGTTTGTTACTATAGGCGAGACGTGCCTGAAACGGAAACGGTGTGATACTTTGACGGGCGTTGAGACGACCCCTCAATACTGCTAAACCTTGCTTCAGAAGTTCCGTGTTTTCTTACTGCTAAATAACTCTCCAAGAGAAGGTTTGGAAACCAGCTGTCTGTGGGTGAGTGGGTAGGCGGGCGGGAGTGTAAGTGAGCAGGCAGATGGGCCTACTGCCAGACAGGTAGGACAGCTTGGCCAGCTGTCAGAGAGGTGGGCTGCGGGACAGACGTGCAAGCGAGCCCGCTAGTAGCGGTACGGCCGGCAGAGAGAGTAGAGGGTGGCAGAGGGCATTAACTTTGGAAGCGCACCACCACACAACCAGCATTGACCCACTCGTGGTGTAAGCAGTTGTTTAGCAGGAGCTCCTGCAAGGCGGGCTTAATGCTTGCCCTGCCGTGTTCACTGTGGTTTCCCTGGCCCGTTACTATTGTCAATTTCCGACGCTTTCGCGCTGGCAAAGCTTCTGACGGCTGCCAGTCTCTTTTTTTTACCTCTGCCAGGCTTTCCCCCAGATGCAGGCCGTGGAGGTCCAGGTGGAATCTGTCACCTGGGGGGTTTCTAACGGCTAGAATGTTCTCTACGCAGGTCTTCCTTCTTTTGCGTAGAATTTCTTTCTGGACCTCCACGTTTTGCCACGCGTCGGCTCGGGCTTGGCCCCGTAACTTCTTTGCCTGCTCCTTTAGTCTTTCTAACCTCACAACTTCAATTCGTACATACTCTCGTTCTCGTCTGTAAGCGCTGTCAATTGGGCTTTCCATGTTTTGTAAGAATAAGGATGTTTTAAGATTAAAATTATAATGTATGAAATGATAGAATATATATTGTCCTGTCTTGCTCACTTCTAAAACTATAATGATTCCCCGCGGGCCCGCGATCTGTGTTTTATAGTCCATGGTCACTTATCACAGTTAATTGAAATAAGTCTCAGCATAAATGTACTCACTTCAAAGACAATAGTCGACTACTGACACGAAAGTACTCAGTTGTCAAAAACCAGTTAGCGATTTAGAGAGCTAATTGAAATTTCTGACCATTAAACTCTCTCAAGTCAGAACCCAATTAAGTCATTTGACCCTGGCATCACTAATCTAGTTTTAAAAGGCAACGCAATTTAAGTCACAGTGAAAAAGATACTTATCAGTAGTTATGATCCAAATTGGTTAATACACAATTAAGAGAAAGTGTAAAACTCACATTCAAAAGTTTTGTCTTCAAGAACTTTCCCATGATGATAGTTAAATTACGCGATGGTGGATGAATTCAAATATGAAAAATGATTATCGTGTAGTATATAGGATATCTCAAACCATGTGCAAAGACTTTGGGTAAAAAGATTATACAGATTGTATGTGATCACTTATAAGAAATAGCCCAACGTGTTTCACGATGCGAATATCACAGAGTGGATGTAGTTGTATAAAATCCAGTTCATCCTCTTATGATTTTTAAAGCAGTCACTGGCTTCCGTCTGAAAATATTCACGATTGGGGGTGGGGCACAGGGAGGTAGCATAAGTATACGCACTGCACGCACGTGCCTTTTTGAAAAACCACCATAATTTTTTGGACCTACATTTTTTCTGGCAATAGGTTCATTTAAAAAAAATGGGGAAAAAAGTCACTCCAATCGCCAATGCATCTAAATTGTGTGTTACTTCAAACAATGGAAGCTAATTACCCCATTGTGTAATGATTGCGTAACCAAGGTGCAAGCTAATACTTGAACGGTTAAGGCTGGCCTTATAATTATCTCAGTCCGGTCAATAAGTTACTTTGAAGTTGCTTTGAAGATGGTTAACCAATGTTTTGGCAACAATTATATGCGCGTAACATACAAGTAATTCAGTGTTGTGGTAAGGAGAGCTTTTCTTTTAAGATGTTTGTGTGAGAACTTAAGAGCACCTTTATATAGTAGGTATGGTAGAAAGTTCCTTGCTAAAATACGATCCAGAAATATTGTCTTAAGAGAGTTTGATGCAAGTGGTCACAGGCGAATAAATTTACTTTTTAAATGATGTTGTAATTAATCAATTAGGGAAGTTAATGATGTTGTGGCCCGCGTCTTTTCTACCAATTCATACACCAAAAATCTAAAATATTCAAAATCTAGACATATCTATGTCATTATTTCTCTTAACCTGTAGCAGGACTCCAATGTTAATGAAATTGCATAAATAAGTCACTTGCCTAAGAAATATGTAAGATAAAATACTATTTCTAGAGTCACCATAACCAAATATACTTAGGAACGATTTGTAACAAATGGAATATTTATAACTTCATATAACATACATATATCCTGAATTGTTAAATAACTTTTGCTACATATTTGTATATATTTTTTCTCTTGAAAAGGTGTTGTAAGAACACGAACATATTAGAGAATAAACTTTAAATTAGTCTAATTTTTGAATATTTTCAATTTTTGAAGTATGAATTGGTGGAAAAGACGATAGCCACAACATGAGAAGAACAACGTACAACAAAATAATTAATCTTGGGAAATTAATGATACTGATGTCATATAAAAGCAACTCGTATTGCGACACGTGTCGCGAATGGTGTGCTGCCTGCACTCTGTTCCTCACGGCGCAATTGGTGCGTACCTTTTTAAAAAGTCTGGCTACCCCCCTGCTAGGTATGGTGCCCAAAAATCATATGATGGCCGGACAGTGTTTTTACTAGTCGCTGAGAACCTTCTCATCATCATATCAGACTCGCAGCTCTCCCAAAAAGCATCCATGTCAACCGTAGGACACCGTGATTGTGGTTCTTTGATGTCACAAAATCGGTACTTAAAGACTTGCTTTTTAGTGACATCGTAAATCAAGGCTTTTAGGTAAAAGCCGCATAAATTGCATGTGAATTCATAATCAGGAGCAGTCACGAATTCGAAGGCTAAGTCAACCTCCAACAGGGAATCATAACGCCCTCTTTCAGCGGGACGGACGAATGCTTCGGCTCGATGTGGCAGGGCGACTTTCCTAGGAGCCTCGATTTGGAGGTTGAGGCTAAGTATGCATTTAACATATCTTGTTTATCTAATGTACAGTCGTGTCCATCTTCCAGTGCACCCACGTTACGACCGACAGCTGTGTTGTTTTTCAAATGGGCTCGGAAATCCATCAGCAAAGAAATTGTCAAGGAGTTTGTCAATATAATTAAATATCCAACAATCTACACCCTGGTGTCTATACGGTGTCTTGCAATCACTGTTAAGGCAAATCTTATAATACACTGTGTAATTCTCTTGGCGTGGGTGCTCCCAAGAGACTAGTTTTGCTCGTAAACAAGCTACTCTAGGGGAGCTTAGTGGTGATTCGCAGAAAAAGCATTGTTCTTCTGAAGGAATCAATTCCAACCCTTTCGGCTCTCGCCACACTGAATCAATATTTGGATCCATTTGTTTCTGATGTCTTATATACTGGGCCATATTGTGCAATGCTTGACCACTGGGTGGATACTCTACTCCCGATCCCTCTTCATTCTTCTCCTCCACATCGTCGGACCCATTGTGACTCCTAGCCCCCACTTCTCACGTATTCGTACATTTAAAAATGTATTATATCCTTAATACCTTTTCCATGTAGTACATGATTGGTCAACAAAAGTCCATGAAAACATATGTGTTGAATAGTCACGTTTTGCTTCTTAATATGTCGAACTGAAAACAGCATGGACACGCAGAATTCGACAAATACTTCTTCATAACATTGCTATTTTCAACTCATATTGGTATGGTAATCCCCAACCTCCATGGCCATATTCATATTTACAGTAATAGTAATATTGATATTGAGATGTAATCTACAAAATTATTGTCCATTATGGTTACAGTAATCATGTTGCGTGGATCGTACGTTCGGACAGTCAGTAATGACGACACGTTTGCGTTGTGCTATTTCAAGTTTTGACGGATGCTACATCCGGCCAGTCAGTGTTTGATTGTGTTAATTTGGAAACAACAGAACAGTCCCGAAACAGATTAATTCAGTTGAGTTGTATATTCAAAATATAGTCTAATCTTTACTCAATTAGTACATATATGTGCTAAGGTTTCACAACATGTTAGGCTCCGTTTTTTTCAGAGAAGAATAGAAAATTCTGCTGACCACCTCTGTTGTGGGCAGAACGTTGTGATTCAGGGTTTTGATGGACCATATATCCGGACAATTAGCTAAATCGTTTATTCAATTATCGATTATCTTACATGTAATACATGCACAGAAGATCCAAAATACCCCTTCTGTGCGTTTTTGTATTTTAGCTTGTGTTTATCATTGCAGTTTGACGAACCAACTTTCATTTGAAAAGCAAACATATAAAAATGATTGACTAATATTGTGCACAGCAGAATACTAGAACGTGAGTAGGTTTCCATTAATCTGAAACAGTGTACACGAATATTGTGAGCTTGCATTGCAAGTAACTCATCATCATGTATAGTAAAAAAAAAAAAATAATGCAAAGTAGGCCTAATATGTATGTAACAATATGACTGTACATATAATATTGGTCGACCCACGCCTAATTTGAGGCTTCAAAGTGTATGCGTGATACACTGTATATATTTTTTTTTCAAGCACATGATGTCGATCGATTTCAATATTGATTTCAATATGCACCGCTATGAATACTGGGTATTATACTCGGCCGGTTTTCACGCGTGGCTAGCTGGTTGCGGATCACTTAATATTATCTAGTGGATTAGTTCTCAAAAACCGTTATTACTTCTTGTTTTCAGTGTCGGTAGAAGAAGAAAAAGTATATTGATAAAGGTATTGAGTTATTGTGGTCAATTGTACCACAATTTCTAGAGTTTGAATCCAATTATATAGCAAACTGAAGATTAATTAAGAATCACGTGCACTAATTGTCTAAGACTAAGTCTATCGGATAACTGATAATGATTTTTCGAACATTAATTCCTAGTTCTATGGTAAATCATACGCTAATGAATAGTGAAAATAGTGAAAATAGTGAAACCTGTTTTGTTTGTAAAGGATGTAGGTAATTAAGTAAATTCATCACTCAGTACTTAAAATACTATAGGCCTATTAATATAACAAACATAGACATGATGTCTGGATCCCATGTTCTATGGCCATAGATACTATAGGCCCATCTTTTTGTGAGGTAACAGGGACGGATTCAGAAATTTGAAACGGGGGGCTAATTTTCAAATTTTATAATTTTCAAATAGGGGCGGGGCATTTGTGTCGTGGGGGGATCCCATACTATGGCCATAGGCATAGATATTTATAGGCCCATCTTTTTGTGAGGTATCATCACCATTTTCAATTTGATTTGGTATACTATATACTTGTTATTCAGTAAACAGCATTGTGCCTCATGTTAATTTTCTACTTCTTAATTTGTTCAAAAATAAAAAAGGTTCAAAAAGTAAATTGTAATTTTTAAATTTTATTATTTACAACATTGTTTCGACCTCTTGGTCCTTATCAAATGTTTACTTGTTAAATGTTGATTAAGTTTTGTGACTACTTGAAAAGTGCTCATGTACAACTATGAATGTTCAATTGATTAAGACCTGAGAAGTATTGCACAATTATCTGTCTTGTATGTGACTGAAGTAATAAATGATTGGGCTCTAATACTTTATTCAGCATTTTGTTATCTTACAGAAGGCGTCAAACCATTTACCGTTAATCAAGAAACAAAGCTATTGGGTTGAATCAGACCGACAGAAATTTAAAGTGCCCTGGTGTCCTGGGCACACGAAAAATAACTTTAAGTGGCGACTTGATCTAATTAGGTACATCTTGAAATGTTTCAGATTGCATTACCTAACCTCTTATCTACATCATAACCTGCTTTATGCAAATCAACTATTCATAACAAATATACCAACGCATTTACTTTTTACATTTGTCTGGTGAAAAAACCTTGGTTTTTTGTGCAGTGCACACTCACCACTTATCATATCTGGGTGATGGTTACTGGAGTAGACCTGAAAAATGATGAAAAATAAATGGTCATTAAAGAATGACCTGGTCAATAAATGCTTTATGTAAAAGGGTCATACCCTTTCAACATCGTTTTTTGCAAAGGCTGCCAAACATTAAAATTTACATTTGTTTTGGGTAGGTTGGCGTTGGTGTTTCTTTGAAAACAGTGACAATCTAAATAAAAAAATAATGGTGTTTGATAGTGGAATATGGGTGTCAAAAATTTAAAATAGGTTATCAGGACCCGACTATGATGAATCAGCATTTTTTTGGACATGAGTCACTTGTCACAATTAAACTCAAATCGATCAGCACCAGTGTCCGATTGGCTTACTGCTGTGGTGGCATGCTTAGTGATGTATCCTTTCAGGGCCGTAACCATTAGTCCCACTGCTTCCTCCAAAACACTCAGAGGAAAACCTGGTACTCTGTATGCCACTGTCACACTATTTTCTGAATCACTGTTTGGCTTTAAAAAAGGTCAAGAAGCCTTGATAAAAAATATGCTATTGGATACGCTATTAAATCCACCTCTTAAACAAACTTCGTCACAATGCGGGACTGAAATTTACCTATAACCATATTCTGAAATAAGCATCAAATAGTACTGACCTTTAAATGTTGATTAAATTTTGTGACTACTTGACAACATCAACTGCTGAATGTTCAATTAATTAAACCTGAGAAGTATTGTGCAATTATCACTTGTCTGTGACTGTTAATACAATTGGGTCTAATACTTAATTACAAAACCAGACATCTCGTAAAAAAGCAGATTCACCCGGCGTCAGCTTTATAAATGATTTTCACTAATGAATTAATTACCGACTGTCAAAACAGGTGGATACAGCCGAATCCTGAGTTAATAGTGGATCAATTTGATTCCCGGTCAGGTCTGACCCTTTTGAACAAAGAATGTTTATATGTTGTGGAATGCCTTAATTAGGTTCAGGTGATTTCAACAGCCTGAAAAATGAAAAGTGTCTTTGCACCATAGACCATTCATGAGTGATTAGCTTTATTGCAACCATACTATGCCAAAAATGATCAAATGCGATCAATCAATTATCCAATGACCTGCTTTAAAAAGTAAAAGGAGCCTAATTTGGATCACAGCTGTAAACCATCACATTTACTTTTTTGTCTGGATATAGGTGACTTACAGTGACCATTTCATTATGTATGAATCAAACTAAAATCCATTAAAATTTAAGGAGGCCTTCAAAGATCATGGACATTTAGGCTAATTCTGCTATAGTCAATATACTGAGTATGTTTGAAGTGCATATTCAAGCACACATACTTTCTATTATCAAGTGTAGATAGGTCACATAGGTCTTTATTTGGTAATTTGGTATATATTAACTTTATTAAGTACTATTCTCTGACTGACCTACAAATGTACTTACAAAACGTCTAGACATATGAAATCACTGCATTCCATCTAAATGTAGGATCATAAAGTTAGCCTTGCCATAAGACTCTCATATTTTGTTAGCACTGGAGCCTATGATTAAAGTACTGTTGATAGCTATATTGGCACAATTGTGTTTAGGTAATTACATACAAGACTAGCTTATAACCGTGGGGACGAAAAATCAATCACAGGCAATCAAGTCTCATGTCTTATTTCTGAAGTAAACACTACCAGTAGGCGTACCCCACACCCTCTACTATTTTAACAACAACTATTACTTGCATAACACGGGTATACAGCAACCTACATGTATCTTCTTGACAACCCACACCTTGTAGTAAGAGAACCATGCACTGTTGTAACACAACCCACTACCCATTCTGACACCCTTATTCAACATGAAAAATTGCTCAAATGACACTTTTCTACACCATCTACACGGTCCTGAAACTCCCACCACTCTACTACTATTCTAACAGCCTCCTCTGCCCCCAACACCAACACCCGTAGTAGCAGCCCCAACTCCACATTCTGACAGGACCCATCGATGTTCTCAGCGGTACCTGTACCCACATCCCACACGACTCTTCAACAGGATTGCTTAGCACAAGTCTACACTATCTACACTTTTCTGACAGCCCCACCCTTTGTCCTGAAAGCACCACCACTGTTCTAACAAAACCTCATCCCCTCCTTCATAAATACAGCACACAACTCTGATCGCATTTACTGATATTCTGACCATACAACCCTTACCCATATAACCTCAAAACACGAAATTACACACTGATAACGAATGAGCCTACGCCTATATTTGTGCTTCTGTGGCTGAGTGGATA
>CM032662.1:43320075-43336906 GCA_019095985.1 Streblospio benedicti | reverse complement strand
TCTTGAAATGTGCAATGCAACTCAATGTGACCGATCTTGCATTGGCTTGGGAACCCCGCTACCGATGTGCAAGTATTACCAAATCCTATCCAACCCATGTATTCAGGAGATCGTCTTATTCTTTTATGGAATTCTAAAAAAAAAACTGATCTCTCCTCCAGTCATACAGTGACACTGACTGGAAAAGTTGGTGGCAGAAAGTTGAACTTCGAAATTCCCTCATCAACTCAGCTGTGAGTGATCCAGATTTGCTTGTACACAGGCTTGCTGCAAAAGCACAAATAAAACATCTGAGGCTGGAAGTAAGGAAAAGATGGGGAAGAAGATCCCAACAAAGCCTTGCTTGTCCTTCTTAGTACTTCAGCCAATATTGTGTCAAAAGTATTGTGCCATGGTGGGTGTTGACAGCGAGGGTGGAAAGGTACCGGCAGGTGGCCGGGACACAAGACACATTGCTACTCCGATGGGAAGACAAGCGTTTAGTGGTGGTGGTGGTTTCCCTGCGCAAACAAACACAAAGCGCCTATGATGATGATGTGTGCTCCGCCGCCCCCAATGATGTGTCAGCCGGAGATGTGTGCCATGCCACAGATGGACATGGGAGCAGCACTGCCGCCAGGAGCAGCGCCACAGAGGCACATGAGAAGAATGAATGATGGAGGCGAGGGCCGAATGTGCAAGTGATGGTAGCATGGATTGTGATTCTACTTATGAAAATAAAAAAAGTTGAGAAAATAAAAAGATTACATGGATGTTGTGAGTTTGCAAAAAGTTTGATGGCTCCTGGCTTCTTACAGAAGAGCTTTCAGCAATCATAGGAAAGAAGCATGAAGTGTTAGCCAATGCATCAGGGGGTAAACCCGACACTATGTGGGCTACCGTGCTAGCATTGGCTATCCTTGAACTCAAGTATTCTGATCAGAAAGATGAGTGGGAGATGGTCAAGACCAAAGCTGTGCAATGGTTGTTGTCACAGTCACTTGGTGGTAGTAATGTTCAGTCACTTATAGATGATGCAAAATCAATTATTCAACAGTGAGTTTGTTTTATATAGTAAAGTGTTTGTGAAGTAGTAGCGCTATATTATGTAAATGTTGTATTGTATTGTAAAGTGGTCCAAAAGACATTCAAATATACTTGAATATTTATTAATTTAATATTGTACTTGTATTCAAATCAAGGGGGCACAGGGCAATCCCATTATTTATCTTCAAATTTATTTATTGCTGTCTTCCCTATTTATGCATGTAATGCAGAGCTGATGAAATTCGTACTTGACGTCAACAAAAACCTGTATCCGCCGCAAATGTACAGTAATACTGGGATGTAATAGCAAAGCATTAATGAATCTGTAATATCAGTTTACAGGTGATTGTGTGACTTTATGAATTCATGTCGTATTTGTCAATTTTGCAATAAATAGCTGGTCTGGATTTTGTTTTCTATGAAAAATACATTTCTATTTAAAGGTTATGCTAAGTGGCCGAACAAGTATGCTTGTACAGAAACAATATGAGGTGTTCTGTGCATTTTGAAAGTTTCTTTCATTTAAACAGCATATTAGAATATCTAAAGCAATTTACATTCACACCATAAACAACCGGCTAGAAACCCATCAAAACACGTGTAAGCGAGAAATGTAAACCGAATGATTTTCATCAGACGTAACTTACATGGTGCATGTAAGAAGCCGCCTATATCTGCTGTGTTAAATGTGACGTCTTCCGTTGGAAATCCGCGGTACGTCTGGTGAAAATCATTCAATTATGCAATATGCAATATCACGTGACCTTATGTTTTAGCTGACAATATATAACGGTATTTTTATAAATGTAATAAATACAAAACACAACAAATATGAATACTTCCAATGGAAAATATACCATTTATTGATCCTGGATTTTACAAAACACATATTTTTGACTTAGCAATATCTTTAAGTGCAAACCAATTAAGAAAAGTTTTGAAATATGCACTTTGGCATTCTGTGAAGGTGAAAAATTTACTTACTGAAGATGTTTGTTTTTATCATTTTTAAAAAAAATCTAATCAAAGGAGGTGTTTGAAAAACACAAATCTCCCCCTTTGAAGTGGTCTAATGTGTTCACAATCTTGAATTTAGGAGAACTCCGCATGAAAACACACACACAATTTAACGTTTACAAGTCGTCGAAAAAGTACACTAAACTCTAATCGAGTCATAAGACATAAACCCAAATTTAATAAAATCTAGTATTAGACTAGTCGGATTTTCCAAAATTGACCATAGTAAAAGTTGTTAAGGCATTTCTGGTTAAAAGTGTCCAACATGGTTTTTCAGAAGGTTTTTGGCCCGCTGAATCCATTTTTGAATGTTGGAGTGCTCTATTTTGAGTCTAAAGGCCTCGAAATGTACATTTTCAAAATGGCCGCCAAAATGTCAAAATTGCCCATACTTTACGATAACGATAAGAATACATTTATTTCAGATATGTAAAATTTTACAATTTTACAATCCATATAAATAAAATTATATATACAGTATATACATAATAGCTAACATTATTCAAAATTCTAAAAATACACATATTACAGTTAATAATTTTTAGGTATTAAAATTATACAGTGATCTGTTCCACCTGTTTAAATTGTTATTGATATTTTAGCATATTTTTAATGATATTTGTTTTACTTTTTTGATTATACAGCTTATATTCTATCTTTCACAACATTGTAAAATAAATACTGCATCTGTCAGCCATCTTGAATTTCAAAATGGCCGCCAAATGTGACAAAATACTTGATTTGATTGATAAACCAGGCCATAGGAGCAGTGGCACCCCCTAATCTAGTACAAGATCGATTCACACGATTCACAGCAGACAATATTGATATCAATGACAGTACTTTGGATTGTAAAAACACTTTTCATGCGAACTAAATGGCAACTTGGAAAAGAGGCCCTGCTCAAGATGTGTCGCTTAATGAAATAACACCTTCAAGGAAGACTATATCTGTACCTGAAGCCATGGAGTCCCTTGCAACTACAAATATCACTTGTGGCAAAGTAGAACCAGTATTCAAAGAAGTTGATATTGAATGGTTAGAGGTTTGTGACTGCCCTGTTGCTCGAGCTACAAGTGCCAAAGAATTTGCATTCATCATCAAGCGGCAGGACAATAATGTTGGATGGACAAAATTCAACGAACCTGTGACACTAGCAGATCCCCCAATAACCACAGTTGGGTACATGCCAATCATACAAGCCCCAGCACACGAAGTGGATACACTCATCACATTCATCCAAAGATGCATGTGCATATCGACACAGCTTAGCCAAAAATACACTGTTATTACTGTGGACCAAGCCCTCTACTGTAAGATGATGGAGCTGGTGTGAACTATCCCACAATACAGAGAAAATGTCATTATGAGATTGGGGGTCTACATATATCTATGAACTTTCTGAAGGTCATTGGACAACAAATGAACTGGTCTGGACTTGTAGAAGTTTGGGTGGAAAGTGAAGTCCTCAGCCTTAATTCAGCTGACAGTGTGATGACTGGAAAGTCATATAGTAAGGTCTTGAGGGCTCATAAACACACCTTTCAAGCATTGTGCGACCATACTATATCCAGACTTCTCATTCCTAGAAACCCACGATCATGATCTTGCACAAGTTCTTACAGCACATGCACAGGTTAGTATTGATGTTAGCATCGATGATCTTGTGGATCAGTTGATGGACCACAGATTCCAAGAAGTGAAAGATGCCTTTGTTGAAAGTAGACAAGACACTAACTTCCACTTCTGGTGGCAGTATATGGAAATGTTTGCACTTCTACTTGCGTTTACTAGTTCCCTACGTGAAGAAAACTGGGAGCTGCATTTGCATGCATTCATGAAAATGCTTCCCTATTTTTATTACTATAACCACTATAACTACATGTACGCCAAATGGGGGGCAATATATATTGCTGAGATGAAGAACCTGCCTGCAGAAATTGAGGAAGAATTCCAACAAGGAAATTTTGTAGTAAAGAGGTTGGGACGGAGATTCAACCAAGTGGATGCAGATCAGGCACAAGAGTGGTTAAATGGAACTGGGAAAAGAGTTGGCCGCATAGTTTGCATCACTAAAACAACAACTGCTCTGAGTAGGTGGGCTCTTTCGTACAACCTCAGGTCTCATATCGCTGAGGACACCAGAATTACATATGGCCTATCGCAGGACAGCTTCATGCACAGTGAAAACACATCTGGCCGAATACAGAAAGATATAAAAGATGAAGAATCAATCCTAGAAACCCTTAGAAGATTCAATGTATTTTAACACAATGGAGACACTTTGCAGAACATTGCAACTAAGGACCTTGCAACACCTTCAATAAAACTGTCTCTTCTCATGCACCCACAATTGGAAGACAGAAATTGAAGACATTTGTAGAAGAGTACTTAGTCTCAGTGAGAGCTGATACTCGTCATGACGAAATAGAGAAAAAATAGTTCCACTCATCCATGCAAAGAAATGACCCTCCAACATTTGCTACCTTATATGAAGTCAAGCAACATAGTAAAGCACAAGACAAGCAGAAAGTGATGAAAGCTGACAAGAGTGTGTTACATAGGCTTGTGGTAGCATACCAGGCTGACCGCCAAGTACAGATAGATGACCTTCTAGAACATGAATTGATGCCAGTGCCAGTAGCCATTGCTGAAGTGAATGGCACATTAAAACTGGTAATAAGGCTTTGCTTGTAGAAGAGCTAACAACTGGAATTGATTGCCCACAGTCAGTTACGTTAGGAGGCACTCGTTGTCTCATTGTGGATGGACAGACTCAGGTAACCATCCTTGGAAAACCTAAAGAGGCATCAACGTTTGGACAGTTAGCAGATATATTTGTACAGTCTGTTCTAAGGATGAGACACAATTATGACCAAATTGATGTGGTTTTTTATAGATACCGTGAAACGTCAATAAAGTCTGGAACCAGAGACCATAGGACAAGGAAAAGTGCACCTATAAGGAGAGTTATTAGGAGAGTTATATAGAACACCGCAATGTGCCCCTTCATAGCAACTGGAGCAGTTTTATGGCTGCACCAGCAAACAAAGCAGATCTAGCAGACATAGCAGATCTAGCATGTCTCTTATGTGAGGAACTCATGATCCAAGCACTAGATGACAAAGTAGTTATTACAGTGGGTGGGTTCAAGAATGCTACTCACGTAGAGGCATCCAGGCCTGAAATTGAAACTTACAAAACTTAGTCAGATCATGAGGAAGCGGATACCCACATCATACTACATGCTATACACTGTGATGTGGACAATATAGTGGTTGCCGCAAGAGATACTGATGTGCTAGTGCTCTTGATAGCTCATGTATCGAAAATGAACGCATCAAAGATATGGATGAGGGGTGGTACAGCCAACAGGAGGAGGTATATTCCCATCCATGTGTTGATCAGGAAGATACCTGTCGGTGCAGCATCTCGACTTCTAGCATTCCATGCACTGACATGCACTCCTACTTCTCAGGACACACCAAAAGAACAGCTTACAAGGTGTTAAAAGACCAGCATGCACTCCTGGATGATTTTGAGAAAAACACAGAACAGCAGAAGAATTTGTGTGCAAATTATATCAAGTTCATCCATCCATAAAATCATCTGACAAAGCCAGAAGTGCCATGTTTGCCAAAACCAATGGACGTGAAGATCTTCCTCCATCAAGCAACTCACTAAGATTTCACATCCAGCACGCACAATATCAGACACTGGCTTGGAACCAGGCACACATCGCCCAACCTGATCTTCCAAACCCTGAAGATTATGGTTGGAGACTCGAGGAGAAATACTTGTACCTGTGCTCATGGCAAAAGTGCCAGTACCACAAGAATGCATAGAATTTGTATCGTGTCAGTGCCAAAATGGATGTAAGACAAAGCAGTGCAAGTGCAGGAAATACAAGCTGAAATGTACCGCAGCATGCAAATGCTATAATAAGAGTAATGACATTGCATGCATAAATGTGGGTTAAAATTTGTATTGTTGGCCAGTTGATGTTATAAAATGTCTTGTTTAACATTCTTAATATTTTCTTTAATTTTTTTTGCAATATACCAATGGTTACTGCATTTGAATCATAAACAGTTTCTATCATTTTCATGTGTTCTCCTATTTAACCTAATAAATCATGCTGAGAATATTCCTTTGCTGTTTGTTTTATCTTGAAAATCAGATTATAAAACAATCATAACACAATATTTGATATCATTAAGCATAGGTTCATACATCGAAAGTATGACTTGATATACATAAAACATACACTTGTTAGTTTTGTTGCTTATATGTAGTTTTTGTAAATATTTGGCAGCCATTTTGAAATTCAAGATGGCTGACAGATGCAGTATTTATTTTAAAATGTTGTTAAGTATAGAATATAAACTGTAAAATTACAAGAGTTAAAAAAATCATTAAAAAGATGCTAAAATATCAATTACAACTTAACGTATGGGCAATTTTGATATTTTGGCGGCCATTTTGAAAATGTGCATTTGGAGGCCTTTGGACACAAAATAGAGAACTCCAACATTCGAAAATGGATTCAGCAGACCAAAAACCTTCTGAAAAATCATGTTGGACACTTTTAACCATAAATGCCTCAGGGTGTTTGATTTCCTGAAAATCCAACTAACTAGTCTATATAATAAAATCTAGTTTAAAAACTGTTATAACAATATCAAATGTGTACTGAAGTCCACCAAATTCTTAACAGTTCTTGCCAAGTACCAATCAATGAGTATATGTGCTTCTGTGGCCGAGTGGTTAGGAAGTTGGACTCATGACCAGAAGGTCATGGGTTCGATTCCCAGTCCGGTCTGGGGTGGGTGTTGAGGAAACTCATCCCTAAACAGTTGCACACTGCTCCGTGGCACTTACATGTTAATTAGGTACAGGTAATTGGGTTGAAAGAGTGAGTGAGTGATTGTGTGAGTGATTAGCATTGTGCGCTGAATGTGCTGCTGAATGTGCTGCCGATGCAAGCATATGAGAAATGATCATCAATAAGTGGGCCAAGGACCTGGTGTAAATTGTAAAGTCGTGAGATCAAAACTTGGATCAAGACTATATACCAGACATTTACATTTACAGTTATGGTTTTTTTTTATTAACTCTTTTTAACAAGTTAGATTTTACCTTTATTTGACATAAAAACAACTACATCCTCAAAAGTGGGCCAAAGTTCTCTAGAATCTAATCAATTCTTGTTCAATATCACCCCAATGAATCATCATATGAGCCATGAGGTGTGTTGTATGTAAAACCGCATCCCGTGTAAAGATGCATCTTTACATATTGTCATGCGGTGGAAATGCAAAGACTCAAGAATGGTTTCTATTCTTTATTTCCAGCCTAGATTACAAGAATACATTGGGTTATATACCCATGGAACTCCGTTCCCTGTGTAGACTACTCCAGCACTCAGTCATGCAAATAGACTGTAGTAGACTGCTGTGTATGCCGAGTGCTAGATTAGTGGAAATGCCATATCACTTCATGTCATCCTCCCCCCTCCGGGGTATAATTTTGACGCATTGAAAAGGCGGCTCAAAATTAGAACCAATTAATCATGTAAACCAGATGTGAAGTGAGTAGGCAATCAAAGGAACGGCTTTGTGCGCTTATGCACAGGGATACGGCAATGCAACAACGCACAAATATAATACAAAACAGCATGCTCGTGCAGAGCGGTAATGCAAAGTAAATAAACGTGTGCTAAAGAAGGCTACATCACTAAATAAAATGACATGTAAACAGTAATCACATACAAAATTCAATGATAATAACAAATGAATATATATGTAGCATCAAATATAGAAGAAATAACTAGTGTTTACTTGAAGAAAAAAAAAAATGTGCTAAGCTACGATCGATACACAAAATACAAATAATGAATCCATGCACAAATAAATTAGTCCGTCAGCTGGAGTGAAAATCGGTACCAGAAATTGTTCAAGGGCTATCATATATCATTTTGTAGGTATTGATCTCAGCTTTATTTTAAGGTATGATAGAAGTCTGGACCTGGTAGCTTAAAGGAGATATTTGCATATTACCATGACAACCAGGGTATAATGTAAAAAGGGGACTGTCCAGGTTTGTTGCAAGATATATATCATAAAAATTGCACTGAATTTTGCATGTTTCTGGACATGCAATACTTGGTGGATATGCTTTTGAAATATTGATAAATTTTGGCATATTGATAAAGAGATTCAAGATGGCCACCAACATTAAAGATGGCCGCCACTAAACTTGTGACACAACTTGTGACAAGACTGAAGGTGTGACCACAGTTAACTATCGTAAGTCGTAAGACATGCTATTACATGTTGTTGGCTAAAATCATATTAATATTACAGCAGTAAATATTTGTTCTTTTGTATATATGATGCAAACCTTTAATCATTGAACACCTGTTTTGATAACTTTCATTTAATAACTTTCATGTACGAGATGTCAATAATTAAAAAAAAACTATAATTTTTTTAAGTAATTGTGTTGTACTTTTAATGTTAAAGATTGTGGTAAGTCATTAAAAGTGATTAATGTATATAATAAAACATCAATATCAACATTTATCATAGCAATTAACAAAACAAGATGGCAGCTAATATTCAAAATGGGCCCATGAAAAATTACAATTAATTCATGCAAAATCCTATCAATTTAAGATTTCTTTATCTTAAATCATATTTAATTCTATATGAAATGTTTGCAAAAATTACAATACAGAGACAGAAACAAAGTACTCAATAACAACCATCAGAATCATGATTATCATCAGAGCTACAGGATCTGGTCTTCACTATGGGAACTCAGTGTAGCTTAATGGAAGTTGAGGTTGTCAGAAATGCACGAATTGATTCAACTGTTGATTGATCAGCGGGCTCCGACTTCCCGCTGCATTGCTATTCCCGGGAGGAGTCTAGACTGCTCGGTTCCGTAGGCTAGCGAGGTGTGGCCTAACTCCACAACCTCATCTTTCCCCCCTTAAGGGAACGGAAGACATGTCTTTCATTGATTAAGTAATGTCGAAATCGAGGGCCTTTTGGAACGAAAGGTGGAGATTTTGCGGGACCGAGCAATTATGGTTATGCAGCGAGTATTAAATTCACCCTCGTTGTGACGGACGTTTTTTCCATGCAGGCTACAGAGTCCACGATCGCGGAGAGCTACAGTTCGAGCAGTTTGCTGACGACCCGCCGTCGTGTAACATCAGAAACCCCAGGACCATCGGGGCCGCCACAAGGAAAGTAAGACGCTTCTCTAACCACGTAATCCATAATAATGGTTTTCATGATTTTGCACAATTGTCGGTAATATCCGTATCACCCCAATGTGATGAACTTTGTAAATATAAACCCCCCAGATCTCTGCGGAGGTGGAGGACGTGGTTCGTTCTGGCCAGACATGTCTGACCAGAATTGCTGCTCGTCAAAAGGACGAATTGCTAAAACATTCTACTCGTCCTCCACAAGTTTTTTTAGTCAATACTCACGTGTTCCCTCTCTGCCGGCAGATCTCTGCTGAGGTAGAGGACGTGGTTCGTTCCGGCCAGACGTGTCTGACGCTGGGCGGCGACCACAGCATGTCCATCGGGACCGTGCACGGCCACGCGGCCGCCGAGAAGGACATGGTGCTCGTGTGGGTGGACGCTCACGCCGATATCAACCCGCCGCTAGGTGAGTAACTCAACCCGCCACGCGGCCGCCGAGAAGGACATGGTGCTCGTGTGGGTGGACGCTCACGCCGATATCAACCCGCCGCTAGGTGAGTAACTCAACCAGCCGCCACGCCGTCACAGAAGGAGAAGGGCCGACATGGTGCTCGTCTGGGTGGACGCCACGCCGATATCAACCCACCACTGGTGAGTAACTCAACCGCCCGCATGCCGGTGAAGGACATGGTGCTCAGTGTGGGTGGACGCCACGCCGACATCAACCCGCCGCTCGGTGAGTAACTCAACCAGCAACACGCCAGACATCAAGGGTGGAACATGGTGCTCGTCTGGGTGGACGCTCACGCCGACATCAACCCGCCGCTAGGTGAGTAACAGACATCAACACTCGGTGAGTAACAGACATCAACGCTCGGTGAGTAACAGACATCAACACTCGGTGAGTAACAGACATCAACACTCCATACATGGTGAGTTTAACATACATCTTGTTTCTTAATTTCACGCAACCTGTATCGCCATTAACCCTTTAAACTGATTTCAAAAAGCCTAAACCGGCCAGGTTTTCACGTGTTTGTTTGTCAAAATCTTTGTCACAAGTCATTTGTTTGGGGTTTCATTAGCAGTGCCATTTTCACCTTGCAGCCATTAAAACTAGATAACTATATGTAAAAACGTATGTCAAATCGTTTGTCATATAATTTATGTTAATGTTTAGTGCCATTTTATTTTAAGAGAATATAAAGAACTTTCAATTGACAGCATTAATTTGCACTTACAAATGGCAATTGACAGCATTAATTTTCACTTACATGTTTGCCATATCGCACCAAATGCAAAAACACCAATGTTTGATCGCGTTGTAGACATACTTATAATGGTTCAATCTTGATGAGAAATACATATTCGTGTTCCTAACAACTTAAGCTTTATTATGATATATAAATGAGTTCCAAAAACACCCGATAAATATTTTTAATTATTTTCTAAATTACTGTGACTCATTTACTCCGAAGCTGCGCTGCAACCACAGTCCTAACCGATCCGAACAGGGCTTCCCTTTACCATTGGAAATGGAGATGCTTTGTTTCAAAACATTTGTGAAATTGGGAATGGGGTAAGCCAAAATGGTTTCCTTGTATTTTGGTGAAGAAATGATTGAAATACGAGCATTTTTATGGAAATTATGGCAGTTTAAAGTTGGCAACGCAGCTCCGACAAATGGAAAGATTTTATATGCGCTACGCTGCAAATATTTGCGAGGATACAAGGGCTGTCATGTAATAAAACGTGAGGGGTAATCAGGGTTGATCAAGAGCTAGTTATCACTAATATATTCTTTAAAATATATAAAGTATCAATGTTTTTTTAAAAAGCATTGTTAATAACTCTAAAATCCTTTAAATGATGAAATATTGCTGCCCGCATTTATGAATTATGACCTCAAAGGATTGTAAAAATGGGACGCTTTTTAAAAAAAATAGATAAAAAACCTATGTTTTTACTGTTTGTTTACATTGATAAATTCACAATATTACTTAATATATCTATTCTATTAAAAAATAGTGATTATTATCATTTTCCATTACCTTTTGCCCAGGTTTCTTAAGAATTCCCCTAGTTTTCCCCACTTTTACCCATTAAAACCCGGGCGGGCTGGGTTTTTTGAAAAAACCCGGGAAAAATGCGAACCCTGGCTAGTTATGGAGCCTTGACGTGAACTGAAGGCGCGTTTGTGAATGGGTCATTATTTCATACTTTATACATGTCCCTGAAGGTAAAATTGAACCCGCCCGTAAAATTGGTAGGAATTACACTGCAACTTTGTCTCATTTTTGACAAAAATTGAACATAGAGCCTCTTGTTTCTTAATTTCACGCTCGTGTGTATTGCCATTAATCAAGAGGTAGTTATCGAACATTTACCTGAGGTGTTTTTTGTTCTCCAGCAGCGCCGATGAGGGGAACATCCACTAGCATGGTTCTGGCGTCTCCACGAAGCTCAAACACACGATCCCCCCGGGTCGCCGGGTTCGACTGGGTCACTCCCTGGTGAGTACAAACACACGATCTCAACATCACAAACTACCAATTACATGAGCTTCTGAATCACAAGCTGATAAATGTGGTCAAAGAGATATTTAGTACAAACATTGCAGAGTGAGTTCGCAAACATAAATTGTTCAGAAACTGCCAAGAACATTTGCTTCTGAATCACAAACCCAAAACCTATGATGTGGGTCAAAGAGATATTTAGATTCATCTATTCGGGTATTTATCATCGTAATATTTATTTATTCTCGCGTTTACACTGGATGAAATAAAAGCAATTATAAAGCTTTCAGCCACAGCTGTGCGCTCAATCAGACAGAAGATTGTGATGTGTGATGCCACCTGTTGGTGTCATATAACAGTCAGTATGTGGTCACAGTGGACACAGCTGTGGTGGCTGGAAGCTTTAGTTCTAGTGATTGTTTTCATCCAGTGTAAAGAGTCGTTAAAGTTTGGTCATCACTTAATGTTCATATAGCATGCTTGAAAGTAAAAGTAGAGATAATACTGTAATGACAATATGATAAGTACAAAACTAAGATTCCTTTCTAACCTCTTCCTCAGCATTTACTGTTGTCAAGCATCTTTGTACCATGGTACATTGGAGTTGAGACTGATGTTTTGTTTTTCAGCATTCACGCCAAAGACATCGCGTATATCGGCCTCAGAGATATTGATCCTGCTGAAAGGTAACATTCACCTCCAGATTTGTAAATCTGATTTCACATTTACGTTTTAAATCTGATTTCACATTGATTTTTTGTATGCAATAATTTAAGATAGCCAACATTCAAGATAACGAATTGAAATATGAAACTAACTTTGAGAAAACCGAACGTTTTAGATAAGTAGTGTCAAGAAAAAGTTATATTGTGTTCTGTACGCTTTATTTGCAGTATACCTTGATACCTTTCAATCTCTTGTATATATGTGCAGTAGAAACTGGTCATCTCGAATCTGTAGGGATAACATTAAAATGCTCAAGATGGTCAACGTTCAAGATAAGGCATTGAAATATGAATACTAACTTTGAGGAAACATAACATTTGAGATAAGTAGTATCGAGAAAAGAACAATTGTTATACTGCACATTAAATCAGGGGCCAACCTTTAGAAGAAAAATCATACTTGTCCTTAAGGCACTGAAGTATCCTGAGAAATATACCAGTCCTAACTAATGATTTGACGCTGGTCCAAATCAACAAACTTCATGTAAATTCAATTGAAACTGATGTCTGTGGTAACTGAAATGTCATCCATAGGACAAGTAACTCAAATTTTTTCACCCATCCTGACAACACAGATACGCCTTGGATCGATAGGAGGTGTGGTTCAGGTCCATTTTATGTGCTTCAGGTGCATCATGGAGTCATACTGTATTTGCAGGTACATCATCGAGAAGTTCGGCATCACCTGCTACACAATGCACCTTTCTTGCAGGTACGTCACGGTATCGACTAAGTGTTGGAAAACCTGCCATACATTTTAGATCAACCCCGAATTTTCGTAGAAAATGTTACTAAAAGTCGACTTGATTTTGTTGCACGCCATTGACTGCAAACTCATCAATATATCCTTGCTGGTACGCAGGTTTTGGGTCAATAATAATACAGAATTTGTAATTTTTACCAAGATATCCTATAAAGTTCAACAGCCCAGCCCAGAGCTAACAGTCAATACAAATACACACATATCATATATCCTACTAATGCATATCAATCAAAGACAATAAATGACACATAACTATTCATCATAAGCTACATGGAATAAATGTCTTTTCAGAGCAGATTTAAAAAGTACAGAGTGATGTAGCAGACTTAACATTCTCTGGTAGCCTATTCCACAAAGTTGGTGCACTTTTTGCAAAAAGCGCGATCCCCATAGGTTTTGAGTCTAGTTTTGGGTACGGTCAGCATCTGCCTGTCAGCAGATCTGAGTGTCCGGTTTTGATAGAAATACTCTTGCTAAAAGACGTGTGAGAGAGAGGTTTGAAAATGTAATCTTGTGTGCAAGCACTGGGAAACACATATATATATCAGTCTAGATGCGAGTCCAGGACTCGTTATTTTTCAATAGGATGCAAAAGATTTATAGTCCAATCAATTTTGGCAGATTTTCATCAAAAGACGTAAACGGTAAAGTGAATATAATCTGCTCTCCGTTTGAGCGTTGTTGTTGCGTGACTGAGCGTTGTTGTTTTCAGCCTGAAGCGGCCGATGCACCTGAGCTTTCCTATAAACATCGACTCCCTGGACCCCGTCGTCTCTCCCAGCACAGGCACGCCAGGTGAGTCAGCAGTGGTAAATCTACGGGGAGATGTGAGTCCCAAGTCCGGACAGCTTTAAAAGGGCTTAACACTAACTTTTTTTTTCGCGTACCCATCAGGGCACATGATGGTCCAAATCCATGTGCCCTGATCTCATTTTTATGTGCCCTGATTTTTTTTTAGATAAACCACAGACACCAAAATAAAAAAAAAATAAAAGCAAAAAATATTTCAACTATCAGATCAACGTAACAAATTCATTTATACATTGCGTGTTTCACCGTTGGGAGTACAACATTGTGGATATGATGGTCGAGTTTGGCTAAAATATAATCGCTGGTACTTGTTTATGGTGTGGTATGCCCATCGGGGCACAGGAGTCTCAGATTTGATGTGCCCTGATATAGATTTTATGTGCCCACGACACCAGGGCACTAGCTAGCGTTAAGCCCTGGTTAGACTTTTTCACAAAACAGGCATACCGGCGTGTTAGGCTTTGCAATATGGCGAGATAAACATGAAATCTTTTGGTGGAAAAAAGCAAAATTTGATAAATTTAATCTGTGTAAACAGGGGGGATGCACTTAATGGGGCAGGTGAGCTTAAAAGAACGAATACGGTATATTAAACTATGGTCCCCAGAGTGGACAATCAGTCAATCAACCAGTGAAATCCTAGATGTATTTGCGCATGCCCCATTTGAGGGTGTGGCCTGGCTGCTCAATCTACTGGCCGTTCACATATTTTTCGGTATACAAGCAAAATCGAGTTTACTAATTTCTGAAACCTACCACAGTAATAATGTATAGTTATCCAGAATCTATATTTTTCAAACTATGTTTAGGCATGCAACACAAATCTTCGACCATTATGATACTTTTGTTATTTATATGTTTATTTTTACCACAGGAGTTTTCCTTGATTACTGCAGAAAAATGTTCGTCGATTTCATAACATACTCTACGTTATTTACATTCGATTTCATGTTTAACGCACGAATTGGTTGAGGAGCATACGTTGTTTTGGTCTTGAGTCAAGAAACTCATCACTTTGTAAAACATATTATTTTGTTCTCATTGCTTATTTAGGCCGCAATAATTATATTTAGTGTTTGTTAATGTATTAAGCATTGAATGATTGCCTATAATCACCAGAAGTCACATTAAAAATTTTGTTTGAATTAGATGACAAAATCAGCACTCCCCTTTAGCTAGACTAGAAAAATGTGGGCTTTGTAAAACATAAACAAAAGACGCCATGATGGTTGGTGAAATATTGTTGATTCAGAAATGTTTTCTCCTTACATGCAATGTACAGTTGTGAGAAACCTTTTGTTAAGTAGGTTATTTGAACATATTAGGTTGTAAAATATAGTTTTAGCAGGAATAGCAATAGATGCTGGATGTTGTATTGGACATGTAAAGCAAAAACACAATAATTCTTGTATACCGAAATATATGTGAACGACCAATACTTTGCAGCCTTCCCCTCTAAGCTTTTCTGTTATCTGGGTCAGTTATGTACCAAATTAGCAAATATAATTTTTTGTGACAATTGTGCCAAAAATAAAGATATTTCCCAAATCGCTGACAGTTTTCCAATAGAGACATATTAGATGAGATTTATTCAGGAATTTGTAAACATGTACATGTACCATCAAAATAGAATATAGTATCACATATAATCACAGGCTATGTTGACAAAACAGGAACAGAAGCTGCCACATGATGTTCCTGGAATGACACAAGAAAGCTTTACACAAAGTATTTCTGAATCTGTTTTGGTCTCTTCTCTAGCCTTTCTATCCTTGTAGCGCAAGCTTTCTTGCAAATTTGCATTACCTTTGAATGATGGGGCAAAGGGTCATTCAAATTTTTGTCACTCAAATGTATTCAGGGTTAAAAAAAATTGTATAAAAATTTGCAGATTATTTTGTGAGTGTTTAATTTTATGATATCAAATTAGCCAACATAACTTTTTGTGAAAATTACACTAAAATAAAGACATTTTTGCAAATTGCTGACAGTTTTGCAAGAGACATTAACTCCGTGCGTTTGAGAGCTTTATGCACTGTTCATTGTAGTGCCGGGCGGTCTGACCATCAGAGAAGGCATGTATGTGGCGGAGGAACTCGCTAAGACAGGTAAATACAATCAAAAAACAAGACTTTAATCACAACTATAACCACATTTACACAAATAAATAGAGATTACTTTTTAACCCTAAGCTTGCCACAATACGAATAACGTGTGATGATCCTGTGTGCTAGGGGTCAGAAAATTATTTCGATCAATAAAAAAAATGTCTTCGATCTTTGCTGTTTTTATTGTAGTTCGGTGTACAAAGATTATTCTAGAGTCTTAAAATATTGGGAATTTTAACAACCCAATTTCTCTGTGTGTATAAAATCGTCTGAACTTTTCTTATTTTCACCATTAGGTGGTCATATAACTTCATCTTTTATGTTAAAAAAATTATTTAAACGAACATCGGAAGCATTCGCCGCTTCAAATTTGACAGGTTGGCATCCGATTTTAAACTGCGTAGTATCATAACTTATACTAATCGTAGCAACGTTTAATCAAAAGTTACTCGAGAAACACAACATGAACCATCCTTATTTCATAATAATATATTTTTACTCACAATTTTTCGCTCCATAAACTCCTCCAAACTTCACGATACTAAGTGTCAGCCACACATCTTTCATCTAATCCGAGTACGATTGAAAATGCCTATCGCTTTTGTAAGAAACACAACTTAGTCATCATTGACATTTGCTGAGTC
>CM032662.1:43295080-43306079 GCA_019095985.1 Streblospio benedicti | reverse complement strand
TTTTTTCAATTCACGATAATATCCAAAATGGCTGCCAAAAGGTTTTATAATTATTTTATTCAACTTCATGTCAGTATTCTTACTTTATAAATGTTTATATAGGGTTTTGATTAGATCTATTTGTATTTGATTGTAATTTGCTTTATATATTTTTTTATTTCAGTGACTTTTATCATATGTAGAAAGATTATATTTTATGTCTGTGATAGCCGTTATGTCAAATGTACTTGTACTGAATATGTTAAATTAGTTCCCCGAATATTTTGGTTACGTGTATTCCATCATGAATCTTGACGTTGTGTTTTACACTGTAAAAAACTGTGCTAATAAATATATTTCATTATGTGTCTGCATTGAACGCTGTGCACATCCATATACTAAATTATTGATTCCAGGGAATTTTGTTCTTGCCAAGTCACCTTAAAATACCTTAAAATGTAGCTATTTGTAACAGTTTATTATTTGGTAAAGTAAATATTTAACAAAAACCAATCCACCACTAACAGTAGATCCATGAAAAAGTAGCTACAGACCGTAATCACAACGCACCCGTGGCCACGAAATGCAACATAATGTTTTGATCCGTTTAACAACGCCTATATTTGCCTCACCTTGCTCATTTAAAACAAACCCCTCGCGTTTGATTGACCGAAAATTTCTGCTTATTTTCCCCACATCAAGTAATAAACAAAATTATCAATCATTTTATTTATATCATATAAATAATGGTGTTTAAATTTTCAGTATTCAAAATTTCAAAAGTATTTTTTTAATTTTTCATTTGTGCCTGTATATAAACTGGCCAATGACCAAGTTTATTTGCCCGGATGAACCTCAGTGGTCTGGGGTGCAGGCTTCAAACCTGTAGCTGATTAACGTCAGAGTGGTTCAATTCCACCTTTCGGGCGGTGTTTTTATTCCAAGGGCCACCATGTCCCCCAACCCAGGTCACAAGCGTGTTTAACCAACCGCAAATATGGAATTAGATGATCTACACAACTTCACCAGTGATTGGCGAATGCGAGGGGACTAACATGCAGCCACACTGTAGACGTTTGCTTGCAATGTTTAAAGAGATTCCCGTAAACGGACGATTTGCCCATTTCAATAGGTTTGGGTTGCCTGGATAACACACTTGAACCTTGAAAATACACACGCAAAGACAAAAAAACTTTGATCACAAAAAGGTATCACGTTCCATTATAGTAACGTTACTTTACTTATATTACAAGGTTTCCCGTAAGCTGAAAGTTGAACACACAATAGACTCTCGTTAAAATTAAGCAGTTCATTTCAAGGCATCCACTTCTAGCAATGATTACCAGACACCCATAGAAGTTAAAATCAATTCCAACAATCTTGTGCAACTGACAAAAATAAGCCCCACCCCCAATTTTACTGAGAGTCTATTAAAAGTTTTTAGAAAAGTAGGTCAAAAGTCTCCAGAACTTCAATGCATGCAATGGCCTCGGACACTCAGGTTCTGGTCTTTATATATCAAGCCATGGAGAATTATTGCCAAGAGCGGTAATAGAAAATTTGAATAGGCAGATCCAGGGGTGGGGGGGCAAGAGGGTAGTCACATAGGCAGATCCAGATTTTCAGAAAACAGGGGGATCACTTAACGATTGAAAAGCGAATATGCCAAAAACCCCTATGAAAATACGATATTTTGGTGGGAAGGGGACTGGGGGTACCCCTGTGCCCCCCCCCTGGATCTGCCTATTACACAAATTTTTCCTGTAACCTCATGTGATCCTGCAGGTACTTTTCACCAAATAAGTGACCTGCATTATTTTCTAATTAATTAATATATTCATGAGCTTTGAGTTGCAAGAAGAACTGAAGAATGACTGCGGACATCTTGGTAGGTGGCAACTATTTTGAAGTATATATTAGACCATTATAAGGATAGATTATGTAGGTACAATAATACCACCAACCTTTTCTATAATCTAGAAGTATACCTAAATGTTAAAATGTTTAAATTCTCTTAATGATTCTTGATTAATTTTTCTCATATAATTGTGTTCATTGATAAAAAAGCAAAGGCAGAGAAGTCTAAATATCATTTTAATCCAATTGCAACCTGGCATACACAAATGATGCTCATACTATTTCTAAAATAAGCACATCTCTTAGAATGTATCACTTTTCACAAGCATGCCAGAAAAGCTACAATAACTGCTACCATGACCAACAGAATTTGTGGAGGCGTGTGTACTGATAACAAACACTTGTTCACCCGCATTTTCAATGCGCAAAATGACACAGCAGAATTGGAAGATTTTCAGGGAAAAAAGGGAGCCCTCCCCCCACTACCCCGATCTGCCTATGCCCCATTATCTAAAAACTAGATCTGCCCATGTGAGTTGTACCGTGGCTGGGATAGGACACACACAAAATTATTTTTAATCTGTTTAAACAGATAGATTACTAATCTGTTTAAACGGATTACTTAATCTGTTCAAACGGATTACTAATCTGTTTAAACAGATTAAAATATTAAAATAATTTTGTGTGTGTCCTATCCCAGCCACCGTAGAGTTGGCTGTACCAAGGAACTGTTTTTTTCTTAACATTCGGGGCGCCAGATAATCTTAATTGCGCTATGGTAAAAGATAAAGCATAACTTAATTTGCATGGCCCTCTTATTGTACGTATTTATATGAGTCCCCGTAGCGAAGGAACCCTTTTTGAATAACACCCATATGATTAGCGGAGGTGTTGGCGGGGGCAGTATTAATATCATTTTTTGTACACTCGTTGCATAAGAATATGCAACTGAACATATTTAAGTCTGGTTTTGATTTGCTGTAGACAGTAGTAGCCTTAAACATGTTGACTGAGGTATGTGGAACAGTAGACGACTGGATTGTGTCTAATGTCACATCTTGATTTTACAGTGTTTGAAATCACCAATATTATAATATTCTCATTGTTTCTATCAAGTACACAAACTTTTGCAGACAGTGCATAATACATAACTACCCGGACAGTATGTCCATTATCATCAGGACAATTGCCTTCGAGGTCATAACGTTACCGACTTGTATTGGACTGTCCAGATTGAAATTGTATGCTGGTGTATTCATGCAAAGATGTCGTTCTGACAGTCAGTGATTAGATGTTTGCATTGTGTGTAATGTGTAGCCATATTCAAGGACGGTAAATGAGTTGATAATATTTTAATATCTATTCGTGTACATGTAGAAGTGAATGTGGTTTGCCCTGCCGATCACACGATAACAAGTCACGTGATGTATCAGGTAGTTCACATTGTAGATTGACAACATATCTTATTCATATACACTGTGCAAAAGCGACCACGTAACGACTACCGAAACTCTGCCAAAATGGTGTCGTAAACAGCGCCCGATTCAGATTAGAAACAGGACTATTCTGCTTATTGTATGTTCGCTTTCATGATATTACATGACACATGTGTTGATTTTATTATATTTACTCCAGAGAGCATGTAGTTTAAGTGTGTAACAACAACATTATGATCTCTCTCTCTCTCTATCTATCTATCTATCTATCTCTCTCTCTCTCTCTCTCTCTCTCTCTCTCTCTCTCTCTCTCTCTCTCTAGTAGTAATAAAAATAATAATAGAAATATAGAATAATAATAAAATAGTATCCAAAATCAATCTGGGAAAAACACATTAGAAAACTATGGAATTAGATCAACAAAACATCACCATGCGATGTTTAAAGAGATTCCCATAAACGGACGATTTGCCTGTTTCAACAGGTTGGGTTTGCCTGGATTGAACCTTGAAAACACACACGCAAACGCAAAAATCCTTTGATCACAAAGATGATCACTTTCCTTTAGGGTAACGTTACTTACTTATATTACAAGGCTTCCCGTGTTTGAAAGTTGATATTCAATGCAGAATTTCTTACAATGTCACATAGATATTCAGAGAAGGTTATGGATTAGCATATACCCTTGCATCGTCATATCTCACGTCTATACACACTGTAGGTGGTGTGAACATGGACTTGTAAAGGCAGTGTAAGTGATTAAGCCTTGAAAATCGACGATGATACCCCTACGGCTTAACCCACTCTTATTGGGGTGGAGCGCATTTTGTCAGTTGCACAAGGTTGTTGGGTGATTTTACCTTCTATGGGTGTCTGGTATCATTGCTAGAAGTGGATACCTTGGACATGAGCTGCTCAATTTTACTGAGAGTCCATTGTGTGTTGGCAAAATGTAGTTTAAAGCTAAAGTAGGTCAAACTCTCAAGAATTTCCATGGCCTCGGACCCTCAGGTTCTGTCTTATATATCAAGCCTGGGAGAATTATTGCCATGAGCGGTAATAGAAAATTTCAGTAATAGGCAGATCCGGGGGGGGGGCAGGGGCTAGTCACATAGGCAGATCCAGATATTCAGAAAGGGGAGCTAGGGGGCCGCACTTAACGATTGAAAGCGAATATATGCCAAAACCTATGAAAAATACGATATTTTGGTGGAAAGGGGGGGCGGGGGTGTCATGATTATTGCAGAGTATAAATGTGTGTTGTTTGATGAAGTACTGTGGTTAAATTTATATTGTATGTACTGACTTATTTTGGTGGGTTGATTCAGGTTTGTGTGCATGGGAAAAAGAAACTTTAATAGAGACATAATAAATAAGTGAAAAAGAATAGTGAATTGATACAGACATATCGCTACATGGTAGCAGAGCGGGCGCCCTTCCCCCTGGATCTGCCTATTACACAAAATTCCTGTAACCTCATGTAATCCTCAGGTATTTTCACCAAATAAGTCACCTGCATTATTTTCAGATTAATTAACATATTCATGAGCTTTGAGTTGCAAGAAAAACTAAAGAATGACTCCGGACATCTTGGTAGGTGGCAATTATTTTCAATTCCTATATTAGGGCCATGCCGATAAGGATAGATCCAGATCCACAACTATTTTCAAGAATATATTATCCATGATATAGTGAAGATATACCTAAATGTTAAAACCTTTAAATTCTCTTAATGATTCTTGATTAAAATTTTTTCTCATATGATTGTGTTCATTGATAAAAAAAGGAGAAGTCTAAATATTATTTTAATCCAATTTCAACATGGCATACACAAATGATGTTCATACTATTTCTAAAATAACCACATCTCTTAGAATGTATCACTTTTCACAAGCATGCCAGAAAAACTACAAAAATTGTTGTTATGAGCGACAGAATTTACGCCGGCATTATTGACAACTGACACTTGTTCACCCGCATTGCAATGCGCAAAGTGGACACCAGCCGAATTGGAATTATTTTCGACGGCATAATATCTTGGTCCATTTTCATTTCCGACTCTAATAGTAGCCCACAACACGTTACCTTGACCATACACAGAAAGCATGCTTGTTGAAAAGATATACAGACCTGAGATGGGACAGGTAAAGTAATTTGGTGCTGTGAATCCTGCGCCGACGTTCGTATGGATCGTGGAAAAGGCGTATGGCTGGTTTTGTGCTACCGTTTGCTGATCGGGGTTAGAAACAACAAACGCAACAGCCACATCTGCAAAGTAAAGGCCTAACATTTAGTGAAATGATCATCTGGCACACGTAGAGAGGTTTCAACAATAAGTTGTAAAGTGAAAATACCACACAAGGGGCAAAACCCTTAGCGACGTACGGCAGCTGCCGCACGGCGTGTAAAAAAAATCGTACCCATTGCTCCAGTGCATTTTACATGGGATTAACCCACAGCGATCGCCTTGGAGAGGGGGGCAATTGACACGATCGAGCCGTAGTGTTGATCACTTAAATGGCTTTTCTATTGGGCAAAACCCATACCGACGCATTGGTATCAAACAAAGCCGTACCATGATTACGGCATGCCATTCGCTTGATAGAGTTTTCTATTGCTCAAAACCGAGAAGGTATCAAGCAGAGGCTAAAAAAGGACGTTAGAAACTGACATGATACTACACTATGCGTTTATAATCGCCGTACGTCAGATTTGCTGTACAGCAGCCATCCGTTTTCCACCTAACATGGCTGTATTGTTATAACAATGGTGTACATCCAATTTATTGTACACTTGATGCAGTCTAACCAAACGACTAGCCAGATTGTATGTCCCCGCTAGTGTAGACTAGTGGAGAGGATAAATATTGGTGGACATTTTGTTTATTTTCTTTCAATAATCTATTGGTACAGAATATGGAAGAAGAAAACCGACATATTTGTCTCTGGAAGCTGTATCATGCGGGTTATCATTGAAAAGGTGGCAGTAGTATATATAGCTCACTGTCAGTAGTATATATAGCTCACTGTCAATGTTACCAATTTGTTACCACGAAACCCATTTTAAGAACGTTGCATATTATATTGTGAATTCATTAAAATATTCTATATATTGGTCTACAGATAATATTGTGAATTGTGTAGTGTGCTAAAATAATATATGATGGTTATTCAGTAGAGAAAATTATACCCTGTATCGTTCACTATATATGATCAAAACGTAATTCTAAATATATTCTTAAAAAAAGAACCAGTGCAATACCGTTAATTGTTTCCAACGTGTCCAGGCGCATTTCTGTTTTCTCACGGTAGTTCCGATTTATTTTGTCTAAAATAGAAAGAAAATGGCAATCCTCACATCTTTGTTAATCACCGGGTTAACAGAAATTGAAGCATGGTCTATCGATCTAAATGTTTTTCTGAAGATTATTTACATTTCTGGCACTAACATTAACGATTACATAGTTATGTGTCAATATGTGTATGATAAGGTTGCACATATTGAACAAACTGATTAAGGAGTTGAGAAATCTGGTTTAATTATCGTCATCATGAAGCCTGTAGCTCCTGACGTTGTTGCTGTTCTTGTTAGACATACAAGTAATGGGTAGTATGTAGTACATGTATTACACATGTACGAGTATGTAGGTTTTGACGATTGCATAAAGGAAACGAAAAGATAAACATTAAATTAAAAAGCCAAGAATTAAAAGATGATTGGTTGAATTGTTTCATCATAACCATTACCATTATTTTCCAGCTCTTGAAGGCGTTGCTCCTGGTAGTCCAGTTTTTCTGAAGTTTCCTGGTATTTCTGGTTCTCTGCAAACGGTTCATCATATACATTTAATTTGATTATTATTCTTATAAAACTGATCTGAACAATATATAAGCATGTTTTGATAAGCATATCTTGAATAAATGCAACGTTTTTATACACCTTGGCTGATTGAAGTCAGTTACATACATTCAAGAGAAATAAGCATTTTATGATGAATTTGTTTAAATGTCGAACAACAATACTTTTAATATTTCAGACTACTAGTATGTAGTATTATATGTAGATTAGACAAATTGCATAAAGGAAACGAAAAGCGGTACATTAAAAGTATGAAATAGAAATAAGAAGAAAAGTTGTTAAACTTTTTAGTCAGAAACATTACCATTGTTTTCCAGTTTTTGGAATTTCTGCTCGAGTCGCTCAGTAGTTTCCTGGCATTTCTGATCCTCTGTAAAATATTTATTATGCATTTTAAAGTAGATCCACATTATACCTCAACAAAGATGGAGGCATGATCTGTCGATCTAGAGAGAGTAGACCATTGCCATGAATGATATTTGCTGAGTATAGGGTTGTCTATGTGATTTGTATTGTTAGGCTTTACTGTCCATTATGATCATACAGGTAGTAGGTAGATTTTGACAATTGCATAAAGGAAATGACAAGAAAAGAATCATTAAATGTATAAGATAAGAATAAAAAGACAATTTTTAAAAATTGTTGTTTTTTTTTCATCAATATTATCATTGTTTTCCAGCTGTTGGAGGCGCTGCTCTGTCATTCTCTGCCATTTCTGGTTCTCTGTAAAAGATTTATCATATACATTTAACTGGATTATTGTTCTTATCTCTGATCCTATAAACTATATTTAAGCTTGTCTTGATAAACATGTCTTGAATAAATTCGAAGTTTTAAGTATTTCGGCTGATTGAAATCAATTACTAACGCACAAGAAAAATATTTTTTTATGAAGAATTCGTTTGTAAATGTTGTACAAAAACATGTTTAATGTTTAAGAAGCCAATGGATGCACATATCATATTATTGATTGTTTTCTATACAAATGTGTGCCCCCCCCCAAGAGATTTAATACAACAATAAAAGAAGTATCAAAAATATTTGGTAAACGTTTTCAGAATGTTCTGAATGTTATTCTGAGGAGGAAAAACGTCTATAATATTTAGCAAATATTTTGGATGATACTTTTATTAGTTACTTAAATCTTTTGGAAAATAAGGATATGTTTGCATAGAAGTAAAATCAAATAATATGATACACATACAATATGCAATGAACCTTACACATCAAATATTATGTAAACCAAAGGATACACAACAGAAAATTGAAATTAGTGTCATACACCAGTACAGGGTGCTAAATCGTCTACTTTGAACATTACTATTATGAAAGAAAACGATAAGTATCTGAATGAATAATACCTGCTCTGAGGTCTCTAATTTCTTTTATCAATTCTATTTCCGTTTCTGTGAAGCAGAGTACAGAAGCACTGAAAGAAAAACACAAAATGAGGCACACTTTCATTGTAAAGCTGGAATGTTGAATTCAATGAGTTTTAGTCACCGTTATAATGCAAATAAAACAGCCAACAATAAAATGTCTGAGAGCTGAGCAGGTGGTGTTTTGTACAATCACGTTATCGTTGATGTAGGCGAGAATATGATAAAAAATATACCTAAATAGATATTTATCTGTTTAAACTTGAATTGATTAGATACAAACTCAAATATCAGTGAAATTTGGAATTGTTAGAAATATTTATACTGTAACGTTAGTATGGACCCCCTATTGTGTGAAGAAGCACATGAATGTGCATGTTCGGTTTGGCCTGATCACTCACACTGACTCTGCAAGTCTTTGTTCATACCAACCTGTGGGCCCAGTCATAGCTTTTATATCACAAAATAATTTTTGAGTCACAGACTTACGTCAAAAACAAAATCAAAAGTCGTGTTTTTTACGTATATTGTTAGATCATAGGTTTGAAGTTCGAATTCCTCACTGAACATTTTTGCCAGTTTGGTTGGATGTTGAGGTCCACTTCCTCCAATACTAAACGGGTTGTATCACAGCTATATACTGCGTTTATAGCCGTGAGATACTACGATGAGAAATGCGATTTGATCACGACAAGACGTTAAAATCCTGCCTATTCCCATTACATGGTCAAGATGAGGTAAAAACTGGACAAAATCCAGACAAGATCCAGATCTGGAATCGTGAAGGTTGCTAACCTCTCCATCCTCCCACCCCCAGTACACAATCTTAACCTGCTTGTAGCCAAGTCATAACCTGAAAATGCTCTGCGAGGTTCCGACCAGATCACGAGAAAATGACTGGTAACATTTACAATGACGGCAGACTAGATCGCGAGAAGACCCCCACAAGGGCGAGTGGGGTCAAAATAGGGAGCGGGCTTGCAGGACGAGTGGTGCAGGTGTCAGGACAGAGTGGATGCTTCAGACAGAAAGTATGATCAGAAAATAGTATCATAGAAAGCAAATGTAAATCATCCACACAATAGCTTATTTCGAGGGTCGGGCACGGTTCAAGGCAACAAATCACCAATGGCAGATCCAGGTTTTTGGAAAAGGGGGGCACACTTAAGGGATATCATGGGTTTCGTACGCGCGATCAATGGTGGATGTGTAAAAAACCCTACCCTATGAAAATGAAGTATTTTGGTTGGTGGAAAGAGGGGGACACGTACCCCCTGCGCCCCTGGATCTGCCTATGAACACGTGGCATGGATCACAGCATGTTTTGTCGCCTGTTCTCCAGCAAGTGATGAGGAAAATACCACATTTAAAAAACAATGGTATGTGCAATACGACAGTTTGACAGAACAAAACTCTTGGTCAGGAATAGGCCCCTTAGTCTAATAAGCCCTTGTCAACAGCACGGTGAGAGCCAACAGTATGTATATTGGCACTGTTAAGCGTGGCTGAGAACAGGCTAGTCTGCTACATCTATGTATGGTCGAAAGATGTTGAGGGGTGGTGAAGGTTGACATGTGATCATTGTAGATTTTTAGTTTTGATTTTGTAAGAGAAAGAACCACACACACCAAATGGGCAATGGTAAAGCACATGGGTGTAATGCAGAGTTTATTATTATTATTCATTAGGTTTGCACAGATGTTTGTACGGAGGTTTTCCGTACCTTATATAAAAGTGCAAATGGCTCTCTACATACATTATCATAAGTGACTAGCGAAACTCAGAGTTACGGTGGTCGCTTTCACACTGTGATATAATTATAATTACACAAACTTGGGAAAAACACATTAGAAAACACTGTGATATAGATCTAAGCTCATCGCTGACATCTCCAGCTTCAATGATTTATCTATTGTTTACAAATGAGATTACATTCCAAACAATCACGGCCACTGTTAGTTTCCATCTAGTTTATTTCTTCCCTTTGATCACCCTTCTTTTATTCAACAAAACCCCATTCTTAACAATGAGCTTTCTTATTCCAAATTCAGTACCATAACTGTACTGTTTTGAGCGGTGCTCTACAATAGTACACTGTGACGACGATGGAAGGTGACATTTTAAGTGTCCTTGTATGCAAAACAGCACTGCGCAAGAAGGTGGAAAGGTGGCAATTTGTGAAAGCGCCGGTGGCATTTCTTTACATCACCATGTCTGGATTAACTACAGGGAATAAATGCACAAATGTCGTCATGACAAACTTTGCTCACTAGTGAATTGTTGTGTGAAAACGACAAGGTCATACTTCTTTACTTCAACAAAGTCTCTCATGCGGTTTTTAGGTTTTTGGCTTCTTGTAAGGCTTCGTGCGTACTAAAGCCATAAAAACCTGTGAGTGTGCCCCACCCCCTTGTCGGAAAACCTTCATCTGCTAGTTAACAATGGCTACATGAGCATTCAAGGTGAACATGAACATCACACGAACTGTAT
>CM032662.1:43281064-43294980 GCA_019095985.1 Streblospio benedicti | reverse complement strand
GTAACCTAGTATACTAACCTTATGAAAATTCCTACTACTAATAATAGTCTGCATAAAGATAACTGCCACAGTGTTTCTATCCTATGGCTCATATCCCACTAATTGATTCCGGAGGGTTCCGGAGCGTCCGTATTTCGGGTCTTCTCGCATTGTTGCCCCACTCAAGGTCACACACCCTACTCCAATTAGAATCACTAGGAGCTTATCTCACATGGACCCAGGAAAACGTATTTTGACCAATTACCAACAGACCAATTATTGTTACCCTTCTACAGGTCTGTGAGTGCATTATGTTATTTTTTATTCTTGAAATTATATTTTTACTTAATTTGAATAATGAGAATGAAACATTCTGGTTTTCATTTCTGGTGACGCTAACTTATTAATAATGTCTAACAAAATGAAACGGTACTATATTCATTTATTAAGAAACTTCATATCATAACACAGTCGAAATGACACAACCAATGTAAATATGATTCTAACAAATATTAACAAAACGTAACATCTCAGGGCAGATAACACAATCTTATAGTAAAATATCATGTACATGTACGTATACCTTTAACAATGCCCAGCTTCTAAAAATAACTTACTTACATGTTCAAGTGTATTTTTCTGAAGTATTTCATTTGTGTTTTATTGTGTTTTATGGTCCCTAATGTCCAGTGTTCACAATTCGGGCATTGTACAGATGAAAGCACCTACATCCCCCAGACACTGTTGTAAGTACCTTAATCTCGTTTTCGTATGTAAATATTACCTTATATGGTAATAGGTTTGGAAGCATTTTCCTGTACAAATAAAGCATGCATTACATGAATAAGGGACCATTCAGTATTTAGCTCAGGGTGGGGTAGTAGGATTTTAGGGCGGGCCATGAACTTTTTTCACAATGTTTGGAGGGGGGCTATCCATTTTTTCACACACTTTTAAGGGGGGCTATCAAGTTTTTCACAGAAAAGCTACCCCTATTCTTGAGATTCTGTACTAAAATTTACTGTGTTTTGTTATATATTATGGATATCAATCAAATAGGATTTGAGTTAACTTACAATGAATGCGTAAGTGAATGTAAGTGAATGTAAGGGGGGGGTCATCAATTTTTATAACATGAAATCGAGGGGGGTTACCAATTTTTTCACAGAGATTTGAGGGGGGGGCTATTATTTTTTTCACAGCATTTTGGAAAATCCTCCTACCCCACCCTGTCATAAATAATGAATGGTCCTAATAACACCCTGACATACCTGACATATATATCTGTATTACACAATTGAATTTGAATAGATTTGATGTATATTGTTGCGACAGCATGCAAATGAACCTTCGAAACGGTGTACGGTGTTTTACCCTTATGCGGATTTAGAGCTCCCGTCGACTTAAATAAACATCTCGCTGCTTGGGATTATGATATAATTCTATTAAAGCATAGGTGTAAATATACACACCGCGTTTGAAGTTCATTTTCCGTGCATCATAAAACGGGTATACACCATACAACGATTCGTGGGTTCTAATGTTTTTGTTGTTTTTTTGTTTTTTGTTTTTTTTGTTTGTTTGGGTTTTTTTTGTTTTTTTTTAAGTAAATGACTAATATCATCTACTAAAAGTATCTGTAATCTGGAAGAATGCTTATTTGTGCATGAAACAGTGTCGTAATGATTGTATTTTAATGGGAAACGTTATCAAACCTGTGATCATATAAGGTATTGTTTACATACAAAAACGAGATTTACGGTATTTACATTTGGTGTCCGGAGTGGGGGTGGGGGTGACCTACGGCAGTAATTATTTCTTGGTTGCAGAATTTATCCAACATTCTCTGTTGCCATTAAAATGTAGTCTGGTCAAAAACTAAATCACCGCAGGGTTTCTCACTTCAGACATTTTAAGATCATTCAACGGTCAGGAAATTACAATGTGAAAGATAAAACACCTTAAGATAATATAATATGAAATTATGGCTTGACATTTAGATTTGTACAGAACAATAAACAAGATACTGATATGAATAAAAACAAACAAGATATGCTGACTTATATGTACTTACAAAGTAATTTCCACAAAGAGCTGTGAAAATAGGCAAGAAAGCAAAGCTATTTTATATCAAACAACAGCCTCTTGCAACCGATATGGAATATCGGTAACACTTTCTTCACAGTCAGTGTCACTTAGCAGCTTCTGCGATGTACTTTTCTCGATACGTGATATGCCATCCCCAGCCACGCGAACAGAGGCTATCGAAGAATTGTCAGCCTCATCTTCGTGCTCTTTCAATGCACTGTCAGTACAAGAAATGCCGTTTGTCTTGTTCACTTCCTGATCACAAACGGGGGTATTATTAGAAAGCAGACGTTCATATTGAGCCTGTACAGAGTTTTCGTAATCCTGTGAAAGAGTGCGATTCACACTGCGCCCATTCTGGTTGGTAAAAGTCACTTTTGAATCATCGCCATTATCAACCACTACAGTACTCACCGATACTGCATTTTGTGAATCCTTGCTTTCTGCGTGACAAGCCCCGTTTAGAATCGGCGACGATTTGTGCAACATCATCAGAGGCTGCATGCTTGAAGCATCTGAACGGTTGAACGATTTCTTTGTATTGAAGTTTGACGATTTTCGCGAGTTATGCTGCTGGCGCATGGCCAGCAAAGCCTTCGCTCTGGCTCGCCTACGACAAATAACACTCGCAACCACCACCACAATGAAGATGATGAACAGCGACATGGCGATCCCAATAATGGCTGCTTTACCCAGGTGCGATTCGTCCCGGCAGCCGATATTTTCCATTGCGGGCGATAATATGAGCATTTTCATTTTGTAGATCCAAGATGCCGCCGCCTCCCCACAATGCTCATGCATGGCCGACTGCAGGCAGCTGACTAGATTGTGCAAATACCTGGAAAAAATTGCAACTGCATTAGTGTATGTTTGTTTATCTATTTCTTCCATAATGTATATCTCTTAAACGCCTGGCAGATCTTTTCAGAGACATTGTTATGCCCGCATTCCCCTTTTTGCATCAAAGGACTCTTAAGATAGGTTTTTGTATGCATCATACATGAATCTCATGAAATTTGATGTAATTGCGGCAATTGCGCCCCCCCCCCCTCTTATTCTGAAAACCTGGATCTGCATGTGGTAGTCTTCTCTCTCTCCATCTCTCTTCCTCTCTCTCTCTCTCTCTGTCTCTCTCTCTGTGTGTCTTTCTCTCTCTCTCTCTCTCTCTCTCTCTCTCTCTCTCTCTCGAACATAGTCTCGCTATTACATATAGTCAATTTACCAACAAAGATATGTAAATCAGAACCCGGGAATCTACGTTCTAGTTCTGTAACCTATATATGAGATGTGAGAAAGAGAAGGTTGGAAATGAGCTTTAGAACTTTTTATTTAGCACCCACTGTGCAAAGGTGAGTTCTTATTAGCGAAGATTTGTGAAAGTAAACTGCAAAGGGTGAATGTACTAGTAAATGTGTATAGAAAAAGAAATCTCTTGTATTTCTGCTAGAAACGCAACCATTGCTAATATAGTAGAACTTCCAATTCAGACAATCTCTGCAAAGAGCTTACCTATATAATAAGATCATTTCTCACGGTACTGAACCCCAAAAAATAGACCACCTTTATAAAAAAGATCCCCTCTTAACAGAGACCACTGCTATAAAGGGACCACCTCTATAATAATAAGACCAATTAATCATGTCCTAAACCTACACAAGAAGACCAACACAACAAACCTTCATATTGAGACCACCTCTCTAATTAGACCACTCGAGGCAAGACCCACACTGGTCTTAATACAAAGGTTCTCCTGTACCTCAACTCAGTTAACAAGGTTTGGGGGACGTTCACTGCTCGTTAGCTCCGTGAACTGTTTTGACTAAGTACAGCAGAAGGGGCCTCTCCAGGGAATACTAATCCTCTGCACTTTACAAACGAAAAATGGTGTTGTCTGTGAAACCTTCAATTAAGTCCACCTCTTTAAATACCACACACACTGTTTTAATAAGATCATGTTTCTGGGCCCAAGACACGCCTTTAAGATAAAACGGTAAAGTAACCTCCATAAGGAGACCACCTCTTCATGGAGGCCACTTGATGGAAGTCAAGAGAGTGGTCTTAATAGAGAGGACCTGCTGGTATGTTTATAGATGCGGGCTACGACCTCATGTTGTAGGCAGTGTGTATGGGGAAAAGATGAGAAAGCAGGATATGGGGTGTTCAAGATTATGCTATATAGGGGAAAAGCTGAGGGTGAAATCGCCCATAACTTGTAGCTCAATAGATGAATGTCAGTGCCTGCTTTAAATCATATTTTTTTCACATGATTATTCTAATACAAATCCACAGGTTATAGAAATAGCTATGTCCCAGTGTAAGTTGCCAGCAACAAGAAAGTGTGATTGATATCCAAGTAAATGTTCTTCATGCAGATGGAATATTCCACATGTCAAGCATCACCACGCAAATTACATTGTGTCTACTCTAGTACAGGCACTTATGTGGTGCTGACTTGTTTTACAATGTCATTGTTAATACAAGACAAGTTTCATGTGTTATGGGAGGTGGGAGAGGCGGAAAAAGGCATGTATAAAAAGGGTAAAAAAGTAAGGATATGTGATTTTAAGGAATTGGGATTTAGTATAAAACTTTTGGATGTGGGAAATAGGTTAAAAATAGGAAGGGGGAAAATGAGGGATATGGGATTTCGTGGCCCCTCATAAACCCATTCAACCCCAATATCTAAGACAATGGTACATTAGCTCCCATAACCATAAAACTGCCATGCATGCTTATTGCCTAGGCAAAATGTGTGTTTTATGAGTATTTACCTAGCACTATTCAGGTAAGTGTTACAAATGACCTGTTCATTGCCTTTGTTATACGTAAATAGAGGTAATAGCCATCTATATGTGATGAGTATGTTTGGTGCATGCAAGGTTATTTAAGGGTGTTACTAAACTGTCAATTGCACCTGTACACCAACAAGAATATATTTGTACTTTGTATGTTGACAACACTATTTTATTATCTATTTTATACTACTGGTAAATTATGTTTCGTATGATTGAAACGTGATCCAACGGTCATTACGGATGTGTTGTTGTGTACTCAAAGTCGAGGTGACCTTGAATCGTGACGCAAGTACTAACTCCTTCACTATTTCTGAACAATATTGCACCTTTATATATAACAAACATTGCTATAGCAGAAATGCCAGTGAAGGTCACATCTTTAAAGAGACCACGTCGCTGAAAAGACCATTTTGCATGGTCCCATTATCATAGGGTAATTTTATAAAGGGTAAAAAAAATCCCACATCCCTGATGTTTGACCTTATTTCCCACATCCCTATTTTTTGCCTTACCCCACGAATTTTTAGGTGTCTTTCACACCCCACTTACTTGAAATCACATATCCCTATTCATCGCTATTGCCTGTTTCCCATATCACTACTTTACTTTTACTTGTTTCGGCCTTTTTGTTCCCACGGTCCCACCTCCTTATAAACCCACCCCATTATAATCTGACCAGCATGAACCTCCATAAAGAAACTACCTCTCTATTTGGACCAGCTGGTACCTTTCCCATAGCTGATCTTCTTAAAGAAGTCTTGCTGTAAAGTCATACAATAGCTCCAGGGGATATTACAAACGTGTTTCATGTATCCTAAAATTCGTATTGACCTTGAAACCTAATGCACGTAGCCGACTAACGCCTTACTTATTTCTGTATAATTTTACACCATTATATATAATAGGTTTGTCGTTCGAGCAAGGCCTTCTGGGTGCAAAATAACTTTCTGTGAACTACTTTCTTTGAACGTTGAAACTCATCATAACATTATAGTCGTGATTACAGATTTCCTCAGAAAATCATCACGTTTTATGTTAGTAAGGAGGAAGTGCATGTAGTGTATGTATATGTGTAGGTGTGCATGGTGGGGTGGGGGTGGGGTTCTTTTTTTCAAATTTGATATCTATAAAGGGATTTAAAAATAAGTGCTTTTAAGGTCCTCATACAATTAAGTAAAGATATTAAATCTTCAAAGGGTACAAAGGATTTGTGTGCTCTAAGTAGATTGGCCATACATAAAAAATGTCAACTTCTTAAACAAGATGAACCAGATTGTACTTTTTGTAAATACAAGCCTATATGTAATCCCCACATGCTTTGTCCATAGATATATCCTTCTGATGTGTTGCAGGAATTTTGCAAGCATAATTTTACCTATCTAAAAACAAATCCAGTGCTAACAGTCTACACACGGCCCCTTTGATATTTCCACATATATACTACTCTACCTGATAAATATTGTCCCTAGATTGTCTCCACTTCCGTCCAAGAGGACCTGAGCAGTTATTATAAATAATGGTGGTCTTTTGGTCCTTGTGCTGAGGGGGTTACTGTGTGCGTGAAATGTCCCCTAAATTTTTCTTCATATTTTTGAAGTACACCATCTAGGGGGTAAAGAAGATTTGGGTAGACATTTGCCAACCCGCAGCAAGGGAGAAAATGACATCTGAATTAGTGAAGACATCGAGTCCTCATTTAGCACTACAATTGAGGGGTAGGGTGAAGGTAAAACACCATACTTTAAAAATATTAGGCCAAGAACAAAGTATGACCCCTCATATGATGTAGAACAGGGCCCTCTATAATTATAATCAAAATGGATGTCAATTAAAAAGGTCGTGAGGTCTTAATACACTGAAAAATGCCCCCGTCCGTCGACCCCCCCCCACCGCCTCACCCCTAACTGAATGACTGATCCCCATAATTTTATTTAACGACCTTGAAATAGGAGTATGCGTATTTGCTTGAAAGAAATAACTATTGCACAAATTGTCGTGAATTTCATTAATAATACTTGCATTTTTACAGCTTTGTTTTGCTTGTTTTTTGTGTGGTTTTTTTGTGTGGTTTTTTTTCCAATTTACACGGGACACTATTTTGTCACGAGTTAAAACATGAAACAAAGTCATGAAAATATGACCAAGGCCAACTCTGAAAAGAAGGAATGGAGCCTCACTGAGTTCTTTATGTACTAAACACTCAACATTATTACTTTGAAAACACTATATGGACATATGTGTTAGCAAAACATTTTATTCTAATTTCTTTAAAGCATTGCATCATCAGATTTAAAACTTTTAAAATGCCAGCTTCGGAAGTCCATTGAGAGATGGGTGTGAGAAAAAGACAACAATGGATGTGGGAGGTTGAGGTATGACCACATGTCTGACCACTGTCAATACTGAATAAAGTGGAACTGTCCTTGCACTTATCTGACACTGAATGCTGATACTGACCAATGGGACTGATATAGCCCCTGCCTGGCAATGACCAATGAAACTGATCACTGAGTGCAGGAACTAACCACTTGTACAGACCAAAGTTTGACCAACTGACCACTAGGACTGATCACTGGAACTGACCCCCACCCCCTGTAACTGGTACTGACCACTTTAACTGATCACTTAAGAGACCACTGGCACTGACCACTGATACTGGCCTTTGGTACTGACCACTGACCACTAGAACTGACCATAACAACTGACCACTAGAACTGACCACTAGAACTGACCACAACAAATGACCACTAGAACTGACCACAACAAATGACCACTAGAACTGACCATAACAACTGATCACTAGAACTGACCATAATAACTGACCACTAGAACTGACATAACAAATGACCACTAGAACTGACTACTTACAGTGACTGCTGGACCTTACTCCTAATACAGACCAATGAAACCGACCAGTGGAACGGACCACTGGAACTAACCCATGACACTGACCAATGACAATTGAACTCTGACCACTAGGACTGACCACTGACCACTGCCCGCCACCGGTACTGACCTGCAGATCTGGTGTTTCTTGTCGCTGACGCCGCCGCCGCCGCGCTGCACCACGAGCTGCGCCATGTGCACGTTGAACGTGCGGTTACAGCGGGCGCTCGCCTGGGTCACCGGCGAGCTCGCCAGACACCCGCGCAACTCGCGGTACGCTGCGGCAGAACAAAACAAGGGCTAGCATGTACTGGAGAACTTTGGTATCTCGCTATTACTTACAGTAGAACCTCGGTATCTTGGCATTGCTTCTCGACTTTTGCTTAACTCGAAGTTCATTACATTTGCATGCAACATCATTATGTACAGTGCATTATGCACAGCAGAACATCCAATTAAAACCGCTTCTATAAACAGACCGCCTCTTTATAATGATACCACTTTTCATTGTCCCAAGCCTTCAGAGAGCTACCAAGATGAACCTCTGCATAGAGACCACCTCTCTATTGAGACCACTAAACATGGTTCTCACAGGTGGTCCTAATAAAGAGGTTCTACTGTATAGTAGACCTTCGTTATCTTGATATTACTTACAGTAGAGTCTCAGTATCTCGACATTGCTTGTCTCAGTTTTTGCGTAACTCGAATTTCATTTCATTTCAATGCAACAGCATTATAAACACATACCAGTTGATTATCTCGAATTTTGGCTACCTCGAACATTTTTACTGTAATCCATAGTTCTACTGTATCTTGATATTTTGCTATCTCGAGGTTAATTTCATTTCCGTTCAGCTACATTATAAACGCATGTTTGGTGATAGTTATATCGAGCATTTATTGTTCTCCCTACAGCTTCAAGATAATGAGGTTCTACAGTAAATCACTGCAGATCCATGATTTTAGAAAATAGGACGGGGCGCATCCTCAGTATATCATAAGATTTGTACTTGCGAAGGCTCACAGAGATCTTAAAAAACACATGAATTGACATTTTGAGGTTGAGAAAGGTCCGGGCGCAGCCTATAAGTCAAAAGCATGGATCTGCCTCTGTTAAAAAATATATGTATGAGTTATATTGTCTATTATCTCTACGCTTATTTTGATTATTATTATTATTATCATTATCATTAGCGTGTTTATGATATTAAAATCAATGTCAACAAATGATTTGCTATCATTTTCATACTTAAGTATTAAAACATTGTATTTCAATAAACCTTTGTCTTATTTATTCGCCAAAGGTCATGATACTCTAACTTGAACAGTTAATAAACATGCAAACCTCACGTTCGTACTTGTTTTTACCTCTATACGTGTAACATAGCGACCTTTTCATGCAACTAAGTGACGCTACACGGCCACGTGGATAATATGATGAAGGAGAGGCAGATGTATGCCACAAGAACGGGCCTTTAGGTGCAACAGTCATGTATGAAAAGACTAACCAATTACACAGATACTGCAGGACTTCAAACAATCTTAAAACAAGTACTTTGATATAACATGTGAAATACATCACCGCATCTATACAACACGTTATTACACTATATACGACACTGTGTTTGATATTTTGATACTAACCAGGCACACAAATGTGTGAATTGATTAGTAAAATGACCATTTTGGTTGCACGTAGAGATCGGTTTCGGACGGTGAGAGCACTCACTGCACTCAAATTAATCCTTTCTCGGAACCGTGATTTTTACTTAACTTGCTGACGTTTCACTGTCATCCCATCAGCTTTGACAGTGCTACTGACAGCTGATAATTGGTTGGTGAAAACATGTAGGTCATGTGATTCAAGTAGAAGCCACCAGAGGCACTGTTGACGCTGATGTGACAAAAGCGAAACATCTGCAGGCCATGGTTTTAAAACATTGTTCGGAGAAAGCAATATCTTTTTAAAATGTAAAAAACAGTATCTACAAGTGGCCTCCTTTCACGTGGGTACGATTCTATGCCAGGTCTGGTGATGGGTGTTGAACAAACTTATCTCTAATAGGTTCACAACGCGTTAAACAGGTACATGACAGGCAATTGAACACTAATGTGAGTGATATGCACATCGGTGCTGTACTCTCCTCATGGAGGTGATAAAGACATAGGTGTGGTGCAAATGATGCCAATGACCATGTGGGAAAACAATCTGGCTAGAGCACAGCGAATCTAGACTGTAAAAACAAACATTTTTAGTTACATATTTAACATAGGCAGATCCATAGACCCAGATCACCAACCATTTTTCACCCTTAAAATTTCCTTTTCCTGGAACTTTTGGCATCTCTACAAGCCTTTGCAAGTTGGAAACACATACATAAAATCATATGAGTGCACCCCTACCCCTCTTCCAAAAACCTGGATCTGCCAATGTTCAAGTTCACTCACTCTGTCTGCCGTGGCTGCCGCACAGGAACCCCGTGGACGCCGCGCCGCGCTCGATCTGGATTCGCTGCCGCTGCTCATACAGACCTCCCCGGGCCGGATCCGGATCTGGATCTGCTGCGACGTCCGCCTCACAGGCTGCTAGAGACTCTGACACGCACGCTTCTACAGCGCGATGGCGTCTGCAAAATGTAATATGATTGATTCTTGAGGGGTTGTCATGTCATTTTAAATGTAAATAAAAATGTAAATGTCTGGTTTATAGTCCTGATCCAAGTTTTTGATCTCCATCGACTTACTTTTTACACCAGGTCATTGGCACATTCAATGAGCAGCAATTGATCATTTCCATATGCTGCATCGGCAGCACATTCAGCACAAATGCTAATCACTCACACAATCACTCACTCACTCTTTTCAACCCAATGACCTGTACCTAATTAACGACAGGTGCCACGAAAACAGTTTAGGGATGAGTTTGTTCAACACCAACCACCAGTCCCGACTGGGAATCGAACCCACGACCTTCTGGTCACGAGTCCAACTACCTAACCACTCGGCCACGGCAGCACACAATGATTCTTAAGGGTTTCAATGTCATTTTATAGTGAAGAAGGAAATTTGCTTTGAAATTGAGTCACAAGTGGGTAACATGAGAGTAACATGTTATCGGGTTCAGTAAAACGTCTTTATAAATTTTATTAGGTTTCATATAAAAGAACTAATAGATACAATCTATTTTAGAAGGCAAGTGCTTCTGAGAAAAGAAGGTGTGGTGAAGGTTGTGCAGTGTGGAATATGACAACCACTCCTCCGCCATTTGTACCTGATGCGTACAAGAAAGAAAAAAGCAAGAAATCACAACAAATAGATAATCCTGTCATGCATCAAATTTCATTTCAATTATATCATTTTTTTTCTTTAACTAAGCATCATTAATAAAAGAAATACGCCACCAGTCAAGAATGATATATATTTTACAAATTAAACAATAGGACATCAAAGGTTATTACATAAATTTGAACCTCTATTTTTTAAATCAGTGAAATTTTACACTCACACTTAATTTGCATTTTACATATTAAGTTTTCAGACCTTGAAAAGAGATTACGTTCGAACATTTAAAAATTGAAAAAATTGCCACATTTACACTCTACTTAGGACGAATAGACTTTTGAAATTCTAAGGTCAGAAAAAAAGCATTACCCAACAACCAAACTGTCATTTTGCCATTACTTTCAGTTGAACGACATTCTTATATTTATATCTGAAACAACTAACATAACATTGCAACATTTACACTTTTGAAAATTTAAGGTCTGAAAAAATATAACACACAAAATACGCAGTTATTTTGCCATTACGTTGAGAGAAAAGACATTGTAAAGTTTATGTCTCAACATGAGACCAATGGAACACCTGATTCCGTCATGCAATTGAAAATGTGTTGACTTTGGTGTACTTATAGTTCCGATAGTGGGGTGGTCGTGTGAGTCAGTTTATAGCTGCCGGGTGATTTGGTGCCATATGGGTTCGAATCTCATCAGATACTACAGTAGAAACTCGTTATCTCGAATCTGCAGGGATAACAGTAAAATGTTCGAGATAACCAACATTCGAGATAACCAGCTGATAAATCTGCATAATGTTGTGTAATGGGAATGGAGTTAACTTTGAGTTAAAAGAAAAATTGAGATAAACACTATAGAGATACCAAGGTTCTTGTGTATGTCAAATAGTCCTTAGCTATATGGAGCCATACACTGATGTCGTAACTACATCTAATCTACATGCAAAACATCTTAACGAAAAAAAAGTAAAACTATATACATGTACGTTGTATATCCCACGGATGCAAATTTAATACATATACAACAATCGGGTACATGTAATCATGTCAGGTATACTTCAAGATTATAAGTATGTATATGCAGTGGCAGAAAAAAATACTACTACAAAATAAATCTTATCGCGCAAAGGTTATATGAAGAGATTGTAACTACACTGCAAGACCAAGGCATGTCATCTTCCAGAATTTCAACTTCACCAATTGAAATTGAATTGAAATCCAGGGTGATGATTCAACAGTCAAATCCATAGTTTTCTCAAATTCACAGTAATTCGTAAAAATAGGTTATATGTTTAATAAATTGTGTTTTTAAATGAAACCAAACCAAAAGAAGTAGAGAACTCAGAATATTGTCATGGATTTTCCTTCAGTACATGATTAAATAGACCTTTTCATTGTCGAGTATGGAACTTTAACATGTCATTTTCCAGAAATTCATACTTGACAATAAAAAGATCTAATAATCATGTAGTAAGCACATTGCATGCTGTGGAATTGAAAATATAAAAACAAATATGAAAGTACACCATCTTTGATTTCAATTCAATTTCAATTAGTGAAGTTGTATCCAGACAAAATATTGTTATAAATGGGGTTCTTCTGGAAATATCATACTTGTTCAGGATAAAAATCAGCCATTTGCAGTCCTTACCCCTAAGAAATATGCCCTCTCTCCTGGACTATTATTCCTGCCTAGACAGCCCCCATGGCTTAAAAGAGGGGGTTCAAGAAATCCCACATGTCTATTTTTGTCTTTTTTCGTGCAAACTATTCTTCTCCTTTATCACACATCCTACAATTCTCCCCTACATAGCACTTTGCAATCACACATCCCTCTTTTTGCATTTTTCCTACATCCCACTCTTTTCCAAAATTTTCTCCTGCATCTAATCTGACTTCTTTGAAATGCAACATTCTTTTTTCGGTCCTTTACCCCATAGACCCCCCGATCCCTCTCCCATCTACCCACCCCCGTACACACTCACCCACAACACACACCCCTGAGATGACTGTGGACATCCGGTCTAACCCATGGGACCGCTGGATTGCCCTCTGGTCCCACACTGTCATGCGCAATGTGCATTCTTATGACAGTCACAGAAGCCACTGTAATGAGCAGTGATTTTAACTTCTAAATTTCAATGTTATGTTATACAGAAATAGTGTTCCATCTATGTTCCAACACTGTAAACAATCTAAAGGAAATATGACTGGTTTTAACATTACTTAGTTCATGATAGGATCATTGTGAGATTTTCAGGGAAAATCGTAATTGCTCGAATCATGTAGTGTTCGTACAGAATTTTTGCAGATAGCCAAGATAGATCTGATAATGTGTTCAAAATGTTGTTGAATGGAAATGAAATCAACTTCGAGTTAAGAGACTAGCAATGCCAAAAACAACCAGATTCTACTGTACATTTCACAGTTCGTTATCTACTATATACAATGGTTCCTGGCAGACTTCGTATGGGCCTAGTGTGTTTCCCCCTAAATTCTATAGAATGTTTCAATACATAATATGTCCATATGATACATTTGAAACAGCCTGTAGTCAACAGTGTCCACGCCATATTTTCACGGGATTTAATTTAAGCCACTTGTGGGGGGGTAAGATGGGGGTCTCAATAAAAAGAACATGTCGTTTGTTTGTTGCAATAAAATCTATATGATTTAAAATTTGGTATTTCAAAGAAACCACATACCTAGCCCCCTGATTTCACGCATGATTTGTTCTTTTCAAAGCTTCGTGCCAGGCAGGTGTGTATACAAGACAACCAGTTAACCACATATAATATACAAAGTTGTCCATTACACACGAATACATTGCAACTTACATTAATTTCCGTCTCTTTAAAGAGACCACCTTTAAA
>CM032662.1:43248553-43280964 GCA_019095985.1 Streblospio benedicti | reverse complement strand
AATGAGCATCATAATAACAAAGAAGCGGGTAGAACGTAGGTGTCAAAATTTCTTTCGTGTGCAGCCTTGAAAGGAGAAAAATGGCTTGTCTTATCACTTGTTATATTTGATAGACTTCTTAGTTAGTGCAATATCCATTCGACAATATTATCAACACATGTCGGATGGTTATATCTCGAATTTCGGCTATCTCGAACATTCTTTCTGTAATCCATACCAATTAGAGATAGTGAGATTCGGCTGTGCGTATACATCAATACACATAGCCAAAGTTGACGTGTTTCCCAAGTACAAGAAGAACTCTCTATCTCGAATATATACCAGGAATTGGTCGAGATACCCAAAATTCGAGACAACCAACTCATATAATCATAATATCATTGAATGGAAGTGAAACTAATGTCTTAGAATTAAGAGAACATCCAATACAAACAATGTCGAGCTAACAAGGGATCGTTCACAAATGACGTCACCTCATTTTTCACCCCCTGCCCCCCCCCCGCCCCCAACCCCTGTCACCTTTCGTCATCTTTGCACCACCCTCTCCCCCTTCCTGGTAAGTGACGTCCACGACATGGTTTCGCGATGACATTGAATATTGATTTACCTGTGCCGTTATATAAATACATTTGAATTTACATGTCCATAATTTTGAAATAATTTTACAAGTGTATTTAGGACACAAAGCAAACATGGCAATGTGATTGCAACCAGCAGATATATCACAACTCACTTAACAAGTTCAGTTACTGTTAAATAACTACAACTCAACTCTCAAAAGGTGACATCACCCTGTTAACTTTCGTCAACTTTCGCTACACCCCGCCCCTCCCCCCCCCCCCCTCTACCATAAGACGTCATTTGTGAACGATCCCCACGGTTCTACTGTATAAATAATTGCTCACGCACCTGCACACTTGGTCGAGCGCCGCGTCGTTGTAATACGGGAAGAGTCCGGATGAGTTGAGCAACACTTGCGGGTGGCTGAAGTTTCCCCGGAGCACGCACTGGCTCATGGCCGCGTCACTGCAGGTTGAGGCAGCCACACCGCCCACGGCTGTAAGACAGGGGAACTCTGGTCAGGTTTGTGTCATCCTAAGAAAGCTACTACTATTCATCATGGCCCTTGGGGGTATTGAAATACTAAGGGCGGCGGGAGCAGTCTCAACTTGACTTTTTGTGGATAGGGTGGGGGGGGGTGTCTATTATTGTATTATTGTTGTTTTGGGTTGACTTTTTTTAGTTTAATTTTGTTTATTTGTTTGTTTTGTTGTTGCTGTTGTTGTTTTTTGATTTTGTTGTTTTTGTTTGTTTTCTTTGTTTTTTGTTTTGTTTTTAGGGGGGTTGATGAAGTAGAACGCTGGTCTATCATTTTTGTTTATAAAACGTAAAGTGATAGTTTATAGGCGTGTTTCAAGTCTTGTTCTTATGATTTTACATTTTACACCAGATAATTGGGACGTTCAGTCATTCCGCCCACAGCTGTAAGATAGTGGAACGCTGCTTATTGTTGTATTAAACTTACATTACAAAAAAAAACATTTTACCAACAAAATGAGGCGTTTATCTCCACCCCACACCCGTGGCTGCAATATGCAATTTAGTGGACGCTGCTCGTGTTTGTGTCATCATCTATTGTGAGTTATTGAAATGGAAAATAGCCCATCATTCAAATATTCCTATTTTGCTGGAACACTATGCACGACTTCAGATATCTATTGCGAGGGGAAATTTTTCCAGTTAAAAGGCACAACAGAATCAACGGGGCAATATTGCAAAAACACCGGATATATGTCCAGTGTGAAAGACATTCCCGTAGATTGACGATGTGTTATTCAATGGCAGATCCAGGTTTCTGGTAAAGGGGTGTGCCCCCCCCCCCCCACACACACACACATGGACCTGCCTATGCATTAAAACATACATGTACATTATCTCCGGGGGCTTGTTGATTGTACTGGCTCCATACTGGCTCCTGTACTACCTAACTACGATCAGGCAACTATTCACTTGACCGTATTGGAAGTTTGGCATGTGTATTCTCCGCACAGCCTTTAAAAAACGTACTTTTGAAGCACAATCACAGCACTGGACCGGCATGATCGACACTGCCTACATGAGATTTTGGCACTAAAAAGCGGCACTAGAGATGTAGTAGTGCCTGTTGTGCCTATGCTTACATAATACATGTACAATTTAGTGGAACCCTGGAAAGTAAAAGAAGCATTTTAGCATTAACATGTTTTATATTGTCATAGTAGATTTTTAATAAGGTTATCATGCAGGTTTTACGAGATTCGTCTTTTAAGTTATATTTGTGGATGCTTTAGTTGAGAAAGCTAGTTTGTGGATAGCTGCATAATCATATTTGAAAACCGGAAACGAAATAAAGATCACCTCTAAAAACAGACTACCTCTATAATAAGACCACTTCGTGCAGTCCCAAAATCTTCGTAAAGAGACCACCATGGACCTCCATAAAGAGACCAACTAGACCTAAAGAGACCACGGTGACACCTCTCTCTTGAGTCCCTAGAGTGGTCTTAATTGAGAGGTTCTATTAAAGTAACTCTAATTATCAGGAAATTACGTATATTTTGTCATTCCTATGAAAAGCAAAAATTACAACACAAAATCCCAGATTATGCAGTAAGCTCATTAAGTATATAAATTGGCAGAGATGTCTGAGTGTGTTTTCCTCCGGAGACATGTTCTCTACAGAATCTAATTTATCATTCATATTTTCAATTCTTTTTGAGGACATGCTCGCTAAATTGGCTGACAGAAAGAACGGGGCAAACTACATCCATGTACATGTATGTATTGTTGTTAACGTGGGGTGCATTGCTCAATGTGTTCAAAATTCATGCTAATATTTATTGTCCTGACATCAAGTAGTCTAGACACGCTTACAGAAACTTTAGCATTTTGAAACTTTGAATTTACAAATATACGTCAGCGCATATGTGTGATGTCATAGTCTGCAAGGGATATCCCCACTCACTCAAAAACTGTGACCAGTTTTTATCTGATCTAGAATTTTCATAAGCTTGAAATGCGACCGAAATTGCTATTTGATAAAAAACTTGATAACTTTTCGCCTTCTGGATAAAAAATAAAATTACTACCAAGTCATTATCACGAACTTCGTGCAGTTGACAGGAGAGGTGGATAGGATGCAGTTTTAAATTCCCGGCAAACATCTAAAGTATGTCGTGCTTTTATTGTTGAGTTTGCAATAATCCTTTACAGCTTTTGATTAATTATGTTAGTTATTGTTATTTTGATAATTATGGCATTGTTGTATCTCACATTTAAAGTGTAGGCACTATTCAAGAATGTATTTGTGACATTTGTGATGGTGTTGCATGGAATATGTTACGTCATGAATGTAATTCATGACTTTTACCATGTTTTGAATCGTACTTACATCAATTGATGAGCCTTTTCTATAGGAATAAATTAACAGTTTCACTTGCATGAATACACTATTTATATGAAATATATGTGAGAAACGGTACACGAGCCAGTGGCTTACATCTGAATATTACTACCATAGTACCTTAGTAACTTTCTTTCTGTTCCTCTAAAATAGTACCTCGGACACTTTCCTTCTGTACTGTCTAAAATAGTACCTCAGGAAACGTCCTTCTGTCATGCCTAAAATAGTACCTCAGTAACTTTTCGTCTGTACTGTCTAAAATAGTACCTACGAAACTTTCCTTCTGTATTGTCTAAAAAGTACCTCGGGAACTTCCCTTCCGTACTGTCTTATAAGTGCGGATTTTAAGGCTCACATTTTGCCTATAAACTCACCATACATCTCGCATAGTGTCATTTGAGGCTACAAACATCAGAATGAAAAATCGGGGCCGGAAAATTGAAATCAATTAAGGTTAATACAAACGGATATTGTGTGACACTGGAAAGCAAAATTGATGTGGCTGGTATAGTAAAATGTGTCATGCTGTTCTAAATGGATCAGTGGTGGGTGCAGAGTTTTGATCATCGTTTAGTTCTACGCATACCTGCACTTGCGCTTTAACTTGAGAAGTATTGTTGTGGATTGTAATTGAAATAGCATATATCGGGATGAAAGAGTTTTTTTAAACATGTTTTTGTGTGCTTGCTTGCCATAGAAAAGAGGGAGAGAATAATATAATTGCATCCACAAGCAAACTGGAGAAAGCACATTAGAAAAAAACTGCTGTTGCTTTTTATATAAAACTGTCAAGATTTTAAAACATACAATTTTCACTATTACACCCGCTAGATCCATTACATAGGATTGCTATTTGGATATAACAAGGCAACACTTCTTAAATAATTTACACAAACTAGCCATTTTCATAAGTCAAAATGGCAAAGTTGTACACTTTTTTCCTGCATATGAGTAGGAAAGAAATAATGGCAAATCATCTTTGGCCAATTATAGCATTCTAGTTGTACAAAAGGTCTAAAATATTACGTAATAATTAGTTGTTACTTGCCCAAAAAAAGAGCATAATAAGTGGCACTCATGACTTCATAAGTAGCATTTTCTTACTAGAATGACTTATTCAAGAGTAGGCTTGTTTTTTTCCCACTGGCTGATCACACAGCGTCAAACATGCCGGGTTTTTCTCACACCTTATTGTAAATATGCCTTGCTTGTAATGTGCTTTAAATGTTGAAATGTTCTTTTAAATGATAGCGTATGTGTGTTTCTCAGTGCTTGCAGACACTTAAATAAGTTTGCAATGTAAAAAAAATAGCCTTACTGCAATCACTAAGAGTATCATATGTATTTTGATATCATAATGAAATAATTGATGTCATTGTTTTAAAACTTCCATCAACAACTTTGAAAGTTTCTAAAAGATCGTGCAGCTATATATGGCCTGGCATAATCCTATTCATCCTTATCTATTCGGGCTTATTACTTATACCATGAACATCGGACTTTGAAGGCTGAGTGATTGTGAAAGGCGTGAAACCTACGATGGGTCCTACTGGATAAGTGAGAATAAAGCCAATACACAGTACGCAGATATGCATACTGGTTTAAAAATCTAAATGTTTACAGTCTACAGCTCTGTCAAAGGTGATCACAGGAACATCTCATTCTACATACTTTCTTGCTATGATGCTGGAGCCATTGCTACAATGCTGCCATCCGTGTCCACCAGTTAAGTTGGCAAACATTTCCTCATACTGGCAACAATTATTATATGTGAAGGGTGTGATAATCATTTCATGAAACAATTCATGAGTGTGCATGCAAAAAAGTGAACTGTTACTACTCAACTTCATAATCTGTTAATAAACTTAGAATATTGTAGTTATGACAGATGAAAGTAATATATCGCATGTATTACTCATGTCATCATTGTCCTGTTTTAGTGTATTTTAAAGTTATGTTCAGAAATTATGAGAGGAGGGGAGGGAGGATTTCAAGTTGGGTGTCATTAATTTTGTGTAAAGTAGACTGGTCAGTAGAGGCAGTGACAGTCTGGTAGGAAATATTGTACCACCACTTCTATAGTAAAAATTACAGTCAACCCTCGTTTTTGGTTGACAGGACAGTCAGTGTATAGCATTGTGTATATTTCCTACTTGATTTGTCTTAATTAAGATTGATTTGTATTGTTTCAAAAATCTTTTTAAAATTGTCTCTTTTTCATTGTACATTTTGCATATTAAGTAGTTAAGAAATTTGTAGACCCCTATTTAAGCAACACAAAAATACTTTCTCCTTTTTTCTCAACATTTTATCATGTAAATAAGCACCTGAAAATCTCAAATCTCCAATTCACAAAGTTTTTAAACACACTTCATGAATATCTACTCCATTTCTAGAGAACAGATTGGTTGAAAACAAAAAGTACAAAAGTGTACAACTTTTTAATCCTTTATAAAAAATGTCTACTGGCAGAAAATAGTATCAGATTTAAAGAGCCAGTTTAACAAGGCATAGCCAATGTAAATGCCACATCTTTCGACATCCCTCCCTATCATGCCTTTACTTTAATACGTAAGTGGCTATTACAGATCCCTCCCTACTTCCAATTATCATACAGAACACCCTCCTAATAGGACAATCTCTTTATTGAGAGCACCTTTAAAATAGGACAATTTTTCGAGGCCCCAGTGCTTTATAAGGAGACGAACATGAGCCTCCATGAGGTGACCACCTCACCTCTCAATTAAGGCCACTTGAGATATGTTCCAATCGTAGTCTCAATAGAGAGGTTCTACTGAATGAGATATTTTATGGTGCAGATGGTCATTTTATATATTGTCAACACTGGGTGTATTTTTCACATTGGATCATCAAATCTCAACTTCACAAGGTCAAGAATGTTGCTCCATGTATTTGGATATTTTTTTTCCAACAACCAGGAGTGCGGATATTTTGGCAGCACGTTTTTCCCCGTGTGTGCGGTGTCTAGGGCAAGTAATGACGTACGACCCAGTGTACTGACTCTGTACAGTCTGCCTACGGCCAGGCTACTGCTGAATTAGTGGTAATGGACGTTTGGATTGTCAAACGTCTGCCTAAAAAGTACTTTTGCAAAGTACTTTACTGTTCTGGGCATGCACTGATCCCCACGGTCTTCATGAGTTGCGGTCCGTAGGGGGGCAGTATTGCTGGATGTGCCCTCGGCTTTACATGCATATTTTGCAGAATCTGTTCCATGACTATTTTGCTGTTTAGGTAGCCATATAAATAGGATGTTTTGGGAGCATGTTTCGTAATTCCATCTCCTGGCAGTCCGGGTTAAAGAAAAGTACATGAAATTTGAACCTGGACTCTATCAAATTATATTTAGCTGAAAAGTGAATCAAAAACATTCTGGACTATCATGCTATTAATTTCAAAATCCCAATTTTCATTCTTTGAAAATGAATATAACACACATATGAAAATCCGTTTAGATTGAAGAAAGCTATACAAAAAGGTCAGTATTTTCACAATGGTATGAAGTATTCAAAATTTCTAACACATATTAAAATCTGCTTAGATTGAAGAAAGCTATACAAAAAAGTTCAGTTTTTTACAGAATGGTATGAAGTATTCAAATTTCTTGTCTTCCCTTCAACCCATTACATTCATTTCAACCCATTACATTCATTCTGTGCATTTTGTTCCATTTGTCATCAGTGCATCAGAACAAGTGACACTGAGAGATCCTCCAAGACGCCGTAAAAGGCAACTTACGTAACGTAATTACGTGTGGAGGACGTTACATCCACAGCTATGACGAGCTGCTTTCTGGGAAATGTGTGTCTGACCTTGTGCTGTGCTGGTACCTCGTCGAGTGTATATAACATGGCACTATATGCTGTTGCTGTTGTTCCTGCTTTGTTATTTATTTTTGTTTTTAGTGTCTTTGTTTTGTTTGTTTTTGTATTTGGTTGTGTGTGGGTTTGTTTGTTTGTTTTTTTGTGGGGGTTTTGTTCTGTGTTTTTTTCTTTCTTTTTCTTTTGTTTCTGTGGGGGTGGGGATGGGAGGCAGTGCGTATCTAAGGGTCAAGGAGCCTCGCAACCCATTTATCTCCTTCTGAGGTATTCTTTTTCACACACATCGCAATTTTTTCAGCCTTATTTCATATCACACTTCCTTGAAATCCGACATCACACTTTTTCATGCCTTGTTATCGACGAATCCCACTGCAATACATATTCCCCGGTGGGGATGTTAATAATAGGATATACCAGTCTCTTTGGGGTTAGAATTCGTTCGAAAATGTACTAATATTTCAGTTACCATTAGGACCTAAGGTTATATAATGGTGTTTATGGCAGTTTTTTAATGTGGATTTTTGGAAAAAATCATGAATAGGATGCTGATGACGGCTGGTGGCATGTCATTGTCAGAGATGCCATCAACTTCCTATGACTATGATACTTCGCCGATACTTCTACAACCAGAAATTGTCTCATATAATTCTATCTTCATTCTTCATGTCTAAAGTGTCTCAAGGCCACGTGTTGTTTGTACATGAGCCTCTACACGCAGGTAAGATAACCAACTGAGCCTCCGTTTTCACACTAGGTGAGCTTTTTACGTGCAGAGAGGTGACTATTCGAGACACAACTTTCTTTTAACGATGCTTCAAACCAGCTACTTAAGTTACTGAAGTTACTGACACTGAAGAGAATGCGACTGGTGATCAAGCCAATGATGCAGCCAAGGATGCAGCCAAGGATGCAGCCAAGGATACAGCAGAGTTTGTGTATCCCAGCCGAGTGAACCACAAGCGCGGCATGGCAAGAAGGGTGAGCTGTACAGTGACGCAGCCCGCCAACCGTCGCTGAAGATGCCACCACTGCGTAAGCAGCTACATTAAGGGAGAGGTGATGTAGTGATTGGTTCAGGATCCCAGGATCACAAAGCTGCTCCTAAGAGAACTGTCGTGTTTGGAACCAGAGAATATGGTCTCAAAGCTGTTTAGTTCAGGGGAAACATGAGCAGTCGCGTTCTATAAGGCACTGCACTGGGCTTATTGTGTCGCCACTCAAGCCCAAGACCACATGTGACAATGACATTGGTCATGTGTGGAGCGTGACTGGATAGGACGTGAATGTTGAGCAGCTGCGCACTAGGTACAAAGGTTACTGCCCTTTATATATCAGGTGTGATAAGACATAGGAAGATGCAGGGGGCGCCCCCCCCCCCACCTTTTCCCACCAAAATACTTCATTTTTACAAGGTTTTTCATGAAATCCCTTAAGTGCGCCCCCCACCCCACCCCCTTCCTTAAGTGTGCCCCCACCCCCCTTTCCTAAAACCTGGATCTGCCTATGTAAGAGAATGCGAGGGAATTTCTTGCAACCTGATTTGTGGCCAAAGGATGCCCTGGCAACACCCTTCTACAGTTAGGGGGCAAATAGAGACTAATATACAGTATGAATATGTTTCTATTTTTGGTATATATGTAATTGAATTTTTACTCTGTACTCCCTTAATTCGGTAAACTAAATGTCTGTTCTTTTTACTGTGAAAATGTTAAATCTTCTGTTCATGCGATAAGAGTTTTAAGTAGCGGAAATGACATTGTTCTCTTACAGGAACTGTGTACTCATTGACAACCATGTTTCTGGTGATGAAGATCTTCTGCGTCATGTTAAAGCAATCTTTGCTCGTGGAAATGTAAGAATAAATAGATTTAAAAGTGTACTGACGATGTCAAATTTCCCCTCCTCTTGACTCATTTAATGTTTTATATCGTAAAAGTATAGGTAAATTCAGAGATAGATTGTACATAGGTGATAATGATTTAGTAAGTAATATTGTCTATAGTGTTTGTTTTCTTTTTTACTTTCAACTGTTGCCATGCCGTTAAATTGGAAATGGTGCTGTTTACATGAGATGTATTTTTATTCTGTTTTTAGTGGTCGCTTTTTTACTGTTACTATTTTTTACTAATTTATAATGTATGGAATTCTGAAATATAGAAATTGAGTTGAATTGAATCACCCTGTGTGTTTCAATAGTACTATTTAAATATCAGATAACAGTTTCAAACACAATAATCAATATTACTTAACACAGTGCACTCATACATGTATACCTCATGGTTCTTTTAAGTTTGAACGAAATCGGGTCAACCATAAAAGCTCTAGCTTGTCCGAAGACAAACATACATACATTCAGACATAGTTACAAACAAACGAAGTACAAGACTTTCGCTTCAGCTGCTGAAGCGACGCAAAAATCTCAGTCTGACGTTTCAATAATTAATAACCTCCTTAGAAACCCTGATCGACTTAGCTAGTTCAGAGTAATTGCACCACGAACCTGTGTTTATAATTGTAATTCAAAATTGCAGCATGTAATTGACCGCAAGTCTGATGATTATTATATAAAACAGACTATTATTAATTTTTTAAACGAATATAACAACTGCAAGCTTTTCTTCTAAATAAAAATACCAAATCCTTATATCCTCGTCTGGTGATGGAGCATACATTTGGTAATGGACACTTTGCACCCTGGCTAAAGTATGGCCGATCTTGTGGCACTTCTGCAGATGAGATATACTTGTCCAGGACAGCATCATTAATATTGTCACAGACAAACACAGAAAAGTACTTTTTGGCTGACGCTGCCTTAAACTTCCATTTGTGGCACTTGAATGTTTTATTAAACAACAGAAAATGTTAATGCTTTGAAATAGTCCCATTGGATTCTTTTTTTATGCCAGTAGTATGACTAATGTCGTGATAAATGCATTATAAATTTACTGCCCTAATGGTTTTAGACGTATTTCATGCCCATTGTCTGAGACTTATGTCTGTCATTAGGTGCCAGCACCTGACAATTAAGAAGGAAGGAAGTCAGTCAGTGTGTTTTTGTGTGAGGGGGTCAGGCTAGAGGTCGCGGCGCGTAGGGGCTGCAATAGATCTAAGACTGTTGCGAGCAAGAACAGAGATGGAGGAGAATTACAGTTATCTCCACGCCTATTACATCCTTTTACAATAGAAATCTCATTATATTGATTTTGTTTGTCTCGAATTTTCGTTTATCTCGATGTTATATCTATGTTTAGGCCAGATACCATTTGGTTTTAGTGCCTATGACAACTGTTTACAGTAGCTCGAATATTCGCTATCTCAAATATTTTAATGGCGCCCCTTCATATTCGAGATAACAAGTTTCAACAGTAGTGTTTATGCTGTGGGGATGAGGACTTGGTGTAAGTCATTGTCCCGGTTCTGCACCACCGAGCTGCTCGTATTTATAATGTAAATGTAAATATAAATGTGCTAATTTACAGTAACAATTCAGAGTTAGTTTGTAGTGCTCTAGCCACTTTATATATATACCAGGTCATTGGCATACTTGTCACACCTTATCTTTCTCAACTCCCCGAGAAGCATACAGCACATCGCAACCATAGCGCAGATGTGCTAATCATTCACATTAGGGTTCGCTTGCCTAACCTGTACCTACTTAACGTGTATGTACCACAGAGCAGTGTGCAACCTAGGCACTGGTGCATAAAAATCACACGATAACGATACTATCTTGGACGACACGATGTCCGATAATGTTTGTTTAAACCCGTTGCATAAAGCAAATCGCCACGTCAGTACCCATCATCTCAGTTGATCGAAGTGAACGACAGCACCGTAATCTCTGCACTATTAGGCTCTTCTAATGATTTACGAGGTTCTTTTGTGCGATGTGTTATACCGTGCACTGTGCTTTGATTTACATTGATGTCACATATATATCCCCAAGAATATCCATCGTCACGATTTAGTCAGGAAAATTTCATTCCAAATGGTGAACGATTAATCATAGAAACATGATCGTTGACTATTGTTTACGCAACACGACAGGCGAGAGAAGGTGCCATGATCGTGTGGATTTCTACGATAGCGACTGGGAAATGTTTTATGCAACAGGGCCCTGTTAGAGGTAGGTTTGCTCAAAATCCACCAACAGACTCAACCGGGATTCAAACCCACGACCTTCTGGTCACGAGTCCAACTCCGCATCCCTTCGGCCAGCGTGGTTTTAATAAAAGCAATATTGATTAAAAATTGTAATTGATGGATCATGTACGACAAGAGTCTGTTTAGTTGTTGGTTATTATAATTCAAATCATATCACTCTGAGAATCAGATCTCCTTTCTTAACATCTGATTCGCTGAGTGATCATTTAACACTTAACCTATTGCTTACAAAAATAAATGCCATATTCATATTATTGATATGTGTATTTTAACAACTTTAATAAAGAAATCATTGGCCTCTCACATAGAATGAGTATTGGCATAGATGATTCTTTCTCCACGTCAATACAGCTATATCACATAGCCACTGCTGGTATTTGAACCCTGGACCACTACCTCGAAGGCACCCACCACGCAATAAAGGTACTGTTGTTGCAATATTCAATATTGGACTGAAATATTTTTTTTTCTTTTACTCTCCTCCAGATATAATGCTCTATTTCCCTGTATTCCCCTTTTCTATTTTCGAGCTTCTCATAAAATATACTTGCAGAAGAGATCAACCCCCTTTACCAAAGCGTTAATAGGTTATTATACAAGTGGGGATAGAGAAATTTAAAAAGAAAATCCCTCACTGAGTGTGAAGTTTGTGAGTTCAGTTCTTTTCGAGTTCACGTTTTTCTAATCGCTCACCTTCCCTGGTATAATTGCCCCTTTTCCAAGCTTATTTATCATTTCAAGTTATAAACTACGTGGCGTAGGAGATTTTTCTCCGCTCTGGCTCTGAGTCAATCAGGATCGGGTAATTTCAGCAAACGTGTGAGAATAACCTATGACGTTATGGCGAAAGCCAATCTCATGAAAAGGCCACCTAGATTACTGAGGTCTTCAAATAATCTATTGCTTAAGGAAATTAAATCAAAGACCAAGTCATGTGGTGATAGAGGCTTTGACATAGCAGCACCTAAATTATGGAATAAACTTCCTCTGCCCATACAACAATCCCAGACTCTTGCCGTTTTAAAATTCCAATTAAAGAGCCTGCAATAATATTCTATTGTATTGTAATGTATATAGTGGTAAAGTAGTGATAATATTTTGTCACTGCCATCAGTTTTATCTATTAGAGATTATAAGCTGTAACAAATATCACTGCATTAGCTGTACACTTAAAATATGATCATAGCCATTAGTGTTTGTTGGTTTTATTGCCAAATCAAAGTTCTTGGAAAAGCGCCGTGGAATTTATGGCTTCTGTGCCTGAAGACATGCACAAAACCATGACATATTTTGGGTGAAAGAGGGCGTCGTAACGCCCCCCCCCTAACCCCTCCTGCCACTGGCAGATCCAGATTTTTCAGAAGAAAAGATGGGGGCACATTCATATAGCATTCCACGGGTTTTATACAAGCAATTTGTTATTACATTTTAATGGTGAAAAACATGTATGCACATCCCCTGCACCCACACCACCTGGACCTGCCTATGCCCTGCAACGCCCCCCACCAGCCCCAAAGTTAAACATAACATGCTTTGAAAGAATGCTGAAAGCCAGTAGCTGACGCTAATCCTTCTGCCAAATGCAATACCCGTGTTCTGCGTGACTGAGTCCAATTTGCACCACGTAGTAGGACAGCTAAGTGCCGTGAACTTCACTCCGTCCTACAAATGATTTATTTTCTTCAGCATGGAAGGATCAGAATGATACATTAAGCAATATAACACTATCTGTAATGTGTATTTGTGCCATGTTAATAGGAAATGGAAAAACTTTCCTTTTTGAAATCTAGGAAATGTCGTCTGTATCCCCATGGGTATGTAGAATCATGGTGAGCTTTGCCCATCTGTGGGAATTCGTAAGGGGGTTAAGAATTCCAGATTTCTCTTGTATATTTCTCTCACCTCTCCTTTTTGTGTGAAAGATTTTTCTCCAAAACATACTATTTTTCGCATTTTCCCCATATCCCACTCCCTTCTTTTTTCATCCTTTCCCTCACGACTCACTTTTTAATCGCTTCTCTATAACCCAGCTTCAAATGTGCTGCTTTACTCTCCGACTTGATTGGGGAGTTCTAATCGTCTAAATCATCTCTTTCACACTGCACGTATATTCAGTGTTAACAATAGCTATTTCCAGTGATTTGTCATTGAGTAATGGACCCAAAGTAAATGGCGATGAGTTCTGTGCTCCATGTGTACATTCGTACAGTGGCAATGAAATTGTAACCATAGACTATGCGCCATGCAGTCCAGGCAAACCGAGCATCCTTGAAAGGAAGCCATTAGATAAGACAGGATTTGTATAGAAACGGAAGACTGGCTTATACGCACAAGAGCATTGTAAGATTTGTCTAAAAGCTTTTTACTAATATGAAAAGAGGCACAATATAGGAGAGAAAGCAAAGACAATGCGCGGGGGAAAATACAGAAGCTGGCTATCTCGAATCTACAGAGATAACGGTCATAAAATGCCCGAGATAACTAAGACTTGAGATAACCAACTGATATATGTGCATAATGCTGAACAATGTAAAATGAGATTAAATTCGAGTTAACAGAAATTCGATATATGCAATGTCGAGATAACAAGGTTCTGCTGTACAACAGTATAACCTCTATAATTAGATCCCCTGGGGACTGTCTTCAAGTGGTCTCTTTAGGTAGCTCGGTGGTGGTATTTTTATGCAGACTTGTGCACACAAGAAAAGGTTTTACCATGGGCTCCTTGCTGCTGTTGTTGTAAATTATATATGTGCTTCCGTGGCCGAGTGGATAGGGAGTTGGACTCGTGACCCGAAGGTCGTGGGTTCGATTCCCGGTCGGGTCTGATGGTGGGTGTTGAGCAAACTTACCTCTAACAGGTTGCACACGCTCCTTGGTACCTACACATTAAATAGGTACAGATCAGGCGAGTGAACGCAAATGTGAGTGATTAGCACTTCTGCGCTACGGTTGCGATGTGCTGTATGCTCCCCGGGGAGTTGAGAAGGATATAGTGTGACAAGGATGCCAATGACCTGGTGTAAATATGTAAAGTCACTAGAGCACGATAACAGTGAATTGCGACTATAAATAACCACATTTACATTTACATTTATTATATACAAACACACACCACGAATATCAATATGATACTCCTTTTGCCATGCAGGGATCTCATTGTAGAGATAGTCTCCATCATACATTCTGGTGTACATTGTAATCAAAACTCTTTTTAAATTACATAGGCAGATCCCCCCCCCCCACCCTCCACCCCCACCCCGCCCCTTCCCACAAAAAATACTTTATTTATGTAGAGTTTTTGCCATGTCTGCACTCAATCGCTCGTTCGAAACCCATGAAATCCCTTAACTTCACCCCCACCCCCCCCCACCCCCACCCCCATCTCCGCCCCCCTCCAAAAACCTGAATCTGCCATTGAATTATGTAAATTATGTGCGGCCATCGGCCCTTTCGGAAATAAAGATTGAAGAAAGAGGCCCAATGAATGAGAGAAAACGAGAACCCAAAACAAAGATACCAATAACTGCAATGTAATAGCCTGTTCTCTAGCACATTAGCACTAGAGACTAGTGTTACTATTATCGAGGACAAACCTATTGCGTCATAAAGCAGTCCGTCCTTTGCGACGATTGTTATCAGACGACTTTCGACCTCTCATTGTCGCTGACGTCTTTTATTAGCGTTCGGCACGGACTCTGTTACTCGGGCTGAAGCTTTGTTGTGTCAGGGTGAATTCTTTCCTTCCAAGGACTATTAAGCAATGGGGAAAAGCAAGAAGATCATGTTCTTGCAATTTAATGTACTGTGTTTTCAGGGATTTTAGAGTGGAGTTACATTTCTATTACTATGTAAGGCATTGCCGGCGCAAAGTTTATTGTGACATGTCTCAATGACACTGTCAACATCCGTTCAGTTACTGCTGGTGTCTACAGCCAAATTAGACAAACTAATTTGCATACTTGTGGCTAAAAGGGTTCATTTTTATTTAATCCCTTCAGGATATCATATTACTACTGGCGATTGCTCAGACCAATATCCGATTATGTTATTTCAAAAAGCTGTGTATGTGAAAATCTAACCTTTGGCAGATCTCGGACGGTGCAACCCCCCCCCCCCCCCCCCCCCACCCACCCACCCAAATAAATTTCCCACCATAACATTTCATTTCCATATATTTTTTGCATGTCTGCTATCAATTGTGCATACAAAACCCAGAAGATGCATTAAGTGTCCCCCACTCCACCCCATCCCACCCAACCCAACCCCAATTTTCCAATATCTTGTAGCTACCAGTGAATAGTGAAGCAATGACCTAACCTTTGGTTGGGTAGTTATCAGAAACACAATCCAGAGTCCAGTTCCCGTGTCCATGTCGCATGCAGACCACGCACGGCGCGTGTTTGTAGTCAGTATCTTTCTCCGCGACTAATTACGACTCTTCTAATTTTACCCCGCACCAGCCAGCTTTTTGTAATGCACGGATAATTTGGATGTGGGAAGAAAAGCCAAACCCAATTTCATCGGCAGTAATTCCATCATTTGTGTGATACAGTAGAAACACGCTGTCTCGAGTCTGTAGGATTTACAGTTTTTGAGAATGTTAGATTAGGGTAAAATGTTCGAGATAACCGAAATTCGAGATGATCAACTAGTATGTGTTCATAATGTTAAATGGAAATGAAATTTACTTGGAAGTTAAGAAAAATTCGAGACAAGCAATGTAGAGATAACCAGATTCTACGCTAGCTGTACATGTACGCTTGTATATGTATTTAATAATAGAACTTTTAAAAACTACTGTATTGTTCATATACATACATTTAATTCGGGAAACAGTTGGATTTTATGGTCGTAGTGTTCACATATGAGCAGTTAAATGATAGTTAAATAAAAGAGTGCAATACTAGCTACCACTTTTATAAAGAAGAGTTGTCAAGACCAAACCTCAAAGTTTATGATATTTGCCATGCTTCAGTTTGTAAAATGTTCCAAAGTCAAACAAGGACACCACATGCATTGGGTTTTTTTCTCAAACTCTCATCAATAACCTACACATGTGCATATATTTCTTTAACAATGTAGTCTCTGGCAGTGAAATTAGAACTCCCAAATGCTTGTATTAGCCTACTATGCATATGGAAGAAAATAGAATACAGTAATTGTAACCGCTGCAACGAACTAGAGGATCATTTGTACCAATGCAAGGAATTGCAGCATTTTCGGATCTCCCTTTTTAACATGGTGGAGAAATTTTAGCCACTATGCAAATATTAAATTACATATATGTGATATTACATCTGGTATACAAACTTAAACGATAACCCAACTTTAAACTGCATGAATAATTTGATTCTTATTTTTTCAAATATACATTTATGACATGAAAATTAATTAGAATGAGATACCCTTCGTCTACTTTAAAAGTAAATCATATGTCCTCAGGACACTCTCCCTTATAACGACTAGCTATGAGACATTAATTACCACTTGGCATGTAACATTGGACGACTTTTAAAGACCACTTTTCAAATTTACTCATAAAAAAAATCAAACTGCAGTGCATTATGATTGAGAAAGCACATAGGTACTTGAGTGAGATTACCATGTAGAAGATCCATAGCCAAATAGTATATTTTTTTATATATGAGTTTTATATATGAGTAAGAATATCACAATTAACACCACCTCAAGTGGTCTAAATAGAGAGGAAGCCTTCACGGAGGCTCATATCTATCTGTCATTGAGTGTTTAGGAACATGAGAAGTGTTCCACTGTATTTCATACTACAGCCTACTATATATGAACTGCACAAAATTTGAGATGCCACCGTGTTGAATACAGAAGAAACTCGCTATCTCGAACCTACAGAGATAACAGTAAACTATTCGAGATAGCTAAATTCCAAATAGCCAACTGATGTGTGTTCACACTGTCGTTCAGTAGAAACTTAAACGTGCTTGAGTTAAGAGAAGATTCGACGCAAGCTGTGTCCAGATATCTAGGTTCTTCTGTATATATGAGTGGCAGAAAATTATCTTGAATTCCCCCGTGCTGAATAATTTTGTGGCAATACAGGGTGTGTTCGGGCGATAATTGCCACAGCTGTGCTACAACTCAGCGCACAAAGAAAGGGCAGGAAATTCATCACGGAGACCATTGTCACTTACAAAGTGGTGCCGGGGTGTGAGGGGAAAACTGACATGCCCAGGCCCCACACACCACCGCACTGGTTCATAATACAGTAGAGCATCGGTATCTCGGCACCCACACACCGCTGCAAGGGTCTCGTAATACAGTAGAACGTCGGTATATCAAATTCGTTTATCTCGAATTTTCGGCTATCTCGAAGTTAGTTTCATTTCCATTCAGGAATGTTATGAATGCATGCCAGTTAGCTATCTTGAATATTGCATATCTCGAGCATTATAATGTTCTCCCTGCAGATACGAGATAACGAGCTTCTACTGTACATGCTAATGCAGTGAGTTTACATGTGCGTACATGTACAGTAGATAGAAATTCTCATTATCTCAAATCTGTTAGGGTTACAGTAAAATGCTCGAGGTAGCCAGTATTCGAGATAAACCACTGAAATATATTCTTTAATTTTTTTAAAACATGAAACAAACTCGGAGATAAAGATTTTTGACATCGGACGTCTAGTAGCGCTGAATGACCTGAGGTGTGCAGAAAGGTTTGAGAATGGCAACAGTAATTGCTGAAATTGTCAACCGAATGCATAATATTTTAGTGTTTAGTTGCGATAGACGAAATCATGTTAAAAATATTTGTACTCCAACACGATGAATACACTCAGCAAAAGTCAAGATGTCGAGATGTATTTTTTTAATTGGCTTGCTCATTTGCAAGTTATGAGACAATATGTGAAACACTCTAACAAGTTGATTTTACTACATACTCAGCAAGTGTACCTCATATCTCGAAGTTGAAGCAATGAGAAGAAAATTTCAAGGTAGCTGATATTGGAGATAATCATACTCTTATTTGCAAAATATCAAACCAACTACTATGGGCATCCAGAATAACCTGTTACCGACCCAGTTATAGTAACGGCCTAGTAATTACAGACTCTGGCAATGCAAATTGAAACAGTCATCATTATTATATCATATTCAGCAGCACCAAGGACCTTCTTTCAGCATGGAAACAACAGCCATTCTGGCCGGAGAACCTAATACAAGGTGGTTCGGGGCGTGAGAGAGGCAATTTATGATAGACTTCATCATCATTTCTTAAACAGAAAGGGGGGCTCTCTTTAACGTTGGACCCTGCCCTGGCAGAGCAGCACCCAAGTAACCCCGCCCATCTTTAGGTCACGTCATTATGTCATACGTCACAACACTGAAGAAATATGGCGGATGCCTTATGAAATGGCTGTTATTAAAGTAATCATCCAGTTCTATAGTTTAGATATTGTATGTGTAGTCATCATTATTATTTAGTTGGAGCAGGAATACAAGAGCACATGATTGCTAGCTGTGGAATTTGTGCCTTAGAATTTTATATTGTATTGCATTACATTGTATTGCCTTGCATCATATCGCATTGCGTCTTTTGTATTGTATTGCATTGTATCTCTGTGGCTGTTTCATTACACAATTCAACAAAAGTGTCGTTAGCCGATGTTCTTCAGCAGGGGTCTCCTTATCAGAACCCTCTTGTTCACAAGCATGGTGAAACAGTCAACAGGCTGATGAAGGTTGATTTTTTTAAACTGAAACAATGTAAACAAAATCTTCTTTCAGGTAAATTAATGGAATTATCATTTCGGCGTAAAGGTAGCTCCAGCGGCATCTCTCAAGAAGCTGCTCAGAAAAAAAAATTGTTTGTACATCCTTAAGGTGATATTAACGTTGAACTCACTAACTTGGCATGGGGTACTGTACATTTTGTACGTTATCATGTTCCAAACTATTAATGCCTTGAGCATGATTATTTAGCAAACTCTCTTCTGTAGGTTTCAGTCGAAGTCATATGATCTTTGTCAATTTGCAACTTTAGATAGATTAAAAAGGACCTGACTAAAACTGATTTTGACATCATAGAATCGAATTAGCCTAGCTGCGTGTTGTGCAATTTTAAAAAGCAGTATGTTGATAGTTCACTAATTGGACAATTTGTCAATGTTGCAATGCAATGGGTTACAATATAAGCTCCAATTAAGCCAACCTCTGTAATAAGTTACAATCATTCAAAAAGAGACCGCGCCCAACCTCCATAAAAAGACCACCTCTATTGAGACCACTTGAGGCCAGTAGGCAGTGTGATCGTCAGAGAGGCTCTTCTGTGTACACTTGGCATGAAGACTCTCAAAATGGGGGCGTATAAGCTGTTGCAAAACCCCACATCCCTCTTTCGTTGGTCCTATTTCCTATGCTCCTTTTTTGTTTATATATACATGTACAACAACGGCGCCATTTTTCAGTTTCTTGTCGTACTTCCCATTTCCTTAAAATCCAACATCTCTCCTGGTAGGCCTTTTCCCCACGCCCATCCCTATTTTCCAGCCTTTTCCTCGCGTCCCTCTTCCTTATAAACAACATTCCCAACATGCAAAAAAGTTGCTCGGTGTAACAAAAAATGCAGTTAGCCCAGCCCAAGCAGCATTTCACCGAGGAGACATGTCTGTAATGGTACACCTCTTATTAATAAGGACACTTTTTTTCTAGACATAATAAAGTGACATATTTGACGTCAGACATTAGTTGTAGATAGTGTGATTTGCGGGTACACAGCAAGAAATGAATATAGTAACTAACAATAGCAATTGTGTATGTAGACGATGAAGCTGCAATGTATCCTATAATATGATGTACATGTACATAACCTGGCAAGTTTATTAGTGTGTCAGGGTTATACTTTTTATTATATACAATTGTTTTATCCGCAAGTAGGTGGTATTCTGCTTATCTCTTTAATTGTCTTTTTTCCACTTTAGATGAATGTATGAATTTTCAATTATTTCTATTTATTTCTTATTTGATTTTATTTTGAATTCAATTTAATTATTTTCGCCGTTTACAGGATATGGCCTCATTAGGAATCAACTAACTTACAAAATTCAAATTCAAACATGTATGTATATGTCCTGTACTGCAAATGTTATGACGTAACGGTAGTTTAAATTATAGATTATCAAGTTATATGAAAATAAAATGACAGGTTTATACCTCTAAATAATTTTTGTGATGTTTTCGGCATGTTTCGTATCGATAACCACAATATGAATCCCATGAAATCCCTCAAGTGCGCCCCCACCCGCTTATACCAAAACCTGGATCTGCCAATGTCTCACATTTACCCACAAGACGTCCAACTTTGAAATATATCGAACAAGAAAAAATGTATAATGCATTAGAAAAATGTGTGTTACGCACCAACTATTTAGGGGGTGGAACCAAGTTCTCCAAGTATTAATTTTGTCTTTAAAGAAAATATGCACACATAAACTTTTCCGATCAGCTTAACTTCGACATTCTGTCCCTACAATATCCTTCCATACGATATTCTTGTCATATAAAAAAAAACATAGAAAAAAACACTTACCCAGAATCACACACGGCACAAGTATCTCCGTTAAGAAATCCATCTCGCCACTTAATATCTGAATTGGTCACAGAGAGATCTAACGAAACGTCAAATATATGTGAAGATGCGTGGAAGGAACAGGAATGAAGTCTAATTCTGCTCACACCTTCTCTCGCATGCTGCAGTTGTGTCTTTTACTTTGAGCGCCAGTTTCCGCCCTGTATAGGCAGTGACAGTGACGGCTGTAACAAGAGCGACAAAGGCAAATGTTCTTACTTCCTGAGACAATATTATGGACAATTTGCGGATCCGGGCTGGCGCAGGGGTGCGTGCCCCCCACCCACCCCCGCCCCTCGTTTCCCACCAAATTACTTCATTTTCATAGGGTTTTTAGCATGTCTGCCATCGATTGCGCGTAAAAAACCCATGGAATTCCTTAAGTGCGCCCCCTTTTCCACAACACCTGGATCTGCTAATACTACTAGAACATAATATTGGTTTTAAAGATGTAGCAAAGCAAGCAAGTACTTTTTACATTTTTTAATTGTATGACATGCAATTTGTCTAGAAACTAATAACATGCATGAAATAGCATATGGCAATCTGCAATGCCATACTAATGTACCCTAGTGTTCATTGATCAAATGTTCATTTCACATGATAAAAGATAATAATGTACCACTTATAAAAACTTACAGTGTACATTTATTTCGTTAAAGGCGGCAGATAGAAAGAAGTATTTAATAGTGTTGTTTTTATATGAAACAAGAGAGGCACTGCTTGGGCTCAAATCTTAGTTTTGACAAAACAATAGATCCAATATTAAATGACCAATACAAAAAAGTGTAAGTGACCGCTAAGGCACCACTGGGCATTGCACCTAATGACGAATTGGTGTCCAGTTGTCATGCTATAAAGCATCAATTACATCTCCATTACTTACTAATTAGGAACAAATTCTTTCATGTGTTCCACGTCAACATATCAAGTGTTACAGAAAAACACCATGATGGCTGTACAAGAGACGTGAAAATAATGCGAGACTCAAAACATCTTTTCAACAACAAGCCATCGTTTGTCATTGCATACACTCAGGTATGAAGTATAACTCGTGATGGACTTGGTATATTTCTTCCCAATACTTGTACAATAACATTCTCTTAATAATGGCTATACAATATCAGATTATAATAACATCTGTCTTGTGTTAAATACCTGCAGGATTAATCTTGTAAAGTGTTTATATTCCATTATACTACAGATTGTGTATCATATTATTTGTTTTTATTTCTCTTCAAGTATACATTTATGCTTATTTTTTTCCAAACGATATACTAAAATAATAAAATATCCAATTTAATTGCTTTTAACGTTTTCAACCTATGTCCTCTAAATTACTTTGGATATTTTATTATTTTAGTATATCATTTGGTAAAAATAAGCATATATTTGAAGTGAAATAAAAACAAATAGTATGATACATTTACAATTTGCAATGAACCTTACTTACCAAATATTAAGTAACTATAGAGTATATTTCATTAATTTTATACAATGTAGTTATAGTGTAAACACGAAAACACAATGTGTTCTTACTGTCCTTGGTTCCATTTAATAAAATAAAAAATGCACAATAAAGGTTACTTTCTGTCTGAAATCTGATTCTATATATATGGTTTAATTCCAAAACTTTCTTGTGAGAGCATGCCCAAACCGCCCACTTCAAAAGCTGTGTCCATACCGCGTTTATCTGCATCCTTGCTCAACACCCATCTTTTGCTATCCTGGCTACGCGCAGAAACCAGATTTATTATAGTCAAGTGTGCAGTGTAAATAGAATACATGACACGACATCAATTATACAGAATTATGTGTCCAGCAAGTAAAATCTAGGTGGGTTTTGCCCTTTAAACAATAATAAAACTACATGTATATCACTTGGACAAGTCGAATAGTGGCTACCTCGAATACGTTATTGTCCTCTCCAGAGATTCGAATGGGTTACTACTGTATGTAATGTGAAGATTAAGAAACATGTTCATATCATGAAGCTAATTCTGATGCAACTTCTATTCTAACGTAGTTGACGTAACAATGCTCTCGTCAAGGCAGATTTCAGTGTCACATAACCTTATGAGCCTTATTAGTCCAATAGCGGGTTGTTGTTGTTGTTGTTGTTGTTGTTGTTGTTGTTGTTGTTGTTGTTGCTGCTGCTGCTGCTGCTGCTGCTGCTGCTGCTGCTGCTGCTGCTGCTGCTGCTGCTGCTGCTGCTGCTTGTTGCTGCTGCTGATGCTGCTGCTGCTGTTGCTGCTGCTGCTGCTGCTGCTGCTGCTTATGCTGCTGCTGCTGCTGCTAATGCTGCTGCTGCTAATGCTGCTGCTGCTAATGCTGCTGCTGCTGTTGCTGTTACTGTTGCTGTTGTTGTTGTTTTTGTTGTTTTTTTTTGTTTTGGGGGGGTCTTTGTGGGTTTTTTTGTGTTTTTTATTGTGTGTGTTGGGTTTTGTTTTGTTTTTGTTTTGTTTGTTTTTTTTTGGGGGGGGGAGGTGATGGCAACTTATAACATTGGGGCGAGGGCATTTCCAGCGGGAAATGATATCATTACTGGGGTGATTGATGGTTGTTCCAGCAAAGAATTGTGTCAATAATGACGTCTTTTCAATTGCCATAGTTATCAACACTGGGCACAGTAGAGACCACCTTTCACCTCTATATTGAGACCACCTCATAATTAGGACCACTTTTTACGATCCCAAACCTTTTTAAAGTTTAGTTACCAAAACGAACCTGTGTATAAAGACCACCACTCTATTGAGACCACCTAGCAACCCAAAGGTGGTCCTATTAGAGAGATTCTACTGTATTTCATAGTGAAAACATTGACTCTTCTTGGTCACACAGCAATGTAGCCATTGGCACTTGTACGGCAATCTTTTAAAAATGTATCTCTGGTGATGAGAGTGGGGATCGCAAAACCCCAGATCTAGATCTGCCACAGAAAAGTAAATAGTGGTGACTGTTGCTGCAATAAATGTTATCCGAAAGGATCACGGTGATGATAAGCGAGCACCTGGGTGAAAAACATTGCAGTTGGGAGTTAGTTCTGCATATTTCTTGCCAGTTTCTAAGCAAAGATAACGAGTGCTCAGGCGCCTGCTACACAAATCATCTTAATGAGAAAAGCATAAATTAGATCCACTTGGGGGTGGCTTCAGGTGGTCTAGATGGAGAGGTGGTTTCTGTGAGGAGGCTTATGCAGGTCTCTTAGAGGAGGTTTCATTTGTTATATGGGTCTGCGAGAACTGGCCGTGGTATGGAGGTTGTCTCATTACAGAGGTGCTCTGAGTTGCAAGTTGTACTGTAGTTTCTTAATTCTCAACGTCCTTTGGTGAGACAAATACATATTACTCAATCATTACTCAATCATAAATATTCTTTGTATACTGGCATATGATTATTTACTTTTTGCCGGGTGATTTTGTTTAAGTTTATTGCCATGAAGCTTTATAAGTACAGTTTCTGGAGGGTTAAGTACTTCTATCGACCTTCTTACTAATTGTGATGCAATTAAGTGTTCTTTGCTCGTATATCAAAGTACTGTATCAGTCACAGAGAGCCAATAAGAGCCTGGAACTTTGTACACATTTTCAATATACATTGAAAGCTGCAAAAAAGACCACCTCTCTCCATTGAGACACCCTCTATAGTAAGGCCATTTCTTTACGGCCTCAAACATTCAAAGAGAGAAGAACATGAACCTCTATAATGTGACCACCTCTCTAATGAGAACAATGTAAGCCGGCACCCAAGTGGTCTTAAAAGAGAGATGTTCTTCCATGATCTGGTGTGATAATGTTCTGGTCCCAATAGTTCAGAATGGACATGAAATGTATTAAAGTTGCAAATTATTCTCCTTATAGCTAGAGTCAATGACGGTTTCCCAGCAATGAACTTTGAGAGTGATCTTTAGTGAAAATAACGTCATCGTGTTTCAAGAACAATAAAGAGAAGTCCGCACGTCACAACTGCATGGAAAATTACTAATTTATGGGAAAAGATCTTCTTAAATAACTACCGTAATTTAGCCCTAATTGATTAATTGAACTATAACTGTGTGTGACGGCATTGGTAAAGGACAATTTTAGTGAAGGACGGAGAATATTAGAACTATGCATTTGATATTGTGAATTGAAATTAATGATGATGGAGTAAGCCTTGAATTGAAATTTATGAAGAATACGTAGGAGAATAATTATATTGAGGTCATGAAGAAGCTCAAAGAAGCAACGAAATGGTGAAAAGTTGATTTTCAAAATGATTCTTTTTCCTCGTGGTCTATATTTGAGGTTAAGAAGTTTCATAGTTTCTGCAATTAAGATGTCAACTATCTGAAAGCATACTAGTCATAATAGTTCGTTTGTAATTACATTTGCTCATTTCACTTCACATAGTGTTATACTTTGTCAGCTTCCTTTCACCAATATACTACTCATACATTCATATCTGTGTTTTAGGCACTGTCTGATATAGATGCATTCATGCGTAAGCACTTTGCGGAAGCGATGTGGGTTGCGACCGTTACCCCCCTCGTGAACAAGACTAAGCCAAAAAGCATCTTTTCTTATTGAAGCACATACTATTAATTGGTTGAAATCTTAGTATCACATATTATGTTATTTTGATAGTCTATGATAACACACATAAACAAGAGGATTTAATGCTAAATTTGGCTGTTTGAGGAGTTAGTATGACCCCGACTGATGTATACGTAGGTAAATTTCGTAAGAGATGAGAGATTCATTACCCTCAAATAATGTGTGCGTTCTAACCAATAATATTGAAAACTGTATTGATCTTGCATCTCCATGTTTAGTTTATGAAACACTCGTCTCGAGTCGTCGTAGTGGCATGGACAGTTCGTTACCTATGTAAATAGAAAAGTTTACATTTTTTGTAACCGATGCGCTATGACCGTCGCTTTGTGTACAGTTGCATGCACATGTAGTTGAAGCGGTGGGGACAGGGATTAACGGAAATAGGCACAATTTTTACGTTTTCTCGCGATTAAATCAGGAACAACCACGACTTTTGCATCCTCATTCAAAAATGCAAATACTATAGAATAATCACAACTTAAACTATTCAATTCCCTAGTCTCCTCATCAGGTGACCAGTTGAAATGATAAAGCTTTGCGACAATGGCATATTAAAAAGATACAGATAGGGCGGGCATTTTGAGACATGATCAGACATATTAAACTTGATATAATTATATTCTACAGGATACCATAGGATCCAATTTTAACTGAACATGAGAACATCTAGGTTGTTATGATATCCAATGTATTCATAAAAATGTGCGCTGAATTTCATTGTTTTCCCAGCCTTATGGTTATTTCGAGAACATTATACCTATTTCAAGCTGTACGTCTTTATATAATAAGGCGCCCATGCTGGTATGAATATTTCTGACAAATCCAAATTTCACTGATATTTGAGTTTTGACGCTTCACGTTCGAGTAGATATTCTTATGGTCTTCTCACCTTGATCAAAGATAACGTTACTGACCACCTGATGACCACCTGCTCAGGTCTCAGCCAATCTACTGCTAACTGTTTCATTTGCATTTTAACTGTGACTAAAATTTATTTGATTCAACATTCCCATTTAAAATGAAAGTCTGTCTCATTTTGTGTTTTTCTTTCAGTGCCTCTGTGCTCTGCTTCACAGAAACGGAAATGGAATTGATGAAAGAAATTAGATCTAGAGACATCAAAGCAGGTATATTTTCTCTAGATATGTATTCTTTCATTCATTGTTGACAATGTTCGGTAAATTAGAACCCTGTAATAGTGTATGACTAATTTGAATTATTCGGGTGTGTATCCATTGGATTTTTAAATATTAAACGTATTGTATAACATTTACAAACAAAATTCTAATTTATCTTGGGTGTAAGCAATTGATTTAGATAAGCATAAACTATATAACTGTTTAGCATTTATTCGGGACATGTTTATCAAGACAAGTTTTGTAAGAAATATAATTAGATTAACCGTGTATGATAAATATTTTACAGCGAACCAGAAATTCCAGAAAACTACTGAGAGTCTGGAGCAGAAATTCCAAAAACTGAATAACAATGGTGATTGTTCCGACAAAACAATTTAATAGATTGTCTTTTTATTCTTGTTTTGTAATTTTAATGCTTCTCTTTCTATTTCCTTTATGCAATTAGCTAAAATCTATATATGATAGTACATACTACTGGTCTGAAACAATAAAGTATTTTTGTATAATGTTTATAAACAAATTCTTCATAAGATTCTAATTTCTCTTGGGTGTTATGTTTGAATGTGGTTCAGATCAATTTTATAAGAAAAAATAAAGTTAACTGTGTCAAGTTAACTGTGTATATGATAAATATTTCACAGAGAACCTCAGAACATTGTGATCACTTGTTTATTTTTCTAATTTCTCATATATGACATGTTATTCACAATTTTTACATGTGCCTATTTCTCTACTTTTTTTCTTATCATTATTTGCTATTTTGCAAGACCCCAACACCTCAAAATACAAAATTAAATTAACAATAAATAAAGCAAATGATTAACTAATTGATAAATTATCAAACAAGTGTCAAATTCGGGAAGTACAGAAAAGTAAGATTGACACATAGTTGAGAAAACCTAACATGGAAAAAACAGAACAAAACTTCAAGAGACATTGACAGGACAAAATTACCACACACACCGGTATGTGAGCCCAAAGGCACAAGGACACAACATGTACACATCAAAACACAGCCATGTGGTGATTGCACGTGGTAAGCTCATTAATATCACTGAATATGCAAGAAGCGCCATCTAGTGACCAATATTAAAACTGAATGGCCACGCTTCACATAGGGATGTGCCAGATTTGACTGTGGGTGTTATTATTAAAAGGTCAATTAAGAATTAACTCATTGAATCTTTTGTTATGTGATTATTGATAATCACAGAAAACATATTTTTCTTTGATATTAAACCATCAGAAACGAATTTTGTCCAATATGTTCATTTTTATAGGTCAGCAAAGTCAAATTTGTCAACAAAATCACTCTACTCACTCTGGGCACTAGTTCATTCCTCTCATAAATTCCTGATTTCATGTATAAGAAACACATTTAATGCAAGTGACTATCGAGGTGATGGATGTCTTCAACCATGACCCAGAAAGATCGCATACATTACTGGATTGTATCATACATTGTAGGCACATATGGCATTCCTCCGTGAAGAGTCGGTTGAAATTCATGTATGGCATGGATTGATTCAAGAGGTTCCGATTGCATGAAATTTTGTTCTGGTGAAATATTTTTAACCTCCGTTTGTAAACCTTCTACTTTGTCTGGATAATTCACATTAATCTCCCAGTTACCATATGTTTCTTGACCATTGAGCCTTTGGTCATCAACTAATGGCGTTGTATTTTCAAACTGATCTCTCTTCCTTTGTCGAGCATGTTTACTATCAGGAGGGTTCATATTTTTGTACGGATTAAGACTACATCTATTAGCATGAGCATTCATGGCATTTCTTGCAGCAAAACCTTTCTTGCAGTGGGCACAAAAATGTAAAAACTCTTTGGTGTGAATAAGCCTCTCATGTGTCTTTCTATTTCCTGCTGCCCGAAAATGTTTATTGCAGAAATGACACTTGTATGTTTTTTCTCCTGTGTGGACTCGAGTATGCTTTACGAGCTCACATTTATAGTGAAATTGTTTGCTGCAAAAGCTACATTTATAATTTCCTACTCCAGTATGTTTTATCATATGTGACTGATATGTTTCATTCCTCATAAATGATTGGCCACAAACATGGCATGTAAAATTTGGCTTATTTAACCCTTTGTGTGCTGCCATATGCAGACGATAGCTGTTTTTGCTTGACAACTGTTTGCCACACTCCTCACATTTCAAATATTGTTTATCGTGATGTAATTTCAGATGCTGTTTAAATGAGGCACGACATGAATAGACTTTACCACATTGATCACATATTTCATCTTTTACTTCTTTTTCAACTTGTTTACAAGCATCATTTTTGTCTTCACCTTTTGCAGCTTTTGGAACTGTACACACTTGTTTCTTTAAGTGTGACAATATTCCACAATCCTTCTTAAAAAATTTGCCACAGTTCTTACATGCGTATTTATAGATCCCATTCTGACAATTCCTCATGTGACGATCACATGATTTTTTGCTGTCAAAATATCTTGAACAAGTTTTACAACAAAACGGAAGACATTTAATATCTGTAGGTTCTGACATCTTTAAACCTTCATTTGTGGTTAATTTCATTTCATTCTCTTCTTCATCGAGTTTATAGTGTAAACGAATCACCAAATCACCAAATTGTGACAGTTGATTTTTCTGACAAATTTTGTTCTGAACATGATAATCAAAAGATTCAAGGTAACCAAATTCTTTCCCACATAAATCACATTTTTTCTCTCGACAAATTTCAACATGATTGAGATAAAAAGAGACGGATCTAAATTTCTTCTCACATATCTTACATTTATATAAATCACCATCTTTTTCATCATCATTAATGAATTTTTCCCCATCTTTTAAGTCTGGCTTCAGGACATGACGCTTGCATTTGTTTCTTGTGTGATCGATTAGATTATTAACACCTCTACAGGGCTTGTTGCAGAAAAGGCATGCAAAAGTGTATTGGCCTTTATATTGCTTTCTATATTCTGCAAAACAATCTACAAAGTGTCTTATCCAAGCAGGCTTATGTGTGAAATGCTGATCACATTTCCAGCAAGTTTCGTCCACTTTTAACCGTTCAACTACCAACATATGTCTGCAGAAGGCACTCACACAAGAAAACGTTTTGTCACAATGAAGACAATTTATGTCAAACTGAGGTAACCCATCAATGCAATTCAAAACATGATCAGAGAGATCATGTATTGATGATAATTCAACTTTGCACTTCCAACACATGAAGGTCTCATGCAATTTCAAGTGTTTAGGTACTTCATACTTGGCATTTAACTCTTGCGGATCTTCATCAACCAAATCGTCTTCTTGTTCACTATCTTTAGTGTCACAAAAAAATTCAGTATCATCATCACTCTGATGTTCACTATTCGAAATGTCACTATTATCTTCATTATATTTTACATCCATTACTTTAGTGATGCGTCCAGATCGAGTACGGTACTTTTTCGTTTGTTTGTTATTTTTAAAGTTTACACTACTTTCCAATTTACATTTTTTCTTGCTTGATTTAATATCTATCAAAGGTATTCTTATGTCAACTAATTCAACGGTTTGATCTGAAATCAAACTATTCATAGGACTATTACTTTCATTGTTTTGAATTTGCATGTTATTTGTCATACAAGAATACTCATCATTATTGTCTTTCATTTTACTTTTTAACCCTGTCATTTCATTTAAAGATGTTCTTGTATTGGATTTCAGATATTTTTTGCAAGAATTAGGTTTTTCAGTATTTTGTGAAAGGAGCTCATCTTTATTCTTATATGTGGTTTCTACTTCCATTGCTGCTACACTAGAAATGCTTTCAAAAGGTTCCGCACTCTCTTCATCAACATCGCTGTCATGAAAACCTGAAATAGGTGTAATAAAAATCTAAGTAATACGATTTTCTCATGCGATTTACATCAAATGTGCCTATTTCATATGCCTTTCAAACAAGTCCGATTGCCTAATTGAAAATAATAACTACCACCTAGCATCTACCAACAATATGAAACGATGGCTTTAATACAAGGCCTAATTTGACAACCATACTAACATTTCAGAGCATTATCCACCAGCAATACTTCATCAAACTTAGGATATTGAATACTAAACTTCTACATACCTGGTTCAGATCTTCCAACTAATGTTGTTGAGTCTTGCGCATAACTATCATCTATGAATTCTCTCTTTACCTTCAATAATGAAGTAAAAATCCTTGAGGCGTAGGATTAATAATATACATGTACATATATTTATGTTTATGAACATTTCTATATCTTGACTTCTTTAGATTTGTGTGGTAGATTTACCTTTTTAACCATACAGTGTAAAGATTCATACACAGAGTTACAATGCAGAAGATATAAAAATTGAAATACTTCAGTGGCACAAAAAGAGAGCATGCACATTGAATGAATATAGAATTACCTGAACAGAAGCATCGTCTAATCCGTAACATTCTTTTTCTTTGCAATTGCAAGAGCTATATCTGAAAATCAAATGAAAATCTCTTAAAGGTTATGCTCAGTAGCCGAACAAGTATGCTTGTACAGAAGCATTATGATGTGTTCAGTGCATTCTGAAAGTGTCTTTCATTCCAACAGCGTATTAAAGTATGTAGAGCAATCTAAATACCACGCAATAAGAGGCCGGCATATACTCAACAAACACGTGAATGCCAGAAATGTCAACCAATGTCAACCAATGCCCTCATTTGGTGAATATTGCCCTCGCAAGCTCGGGCAATATTCACCAAATTCGGGCATTGATTCATGCATATTGCCCACAAAACCATGACATATTTGTTCAATGTACCATGTACAAGAAATACAAAATGGATGATAGTAAGTAAAATAATGTTTGCTTACAAATCTAATAAAAATCTTGCCATGCGTTGATTAGATACAATCTGAAGCTTCTCTTTTGTACTATTCCATCTATCAAACTGATTTCCAAGTTCAGTGGAAAATGAAGGAGGCATAACATCTCTATTAGTAGTCAAGACGACTTTGTTATGAAAGCATGTTTTCTTGCCCTTTTTTCTTCCCATTATTCCACTTCAATGATATTCTGGAAAACAGAAGGACATATTATATATTTGTGTATATTTGCTTATGTTGTGTAATGTACAATGTCGTATCTCAATTATTTACAGTGAAATCTCATTTCTATAGTCTAGAGATAAGGTCAAAAGGTTATGGGCTATATCAGGTGCTGATGTAATAGTCAAGGAACACTGCTTTTAAAATCAAGGTATGACCATCAAGTAGAATAAGAACGTAATTTTTTTTCCAGATTATGGTAATATGATATATTTGCTTTAAGAATCTGATGGTGCCACCTTGGCACCCTTTGAGCAATTTTTTGTTATTGACGCCTTAAGCAGCACCCCATTTGAGACGTACCCTTGAGTATGGCATATCATGTAGATGATATAAACATATCATGTTTGGTATCAAATTGAAGCATATTGTCTACGGAAGCTAGTAACATATGTAAAGAATAATAAACTTCAAGTTTCGATTGCTTACAAGCAAATATTTAAAAGTCAATGTTCTCAGAAGTTGCTAATGCAATATGATGTTTTTATGTTCCTTTTACAGTACAGAGATTTACTCATTTCTTCTGTCAGTGTAGTCCAAA
>CM032662.1:43210539-43233222 GCA_019095985.1 Streblospio benedicti | reverse complement strand
ACTATGGCACACACTTTGAAATGTCACCGGCGAAGTACCTTGGTGAGGAGTTGATATTAAGTACTCATCTGCCATAATCCCCACATTGATCAGACGAATATAAATCGTCGATTAATCATAACGTCCCCGTTTTGGATACTTCCTTCTTTGTTCACCTGTCACATTCACACACTCTTGCGTAAGAATGGCTTTTTCTGGATGGGTTTTATGGGGTTGTCTTCAATGTGCTAACATGTCATTTGCTATAATCTCTTCTGCTCTTAAACGTGGATGGCAATTCACTTCCATTTGAGGATCCTATATTTCCGGAAGTGTTCTACCGTCAGAAACTATACAGTGAAACTTTTCTTATGTGGACACCTTCGAAAAATGTATACAAAAGAGAGGTGTCCTTTTAAGAAAGGTTCACTTTATGTCCGATACACAGGGAAAGGGAGGACGTGATTAGTAATTACATAACTCAGGTGTCCTTTAATAGGAGATGTCCACATAGACAGATTGTACAGTATTTTTTTTATAAATACATCAGACGAATTTATTTCTTTTTCTTTTCGTATTTACACTATATCATAAGTGCATTGTGTTCTGTGTGATTTAGTAGATAAATGAGATAAATGGGGTACATACATGTACGGTCAAATAAATGATTGATTCATCATTCTGATTAAAATGAGTTGCCACTCAGATATGTGTACGTTGTGTGCCTTTGTGTAATTATGTTTATAGTGGAAGATATTAAATAATTTCCAAACCTTAATGCAAACGCAGGAGATTTATAGTGCACATGCTCAGATGACTTTACAGGGTCACAACAACACTTTACAACAACAGATGTGTGTTTTGGCCTCGAAACAATTGAACCTCTACACTTTCCCTTGTTGAAAAAAAAGTAGTGAATGCCACAGGTGTAGAATTGTGGGCGACAATTTCTCCCAAGGGGCCGTTTAACCTTACACATAGAAAACATTACCCGTCTAGATTGAGAACATTTAGCATTCTTTATAGCACCGAATGTTGTACCCTGCTTAAAAAGCAGGAAACATAAAGAATATCATTTTTTATCATGAAAAAAAACCCCACAAACTAATTTGGGCGATATATGTGTGTTTCCCAGTGCTTGCGGATACATTTTCAAACTTCTCTCTCTCTCATGTATTTTTAGCAAGCATATTTCTACCAACGATAGATATAGCTGAAGCAAGTTTTACAACCCTAAGCTTCCGTTTGAATGTATCAAGTGGCCCTGGCGGGACTCGAACTCACGACCTCAGGGTTGTGAGACCAGAATGATACCATCATCCCAAACAGCGAATTGGGGTGTGTCCTTATTGATTTTGTTATTGCTCCCATGTGATATTTATAATGTATGTCCGCAAGCTATCTTTTTGTTTTTCAATATATCTTTATTCTGACACTGGTCACTTTAGGTCAGCACTAGTCATTCACTTCTTTTTCCTGTTTAGATTGGGTGCAAATCACAAAATGATTTTGTGCACACGCGAATATAGCAAGTTTGATATTATATACTTGTGGTGTTATATCACTGATTGTCTGGTCACTGATGGCTCTTGAAAATATGGAGAAAACTTGTACGCATGTGCGACATTACAGACTACAGTTGAACCTCCTATTACGACCACCTCTCCATCGAACCACATCTATAATAGGCGAGTAGAAACTCCAGCAAAATTTTGAGTTTAATCAACCCGCTTCGCAAAAAATGTATCACATATACCAAAAAGTTGGAGTCTCAGGATCAATTTCAGTCCTGTTGTACTAAATTTCTCCTGTGCGAAAGTAGAAAAAATTGCCTTAATGTGGACCTATGTCAAAAAAACTAAACCGCGTCTGCAAATACATCTTATAATAACTTATATAACTAGACGGCAAATGTTTGTGGCACCGAACCTCGATAAAGAAGACAAAGTGAACCTCCATGAACAGAACAAATCTCTATCGAGACCAGTTAAGGACAGTCCCACTGTTGAGCCTGTTGCATATTAGTAGTTTCTGTTTATGGTCTATTTGTGACTCTCTCTACCAATAAACAATCAAGCTAATTGGGCCCTGCAGAGAAGCCGGACATAGCACGTGTATAATCTAATGATTGCAAACGTGCACTGTCCGAAGTCGGCCAACACAATTGTTATGAGCACAGGCCCACATGATTGATGTGTGTGTGTGTGTGTGTGTGTGTGTGTGTGTGTGTGTGTGTGTGGTGTCTAGATGTGGTGTGTGTGTGTGAGTGTGTGTGTGTGTGTGTGTGTGTGGGGGGGGGGGGGTATCTTTTCCCCACTGAATACTGCGGGCATTCTGCAACTTTCTCACTTGTCACATACTTTATTTCAAAATAATTTCCCACCTCATATTTACATGTTAGCTCTTTCTTCACCGACCACTGAATGCATTTTGTAGGTTTTCCACTTAACTTTAAATTACTTTCCCCCACATCACAAGCGGCTGCGACACTGGAATATGGGAAAAGGCCCCAACAGAGTGATGTAAGAAGTGAGTACAAAAGTACAAAAAAGGCAATTGGGATTGTAGGAGTTCTTGACCTAGTACAAACCCAGTCCCTACATGGTTCTGTTGCAGAAAAACATGATCCTGTCACATAACCAATCCTGCAGAGCTGTCAAATCACGTAATATTATGGGAGTCTTATCAACGTGAGTCTATTAATGAACACATCTTAAAATCATTACTGCGTGGTCCTGATAGCGTTGGTAGGAGGTCCTCCAGGGTCTGTGGCAGCCAGGAGAGTGGCACCTTTTTGTGATGGAAATGACCTTTTCAATGGATATCCAAATGAAGAAGTTCTATCCTTTTATTTTACATATATTACCTCTTGTGTCTCCTGTCTGATAAACTCGACAATCTAGTAAATTAAGCAAAATCAACATCAACCATTCATATGAAAGACTGATGTAAATCTACAGTAGAACTTCATCATCTCGTCATTGCACATCTCCAATTTTTTGTTATCGCGAGGTTAGTTTCATTGCATTTCAAGGACAATAAGAACTAATAGTAAGTGGTTACTCTTATATTGAATGTAGGTCCTGGGATCTTCCTAAATACTGGGCGGGTTATTAGTTAATCTGAGACATTACCCCAGCCAACTGGAAATTACAGTGTCCTCAAATGAGATTCAGCAGAAAATTTTACTTTACGTGTTGATAATGACTATGTTACCCTATACGGCCATGCTCGTGTGAATGCATATTAATGCATAATTACCGCTCATTAAATAAAATAAAATGAAGGGGAATAGCAACCCTTTGTCACTGAAATGCGTATTGTGTAAACATTTTTTTCTCATTCAATTACATCACTTTCCAGACTAGAGTACAGTAACACCTCAATAGAGGGGCACTAAAGAGAGTCGGAAAAATGTGTACCCATAAATGGGGTGCACTCATTAAGTAAAGTCTTTCTAGTAACTGTATATAACAAGCGAGGCGATGACATTTTGTCTCTGATTTAGAGGTGTTCCTGTTAGTGAGTTTTCCACATAGCAAGGTTTGGCTGTAGTGTTAATTTGTACTAGTTATGAAATCAACTTACAGTTTTCTTTTACTTACAGCTGAAGGTTTATATAAAACAAGCATTTCTGAGAATGCTCATTCTGACGAAGTGCACATATGCGTGACATACACGGAGCGCAGAATGTTGTAAGTGGGCAGATACAGGGGACGAGGCCACTCCATTTTCATGCAAAAAGAATCTTAAATCTTATCGAATTTTTGTCATCTACGCGGGTCTTTACGCAGAGGAAGCGCATAAAATCCCGTGGGTGTGTAAATGTAAATGCGCCCCCACCACACCCAAAAACCTCAGGATGTGCTATTGATGTGGAGAAAGCACACTCCAGAGTATTTACCATCATGTTTCAGTAGAACATTTTATTAACACTACTGCGCCTCTATTGAGAAACCAGTTCTATATCTAGACAACATGGCTTTCATACCCACCACTCAACTGACCTTATGTTGCACTGAACACCAGCCCACGCATGTGCCTAGCTTACCAGTATTAGATTATTGGCCTACATAATTACTCCCGTATCAATAGTGGAATCCTTAAAGCTGCGGGAGGCCGTACCTGTAGTCAGCATGTTTATTATTATTACAGATGTTCTACTGTATTTAAACGTGCCTTTGCTCACCCAGAATCAATCACAGTTCTTACATTTCAGTGTCAGCCAGAGCTCACCAGAACTGAACTAGGTAGCAGTTATATAAACTTTTAATTGTAACTCCTAGCAGGAAATTGATTGCCATAACCTAACAATCAAAGTTTCAGTAAATAAGCTGAAATATAACTATCAAACATCACATCATCGCTGTGATCGTCTGTCAGAGTCATTGTTGCAACACAAGAAGAGTACAGCGGGACCTCTAATTAGGACACCTCTATAAAAAGACACTCTCTATAATACCAGATTTCGTAGTCCCAAGTCTTCATAGAGAGACCACTGTAAACCTCCATATTGAGATCACCTCTCTATTAAGACGACATGCGGCCATTGTGAAGTGAAGGTCAAATAACTTGCAAATAAATTGTGTAAAAAATACAATATCAATAACCACCTATTTTGTATATGAGGTTGTAGCCAAGCGCAAAACCTATGTCTATGTAGCAAGGGGTTACCTTCTTTGCCATCATTGACATGTGATTTCCTGGGCTATCATGCTCTATTCACTTTAAAGGAGTTATTTTGAAAGGATGTACACGTGCGTGTAGGCCTACTCTTGTAAATGTTTAATGATAGAAGTAAAACCAGGCTGTGGTGTTAGGATAAGTGAACACTTTTGACTAGTGGCAAACTGCATCACCACTGGTAATTGAAGCAGCACGGGCTGCTTGATTGCACGACTCAATGGCATCCGAGGTGTATCCTTTTTTAGGTGTTTTTAGTTATTTTCTTCCTTTCCTTTGATTAATAAAGAGGCTAAATCTGTAAAAAAGAAGAAAAGAAAGAGACGACACGCGGCCAGTTATCGGGTGTTAAGTAAGTCAGGACGTTAGTAGGATAGCACGTAAGAAAGTAAGTCAGTAAGAAAACAAGTAAGTAGGTAAGTAAGTAAGTAAGTAAGTAAGTAAGTAAGTAAGTTTGATGATGATTATACTGGAGAGGTTCTACTGTATAAGAGACTGGGTTTCCACTCTCTCTCGTTTGCACTAGCATTAGAAGATAGACATTCATAATCAGGAATCCTGGAATAAGTTTCTTTCCTGGATATAAGACACCTGCCTATCCAGTTTCTACCCAATAATTTGTAATATGAACAAGACACTTCTCGACGAGTTTCGCCTATGATTTTGAGTAACACCTTTGTCGTGGATTGCATATGACAGTAGAACCTGTTCGTAAAGATCAATCTGGTGACCTCACTGAAGAGGTGGTCGATTTATGGAGGTTCCTGGTGGATTCTTCACGAAGGTTTTAATCGTCCTACTCCAGAGGTGCTCTCTTTAGTATAAAGGTAGTCTCCATTGGAGGATCTATTTTAACTTGAAAGTTTAACACTATTTTAATCTTCGATTGACACATTTAAAAAAATCTTTCCTAAGAAAATATGGTGAAAATAAGTTTCCTTTATGGATGAACTACGATATTTCTCTGGATCTTCTGTGCACTCAAAAATCTGTCTAAAGCAGTGGGCATAGAATTAAAAATGACCAACATTACTTCAGGAATAACACCATGTTCACACATGACTTAAAGGATTGAAGTGCGCATGGTCCATCCGCACCAGTAGAGTCTGTTACTTATGAATATGTCCTAGTTAGAAGCTTCACAGTTAAGAAGATTTTCCACATTGATTTTTAATAATAGTAGATTGCTCATCATACTCAGTTGAAATCGGACATACTGGGTGACATGAAAAAGTCTTAAAATATGAGGGATGCCGGAAAAAAGGCCTGCCAAAAATAGGGATGTTAAATTTCTTGACCCCTTATCCACACCCCGACCCAATATTTAATATGTGCGTACAGTTTTGAAATAAATTCTATATTAACATGGGAAATGTTCTCATAACTTGTGCACATGACAGAAAGTTTTATGTCAGTCTGTCATGACAATTTGCAGCAAACACATATTTAAAAATCTGATATTCACGAGCCATCTCTCTATGATTATACTCAGTGACCTTTCTATTTCCAGTCTACCACAGTGACGTGTGGACATTAGCACGTGACCTGGTTAATCACATGCACACGCGTACTTAGTTAATTGGATATCAAGCAAATTAATTAGTTTAATCTCAGTTAAGTGTGCCTTTTAATTCCACAAGTTAATGTTTTCCAGACGTGACAACCAGCGCAGTTGTTATTTTTTTTTTGCAAAGACACTTACATTGGATCTTTTACATGTAATCAGTTCATGTATGGTTGCACCGTTTCTTTTTTAAAAGCCGAATATTGCAGTCACCATAATGCCAATAATTGTCATGCACCAAAATTGGGGAGTCATCGTTTTCAAGTACATGGGCATGATGTACACAGAGAATGTTTGCACTCTTGCTCAAAATATGCGACTTGTAGAGGGGTAACAAGCCGGGTGATTGGCCGGAATGTCAAAATATATGGTTTATCAGGCTAGTGCGAGTGTACAATCACCACCGAATAGCTTATGTGCGAGGCAGAACTCGATAAGTATATTATATTATGATTCGAACACAACTACCCCACCCAAAGATTATATAGACTTGTTCGCTAATAGAAATATTATAGTACTGTCGTAGTACTGTATTCCGCTACTAGGAGCTAAGACTGTCAATCTGACGCTGTTATGGCGTAGACTAGGATATTATTTGGTCTCTATCAATCTTTGTCTACAAAACACCCACAATGCATTGCAAAAGTCACGTGATATGGATGGTTTCTTTGTCTGACAATACCCGTTCATAGATATGCAAACTTCACCGGGGTAAAGCGGTGGGGGTAACTCACTGTGTTACTAAAACGAAATGGAGTCATAGTCCGTCGATATAAATGTTTTTCTGTTCATTATTTGAATTTGTGGAACTAAGATTCATGGTTTAGTAGGTAGGTATCAACCCCGGGTATCAACACCATGCATGCATAATCAGATTGCACGTATTGAACGCACGTCAAACTCTTCAATGAGTTAGTAAAGCAGGTTTTGATTTTGGCATCATGTTGCGGGTAACTCCCGGCTTAAGTTAGGAGTTATCCACCGCTTTCCCCCGGTGAAACCTGTGTATACCTCATCTGCTGTAGAATATTAAAAGGAAAGCCCTCGGTTATCATTCACCTTCCAGCAGACTGTCGTCAGTCACCAGGTGTCACCGCGGTCTGCATGTTTTATGCCGGGGTTTCCTAATATAACACTGTCTAATGAGCCAAAATGGATTCCCCCATACATTGAAATAAAAAAAACTTAATATCACACATCTAAATATATATTTACTACCCCTGTAATAAGACCACCTCTATTGATACCCTCTCTATTGAGACCACATCTCTATTGAGACAACATCTCAATTGTTCTTCACACCGTCCCATTGAAGATACGAAAATTTACGATTTCAATAAAATTTAGTACCTTTTGGACTTCATAACTTGTTCTGTTTTAATGTAATATGGTACGAGCAGCTCCAAGAAGTTTTTATACCGTCCCAAAACTTCAAGTACACAGGCCTCTGTAAAAAGGCCATCTGCCTATTGAGACCAGTTTAGGCAGGTCCGCCTATAGCCATGGATCCATTTTAAGTTAAAGAACACCTCATACATAGAAATAGAAAATGGAGACCACGTCTCTAAAGATACCACCTCTTTAATAAGACTATTATTTCACATGATTCCAAACCTTAACAAAGAGTCCAAGAAGAAACTCTGTAAAGAGACCACATCTCTTTTGAGACTGGTTTATATTAGGGGAGCAGTCCACCGTACACATTGACCCCACCATTACATGGGCACACCTCGCCAAGAGGGACACCTAGCAAGTGGGACTGATATGCCTCTTCCTCTGGGCTATACCATAGAACCTCTCTATTAGGACCACCTTGAGGACCAGTGTTAGGTGGTCTCAATAGAGAGATGGTCTCTATACGTTGATTCATTGTGGCAGCTTTATGAAGGTTTGGGACCATGAAAAGTGGTCTTATTATAGAGGTGGTCTCCTTATAGACGTGGTCTCAATGGAGGTTGTACTGTAGGTATTAGAGAGGTATTAGCTCTATTGAGACTGGTGTAGGACAGTGCGAACGTATAGGTCTTAATTTTCATCCACATATTGGCTCACTCCTCATGGTATAGTATTCTTCAAGTATGCACACTAATAGGTTATGATGGATATTTATCTATTTGGGATTGGAACAATTATGCTCATTCATAACTACCGTTCATCCAAAACATCTGAGCAAATAACCGGAGCTTTCAACGGATACACTGACTACTTTTCTTCAGCAACTTGTGGGTAAAACGCTACCCTTGATCTGACGTAGAAGACAATACAATACAAAAAATCCAAGGGTGTCGCAGAAAAGCCGGAAGGAGACATGTTTGCTGCCACAATGACGTGCTTGTCAATATTGCTTGTTTCTGTTGACAGACGAGTGGAGACGGCCTTGTTATTGGTGTAATTGTGGACCCGGGTGGGGAGGGTCGATCAGCAGGTGGAAGTGTCAAGAACGAACGGTGTTTACAGAGGCTATAATTAAAACCTTGAGATCTGTTTGAGCTGTGCAAAATTATGTTTTTGTTTGTCTGTATACCTCGTACTATGGTTATTAAACGAATGTGTGTTTCGCATGCTTGCTTGTGTATTCAAGTCTATTCCTCTCAGAATGCGTTTAGCAATTACCCTTAGTATTTCATTAGTATTGTAAATTCCCTCTTATGATTAAAAATTATTGATGATATATTATTTTTATAATACGTTGTTAATCATACAGTATTACGAATAAGTTTGAGGGATTTTTCTAGCTCATTTGTTTTTGTATAACTTACTAAACGCTGGTCAAAACTGTTTTTACTTCAAAGCAACCTATTGCCTTGACTTCAAAGTAATGAACTATTCAGACAACTTTAAAGTTTTAGCACTGGCAGGTTCCGCAATGGGGTATGACTAACTTTGAGCTAATTAACCAGCATACCATTTCTCGACAATGGACGATTTTAATGACTTTATCCAAATTTTGAAAAAAATGAACATGTTATCAGAAAAAGGCAGCTCCAAAAATAATGGTGGTTTTTCAAAAAGGTACATGTACGCTCGTGCGTATTGTGCGTAATACGGTGTATACTTCTCACTACTCTACCTCCCGGTATAATTTCCCTCTCAGTTCTCTGTAACAAGCACCTTCCTACCACTGTATGGACATACTTTAAGACAGGGTTTACAACCCTAAGACCATTTGACTATATCAAGTGGACTTGACCATGACAGATTCAAACTAATTCCATCCCAAGCAATTTATTGTGAAATGAATAAGACCTTTAAAGTACATTATTGATAATGGCATATATTTTATTAACTTTTCATTAAAACTATGAACGCTTACGAAGTATTATGTTATACACATGATTTTTACGTTAATCATCAATTGATACATAAACGAAGATGTCTATTCATTTATTAGAAATGATATTAAAATTGAACAATGCCAATGAGCTGTGCTAAACATTCACCTACAAAGTACGTTCATTTTCTATTTAACGCATAATTCTTGACATAAACATGGACTAATGGGGTATGAAAAACTAGTGAGGGGTAGGGGCGAGTGCTGCTCAACACTCGACTCGATATTGAGGGGGTGGGAGCTTGGAAATCTGGGGTACACTTAGAGGGATGGCCGGGAAAATTGATAGCAAGTTTAGTGTAAGGGCGGGGGTAGGGGTGAGGGTGGGGGCTGACACTTTGAAACAAATATACACATTTAGGCGAGGTTTGGGGGCGTCTGAAATCATTTTCCATACTCCCTAGGGCCATAATAAATGGTAGCCCCCTAATGCCCAAACGATTCCCTAGAAGTGGGACCACGTGTACGCCAAAGCATTCGCCATGCGATCGCTATGTGACGTCAGAAGTCGGGAGTTTGAGGCTTCTTCGGTACACGGACTTCATCGGCAGGTCGAGAGAGCTCACGATCTTCGGTACACCAGGTCAAGCTTGTTCGGTACATTACTATGTGACTGGACGAAGTTTACTCGGTACACTGATCTAGTTCATTACATTGGCTTACTGTATTTACTGGTCACTTACTAGATCTACCTAATAGATATGGTAATACGTCTAGGTAAGTTATATTGAATATTGGTGCGTTTTGACAGTGCATAGATTTATCATAAATATATTTTGACTGCAATATCAAGTATTTTGTGGTTATAATGTTAGGGCATTCATTGTAACTAGTTTTATGTTAATGTCTGTCCCAAAACATATTCACACGATTGTTTTAAATTACGTTTAGTATTGAAAACTGGTGCACAATGATTGAAGTGGTTTACTTATATGTTCAAACAACCGATATTCTCATTTTTCAAGTGCAAATGTGAAACAAAATTACCGTGATTGAAAATAAGCATAATGCATACAATGAAACCCTGGTGGTGTAAATAACAAAATCCCTGTATCTATACTAAAGGTGTTTCATTCAGAAGTGAGCTTGACAATGATATTTATGAGGGAAGGAAAATGTGTGTACAATGAGACGTTTAACAGTACTCAATAAAAAAAAATAGAAATCATTTTTGAAAATGCTTTTCATATTGTGTATGGATAGATCATGTACATGTCGTTTGAAAAAAATACCATGATGTTTTTCTGCATTGTTATCAGTTTGATAAAAATTTAATCTTGTCTTAATATTTGTCTTCTGTAGTCCGAATTCAAGCTACAATCAATTGATTTTTGAAAAAAAAATCTGCATTGATTTCACTATTTTATTTTACATTTCTCCCAACAGTGTAAGATTAGTATATTCACAAAAGATTTATTAAGCCAAATATATCAATATATTAATAACTAACAGAATACATGATTATTGCGAAAAAGTATCTGAAACTAACTGTTGTAGCGAAAAGTGATTGTGATATTAATTTTAGATACGCAATAGAAAATATACTTTGTTAAACTTTCAAATCTTTACACAGTTGGCGATAAAGAAATTCATAAAATTGCTGTTTCTTATCAATACACTCAGCCAATACACAAGTACTACAAAGGATCATGGAAAAAGTTCTTATTTTGAAAGATATAAAGGTTGTAACACAAGGACTTTAGCTTATTAATTAACAATACAGACTAATTGTCCATGCATTTTCTCTGCAATTATATTAAAGCATAATTGAATAAAAAAATATTGTATGAGACAAAACTACGGTTTAAAGCAGAGATCAAAACAATGTGAATTTTCGGGTATTGACATCAATTCTTCATTACAAGTTATGAACATGTTTTCGACCATAGTAATTTCTCATCATGTGTAGACTATTGAATCACATTTTCACATTGACCACTTTAGGGCATACTAAAAATCCCAATCACTCATAAGTTTATTGGTGTTACTGATATAATGTAAACTATATTGAAATAAACATTTTTGAACATTTGTTGTGCCTATTATTATGGTCTTCTATTTTATCCAGAACAACCTACATGTAAAAACTAATTTGAATGTGTCAGGTATTAACAATCTAAAATTAAATGCACATGACAATACCGATTATTTAGAACACAAAAATCTTTTCTCCATGTATTATTCAACATATTGATTTTCATATGACAAAGGGCATTTTCTCTGTTAACAAATAGTGTACTTTATTTTACTTTAAACATTTTTTTATTCTAATACATTTTATAAATGTATATAAAGCTTTAAAATCACATTTCAAAATTATACTTGCCAAAATCCTGTATTTTGATTGGTTTAGAGCCGAAATCAACGGTCATGTGATTAACTTCATGATGCCCGTGCAAAAATGCCCTTTGATCATACATAGTTATGTTTTTTTTCTTTTTGTAAATGAACAAATTGTAGATACATATGACTTGTAGTTTAATGAATACATCTACTTGTTTTCATGCACTATCGCAAGGTCTGGATATATTATCCAAACTCTAGCTGTTAATCTCACAATGGTGCCTTCAAATCAAGTAAACACTTCTTCCATTGTAATAAGTATTACAATACCAAGGCTGATTTGGCTTCAATTATTAAGATATGAGATCCTGGCATAAACAAGCCACTCTCGTGAAACAAGACAACACCTTGCTGTACTAGGACCTACTAACAGTTGCAGAATACTATGTATATACATGCTAAGTCTAAAATAGGCACATTTAACTGTGGGGAAATAGCACAGGTGGTCGGGGTACACAGAATATAAATTATCAAATAATTCTGGTGCTTGATGTGTATTTGAAGTGGATCAAAATGCTTGAATGAGAAAAACTTGCCCTTGCACTCACTAAGATAGTTCGCTGACGTGCATTTGAAATGTAACTTGTCTTTATATTGACGGTTTTTTTTATTGAAATTACAATCATTGTGCGTTACACTAAAATCAATCAATTATGAAGTAATTGAAATTATGGTAATTCAAACTTAAACAACTACAAAAAACATGTATGTAGATCACTTACACAGTTTTGAGAAAATAATAATCATTTACATGACACACTTAATTAAATAATTGTCAAGTAATACATTGTGACAGAATATGTACATAACTTTAAGTAATGCTAGTTGAAGTATATTGCAATGTAGACAGTATTACGTTGTGTGTATGAAATCCAACAAATTACCCCCAAATGGCTCTTTTTTAATTTCGCCAAATTTAGAAAAAAAACATAGCAGCTAAATTATTTAAGAAAACTCATCATTTTCAGAAAAAAAACTTTTACACAATTAATCCACAAAAGTCACCCCTAGATGTTACCTAAAAGCCCAATTCCTTAACCCACTGACCTAAATAACCCATCTAAATCCACCAATGAGCACGCTCCTCTCTACTTCTGCCTTGGCTTGAAAAGCTCCTCGAAAATGTCATTGGGCAAAGCTGCGTACTGGTCCATGGTGTTTGCTTGACTCTTGAACATGGTGCTGATCTTGGCAAGGTCGTCCCTCGACAGGTGGGTGCCCCCGTAGAACCTCTTGGCCTTGCCGCTGCCTAGGAGGTAGGAGTCGAAGAAGGACTTTGGCATGGCATAGTAGGCGGCGTCGGCGGCTGCGTCTGAGGTGGGGGTGTCGGCGTTGACGTGCTCCTTGAAGAGACTGCTCAGCTTGCTGAGAGTGCCGCGGGACAGCTTCATGTTGTTGTAGAACCGCTTTACCTGCCGGTGCAAAGATCACATGATCTTATGTGAGAACATATTGATTTCATCCATTATGAAAAATGCCAATATGATAGCTCTAGTTATTGTAAGAATAATACTTTGTACATGTACATGAGTGTGAATAGGAGGTAAAGATGACAATAATTCACTCTTGATCAAAAATACTGCTTAAAATATCAATTTTCTCATGTTTTGTATTGGAATTTGGCTTCCTATTTTCAAGATTTTCATAATTTATATTGACTACCATGCTGGATGCCATCCTATTTTTTACATTACACACTGTGATATTTGGTACACTTACTTACATGTCGTTTCATGGTACAAATAGCTAAATCAGCATTCTAATTGAACATTAGACAATGTTACAAACTCATGAGAGAACGCACCTCATTCAAAGCATTATGATGAACTCTTTCTAGCGACTCCTCACTCGTGCTTGGTCCGCTCAACATCTCTAGCTGCTTTTCATCAGACTCTGGTACCGGCGAGGCCCAGCTAGAGACTGCTAGCAGCAGCAGTGCTGCCACACAGTGGGAACAGTGCACATTAACAGCCATGGCAAATCTGAAACAAAAACACCAAAAAACGATTAGGATGACTTATAGAATATAAGCATAAAATATCTGTAAGTCAATAGGTCGCTATTGATAACAGTATGTAATTTGGCATATGTTTTAAATGTCCAGGTTCAGAAAAAAGTTATAACTTTATTACTTTAGCATAACTTTTGGAAAAATTACTTTACAGCTCATATTGGAGAAGAAGACGCAGTTCAATAAATTCGCATGTGTCGTGTTGTCATGCCAGATTGCTATATGTATATGTATGCGTGGGTGTGTTGGTAAAAAAGACAGTAAAACAATACAGAAAAGTGAAATATCATATAACATAAACATAGCTTAAAACATAGACCATTATACTCGTCATATACATGCACGGTGATGCTGAGGCTTAATTTGGATTAACAACAGCTGTCAACATTTTTTTCGGGTGTTTGCGGATATTGTGTGGGTTGTTCTTCAATATGCAATATCTGTGTGTGCACGCCCCATTTTCCTTAAACACGAAGGTGTAGACTGTTTATTTTTGCAAGCTTCAATATCTAAAATATACCGGTGCGGTTGTGGTGCAAGTTTCACTTTTAAAATGCGGGATGGTGTGGGTGCAAAATTATCACCTTCGCAGGACACAGACACGCGTTCATTACATAGGTAAGATAAAGCCGGGAAATTAAACAAAAACCTGCATGTTGCCTCAATGGGCATAATGTATAATTCATTTTGTGTGATTTGTGAGAAGTGCTGACTAATGCATTTGAAAATGAGTTGCATTTCAATGTGGATGAGCTGGAAATCGGGTGGAGGGCTCTCAAATGTCACCCTCGACAGCCCTAACTAGACTCTGCTCAATGAAATGCCGCAACCCACCTAGGATGGGTTCCACAATAGAAGCTGGTTATCTCGACATTGCTTAACTCGAATTTTCTCTCAACTCGAAGTTAATATAGTTTCCATTCACTAACATTTTGGGCTCATTTACAAATACAGTCGAACCTCCAATTAGGACCACCTCTATAATAAGACCACCTCTATATTAGGAACACTTTTTGCGGTCCCGAATATCCCCATATAAATCATTAGTAATGCAAACCACTATATTAAGACCACCTCCCAATTAAAACCAGCCTCTCAATTAAGACCACTTTCATAATCATTTGAAAGCTGATTGTAAAGGGTTATATCCCCATGGGGTTGAATATTTAATCATCGGCTATCTTAGATTACTAGTTGATTTTTAAGTTCTATGTACTTTGTGATTGAAGTCTTATGTAGATTTTAGTGGATTAAAGACGCAGATGAGTATTAGGAGTTTTGTGGGATGAATGAAAGAATGTTTTATAAAAGCCAGGAAATAGACCTCTCTTTTCATTCTTTGTGTGTACCTCATGTCTAGTGAATAAATCTCTTCGAGTTTATATAAAGCAATAATTAAAATGTCTAAACCGAAATGTAAAGAGCTGCTGCCACTTCATATATAATATATGAATATAAATATAAATAAAAATGTACTTTGCAATCTTATACTCTAATAATAACATTTATTATTCACACAAAATCCAACTACAATGTAATACATTTCATACACTGCTATTACATAATAGAATATGTGCATTAGAACATGATCTGTCAAATAAGGTGAACCTCTATATAGAGACCACTTTTCTACTAGAACCACTTAAGAGGCTGGTCCTGTCGATGGTCCTATTAGAGAGGCTCCACTGTACAGAAGACCATCGTCTCTAATAATACCATCCAAAGACTATCCCCATGTGGTCTCAATTGAGAGGTGATCTCTTAGTAAAGGTAGGTATTGTTCATTTTATGAAATTTGCGAACATTGATCATACTTTATATGATTAGGATCATGAAAAAGAAACGTGAACAGGCTTTAGCAATAATCAAATGGATTTTGTCGAAGAACCATCAATCTACGATGAATCAAATGTCACCTTAAGATCATGAAGTTTTTAAATTAGCCTCTCCTATTCAGACAAATTGCATGCATTTCTCATCCTACACCTTTATCAAGGTACTACAATTGGTTTAGATTTTACTTCCATATAGACGACGAACTATTTCGTCTGGAAGTCATGTCACAAACTCGTAAAGACACAAAAATCACGTCTGCAGCTCGTGCGTATGAATATCTACAATGTCTGTCTTACATGTATAATGTTCTATCTTTTTAGGGTAGATTGCTATCATCAATGTGCTGCAACTATCAAAGTTGTATGTCTAATCTCTATCATCTCCCCAACTAAACCATGTTAGTTGACCCATACTAGCATTGTAGAGTATTAAGAATTTAATAGCTGGGCTACGATTTTCATAATATATATAAGTGCAAAAAACTGAAATTGTGGTGAAAATGTTTTCGGGTAGCTGTTTAAAATGATCGGTACAACAACCAATGAATTGAAGAAGGAAACAGTTCAAGTGTATCATTTATTTCATAAATGTGATGTTAAAAATAAAGGCTAAATCATGTGTTAAAACGTGTGACACCGCCCCCGCCCTAAATAAAAAAGTACAGTATAATCACCAGGGTAAAACGGCTCGGGTAACTACGGGAGTTACCCTAACAAGATGGAGGCGTAGTCGTCGATTCAAATGGTTTTTTTTCTGTTGATTATTTGAATTTGTGGAACTAAGATTCATGATCTAATAGGTATGTATCAACATAATGCATGTATGTATTATAATTAGATTGGACATGTTGAACACACGTCATACTCTTCAAGGAGTTCATAAAGCAGTTTTTTGTCTTCTCATCATGTTGGGGTTATGTCCCAGCCTTTGTTGTTGTTTTTTCCATAACAACAGCAAGTCGGGAGTTACCCGCACCATGATGACAATCTTAAAATCTGATTTACGAACTCATTGAAAAGTTTGACATCATGTGTTCAACATGTGCAATCTAATTATACACACCTATTATCGACACATACCTATCAAAATTAATGGTGAATTCTGATAGCAGAAATTTGAATAATCAACAGAAAACATTTCAATCCCATCTTGCTTGGGCAATTTCCAGAGTTAACCCAATCGCTTTACCCTGGTGATAATAGGGGGTGCTCATAAAGTGTATGTGAGTTTGTGTGTGTGTGTGTGTGTGTGTGTGTGTGTGTGTGTGTGTGTGTGTGTGTGTGTGTGTGTGTGTGTGTGTGTGTGTGTGTGTGTGTGTGTGTGTGTGTGTGTGTGTTGTGTGTTGGGGTGGGGGTTATTATCCCATAGTTGAAACTGTTCTTGTCCCCCTCTTGATATAGGTGAGACTTTCTATGTATCACCTCTCAATTATACAGACACCCCCTCAGTACTTTATGAACACTCCCATAGAAGTAGAAGTTCAGAAGCCATTGTGTTGACACACGTTTTGTTTCTTGCGTGCGTTCCTCGAGTTGTAACCTCAATGTAATTACGGAGAGCATAAGTGTGGTGCTTGCATAAGAACAAGTGTTATTAGGTAACATGATTACAATTGTATTATCACCAATCTCATTTAGCTCGGGTACAATTGTGTTTCAATGTTGTTCTATAAGACACAATTTTGGTGATGAATTCAATTCATTCGAAGACTTTTTGTCTCATATTTCTACTGTTTATAATTGGATGAAAAGAGTTGCCCACTCGTAAAATTAACCATTTCTCCCCCATTCAACCGATCAGATTTGTATATTTTCAATAAACACAAGAGAGCAAATAACAGCTATACTGGGAATTTAAACAATTACAAAAGAACAAAATAATGATCCAGGATATGTTCATCATTTACAAGTGACAAGCAAAATTTGAGCACCTGCAAATATACTGGGAAATGTACTTGTAACAATGGAAATATAAAATGAAAATCCTTGACACAAGGCTACGGTAGCAGGTCCCGTGTTTCCAGACATCATATTCAGGAATGATATAGCAAACGCTATCAATGATAATTCGTCATAAGTATTTGAATGTATTGATATGTATAATTAGGACATAAATAGTAAGATAGAGTCTAAACCGACAAATATTCTGGTGGGTAGGAGTAGACAAAAAGCTGGAACGTTTTAGTGGAGTTTTACAGTAATGTGAGAGTCTGACAGAGGTATATAGTAAATCGTTATAATGACATTCCACGATTACGCCAAAGTGGCACCATACGCATGATGAGCAGATCACCAGTCACCAGTAATAGTTTGCATCGCAGTTCACACACTTAAATAAAGGCAGTTCACTTTTGAGTTCACAATTGACCGTTGTATCTCTTATCACCACAACACTCCGGTTTTTCACATCGGAGTGACGCTTTTCATGAATTGTCCCAGCCAAATATGAAACTGTAGAAGTCACGGGAGACACAGGGGATGCCACGATGTGCAGTGATGTGTCATAATTCAATTGCGTCTCAGAAGAAGGAACATGCCAAAAGTCAGGTAAACTTCAAAGTCGTCTGGGTGAAATTACCACGTGGGTTGGTGCATCGATTTCGTCACATCCGCTAATGCTATTTGTTGACGGCTTCTCCAATGTTGGCCAAGTCCTTGGAGTTTGAATAATGATTTAGGTCGCATAATAATTGCGGACTATAATCTTGACAAAATTGCGCTTGTCCACAAGTCTGGTAAATAGTATCTTAAGTATATGAAATGTAACCTGTGGACAGTTTTAACTTGTGGGGGAGTTCTGAAGGACACTGGACCTTTTATTTCGTTTGAACATTTACAACGAAGTATTGCCATCTTAGATTGAACATTTTACAGTGTCAGCGTGGGTTACAATGGCTGTGTGATCTTCTGTTATACAAAAGAAAAGTACGAATACCTCCTAATGTTATAAAAGAAGCGTAGGAGTAGTACATCAAAAACAAAACTACAACTGCAGTTTCAGATGTAAGACTCCTCTTGAAGCATGCTACTTTTGTCTTATTTTCAGCTTCAGTCAAGAAAAAAGATCTAAGACACTCTTAGCGACAGGCTCATTTTTCTTTCAATGGTGGTTATTCTGTATCTGTCATGAAAAAGTGGTCCATCTGTACTTGCACTATTTGCTTCATAGCAAAACGCAAGATTGAAAAGATTTAAATAAATTAAACATTCATTTCTATCATTCTATCAGAATATATTGTCAAATACAATTATACAAAATTTTATTCATGCAATTACAAACATTTTTTAAAGTCTACTTCTCGTAGAGTCGATCTAGGAGGTAAAACCCGGCATATGGGCCTACACACCGTGGTAATTTATAGACTAAAATAGATAAAATATCTTTATTTCACACCTTGAGACTCGAGGTGTGAAACCAAGACATTTTCACATCTATTTTAGTCTATAAATTGCCGCTGTGGGCCTACAGTTTTAGGCCCTACATGAAACATTCGAATCTCAAATAAAGCAAAATGTTCGAGAAAGCCAAAATTTGAGATTACCAACTGATATGTGCTCATCACGTTGTTGAATGGAAATGAAATCAACTTTGAGTTAAGAGAAAATTCGAGACAAGGTTGTCTACATATCGAGGTTCTTCTGTAGTAGATTTTAGAGTGTCAGCTGTTCTAGGAAATTGCACCTCGGGGTGTGAAGTCATTAAGAAGGATACTCCTAAAACCATTACCATAATAACAGCAAGATGAATGTCACGATGTAATAATGTACTACCCCTGTGGCAGTTCCTAAAAGTAGACGCTAGCAGACAGAGATGTTTCACTCCTTTTAAGTGAACAAAGTTACAATTTTAGACCATTTTAATGTGGTTTTGTTAAAGTAGCTAAGTGTAACCAGAGGTGACAAACCAGAGTGGTTCTTTTTCATTTGTCAGTGTGTGTAAGTTCTATAATAGTCATCTCATACTTTCAAATATTTAAAATCTTAACATAATGCACTAAGTTTTATGTCAATTGAGGCCAAGAATGGAACTAAATAGGAAGTGTTTGGGGTCATTTCTATTGGTTCCAATGCGTGTTCAAAGTGAGTGGCTACAAACAATTGCATTCTAGGTATTGTCTTTTAAAATATATTGTGGATATTTTTAGACAAGCATTGAGATTGTCTGTACCACATCCTTCTCCGCCACGATAGTGTCCGTTTGATCGAGACTACCATTGAAAATGGTACTTCGACAGTACTATTACTAGTTTGAATGCAAACTGGTCCAAGACGAGAGACAATATGCAATTAAGTAGGTCATTTCACAATTCTACCTGGAAACCTGGGATAATGGATGTTGGTTTCATAACCTGATTTAGAATGAGCCTGAGCGTTTGTGTATTTCTAATGTCAGATCAAATGACATGGTATTTGTCTAGAAACTTATGATGTGGATGAAATACCATATGGTAATCTAGAATGTCATCCTATTGTACACAAGCGTTCCTGGATGAAATGGCCATTTTACATGCAAAAGATAATAAGGTACTAGGTAACATCGTTCTATCCGGGGAGTTGAGAAAGATATTGTGTGACAAAGATGCCAATGACCTGGAGTGAATGTAACGTCGCTGGAGCCCTATAACAGTGAATTGCGACTGAAACTAAAGCAATTAACATCTATTACATTTGCATAAACAATGGCATGAAGAGCAGACGACCGTACGCATTGATATATAGTTGTCTGTACATAAAAAAGGACACATACATGATTTGTCGTTCATTGCGCATGTGCGAGCGCTCCCACGCGCATCCATATTTATCATTACCGTCTGCTAACTACAGGGTGTGCTCCAATTATCAACCACCTGTGGGATTCTGAGTCAGTTTGCACAGTGGGCAGCAAAAGGAATAATGATTAGCGATTGAGAAACCAAAAGAATGCAATTTGCTTGATGATTTGATTGGCATCATATACTAATGAGGAACGCGGAGCCAAGGTTCAGTTGTTGATTTTCCCTGCACGCAAACCTTCTCCCATTCCAGTTTGTAATTTGTGTATACAGTAGAATCTCTCTATCAACTCTATGGAGCATAGGCAGATACACGGGGACGGGTGGGGCAAATGTTCATATCAAAATAGAATACTCCATAGCAAAGTTCTTCATATTAAATTGGGGTTTGGCATGTCCTCTATCGATCGTTCATACGAAACCCACGAGATCCCGATCCCTTAGTGCTCTCCCAATTTCATTCCAAAAACCTGAACCTGCCATGGAGACCTTCAAGTGGACTGACTTCAAGTGGTCTCAGAAGGGAAGTGATGTGTTATGATGTTGGCTATACAAAGGTTTAGAACCGTGATAATCGGCCTGATTATTGAGGTGGTCTTAACTGAAGGTGCTACTGTACATAAACAAAATTTGTGATGTTCTAGGTTTGTAAATCGTTACCATCTTTTATAAAAAAATACAATAGATATGCAATAGATAAAGTAATGCAAAAACTGCATGGATTTGCTGTCAGTCCTGCTATAGCTTCCACCCACGATGCTTTTTGAGATATTTTGACCTAAACAAAAACAGATAATAGATGCAGAGACAACAATAGCGCTAATGACAGCAGCTGTCTGGAGACATGTCCTTTATTCTATACGATTTAATGAGATAAATAAAAAAACGATCACTGTTCGCATACATACGTCTGCTGTATTGTTATTCAAGGGGATTTAGAAGCTTCTAGATGACGATCTCCAACGACTGACGGGACGTACTAGTATGAGTGGGTGGGAAAGTTCTGGAGCTTGATGACGGGAGTTTTAGGGATGTTTTCAGCGGGGTTTGGACAAGGGAATATAGGCCAATGTTCGGTTTTTTTGTAAACGGTGATTGGGCTGGATTTGGCGAGGGGAGGTGGGGTGGGGGTGTCGTTTTTCATCTGCTTGTGGGAAATCATCCCATGTTTGAAGATATTTCTCTGGAAAGTTCATATTAATGTTATCAGAAGTAAATATGACACTCAAGACACTAAATCACACACACACACACACACACACACACACACACACACACACACACACACACACACACACACACACACACACACACACACACACACACGCACGCACACACACACGCACACGCACACACACACACACACGCACACACGCACACACACACACACACACACACACACACACACACACACACACACACACACACACACACACACACACACACACACACACACACACACACACACACACACACACACACACACACACACACACACACACACACACACACACACACACACACACACACACACACACACACACACAGAGACACACACACACACACACACACACACACACACACACACACACACGCACACATATTCGACTGAGCATATTCACCTTCAACCAATGTGAGTAATGGTCCAGGTTGGTTGCGAGTTGGACCCGCAATAAGGTCAATGTACACACTTTAGAGAAAATATAATACGAAACTTATGAATGAAAGTGGACCGAGATTATCGAAAGTGAACTTAAAAACTCACACAATACAATCTAATTGACTTTAAAATGAGAGTGAATTCCAGTAGAATCTCCAATTTAATTAACAACTCTCTATCAAGCTACCAACTATACAAGATAAATGTTCATGATCCTAGGCCTCCACAAGGTGATACAAAATGTGATCAACATAATTAATCAGACCATTTCTATACTAGGACAACTTGCGACCTGACCAATGTGTGGTCTAATACCGATGTTCTACTGTAAATTAGAATGGTGGGATACACAAGTTCTACAGTATGCTCTGTCTTCCTTTTCTGTTCTCTATAACTTGCTACAGTACAATGCTACACAGACCAAATAAGAGAAAGAAGGAGAAAAGAATTGAATTCACAAGCAAGATCGGGAGACCTCACTAGAATACAAGTTCTACTGTGAATT
>CM032662.1:43118000-43210439 GCA_019095985.1 Streblospio benedicti | reverse complement strand
ATATAATCTTATAAAATAGCTTTGTGGAATCATAAAATTTGGTAGCCAGGTTCAAATAATGGTACACCTGTATTGAAATAGATATAAAATGTAATAACCTTCAATGACCGGTGCAATTTCTGCGTCATAGACTGTTTCCTCCACAGAGTGATGACCTTTTCAAGTTCATTGTAGGAATTGGAATTAGAGAACTATCTCCACACGTATGAAATGTATTTGAGTGAACACTTGTTAGTACAGTGCTAGGAACCTCCTCCGATATCGATAAAAGTTTCATAAACATCGGAGAAGTATTTCCTATAATTTCCCGTGAAAGGATATATTTTGATGGCTATAGGCTATTGGCAAGGCTTTCCAAACCTTCCCAGATGGCAAGATTTCATTTAAAATACCTTTCTTACCTTTGGAGATAAAAGCCTCATTACAATTCTTACCAGAACCAGAAGAGATCAGTACAGTAGTGATGTTGTCCGTGTAGCAAATAGCAAACCAATAAAATTTCCATTCTAATACCTGTGATAAACGGAAATATGAGACCTTTCCCCAGTAGAGCTACAGGTGGACTGGATGAAACTACTAGTTCTAGAAATAGTCATCATTATAGTGCATGTAGACCTACATGTTATACAAAAACAATAATTTCTACTCAATAATGCATAGTGATTAACTACAATTCACCAGAACCACTGTAAGTGGTTTAAATATATGTCCGGCTAAAGTGCCAGTGTCAGACTATTTCCGAGAGTTTCTGAATTCTGTTTAAGTCCACGCGAAGTCTGATTTTCTTCTCTCTCAACCCAAGCAAGATCCAGCTACACGTAGGATCACATATGATTCCCCCTTCTCCATCGTTTACTTACCATCTTTATATTTTTATAAATATTTTTAACGTAGTATTGAATGATATCAAATCTCGGCTAGGCCTCCCAGCTAATTATAATTGAGTATTTCAGCAAACGTGGGAGAATCCCTTATGTTGAAGCGTTGCAGCCATTGTCATTGCAGCCATACTGTTTTGTGAGACATGTTTTAAATTGACTCCTCACCGCCCCATCCCTCTTTGTAGACTAAATCTTCGCTTTTAAGATCATCTAGGGGATTGGCCTCAAGTAGTCTCAGTCTCAGTGGTCTTTCTGTGCATGTTCATGTACGTCGATCTCTTTATGATATGAAAGGTTCAAACCACTAAAATAGTCTTGTTATGGATGTTGCAGAGGTGGTCGTAGTTGAATATACGACTGAATATTTATATATAATATCCTATCTCACAGTGCAAATTCTCGGGTGAGCGTTCCTGACTTTCTGACTGTGGTTTTACAAAATATCCCTTTCCAGCACATTTTTATAAGGTACCACACACGATAGATGTAGTAAGCTTAGTGTTTTTGTTTCAGTTATTACTAGAATTATCCACCTAAGAATTTTAGTGCTAGCATCTATATAAAATGCTGATGCAATATCTTAAATGCTAATACCTTTATATTTTTTATCACCCCAACTACAATGATCAAACTATAAAAAATGTAATATAGTTATATTAGATTATATTATTTTTCTCATGATTATGGTTAACATCATTATTGTGATCATTGCAGTTGGTACCGGAAAGCATTAATGGAAAATTTATTTTAGTATTATCTTATGTGCTATATAAGAGTCTTGTCATGAAAATGAGATCTTATGTGCTGCACTAGTGACTATAGGATCAGCTGGTAAGTTTCTACAATCTTCTTATTTACTGCATTTTAACATCTACTAGCTTTGTTTAACATTTCGTCTAAGGATTCAAACTTAGTAATTAATATTAGATGGCCACGGCAGCGTGAAAAGAGAGATAGACTATTGACCACAGGGTCGTGGGTTTGCGTTCCGGTCGGGTATGCTGGTGGGTGTTGAGCAAACTTATCCCTAACTAATGTACATTTTGTATTTTCCTATACTTCCTTGTATTGTAACACACGCTGAATAAGAACGGATACACGTCTATGTGTATAGAAGATATATGGAGGGCTAGGGGGTCAAGAAATCCCCCATCACTGAATATTTTGGTCTTATTCCCCACATCCCTAATTTCATGGTCTTGTTCCCACATTCCACAAATTCTAAGGCGTTTACCCCACATCCCACTTCCTTATAGAACCGCCCCATAAGACATATATCAAAGAAACTAAAATCTTCATGGACAAAATTTGTCACTATAATAATGTAGATTCACCTAAGCAGGTTTCAAATACTAAAGAACAAGTTAACACCTATTTTCCCAGAGAAGCCTACAGTATGGGTGACAGCTTGATATTGGTGTTCAATAAAATAGCCAGAGAAAATAGGTGTTCTTTATTTAGGATAAAATTGCTGTGTCAAAATGATTTTCAATGTCTACAAATTGCGCGTTCTCGGAAAACTGTTAATTGTCACTGTGAAAATTGCACCTCTTTCGACTTATTCATTCTCACGTGTTGGTTGATTATTGTTACACGTTGTCACTTTAATATCCAATGTTTCACACTGATTACTTTACACGAGGAGTCCCTCAAGACCACCGCTGCTGCGGCACTGAACTATTCTCTCCCGTGGCATTAAACATGATGCTGGTTCCCATGGTACATGGCGTGGGCGTGAGAGAAAGACAGGTCCATACAGGGCGTCCCAAAATAAGTGCAGTGCCGTGGAGATACGTAACTCGTAGAAACTCACACTAAAAATATATACTTTAATATGCTTTCCAGGTGTTCTAATGGTTCATAGATGAGTAGCCTTACTTAACAACAAGTAAGGTTGAAATATGACAAGTCCCTAAATTAATCATTAAACTAAATACGCAAATTATGTACCCGGTATTGTGAATGAATTTCATGTAATAAACCCCTATGAATATAATACAATAAATGCAGTAATTACAACCAAACTTGTTCTGGTTGAACACAGCGAAACTTCATTCATTTGTATAAATGTCAGGGTGGACACACACACAGAAAGTGGGTACGTATTCCTAAGCCAAACGAGAGTTGTATATCGTTTCGTGCAGAACCAACCAAATATATAGTAAACGAGCTATGAAATAACCCATTTGTGATTAGTGGTCATTGCAACATTGCTACATATACACCGATGACAAGAAGATACGTTTTCAATCATTAAAAATATTTATATTATATATTATAAAAAGTATATTTAGGGTGAGTTTCAACGAGTTTCGATCTTACGTGCCGCCGTTGTGTCTATGCGTCCATTTTCAGACATTCCAAAACGTTCCAGAGTCAGTCACTGTTTAGCAGTGGCAGATCCAGTTTTTTGGAAAAGAGGGGGGGGGGGGCGCACTTAAGGGATTTCACGAAAAACCCTATGAAAATGAAGTATTTTCTTGGGAAAGGGGGGGGGGTGACCCTTGCCCTTCCTGGATCTGCATATGTTTAGTATGATTTCCACATCGAAGAAATAGAGCTATTTATATCTAAACTCCGTAGATACGGATTGTCAAATGTTTAATTCTTACGGGTTAAAATGGCTACAAAATGGCCGTGTCGCCGTGTCACTTATAGCACCTGTAGAGGTCCACACGTGTAACCGCCTTGTCTTCCAAGATCAAGTCTTCGTGCACGTGCTTTTACAACATTGACTATTGCATGTAACTGAAAGTGTTATCAGATTGAAGAATATTATATTTTCAATGCACACCATTCTAACTGACCGAAGAACCTAACGTTTCGTATCCAAGAGCAAATGCAAGACATACTCTGTTCATGCCATATATACACGCCAAGACTGCTTTACACCCACACCAAAGTCTTTTGCATGACATGATGTTACCATGCAGCCACTTATAACTTAAGGCCACATGGCACATTCACATAGTCTATTTAATATGCCTGTGTGCCTTTAACTCACTGAGATGACCATTGTTTTACTGTACCGTGAAAGTGTAGGCCATGATGACCATTACTGGGACACCCATCCCACCAACCCCACAACCCCTCACACATACAAAGAAAAAAAGGAAAATAAATGAAAGAAACTTGTCCCATAATGAAAAAATCCGTCTCAAAAAGTAGTTGGACCCAACTCACTCTGGAGCCAACCACTCTGGATGGTTTTACACTCTTCTTAATTCAACAGCGTGTCAAATTTAATTGAGTTTGAATATCTGAAGAAGTGCTGAAGGCACGAAAATTCACAAAATAAATTTTCTGCGATACATTTTGTGTGAAGGACTTTGCATTCCATTGGGATATTTAATAGCCGCTACCAGACTATAAAACGTAGTATAAAAATGTAACCCTTAACTAATTATCTGAATCTTGACTAATTGAGAACTCCCAAAAAGTAGCCACCCTTCATGCCGGTGAAGATTAGAAAAGCTACCAGCCCTGGTTAAAATTAGCCGGCACCGGGCAGCCGGGCAGGTAATATTTTGTAGCCTGGTTTAATGAATGAAACATGTGTATGTTTGAACACTTACATGTGAGGTGCTATCTATCCGTGCTGCACGTGCTTCCGGCCCAACTGTCGTCTGGGTACGATGCACGGGCACCTCCTCCTTTATGCCACCTGCTGTGACGTCACACGCTGCTCCAAACCGTCTGCTTCTTCCCGACGACAAGTCTACCTGGTCTACTTGTTACGAGTTTTAATAGCGTGCACAATGTACCCTGTGGTGCCCTGTGAGATTATGAGTCTGTGCAGGCGTGGTGCTAAACGCGACAGCACACAAATGAGTCGCATTTTATGGCACTGTGGCCACTTACAATGTAACTGGATGAATAGCTGGCTGGCTCATGGCAATATTTTTTATCGAGTATGCAAATGATGATATTAGGAGTCTATCACATTCCAGTGTTCTGTGGTTCCTCTGAAACCTAGATCTAGCATTATTGTGACGAACATGGTAAACGATAGATTGTTGTGTCAAGATGGGAGTCTCTACGACTTTGCGTGTTTTTTCGATGTGAATGATGATTAGTTACTTTGTCTACCACTTCAAAAATTCAATATATGATGGACGAAATGTTGGACAGATTGATTCACTGCATGTTCACCCTCACGCATATGTTTAAAGATAAAATTGAAACGAATAGATAGTAATTGAACATCTTTTTTTCTACAATCGTGCAAAGAGGCTGAAATGACAGACCGTGAAAAAATCTGGGGAATTATTAAAGCTGGTGTCCCACAGGGATCTGTCCTGGGCCCATTATTATTTTTGATATATATAAATGACCTTGTTGATAATATAAATAGCAACATTCGTTTATTTGCTGATGATACAACTCTATTTCTATCAGTAAACCATGGCACTACCAGGGAACAAACTGAAGTCCTTTCATCTGCTGTTGCAGATCAGCGTAACTCTGATTTAATTTCCATCAAGCAATGGGCTGATAGCTGGTTAGTAAATTTTAATCCCGGAAAAAAACAAATCAATGGCTATCTCTAATCGCACATTTGAACACACTCCTTTATCTTTTGATAATGTGCAATTAAGTGATATATCTGAACATAAACATCTTGGTATAACCATAACTTCAAATTTGTCATGGTCTGCTCACATAAAGAATATCACTAACAATGCTTTCAAAGTCTGCCAAGTTCTTAGACGGTTGAAATTTATTATTGACCGCAAATCTCTAGAGACCATTTACTTTACATTTATACGTCCAAAACTTGAGTATGCATGCCAAATATGGGATGACTGAGGACAAAGAGGCACTAGAAAAGGTCCAACTTAACGCAGCTAGAATAGTTACGTATACTTGAGCCAAGAAAGGCACTAGCCATGAGCTATTGAGACAAGAACTACTTTGGCCTACTCTTGAGGAAAGAAGGTCTTGTTTTAAATTAATTCACATGCACAAATTAGTTAACAATACGGCCCCATCATACTTAACTAGCTTGTTGCCCGAAAAGGTTGCTACAGGGTATAATCTTCGCCATGAAGTCAATTCTTGTTATAGACAATTCAAATTCCGTCTCGAAAAATTTAAAGGCTCTTTACTCCCAGATCTTATAAGAAAATGGAATGATTTAGACCCAAATACCAAATTGATTACAGATATAAAAGAATTTAAAAACAAAATATCACATAACATTTCCTCTAATCCTCTTTTTTACTTTGGCGATAGGAAAGTCAATATTATTCATAGTCAACTACGAATGCACTGTAGCCACCTAAGACATCATCTTTATGAACTACATGTAATAGATGACCCAATATGCTTGTGTGGACTAGATGTAGAGGATACAAAACATTACTTCATGAACTGCCCTTTATATAACACCAACAGAACAAGTTTGATCAATACTGTAAATGCACTATCAAATTTTAGTGTTGATGTAATTTTATATGGAGACGATAGTATCGATATTGAACAAAATTGTGTCATTTTTGCAGCAGTTCATGACTATATTCTTGATAGTGAGAGATTTATCTGACTTAATTGAAATTGTAACTGAATAATGGTATATTTAATTTGATTAACATTCATTTGTCATAATTTTCAATTATAACAATTATGTGTCTGTTTATATTTATATAGAATATTTTATTATCCTACTATTGATGTATTAATGTATATTTACATTCATATGTAATAACTACTAATTATCCTTTAAGATTAATTATTGTACTAAGATACAATTATTTCATTTTGTGTTTATATTATCTAAGCATGTGTGATTTACCACTCTGTTTCATGTTCTTGTGTGAAAGTCTTTTTTGTGTATATGTCCATGGAGACCGGCTGATACATGCAGTCACTCTAATCGATTGACAATTATTCAATCACTCATGGTCTCTACACACGCGATATATCATCTATCACACTCCAAACCATATATAACCCTTCAATACACATAGCCTGGCAATATCAAAATCCTACCTCCAGGCATAATTTGGTGTTATGTAAGTCAAAATACGCTTAAGCTGATTAAAGTTGCTGTCCAAATTATAGCTAGATATTTATTAAGATGTTTGGGCTAAACTTGAGTAAATAAAGTACTCAGACAAATTGGACGGCATACATAATTATATGAGCTGCAGCTATCCTTGTAACAGTCAATCATCCTTCTCCAATAGCTCACCAAACATATTGTCTTTCATACAAGAAACGAGGTGATCTAGATGACTTTCTGCACTCACACTTTCTTTCACGTGACCATTTGCTAGTTCACGTGACCATTCACTATTTTTACTCAAGAGGAAACACTTGTCTGACACAAATTTAAAAGCATACCGTATGTAGTTGCAACCCGTTGATAACAGTGACAAATAGGAAGGGCGCACACAGACCACACCCACAGCAAATAAACCACTTCAATGCGAGCTAAGTGTAAAGACTGTCAATACATTACCAGAGATGTGCTTCTATCAGCAGGTGTGCCTTATTTCTAATATATGTTCACCCAATATGCAGTAGAAAGTGGCTATCTCGAATCTGCATGGATTGCAGTGTAATGTTCGAGATAGCCAAAATTCGAGGGATCCAACTGAGATGCGTTCATGATGTTGCTGAATAGAAATTGAAATTCACTTCGATTTAAGAAAGTTTGAGACAGGTAACGCTGAGATAACAGGGTTTTACTGTAATAGAACCGCCACAGACGACGATGTAATAAAAGTGGCATCAATGTTGATAAATTACCCGCACATGAGCTATATATAGACAAGCCTATAATACAGTAGAAACTAAAATTAAGACACCTCTACAATGAGATCACCTCTCTAATAAGATCACTTCTCACGGTCTCATCCTTCATAAAGAGACTATCGCAAATCTCCATAAAAAGACCACCTCTCTAATGTGACCAGTTTAAGACAGCCAGCGTGTTCTTTTTGAGAAAAGGTTCTGCTGATATTATAAAGGTAAGTCTAGATTATTGAAAATTGCATGAATACTAAATCGATAATCGCATAATGATGGTATTTATTACCCGGTTGAAAGGAAACTAGGAAAAGTTGAGTGAACTCAACGGATGTGGCTATCAAAGTTCATCCGGTAAGAGATAGATGATTAAGACAGGAAAAAACTTTCAGAGACAAATCTATGGGTAAAAAAGAAGCTCCGTACCATACCTTGGTGAAAGTCAGTTTTGGATACCTGTAAGTTGATTGTACATGTAGTGATAGTTGTTTATTAGCTTTTAGCTATGGTAAAATATGAGAAGCATTACCAAAGATAACTAAACCAGAGTTTCGTATTCATTTGTCAATGTCTGTCAATTAGAAAATGAATAAAAAACATAATTGAGAACTAACAAATTGACAGTCCTCAATGGGCTCAAATTTGAAATATGAACAGTTTGGGTCTATGTGAGTATTCTAACCACGAAATTAAATACTAGTAGCCACGAAAAATTTCATAGTATTGAACGCAAAATTTAATAGCTGTTAAATTTTCTAGTTTTATAGTAGGCTCTGAGTGGTTACCCTTTATACAACTGACAATCTAGCTCAAACTACTCAGCATGGAGGTGTAAATAGCTAGACTGACAAAAAGACAGACACAATTCTCAGAAGTGTCTCAGAGAAACAACTAATTGTATATAAGCCGGAGGTAAACACTCTTGGAAAAAAGTAAAATGAATTCAAATACAAAAATACACTTTATTCATTTTATCACTAGCAACAAAAATAGGCAGCTCCTCATTAAGAGTCCAATAGAGATTTACAGCGGCGCATGGCCCATTTGAAAAATTCTGTAAATGTGATAAATGTAGATGTGGTTATTTAAAGTCACAATTCGTGCTTTAGCAACTTTACATATTTACACCAGGTCATTGGCATCCTGGTCACATTATATCCTTCTCAACTCCCCGGGGAGCATACAGCACATCACTACCATAGCGCAGACGTGCTAATCCCTCATATTAGCGTTCACTGGCCTGACCTGTACCTATGGAGCAGTGTGCAACCTGTTAGGCATAGGCTTGCTCTACACCCACCATTAGAACCGACCAGGAATCGAACCCACGACCTTCTGGCCACGAGTCCAACTCCCTATCCACTTCGCCACGGAAGCACACTGTCTTCTGTCTAAATTTGAATGGCCTATTGCTTATTTGCTCGTGAAAGTGATTGGATTACCGTTTGTTTTCAAAATATATGCGGAAGGCCTTTATTGAATTATTGATGTTTTTAATCCCCCTCCCCCTCCTTCAAATTATTAATAAGGCCATGGCCTGTGACTTCAGCACTTCCTACGGGCAAAGACATTGACACTGACAGCGACAGGGTAGTCTGACAAGGTCGTCTACGTATGGAGCCCAGATATATATAATGGCTATTTATACATATAATAGTCTTACCAAGGTCCATCCTCATCTATGTTGGGCTTATTAATTTGATAAGCACACAACTTATACTCATAGTGTGAAAGACATTTCCCTGAACCGGCAATAACCAATTACTGGAGCTGTTGAGTTATGCGGTGTGTGCATACTATGGCCCTATTAATATTGACTTAACATTATGTTCTGGTCTATATCTAACATTTATAAACTAATAGTGTAGCAATTGTTTGAACGGATAATGGTCAGTTTTTTAAAGCCAAAGATAGCATTTTTTGTCACTTATTATATAGTTATAAAATGGTGATGTACACCAAGATTACAGAAACATACAATATCTGTATAATCACCCATGTCAACAAGTCATCAAAATGCTATGGAACTCTTTAAATTTTGATGGCATTCTAATTTCACGAATATTCTCATGTTCGCGAATACAGCAAAACTAAATCGCAAGCAAATTTATTACGAATTACAGTGCCCTGCTCATTTTGAGGTGCGCCCCATTGCTCTTCCGGAGGGCATGGAGATCGCTTACTTCAAAATGACAAAGCAATATCCATGTATTAAAACGAAGACATAAATGCACTTTTTTTTAATCACATGCAATGCTTAAAACTAAGATACTAAATTAAATTTACATTTTCAAACAACAACACTGAAAATACACAATTACTTGCATCAATCTATAGACGTTAAGCAACTGTCAACACACATTTAAAAATCTAAGGTAATCATGCCTAAGAAATCAACATAAATTCATATATCAAAAAATACAAATAAACATTTTAACAAAGCAAATTATTTACACCATAGAGGCAAATTATAGATACTCTAAGATATATTTTATATAATTAAGATATATTATTTTATCCATCTTATATAAGTAAAATATGTACAGTATGCATCTCTGAAATAAAATCAATCAATCATACTAATTCTTTTGTTTTTGTAATATAAATATTATCATAAGCAAATTCAAAAGCAGAAAATCATGATGAAGTACAGACCAAAGAGCATCCTGATACAAAAAATTTTCCTCATTATATACAGTGTCATAAATCAATACACTTTGCAAATTCATGTAAATATTATACAAATCTCTCACACAAAATCCAATTCTTACAATAATCAAAAATTTATGATACCAAAACAATAAATTACATATTTTTTTACTTCATATGTATATTTATTTGAGTTCTTAATCTGTGATATATTTAGATGTTTGCGATAACTGTAATACATCAAATCATTTACAAAATACTAAAGCAGACTAGTATATGCTACATTAATGTAGCGGTCTTAACTTTTTTCCTTTTTTCCACCTAATGTTTAGCTACAGTAATTTCATTTTAGGTACGAGATGAATTATTAATGAAAGCATTAAATTCCAAAGGTGGGACCTCACAGAGCTCTCTGCGCCACATCGAGCCTCCGGAAATTTGCTTTCGGCAACTTTAATAGCTGAAAGAGAATACAGCGATTTACTATTAATTTCATTTATATTTTGCTGTTACATTATATAATTATGAAATTTACTTTTTCCGTGATTATGTCATTTACAAATAATGAAATAATCTTTGTTTCTTAATGGAATACAATTGGGCCAATTGTTATGTAGTTTCATTGGGTTGTATTGTTGGAGTAGCTCAAGTTGTATGAATTGGTCCAATTGATGTGCAGTTCACGGGTAAGTGAATTACTGTAAAACTAGAAATGTTAGCGCACGATTTAATTTTCAAATTTCATGGGTAGGTGCAGAAACGCAAACTGAAATAGTCAGCAAATATTGATACCCTATGTAAAGTAGGTCCAGGATGGACCAAATTTGCAAAATCAAATACAAATAATATAAAAATACTTAATATAATATATTAGATACAAATGTAGTCACAAAATAATCCATAGGTGAAAATTGCAAAATTTAATAGCCATGAAGTATTCTAGTTTTACTGTATACCCTGTATATCATTCTCAAGTGTATGTACCCTTTGTTTACTGGCAAAGATATTTCTATGTTTAAAACACCTGTGTCTTAGTATTGTACCAATTGTTCTTAATTATACAATTGAAACTCATTGAATCAAATCTGTCAGAATAACAGTAAAATGATTGAGATTTACCAAATGATATAATATCTTCATAATGAGGTTGAAAAAAAAATAACCTTGAGATAGCAAAATATTCAAGATAAGCACTGTTGCATCGAAAGAACGAGTTTCGACTGTATAACCCCAAGCTTTTTAAAAATTGAAAATTCACCTTCACAAACAGGTGGCTGTCCAGTGTACTTGGCAGAATCCGAACACTGTCTTTCCAGGTCGCCGGACAAGAACAAAAAACCTTCCTTACATTTGTACTTCAGTATCGTTCCATACACATACACACTTTCCAGCACTTCACGCCCTAGTACAACAGCGTTATCGGGGACTTCTGGGGTTTTGCACATAATAACTACAAAACAAAAGTACCGATGTAATGAATTTATAGGTCCAATGCAATGTTCCTACAACTGCAATATAAGCCAAGTCGTGAGTGTGAAAAATACAGTTATGTTTCAAAGGAGTCTCTCTGATTGACTATAAAGGGCCTTATAAAGAGGCAGATAAGATGCTGGTTTACTCACTGCACAACAATCATCAGGCTGAGTACATCAAATGTAGCATATACAACCGCCCAAAGGCCCAACCCCAAATGCGAACTATACCAAAATTCAACCAAATGAAATTCCAATGCAAAAACAGATTCATGTAAAAGCCCAAACTACCAACTGACACATTTTCAAATTAAAAGCCGATGTTGTTTGGATGGTCATATATGGTCTTGCAGGTCTAAAGATGGACTGATGTTACTTACCGGAACATTTGGGGTCTTCTCCACTCAAGGTGCGATCATCTCTGCAGGTTCTTGCCTTGCTTCCATGGTAAATCTCATAACCTTTCAAATATAAGAGATCATAGGACAAATTAATTCATCATATTATTAGTATCTATGGACCCAGTACCAAAGAAGCCCATTATTATGAAGACGTAGGGAGAACGGTAAACAGCTTCAGATAGCCAATATTTGAGATAACCAACTCATATCTAAGCCTAATGTAGTTGAAGGGAAATATATGAAACTAATTAAGCCATTCAAAGTAATTAATATCAAAGCTAGAACTACTGCATTACCTTCTTTACATCCAAACTTGAGCGTTACGCTGTAGTTGTAACTTTCTGCCTCTTGCGGTGAGAGCTGAATAACGTATTCACTAAGTGTGGGTTTGAGGCATTCTTTGACTGGAAATATCAAGTCATTGCAATTTTAATTGGAATTTCAATTTTATTTTAGGTTTGAAATGATGTTGGAATCCTTATATATAATTATATTATATGATGAAGTTATCAGGCTATAAAAAGTATTCAACTTATTACATCTCATTATCTCTCTGACACAGATGCTTGGTGGCTCCTAGAGGAGAGCCTTTCCCATGAAAAAATCACAGGGCCGTAGCCAAGATTGAAAAACAGAGGAGGTAAATATATTGGGCGAGGGTGCTAGTGGGGTTTAGGGACAACCCCCCCCCCACGCACACAAGAAAAAAAATGTGTGAATTTAGCTCCTTTTATACAGCTTCTGAGGCTATATATGACAGCAAAGTAACAAAAAATAAAAATAAATAAAGATAAATTTCTCAAAAAATCGATGAGGCAGTTGCCTTTTCTGCCTCATACAATGTATGTAGCTACGGCCCTGAAATCCTACATGGAGTTCAACGGGTGACAATTTCACACCCACACCAGCTAACAACCTTCTTGCTTTGTGTCACCTTGTGAAGTCAATTATACCCCGATTTTTGAGCCAGTTTTGCACCATGTACATGTTGAACATTGTACATACATGTGTTATTACTGTCCATTGAGTTGAAAGACGGAAGGAAAATAAATATTACTTATGCATTTTGGGTTTTTGCTCCAAGTTAAATCCTCTTTGCAATATGTCAGAATTTCTTCAGCGTTACGATCTGTGACAGATAAAAAAGAACAATTAAACAAATGATTATAGTTCATATAAATTATCCAACACAGTGTTCTGGATGGCTCATTTCACACTTATTTCATGGCTTGAGTGCTTTGCTAAGTTTGTGATGAAAACTAAGTCTTTTATAAAATATAAAATTGTTTCCTTATTTCTTTAATAGTAGAAAACACCGTTAATTACATGTGTGCCTTTGAATTCACATAAACAACATCTGTTTTATGACTATTAACATAGGTAGTTAATTATGGCTTTATATCTCTTAAACCTACGTGGTATCAGTATAAAGTGTTTCACTATGCACATAATGTTAAAAGTTGCAAAATACTGAGCATAACCTTCAACAGTCCGAGGATGCCAGTAATGACCAACTGTACAAGACACCCCGACTGGTGGGCTGTTCATAGGGTATGGACCTTCGTAAGAAAGCTTAAACCCATCTCCAAAGGTAGGATCACAGGGAGCTGAAAAACAGAGTGAGTTTTCTTATATGTATGTAAAAATAGTGTAAGTACATTCTTTCTAATGTAATTTTTACAAGATAGCTTTGATCATAGAATTGATCTAGTAGTTTTTACACATAGTTCAAAGGAAGGGCTGCAACGCTTCTCCAGTCACAAAACAATATAATACTTAAGTAGCACATTACATTCTAAATATTGATTTAGTACAGATTGTGTACCGGTGTTCAAACCAAAAGAAGAAATTGGTCATTCTAAACTCCTTAATTTTTTAAAAACTTTATAAGGTATACGGGTATCACGATATGTATGAGGAAGCGGATATATGTACAGTATTGATCAACAAATATATCAAATACATAAAATACAACAAGCATTTCAGCGTTAATCGTTTACATTTTTTTTTCTTCAAGATTAAGTGACTAAATGACGGTAAATGCTAGAAAATTTTCTTACGTAGACAAGAGACTAAGTCTGGCATCCATCGTTCATCTGGTAGACAGCGTAAGTATTTCTTGGTTGACCCATCAGGAAACACATAGCCTTGTTCGCACTCAACTTGACATAATTCCTCTGGTGCAAATGTGCAGCTCTCTTCGACATTGACATGCATTCTTTTCAATTGTTTCGGATTGAGGCATCTTAGGTCTAAAATATGATCAGATAAGATAGAATTATCATGTGCCATCTTAAATGCTATGTGTGGGTAAAGAGGCATATATGTAACCTTGTGGAGTATATATTGATATTTCATCTTCAGGCACATTGTCTAATTAACTCGCATTTTGTAGTGTTTTAGCTCTTTTACTTTACACATTTGAAGTCTTTTCACCCATGCAATTCTTGCTTATAAACTGAATATCAAACTATAAAGATTGTAAAGGTCATTCATATTTGTTGAAATGAAACAAAACACATAATGCAGTTAAATATAAATAATAATGCATTTACATTTAAATCTGCAGTAAGGGCAAAGTATGAAATATTTCTATTAGATATTATAAACTATTTTGCTATTTCATTTTTAAACCATTTTATCCCAAACTTTGACACTGTACTAATATATAAACATGAATTTATTGCAAAAACAGTATGAAAAAATCATGAAAATACACATATTATAACCTCCACACTCCATTTTTCCTTGTGAAACTAGATTTAGATCTGGTATTTCTATGTAGAACAATTCCTGTCCCCTGAACACTGCTCCTCCCATGCTACCAGCGGCGCTCAGGTCCTGTCCTCCCACGTCAAAAGGCTCATCTGTCCTAGATGGTATGGAGATACGAAGACTTATTTGAATAGTGATATTAGTTTTAAAAATCCCTTATAAAAACTTACGGCAGAATATTTCTGATGGGTCGGATGCAAATATCTTCATTCTCTGCGTGATTTCACATAGGATGACTATCTTAAATCAATGAACATCTCCCTTAGCGATCTTTCACAAATGAAGTCACTTGGCAGGTGTGTATGTGGGTGGGTGGGTGTGGGTGTATGTGGGTGTGGGTGGGGGGTGGGGGTGGGGTGGGGTTTCTACCACTTGGGTAATGTCATCTTTTGAAAAAGAAAGTTGTCTTTATTTAACCGTATTTGAACTTATTTTCTGACCTGTTAAGTGAGTTGTGATATATCTACTAGTTGAAATCACATTGCCATGTTTGCTTTATGTCCTATTAAATACATTTGTAAAAGTATGCCTAAATATAAATATTAGACATATATTCAAATGTATTTATATAACGACACAAAGGTGCTGCAAAGATGACGCCAGGTGACAAGGAGGGGGGTGGGGGGGCGGAGTGGGGTAAAAAAGGCCAAAAATCAGGTGAAAAGTGAACGAATGCAGTCTATACAATTTCAACTGATGAATAACAATGTACAACAACATTGCTGACGACTGTTACAAAGAAGGTGCCCATCTCGTCCAATTTAAGAAAGAAAATCTATAGTTTCTAACAATCTGAATTATGGGCTACACAAATTGAAATGGGACAAGTAAATCTGCTATATACGAACACCAGTTTGAATCAATTAAACCCTTCTTCATATAGACATGTCCCTCACGCAATCCACCTATTCTAGATATGTTCTGATTAACAGTCCCTCGGGTTTAAAACACAGATATAAACAAGACAGAGAACAATGGTTACCATGTAACTAAGTCCTGAAGATCAGCCAAATCGCAATTTTCCATCTGATACCATTTTTTCGACCCGATGAATGTGCACTTGTCAGTGGCAGAGGCAAATGCTGCATTGACGGTTTCATCCTCTGGCCAGTTGGTAATGATGTCATTGATCGGCGCAGTGTTGATTATTCGATATGGTCTCCCGTCATGAGTTGAGTATATATTCACTTGGAAATCTGCAAAAATGATTTTGTTACCTACATGTACTAGTCACTAATAACAATCAAGCAGTGTTTGAATAGACAGTCAGTTGAATATATTGATAACTCGTTCAAAAGACACTTTCCCTGCATGTTATTTCATATTATTAATCCCTCTTATCACTTAAAATTTAGGACAAATAGAATTTCTTGTTCTTGCCATCAAAGTTCAAGTTAAACGGGTACAACAGGGCTGAATGTTAAACTTGAGGAAAGCTCAGAGGGGCTTGCCTATGAGAAGCTTGGTTTGTTGGTATTGGTAATACTACGCCTACACGTATTATACACTTACCATCTCTGAATATAAATATAGAACTTTTCAACCATATAGCTGCTGTTACGCCCACTCCTTCAAGACCTTGAAATACTTCTGTACGATGAAACTTCTTGTATGATGTAGCTTTGAGAATATATCCGGGACTACCTGCCCATGTGCTGCTATCTTCAAACTCCCACACCTACAGATGTGAACTGAACATGTTAGGCTGTTTGTAATTTATTGATGTTCACATTAGTATGTTTAAGTCATGATCAAATAGAAGTGATTCATAGGGCTGCAAAAATACTGTTTATCATAACATCTATGCAAACAAATTTCCATGACCCATTTGGAGAAATTCATTTTCAATGATAAGACTGCAAAAATACATCACTGGCTTAGGTAAATCATGGCATGAGACATATCCGCAATTCTGCATATGTAATAGAACAATGTGTATCGTGAAATTTGTGATGCATTCTCACAATGTAATGCAGCTCAAATTTTGCATAATCTAATAGACCAGACAAACCTTATCTTTGAAAATTAGAAAGAAACGATAATTTCTGGCGGCAGTACTTTCATCCCACGCCGTAGCCCAGCCGAGAGGAGTCCCAGTTTCTTCTAAAAACTTACTGCAGTCTGTAGAAAAAACACACAAATGAATATGTGAAAACATCACAGGATCACAATGATCAAATGTTGCTAGTTCTGTAAAAATTCAAGCAAGACTTTTACTATGTAATTAATAAAAATGCCTCATGTAAAGCCCATTGATCACAGGTTAACATACAAAGTGCATATGTTTCTTTTATTCTTTTATATTTATATATGTTGTCATTTTAAAGAAGAAATGATAGCTCGAGCATGCAAAATCACTCCTTTTTTTCTCCTTTTTTTCCAAATTCATCTCCCAACAGAGGCTGGATAGTGATGCTACTGGAACCCTACTAGTAGATACATACCAGTCCCATAGTCCGGGGCGGGCATCTGCAGTGTTGTCAGGACTGGTAAGAGTTTTGAGTTACTTGTCCAATGGATGAGTATTGTAGTCAAAGTCAAGTCAAGTCAAATAATCATTTATTATACTGACATGTGATATACATATTCTGCTTATATTTAAATACATTAGTAATATCACCCAGCCAATAATGGCTTATAAGTCAGTTTAAATCATATCTTATAATAAGTGTGTCATAAAAAATAAAATTTACAATTGTTAGTTATACAGTTTGTCTTTTCTCATATTCCATGCATTTTCTATGTATTTAGCTACATAATATTGACAATTTGTCATAAGATATATAAACTTTTCTTGATCATTAAAACTATTAACATTTTTACATTTATCTAATATTTTTGAAAACAGTACAGTACGGGGGTCCTTATACAAATCACAATTTATAAGGAACTGAACTTCGTTTTCAATTTCATTTCTTTCACAGAAGATACACAGACGTTGTTCTAATTCAATATTTTCAAAACGACCTGTCTCAATTTTTAGCTGTAAAATTCCACATCTAAATTTAGCTAATAATGAGCGTTGACATTTATTTAAACAGCCTTTGACGTAATCACTTGTTTTACAATCAGTTTTAAAAAGTTTAAATGTTCGAAGTTTAGGTTTGGTTTCAACATTTCTCATACAATCCTTTTCAAATATATCATTAAGTTTTTCATTGCATGATATCAAATCACATTGTTTCCGTTCTTTAAAAATGTGAGACATATCTAAAAAGTCAAAAATATTTTTCATTTGTTCGGACCAATTTCGCTTTTCTCTATTGAAATCCATAAAAAAATCGTTTAGTTAATCTGTAATTTTTCATCTTTTGAATCCTATTCCAAAGTCGTAGCATATTTAAGTATTTCCTGTATTTGGGACTTAACCACCCCATTTCATTGTAAGTCACTCTAGATATAAGTCACTATTGCATCTACACGGAGTTTACTATGTTGGACGAGTAAATCTATGGACAAGTATCATTTTCTCCTATTGATGAAGCTATTCTTGCACCCGCCTGTGGCTGTGGAACTGATTTCTGGATGAAATTCAAGTGAGAAAACACATCTCTATAATCTACACAAAAAGTAACTCAAAAGTTGGACAGTATTTTTGGGGTATGGTTCCCGATGGGCACGTACGGGAGTAATTCATAAAGAATCCATGCATGTGAAAAGGTCAATGTGGAACCCTAACCATTTTACTTTTAGTGGAAGCCTCTGCCTCACCCCACCCCCTCCCCACTTACAACTGTAACATGCTTGGCAAACAAACAGTTACAATGTTAGTCGGCTCCTTCTAAGACTTCCCTAAGCCAACCACCAGTGCACCATCCCAGGGCCAGTGCCCAGGCCAGGGGCACCCCTAAGAGGCACAAGAGCAATTTATACAGATATGTTGTGATGTGCAATCTGGACCTCGCAAGAGGTTCAGAACCCAGCCACACCCAGCCACACCCAGCCACAGACTGAATCACTGACACTGAGTGAGAATGAGATTGTGACCATTATATTCACGCGTTGCCTCATTAGAGGAGGCCAGTCTCTTATTTGAGACTGGCTAATTTGTGAATTATTTACCCAGATCCAGATTTATCCAGACCAGTCAGACTCAGTCAGAGTTTCAGGGGCACAGACCGCTGATGTTCTGTCTTGAGGTAACCAGATTTTACTCACTGAACGCTTGGACCGCAAACACGTCTTTGACTACGATGCAACTTAAAAGAACATTCCGTAATAAAAGTGGCAAGAGCTTCATGTTTATGCGCGATATAGTACTACATCGTCGGTGTTTTCATTAAGAATGTAGTACTCGTGCACCTGTCAGTGTATTAAGTATATGATACGTAAATAACGCCAGTGACGCAAACGTCATGGTACGTGGAAAACGTTTTTCGTAATTGATATACGTTCTCCAAGCAAGCTGATCTTCAATGACATTATTTCAGTGGAGCTAGCCATTTATAAATTAAATACATTTGAATTATCATTGTTTTAGGTTCCACGGGACTTGACTTGGATGTGGTTGAGGCAAAAATGTTTAATCCTGTTTGGTTCATGGGTTGGAGTTCCCCGTAGAGTAAAGCAGCCGCGGGAAACAAATGCGCACACTTCAGTCATTCGGAAAAATGAACTGATAATGTCTAGATATCTACTTTCCAGCAACTGAACCAATTATTAGTATAATGAAAGATAGATGTCGGCTGTACACTTCTCCACTTGCTCATAGCAAGTTTAAACATGAGTTGATGAAAATACGTTAACATAATATTATTGTTGGACAGGGTTGTGACAGAAATAGATAGACGTATTTCTTTTCGTATTAGAAACATCAAAAGTAGTGATTATATATAATTAGTTTTTTAATAAAAGACCGAAAAAAGACAGAATAAAGTATCACACTCTTGATGCTGCAACAATATGCCACCAGACATCCGCAGAAAACCCTCCTCGCCCTCACGGGGTATATAGATCAACCCGTCAGACGTATCAGACGACCCCTAAAATAGGCTTTACATTATCATGTGCTGAATATTACAACTCGAAAATGTAATGTGCTGGATGGTTATTTATGGAAGTTGGTCTATTTTAAATCGTTTATACATTTATGTGTAGGTATTTACAGTTAGCTATAATTAAAAAATATATGTACCAAAAAATACGAATTTGTGCTTTGTGGTTATTCATTGTTTATTTTAACTAGTTTAAATATTTGTAGAGATATACAGACAGATAAAATTAAATATATCTATTGCAAAAATATCGTAAAAGTTATAGTCAATATATTATTTTCAATTTATTTACTCTTACTTAGAGCATTAGGCATTCCATTCCAAACCGGAAACCATTAATATCTTGCAAAAAATATGAATTTATGCTTTTTGGTTACTTATTGAAGTTGCTTTATTTTGATAAGTGTATATATGTGTAGGGATTTACAGCTAGATAGGATTATATACCAAACTATGAGTTTTAAAAAGTGAACAAAACCACAACAAGATAATGTGATTGGAATATTGACTCTTTTATTTCTATTGTATATTGTATAGTTTTGGTATGCTCCCACCCCGGCCCCACCTCAGCCAAAAAGCCCCTGCGCTGTTTGGCCCCGTCTTTTTGTAATCATCTTCATCACCCCTGTCCCCGAGTCCATGAGCCCCAAAGTTCTGCAAGATCTAATATGCCTCAATGGGCACCATTCGCATGCCTTGTCTCACTCTCAGCAATGTCATCAACGAATGACGATCCTCATCGGAGAGTGTGTCTTTGGCCTCTTGAACCTCTTCTTTGTCATCCGCATTCTTTGCTTCATCAGCTTTATCACCTCTACGGCGGTGAATGATCTCTCTCTCTATCTTCTTCTTCTTTGGTTTCTCTACCCACTTCTTCTCTTTGTTCTGTTCTGCAACTTCTACCTTAGTATCCCTGTTGTACAGTACACAGGCAGATCCAACCAATCCGACAACTGAAAGAAATTCGTAAGGGATTAGCATAAGATGCTAATATTCATGTTTACATTTTAGAGGATTCAATTTGAGTTGTGCTTAAATATGTTATATTACTTGTTTTTCAAACATAAGGCTACATATAGGAAGGCATTTCAAAGTAATTTTGCGCTCCCGTTTAAGTAGTTGCTATATAAGTTCCATTCATAATGTGAACACAGTAAAATATGGTATGGACCATGGTACAATGGATACAATGCCTAGAAGAACTTGATAGGAATAAATTTGAGTTCTAGTAAAGAATGGTATGTTGAAAAATGGAAGAAATTTTCAGTAAAATATTTCTTGTTCAGGACGTTAACAACAAATGTAACAATTTGTTCTACTTACTCAGAGCCGGAATTAAAAACAATGTTGCAGTCTTAAACATCCTGGATTTTTTTTATTTTTTGCAATTATACATAAAATCATAGAGCATTACTCGTTAAACAATCTCTGATGAAATACGGCATTCAAACTTTGAGCTGAATATTTCATTTAATCTGCCTAGAAACGAATTCCGTTTAATCAGGAACGTGAAACGTATGTAGTGGTACGACAAACCAATGAACTTAACGTTTAACGTAAGGTAGATATAGTTGATGGCATTCGGCAATCCTCGTATGTTTCCGCTACTCTCAAAGCTCCGAAACATTCCGAGTAGTTCCGAGTGAGTTGATGGTGCAAGTATTGATTATCTAGGAAGATGGAGTGGTTATCACGTTGTAGGATGTAAAAATGACGCTGGAGAAAGGCCATCGTCATATCTCAAGGCTATATCCGGAGGTGTAAAGGCATTGTGAGTGAACAAGGCCTGAAAGCCGGCGATGGAGAAGCGGACTGTTTTCATTTTATTTGTTATGTATTTTACTGTTCATTATTCTTGCAAATTTATTCTTAAATACACATGCATTGTAATATGAACATAACACATAATCTGATGTTCTTTGCTTTCATGCTAGTTTTTCCTTTTCTTATAGATAGATCTAATTAACAAAATAGGAAATCAATTATACCTAGAGATCTAGAAATCTAGAGATCTATCAATATTTACAAGAATACGAAAATCAACTTATAGATGCTTGGCTATATCTACATGACAGTCATGCTGTAAAACAATTTAATCTGTGTGAAATTCCATACAGATTATCTTAATCTCTAATTTACACTATGCCATATGTTGATATTTAGATAAAAATTCATAGCATGTTACAAACGATTGCTGCTATTTATAGATACCATATTCAATTTAATAATGAATATTAAAATTTCATTTTTAATTACAATATTTGAGAATATAAAAACTAGAAATGTTTGCACATGATTTAATTTGTGAATTTCGTGGGTAGGTGCAAAAACGCAAACTTAACCCTCATCAGTACATTAACCAAAACACCTTAATCAGTACAATAAAGGTCCATTTGGACCCCAATCATTTGATGTAAATTTCTTTTCAATTCATGATCTTTGTGTGATACAAATACGTTCCTATGATAATTATGACTGTGTCAGAAAAAAATAGCAAATAACGAATTAGATTTTTATCATATACATATTTTAATATGTCAAATTATCGACCAACATTGTGTTTTATGTACTCATCTTATCTGGGGTCCATGTGGACCCCAATAACATTGCTTTCGTATTGTTCCTTATGTATAACCAAATAAAATAATTTTCATTCTTCATAATGGCAAGATATGAGCTGACAACTTCATTAAAAGAATCCAGTGCACACTGCATTTTCTGTTCTCAACGGGTGTGGGGTCCATGCGGATCCCAAGCAAATGCTTTTCATGTGCATCCTAATATTTTACCAAATCAAATAATCTTGAGTCTTGATATAGGGTGACAACTACTTAAAGAGAAAAGAAGAAATACCAAGCGGATAAAAATATATCACAAAAGGTATACCCCTGGGGTCCGAACGGACCCCTAATGTATTGATTAGGGTTAAATTGTCAGTGAATAAGCCTATGCAAAGTAGGTACAGGATGGACCAAAGTCACAAAATAATTTATAGATGAAAATCGTAAAATTTGATAGCCACGAAATATTCTAGTTTTACAGTATTTTTATACATGAGATCATATTTCAGTGTGTGTATATATACTACCTAAAACGAGAGCCACACAACCCTTTTTTACACATCACTAAATATATGCGTTTTCCTTTGAATTATCATATCTATTGCTTGTAACTAATTGAAAGTTCTGTAACTGATCCAAGAGATCATTTTCACTTTCCACTTGGCTTTTCTCTTGCCCAGCAGACGAAAGCTTGAACTTATGCAGTAGTCCACTAATGAACATGAATATAATGGAGCGTGCCAAGTATTCACCAATACAGGAGCGATGACCTGCAAGTACAGCTAAGATTCAGTATCAAATGCAGTTATGTACACTTTGACAGTTCGAATAGGAGCATACATTTAAATATGTATACTGAGAGACAGACAGGTTCTACCGTATCAATCAAGACCACCTCTATGTAGAGATCACCTCTATAGTAAGTTTAAGACCAATCCTCGGCGTCCCATACCTTCATAAAGCTATAAACCTGAGCATGCATAAAGTATCCACTCGAGTTTATAAAGAGTCTCAATGTTATCTTAATAAAGAGTTTCTACTATATTCATAGAAAAACCCAGGAGGGGAGGGGGTACAGGGGGCGTGTGTCCCCCGCCCCCTTTCCAACCAAAAATACTTCATTTTTATGATGATTAGCCTTATCAACCAATAATTGCATACATGCGAAAGAAAACCACAAAATCTCTTAAATACCCCTTTCAACTTTCAAACATCCTGGATCTGGCAGTGTCTATTCCACCATCTTACCCAGGCCAAACGGAAAGAAGCTCTCGTGTTCACTACCAGAGAGCCACCTGTCTGGCTGGCAGCTGAGCGGGTGGGGCCAGTGTTTGGGGTCGCGGTGCAGGGCGTGCAGGGACAGGAGCACGGTGGACCCCTCGGGCAGCAGCACGTCTTTGCCATCGTGGAAAAGCCTCAGGGGCCTGGTGCATTTACGTGGCACAGACAAGGGGTCTGAAATAGATAAGATTGACGTGAATCTGGTACATGATGATTTCGTGACTTTAGATCATCTGTGCAAGTAATTAAATGACTTGAATAACATTTGAAAAAAAAAACTTTTAGATAAAGAACTTTTGAATGAGTAGTGCAAGAAAATTCTGAATACAAATCAAATCAAGCAAACATAAAAATAAGCCAGGAGTAATTACAAGTAGAGCCTCTGATTGAGACACACCTCCATAAATAAACCACCTCTATAACAAGACCTTTTTGGACGGTCCCAAACGTTCTTTAAGTGACGATAGCCAGACACCAGAAAGCGACCACCTTCTCATTGAGACCCCCTGAACACAGTCCCTAGGTTGTTTTGTTGCGGCACTTACTGGCACAGGTCAGTCTGAGCGCTTCGTTGATGACACCGCAGAGATACGGCAGTTTCGCCTGGTCGTCTAGACACGGCGGCCGGCAGAGGCCGATAGTCTGGAAAAGCACGCATACACAGATGAGGTGTTGGAGGTGTTGGCCGCCATTTTTTAGATGAGGGTTGTTGCAATAACCCGCTTCACGTTTCATGCAGATGCATGTACATGTACATGGCAACGCAATGAAAGAACATTATATCTAGATACATAATCAGGTCCGCAGCCAGGATTGCAAAAGATCGGGGGCAAAATATGTTGAGCAAGGATGCAGATAAATGCCATATGCGCACAGTTTTTCTAGGTGGGTTTGGGGTCATGCTCCTCCAAGAACATTTTGGAATTTAGACCCTTTTTCATTTCATCTGAGGCTATTTCAGACTTAAAATTATATATTGTTTGTAACCCCCTTCCAAAACAAACAAACAAACACAGGAGTCAGTTGCCTCCCTTTCTTCATACATGTATGTGGACACAGCCCTGATTATATTGCTCTATCAGGGACACGCCCATACTCGGGCCTTCTGATCGGGTTAAAACTGAAACTAGAGGTCACGAATTACACCTTAATGCTTGATAAGGCCTCGTTTGGTGAATATAGTCTTGCAAATTCATGCAATATTTACCAAAATACAGGCAGTGAATATCACGACACAAGTATTTATTCAACGTGCTTGACTTTCGTACAAAGAGTTAGAAAAGACGAGCAAGCAACAGGCCAAGCAATCAATTTGTTTGCGTTATGTACACAGGACAGTCCCAAGGTAAACATTGTCGTTATTGCCTCCACATACATGTCCTGTCGCCCAACCATTACTGTAAACAAAGTAGTATCATCATAACCATGTTCCGCCTATGTTTCATACCTTTTCTATTTCTTTATAGCACCGTTTCTGTATTTTGGGGTTCACACTGAGTTGATACAATGCACAGACGATAACAGAGCTCGTTGTGTCTACGGCACCGAGGTACAAGTCCAACAACATCTGTCTTTTCATACCCTCTGAAATGAAAGTGAAATACAGTGGTATGTATGCACATGGTCACCTTCCGTTTACGGACACCTGGCTTGGGTGGGCACTTTCCCGTGTATCATTTAAAACAAGTGAACCTATGTTTTGAGGACAAGTGTACTTTATTGAAAATTGTCACTTATCCCGAACGTCGTCTCCATATAAGACAGGTTCCCTGTTCATACTCTAAAATTCAAATAGAACTTTTGTGGACTTCAGCATTTTGCTCTCAAATATGTTTACCTCTATCATCAGTAAACTGGTAAGTATTATGTCATATAAATATGCCCTTCCCCAATCCTCCATACCTTACGCAACTAACTGAACTGCAATAAATATCAAATACAGCTTATTCGTTTAACATAGATATAAATCAATATTAAAAACCTGTTAATTCGTCTGACCCTGCAAACTTGTTTCCCTCATTTGCAATGAACAAGTCTACAAAGTCTCTGAGGCGGTCTTCATTGTACGATTTTCTGTGCTCCTCAATTTTTTCAGCTATCAAAGATTCAACCTGTCTTACCAGATGCTCTTTTTCTAGTGACTGAAAACAATAAATAGAGACTAATGTTGAACAACAATGGTTGTTGAATAAATGAAGTATTTACATGTTAATGCTATCTATTTTAAAATGTTGTAGGCATAAAAAACATGACAAATCTACACTGGTCAGAATTCAAAATATTGCAAATATATACAGTAGAACTTTCAATCAAGATAACCACCTCTAGCACTATCATAAGAACATAATATTATTTCACAGTCCCGAATCATAAACAAACCAATGTAAACCTCCATAATGAGACCACCTTTCTAACAAAATCACTGGAAGTCATTTCTCATTATGGTCTGGCTTGTATTCATGAGTTGGGGGGAAGGGTTATAAGGTGTCAAGAAATCCAACATCCCTATTTTTTGCCCAACTCCCTCTGGTTCTTTCGCCTTTTATTTCACATCCCACTTTCTTATAAATCCACCCCGCTCGATGTGCATACTCACTTTGGGTTTGTAACCTAAGTATTGCAACCAGGGCAGGAATTCCACCATGTCAGGGAACGTGTTGAGCTGGGAGATTTCAGTGATTGCAAATACGAGCCTTTGAAGCTCATCACTGTGGTACTCCAGTCTAAAAAAAAGTATGCAGAAGAAATAAGCGATTTGTATTAACTAAAAAGCTCCAATTAAGACTACTTCTATAATAAGACCATTTCTTTTGGTAGAAACATCAATCTGTACCAATAAAGAGACCCTCACTTACTTCCATAAAGAGACCACCTCTCTCTATTTAGACCACCCATGGGGTAGGCCTTGTCTCAATAATGAGGTGTGGTCTCTTTATGCATTATGAATATTTACAAAGTTTCATTCGGAAAATCTCTCTAAAAGTGGTCTCTAAGTATGTATGCAATGGTCTCAATTTCATGGGTTTCGCATATGCGTAAAAAGACACATGAAAATGAAGTATTTTGGTGGGAAATGCATGGAGGCCACACCCTGCGCCCCATGGATCTGCCTGTCATTTTTAAAATTTATGCCCTACCTCTCCCCAAAGCAGACAGCAGTGACCACGTTAGTGACCGCGGTGCTCAGTGCGGTGCCCGGGTGCTCGCCCGACTGTCCACTCAGCTCCGCCGCGAGCGCTGCCATCTCCTCCCGCAGCCGAACATCCAGCGCCACTTGCCCGAGTCCTGGTGCTTCGAGCGCCGTCTGGGTGTAGCGCCGCACGGCCGGAGACACGGCGCCGGGGCACGACGTCACACCTGCAATGGGAACACGCGTTAAAACAATGATGCTCAATGGCAGATCCATGTTTTGGAAAAGGTGGCAGGGGGCGCATTTAAGGAATTGCATGTGTTTTGTACGTGCAATCGATGGCGGATGTGTAAAAAAAACCTACAAGAATGAATTATTTTGAACGGAAAAGGAAGAAAAAAAGGGTAGGTGGGGAGCAGAGGGGCGGAGTTGGTGTTATGACCAGAAGGTCTTCGATTCTATTCTCGCTCAGGTCTAGTCCTGGATGTCGAGGGTATTCATAGCTAAATAGTTGCACACTGCCTTTTATTTCACATCCCACTTTCTTATAAATCCACCCCGCTCGATGTGCATACACACTTTGGGTTTGTAACCTAAGTATTGCAACCAGGGCAGGAATTCCACCATGTCAGGGAACGTGTTGAGCTGGGAGATTTCAGTGATTGCAAATACGAGCCTTTGAAGCTCATCACTGTGGTACTCCAGTCACAAATAAGGACCCTTTTCAGACCATGAAGTTGTATTTCCTTTATTTGAGATTTGAAATAGGAATCAAATTAAAACAACAAAATATACATTGTGTTAAAACACAGTTCTCATATCACACACAGAAAGTCGGTCTACAATTTCTCAGTGTTGATTTTGTAAAGAAGACCAGCGTGTACACAAGTACAATCTATGCTTTGTTTTCATGTGCACAGGTGACTTTCATCTGCGGTTTGAGTACAGAGCAAATATACTATCATGTTGCATTGTAAGAATTAAAGAATATATATATATATATATATATATATATATATATATATATATATATATATATATATATATATATATATATTTTTGTTTATAGTATATATATTTATATTAGTGATAGCACTATATATATATATATATATATATATTTTTATATATATATAAAAATAAACAAAATATATATATATATATATATATATATATATTTTTATATATATATATATATATATATATATATATATATATATATATATATATATATATATAGTATGAAATCTACACTATATATATACAGTAAACATCCAATGAAAACCACAATAAAGGGATAACAAAGCAACAGAACCTCTCTATTAGGACGAACTGTGTGACGGGTCTCAATGCAAAGATAAAGGTTTGTGAACATAAGTAAAGGTTTTATATAGATGTGCTTTTCTAGCTTATAATGGGAGGTTCTACTGCGTGTTCCTATGTGATTATTTTATTATGAATATTATGGTACACCACCATCTGAAGTCTTTAATAATGTACACGGTTATGTAAGTTGTACTGTAATGTCAGCCTACTGACCAATATTACATTATGGCAATCGAACAACTCCTCCTCCTGTACTGTTAACACACAATAAAGCTTTACCAGTGGCCCCTGCAAGTGGCACACATTAGTCAACATCTATATTAAAGCACACATGTACACACGCCTCAAAATGGCCATTACATGTGGTCCGTAAATAAGTGTCAATTACCTATTGTTTATACATTTTTAAAATGTTTAACTAAGTTATCTTTGACTTATATACAATATTTACACTATACTATATGTACTGGATAATTCTTACTGCAAACAGACGTTTCATATGTATATGTCAGAAACAATTATTCAGTACTATGGTATAATTTAATTCTTAGTAATAAAGATTGTATGTATAAATAATCCAATTACCCTGGATGACTATTATTTTCACAATATCATATATAAGATCGTTTTCACCAGGAAAGGAAAAAAATGTCCTAAGGGAGTGCTCATTATTTTAGTTAAGTCAGTGGGGTTTGAGGAAATCCAGGCGGGGTTGTCTATTTTGGTACAGATTTTTTTTTTTTTTTTTTTTTTTTTTTTTTTTTTTTTTTGGGGGGGGGGGGGTGGTCATCAATTTTGTAGTAAGTACAAGAGAGGGGCTGTCTATTTGTGCCAGGGTAATATTAAAGATATCTTTTATTTGTTTTTATTTTACCGTCATTTCATGGGAAAAAAACACATACTAATTCAGTGTGTATAATCGTGGCAAAAAATGATAACGAGGGGTTCATCTATTTTGTACATGAAAAATAGGTGGGGGGTGGGGGTGCTTTTTGTAAATAACAATAATAGGGGTCATGAATTTTGTACATGAACATCAGACCAAATCCTCACACTCAAAGCAGGGTGTTCGGAAGCCTCCGTAAAAGGCGTGCCCCTGATAGAGGACAGTCACCCCTCTGCACGTGGACGTTGTGCTTTTGATGTCTACGTTGTGTTTTTACAAGTCCTCTACGTCTTACGATAAACGTCAGCTGATGTGTTTCCTCCCAATTGACGTATATGCGTCATAATTGAGATTTCTAAGAAAAGCAGGTGCCTCCTGACATATCAATTCAAGTTCAGTTGATATTTCGCACTTGTTATGTTATTTGCTCTCAAAATGATAATGAAGTTGACGCTGAGTTTAAGTCTTGTCCTCGCGGTGTACAGCAGTTTTGTGCAGAGCCTTGGTGAGTTGAAATGCCTTTATTCTCCATAATTTTGCTAAACTTTTACCGTCAATCATGACGATGATTCATGTCATGTTGTTTCTAGTCGAGATGTGTCGGCCATTTTTCTATTTAAATATTTTGACTAGAGTCTAGATCTATCACAGGGCTGCCAAGTCAAGTAGTACAGACATGTCGGGTATTAATACAGATTTCTAACCCAAAATACCCAAATACTAATTCTACCTTCACAATACAGATTTCCCCACTTTGTGTATTTTTCATTAATAATTACATTTTATGAAAGCACAGGAACTGCATCCCAACTAACCAAACGTATTTGGCCCGAGCATCGAGACGCGAAGCGTTGCTTCGCGTTTCGGCCAAATACGTTTGGTTACATCCCAACATAGATCAACTATAAATTTGATGACCCCCCCTTTCCAAAGCTTCAACTCAAAGATGGAAAAGAAAATAGAAACAGCTTTCGTCTAGTTAAAACAAATTTCTTAACACATGATAGTTTGAAATTTATGTTTATTTCTCGTTATTAACAGAAAAAAAGTTACAACGTGTGACTTGCACATGTATATAACATTACGTTCGATACCATACATGTGTTGTTTTAATTGACTAACTTACTACATAAAACAGATAAAATTCAGACAGTCATGTAATCAATGTACACCTTTTGCTTGATGTTGCGGCCAGATCTAGTAGATTGAAACCTAGGTCGTCCTGTGCTGTGTATTGTTTCGGATTCAGGGTCCAGATCAGTTTCTTCATCTGAGGAACTTCGCTCTGATTCTTCATCTGATTCTCCATTTACCTCTGCCAGACAACCTCCTCATCTGTATTACTTAGAACAGTCTCACCATCAATTAGTGGAACCACTGCTGTAGATGTTGTGCACAAGTGGGCAATTATTGTACTGATTTTATCTTTTTTATTTCCTGTCATAATGTTTGAGATATGGAGTTCAGGTAGCAGAAGTTTCCCAAGGCCTCCTGTCTCAAACAAAGTCTTCCAGTCATAGTCATTGAACTCTTTGTTCTCTTCTTGTCAGCCTCTTCCTGTATATGCGAGCTGCGTATTGCTTGTATGAATTTCAGATTTTGCAAATGTTCTAAATATCTTCTCACGAGTTTCATAATAACAGCATATTGGTCACAAAATTGCCTATTGTCATCATCTGATTTGTCTAAATTCAATGTGATTTTTATAGCTGCCTTTGGATTGAAGTCACCAATTGCCCTTGGTGTTGTGTTTCATCTAGATTTAAGACAAGGGTATCATGACCATTGAGGTAACGGTATGCGGGTAGAGCATTTGTATCTGGCATGGGTCCTGGGATTCTTTCCATCTTTGGTCCTATCCATCCTTGCGAACATGTTTTACACTCAGTGCCGGTTTTATGAATACATTCACCCTTTAAGAATTCCATGTACAATTCACCAATTTGAAAATGATCATCAATGAAAGCATAAATCTTATCAAAATAAGCACTACCAACCAGATGCTTTCTCTTCTCTTTTAATTTATTTAGATAATTGACTTGAAGTATGCATTCAGGAAAATAATGCATCAGAACGAGTGCAGGGGCTAGAGCCCCCTTTATATGATAAGCGTTCTGACAATGCATTATTTTCCTGAATGCATACTTTTTGTCAGTTATCTATCACAAAATGACAATCTTGTGCATACATGAGGTATGATATGATAAAACTGCGGGGAAAAAAACATGAAAATTTGTCTGCTTTTTGGTGTCGATAATGATCATTTTCTATGTAATGATCAATGAAAAAGTCTTTAAAATGTGTTCTTTGCATGAGATAAAAGTTAATACAATAATACCAAATTTCATGCCCCCCACCCCTCTAGATGTGGTACAATATTAGATGACCCCGCCTCTTTAGCGGGTCTGAAAATCAATGCCCCCCCCCCCGATTTCACCGCCCACCTAACACTTAAATAATTAACGCTCCTTTATTTATTGCCATTTTCAGACTGCTCTGGGTATAATGACGTAGTATTTTTGTTGGATGGTTCAGGCAGCGTGAGGAAACCAAACTTCAAAAAAGTGTTAGGCTTTCTTAAATTGATGGTCGAGAAGATGGACGTAGAGTCTGGCCAGTCTAATGTTGGCGTGATGACGTTTGGTAAAGAAGCAAAGGTATGTATGGTTATGTTTTATGTTTTTTTCTTCTTCAAAGCTATGGTTGGACTCTTATTACTACAGCAGAAACTCTAATTAGACCATCTCCTTATCACGGAAGTGGTCTCATGACGTGACGTGGTCCGTGAAGCTTCGTAATGGCCATGTTCCATTGAGCATTGCATCAGAAAAGCGCCTGGATAGCGGTTTTCTGACGCAATGCTCAATGGGACACGGTTTTCACAGGTTGATCACTCACACTGCATTTAGAGTACATGTTCATTTCAACTATAACTGCATATACAGCTGTGAGATTTGGCGATGGTGTTTTAGTCCTTGGGCCCAAACTCACAGCTAGCTTCATTAAGGATTAGTTTGCAACTTTTAGGTGGCAAATTTTCATTTGTTTTATCATGTTGATGGACCATCAGGCCAAATGATTCCACTTGTTGGCCTTGAATCGGTGGTGGCCAAAGTGTTCAAATCAGCATTTGAAGCGTTCTCTTGATAGGTAAAATTAAAAACCAAGATATACCACAATTTGGCTGTTAAAGCCGTAATCACTTCATTAAACATGCATATGGGTTAGGGCAGATGCATTTTCATTTGATTTTCCGCTGTATGAAAATGAATCAAGGTAATGACATTTCTATTTCAGAAATATCACATAGAGTATATAGAGACACTTTTGGCCTTAAGAACATCCAACCATTAGTTTTGAAATTAGACTCCAAGCAACTATTGACATGTACAGTGTAGCTTATGAGTCTAAATCAGACTAATAAGCTTGGTTCAGTCTAACCAACACTGCAAGCCTGATCATTGTTAGATGCCGTGAGCTGTATTAGTCTATAAGGCACGGGATATAAATGTGTGTGGATGATTGTAGAGGTCAGTTAATAAATAGTAACCAAGCTATCTCCATGGTCTTTCTACTTCCTTATGTCTTAGAGTAAAACCACTCATGACACTATATGTATATTTTCAAACCGAAGAAATTTCCCACCCCCCCAATCTCCAAATTAAGCTGAATATTTCATTATTGTGGTAATAAGAAACAATTTTAACTCATTGGTCATTCTAAGACATCTATTGGAAAAAGACATGACTCATCATTTGCATGTTTAAGGAAGTGATAAAGGCTTCAACAGCCAAATGACGTTATAGCATTGTTTTTAATTTTTTACGAATCAAGAATCACGAATCAAGTGCTGATTTGAACACTTTGGCCACCACCGATTCAAGGCCAACAAGTGGATTCATTTGGCCTGATGGTCCATCAACATGATACATGATACAATCAATGAAAATTTGCCACCTAAAAGTTGCAAACCAAGTGGACTCTCATATTTGGGCCCAAGGACAATTTGATACAAACCGGTTGATATAATAGAAAAAAAGTATAGGCACTATATAAGATTTGTTTTACATGTTCACTGAACCAAGAATTTTATCGTAGGCTTCTATCCATAACACGAGCCTGTCAATACAGGTCTTATGTCATGGTATTATCCCAAATTTGTACAGTTGAATACATGTAATATGATACTTTTAATGATATGGAAAACATGCACATGTGCAGATTTTTTTACACAATATATATTTTTTAATTCAGTGAAATGCCGACTCATTTAATTTTACGTAAAATCATATTTCCAATAATTATTGTTTTCCTTTCACAATCTGTCTTCTAAAGTTGAATAGAAACTCACTCATTTTTTAATTTGGGCCATATTCTGTTCTAGATCATAAGTGGTCTACTGTTGCATCATATTTATCATAGTTATGCATGTTACGGCAGTATGCTTATTAAATACAGACAACTTTTTGTAACGCATTCCTTTATTCATATGGTTCAAACTGAAACACATAATCTTAACATATAGTACAAATAAATATAATACATATAAATACGATGGTGAAACAACTAAGAAAGCAGATATCAAAATACATATCAAACTTTAACTTACATCAGTTGTCCTTGCCATGACTTTCGTTTAACTTTCCAATACTGCGCATTAATTTGCAATTAACACACACATATACATGCATATAACCATAAAACAACATGCCATTTACTAATTCAAATAAACAACCCAGTAAAAACTAATATGAAACCATTCACTTTATCAACTACAAGCTAATAATAAGGATATACACTATTATTTAACTATAACAGAGCATCAAAAATACCAAACCCTCAACTAAATCATATTTTTTTTATTTGATTTGATTTATTTTGTTTATCACAGGCATATTAATTCAAAAGTAAATAAAAGATTACAAATAAGTAAAAATATATAAATAGAAGTAAAATTGAATAGAGATATACAAATATAATAAAAAAAGAACCATGTGACAAACAAGGAGCACTAAAAAGATATCCATTTAAAATGGAGAGTCTTATTTCCATAGTGGACCTCGGTGAAAAACATGGAAAAACAACTGACTAGAATTGGTGCCATAGAACCTAATAATTACATTACTAATGATTAACCTTTTAACAAATATATTCTTATTACTCTTTTATAAAATGGTCCATATAATATTTCTTACATTTTGATTTAAAAGACACCAAACAGTTTGACTTTCGTATTGGTAGAGGCAGACTATTCCAATATTTAATGCTACAATATTTAAATGTTTTCTGTCCATGGGACTTAACTTTTGGTACAATGTACGACAACTCTTTCTTCCAAACATTGTATGAATGACTCACCAGTTTAACATCACATAAATATGCAGGAGCCTTTTTGATATGTATTTTATACATTAAACATAAAGACAAGTATTCAATTCGATTATTTACATTTAACCATCCAACTAATTTAAAATCCTCAGAACAAAGGTGGTGCCTTCCATCATAGTTTAAAATGTATCTAATTAGCCTATTTTGTGTTGTTTGAAATCTTGTTTTCACTTTTTGGGGCAACCCTCTAAACCAGCTGTTGACGCCAAAATCAAAATTAGATTGTACTAAAGTAGAAACTAATAGTTTTCTCTCTTTAAACCCAAAATACATATTATTTCTATACAAAAATTTCAATTTAGCATTGATATTTTCAACATTAAGCTAGCCATAGACAACCCACTGAAATCCTGATCAAAAATAACACCTAAATATTTTATACTGCTTTTTGACTCAATTTCTTTGTCGTTGCACATTATATTCAATCTATTGCATTTACTCAATTTCTTTTTAGTAGCAAACAAAATACTTTCCGTTTTCCCCAAATGTAAAGATAGTTTATTTTCTTCCAACCAATAGCTAAGTGATTTTAAATGAATAAACCAAAACACAATGTATTCAATGGATAGAGAAATATAAAGAAATGATTTACACATTGTATTAGAAATGTACAACAACAATGCACTTTCTAGGTCATGTTTCATTTGAATGCTCACACCGGCAAGGAACCTTTGAAGAAAGCAATTGATGAGATTAGCTATCCTGCGGCAGCAGCCACATATACATTCGAAGCCCTGATACTCTTGAGAAAAATGTTCAGTGCTAGTAATGGCGACAAGGCAGAGAACAGCAACATTGGCATTATTTTCACAGGTAATGCATTTATTTCGAAAACCCAGATTGTTCACAAATTATTCAAATGTGTTTTATTTCAAACAATTGTTGAACATATTTGATGTTGAAGAATTAATATAGTATAAATCTGATAAAATGTGATTTGAATATAAAGTGGAATTTTTGTAATTTCATTATTGTATTGATAATATTGTATGTAATACTTAAATTTCAATATTGTTTAAAAGATTAATAAATGATTAAAAAACACACAAAAAAACACCCTGATTGAGGTGATATAAACATCTATACTTTATATGTATAGATGTTTATATCACCTCAATCAGGGTGTTTTTTGTATGCTGTTTGGAAGAGGTGATTTTTTGTATCACAAAAGGCTTTTTAATCACAAGACCTTACACACTCCAAATTATGTATGTACAATCAGGACAACTTGGTGGTCGCTATAATGTCACATTTCAAACCAAATAGATTGGTTTTAATGATAAAAAATACATAGAAGTGGATGGATGGGGGGGTAGTGCAATGAAACGCCCACCCTAATTTCAATTTTTTAATTCATAAAGATACCTAAATGTCATCTTAAATTACACATTTAGATATTTTTGGCTCACACTAACTTATCTTAAGACTAACTCAAGATTGATGGCTTTGCCCTTAAATGTCATAGGTCTTCACACTAACTTATACTGCGTATGTCAAAAATACATCATTTGTTTGCACTAACTTGTACTTTAGTGGGGGACCCAGCCAATGCAAAATATAACTTAATCGTCATGTGCGTTTTACCCGCTGTGCGGACCGGGCGAAAATCATGTTACCCCCTTTAAAATTGAATACCTCATTTTAACTATCCTATGTAGCATAAGTTTTGTTTGTCATGATAACTACGTACTGCATGTATATTTGATTCTCAGATGGCAAATCCCTAAACAAAACTGCAACGATCATTGAGGCTAGAACTGCAAAACAACTGAAGACGAAATTGACGGTACTAGCGGTTGGATCAACGTTAGATATGGACGAGGTAATCCGTGCCTAATGAGTAAAATTTTATTACTGCTAATCACCAGTATTCTTAACAATTGCTAGCGTGTTTTATCTTGTGGTGTCAATAATCTGCCACAAGTTTGTTTTTGGTAATGTTCCTGGGTCCATGGAGAGGTGAGATTTAAAGAAACTAATAACTAATGGTTCATATATTCAAAAGACGCATTCACTTTGTTCCATTAAAAAAATGTCACCATAATTGATAGTTCATAATTCTGTTTCAGGTTAAAGAGATTGCCTCAAACCCCAAAGCGCAGAATGTTTATGAGTTAGAAGACTTTGAACAATTTAGTGATGAATTAGCAAATGAGTTGAGTGCTAACGCTAAAGTTTGTGACGGTAAGTAGTATAAAGATGAGGGTGGGTGGGGATGGGGTGTGGCATATGAAGTTCAATGTACCAGGGGCCTACCTTTTGATAGGGCATGTTTTCTGAACGTGTCATATTGGGATAAGGTCTGTTTTCCTGCACCGGTGTTTGTGACAGGGCCACAACCAAAATTATTACAATTATGGGGAAACAGGCAAAATATAATTTCAAGTTGACCATATTTAATACACATTTCATTCCCTAGTATTAATCTTGTAATTGATAGCCTAAATTGTAAAACGCTCAGTGACTTTTTATTCAAAATTAAGTTGGTTTTCTTTGAGAGTGTTCTGGCCTACTTTTTCATAATAAATATAGACATGTTATGAATACAATATATGGCAAATATAAATTTATATGGTGATGAACTGATTTCAGTAGAGGAAGAGGAAAAGAAAGAGATTTCAGTAGAGGAAGACGAAGAGGAAGAGAAAGAGACGGAGAAGAATGTTGCAGTTATACTGACTTCTGTATTCGTGCCTTTATTTTTGATAATTATAATAATAGTTGTCTATTGTTTCCTGAAAAAGAAAAAACCGCATGATAAACCTCAATCTGAAGAGGAGGCTGTTGATGATGGTGAATATGACGATCAAGATGATGATGAATATGACTATGATGACTATGATGAAGATGGTATTTAAAATCATGAATGATAACATGTAGAATGGATCATGCTGATCAAAAGAACAAACAACCCAACATATCTTGAAATATTTACATCAACAAGTTACGTTAAGACAAAGAAGTATTATTATATTGAGTCAAATGAGTTTGTGATGTGACTTTATTAATGGAATAATCATGACATAATCATTTTATGTTCTCGATGAAATACAAAATATTGGGAAAATACTATACTCAACATATAATAGATCAAATTCAAGTTGGAGAAATAAAAAAAAATGTCAATCTTGTCTTGAGTCATACATTTATACTCCTCACATTAGACCTATTCTATGTACTTATATTATTTCATAAGTAAACACTCAATGAGTGTCACTCATATATATTCCTATATCTCCTATATTATTAATTATTAAGTCTAGTAAAGTAGTTTTTACTTCCCTGGTAAAATGTGTTGTTATCTATGGTAGCTTGTTTTAAGTATTATGTCTAGTAATGTAATTTTTACTTCCCCGGTAATGTCTAGTATTGTAATTTTTGTTTCCCCCGTAAAATGTGTTGTTATGTATTGGTAGTTTGCTTTAAAGTATTATGTCCAGTATTGTAATTGTTTACTTCCCCGGTAAAATGTGTCGTTATGTATTGTAGTTTCATTCATTTCCGCTTTGCTTTGTAAGTTTTGTAATTGTGTTTTCTGCGATTGTGTTTGTAATTTGTAATTGTATATATATATACATGCATTATGTATTCTTTTTTTTTTGTGTGTGTGTATGTAATATTTCTATGGACCGGTGTAATCTATGTATATATAGTATTATGGTTGTGTCTGAAATAAACGTAAATAAAATAAATAAATATTCAAAAGTAGAAGCATACCATCAAGCCAACCAGCCAGCTGTTAAATACCCAAATGATGTTTTCTAATTAGACCTTGCTCAATTATAGTTGTTACATGTGGATAGGTAGTTGGACTCATGACCAGAGGGTTGTGGGTTCGATTCCCGGTGGGGTCTGATGGTGGGTGTTGAACAAACTCATCCATAAAGGAATTGCACACTGCTCCGTGGCACCGACACGTTAATTAGATACAGGTCATTGGATTGAATGAGTGAGTGATCGTGTGTGCGATTAGCATTGTAAGCCAAATGTGCGGCCGCTGCAAATATATGAGAAATGATTGATTGATGATAAATTGATGATAGATAATCGGCCAATGACCTGGTGTAAATTGTACAGGCATGAGAGCAAGACTTGGATCACAATATAAACCACCACACTTACATTTACATTTACATTTGGTTGACTTGAGCATAGACATTCTTTACTCAAGAATTCAAAGCCATATTGCATAGACTGGGCTTGGAATCGAAACCGGGACCTCTACCACCTTGATACATATTGACCAAACACTTACAACAGGCGTGTGAGACTACTTGGCCATTCTGACAAAATTCAGTTCCTATGTTATTCACGATTGCAGCCCTGGGTGTTGAGTTCGAGTCCAATACAACAGTGCCACTTCATGTAGTCAAATTGAAAATGCACGCCAGGAGCTGTTAAAATATGCTCGTTATATGGGTAGATGTTAATAAGAAGGTTAGAAAAGGAAACCGAGTATTTAAAGCAGTTGGGGTAACTACCCCAACAAGATGGAGGCATAGTGAGTCAATTCAAGTGGTTTTTCTGTTGATTATTTGATTTGTGGAACTCATATTCATGATTTAACAGGTAAATACCAACTATATTCACATGTAATCAGATTGCACACATGTCAAATTCTTCAATGAGTTCATTGAGCAGGTTTTGATTTTTTCAGCATATGGGTAACTCCAGACCTCTCCATTTGTTTTGAATAGCAACACTAAATCAGGAGTTACCCACAACAGGATAAAAATAAAATATATTATACACATCTATTATTGACACATGCCTTATGAATTCTAATAGCAGAAATTTAGATAATCAACAGAAAAACATTTGAATAGGCGGACTATGCTTCCATCGTATTTGTATTTCACAGGGATTCTAAAACAACTTTGGCTTGGGTGCTCAAAGTGCAACTGTGAGCGATTTGTAATTTGAAATTTGCATAAATACAAAATGACTGGTGGACAAAAGCTGAAAAATATAATTTCTGATGTAATTGTGCGAGAGTAACTATTTCTTTACCCCCCTGTTAGAGTGGCCATGCCGCGTAAGTTTTTATGCAAAAAATGACAGAATCCGTAAAAAAGATGAAAAATTGGGAAAATTAACACTTTCATTGTCGAATAGGTCGACGGTACCGGATGGCTCTGACACGTCACCCAGCGGACACTTGCGGTGCGAAAATATGCTCCACGCTACCTCTGCATCAACGCCGCGAGCAAATATTGAGCTGCGTCCCACCACTTCTCTGGAGACGTGGATTTTTCTCACCACGTAACAACTCCACCCGGATGGGGATTATTGATTAAATTTCCTTTTATCTTTTTGTTCGCTGGTCGCCGCGCGAAGTCGTATTTGGCACCGACAGACTCCGTCTGCTTCCGTACGACGTAAAATGAACGCCTTTCACCGCTGTACGCCGCAAGAGCTATCCGCGCCAAGAATGGTTTTAACAAAAAATATACGGGGTGTGCGTGAAGTGACCTTACAAATAGGGCCACCTTGTAAGCAGGGACACGATCACTATACATGTATCATATGGTCATGATGCAAAACTTTTCTCACCAAATGGGACTACTTATGTGACTTCACTCATTTTTTGCGTTGCTTCAGCAGCTGAAGCGAAAGCCTTGTGTTTCGTTTGTTTGTAACTTATAATGTATGTATCTATGTATGTATGTATGTTTGTCTCCGGACAAGCTAGAGCTTTTACGCTTTACCCGATTTCGTTCAAACTTTACACAACTATTTGGTATGACGCGACACCAAAATGATTCGATTTTGGGCACTTTGCCAATTAAAGTGTGCTTTCTATAGTGCCATTTTGGGTCCATTTTCAACATTTTCTGCAATAGTTTTGTTGATGCTTGTGAGAAAGCATTCAAATCTTGTACAATGCTTACATGTTTACTGAACTGTATTCAATCTTGGCACTTTGCCAATTAGAGTTTACTTTTCAGATGGCCATTTTAATTATTTTCTATTTTGCCACTATAGTTTCAATACTGTGCGAAAACATGACCATCAAATTGGCATAGTGGTTATATTGGAATAAAAGTGCTCAGAGAGCACAGCATTACCATATTAATGTTGACTCATGCGCAATAGATATTTACTGTACCCATGTTTAAAAAGCGCCTGCAATCCAAAGCCAATAACATAGATGAAAATTGAGTCACGAATCAAGTAAGATTTTTTTTCTGCTTTGTTTGCAAAGCAAACATCTTTATTGACCATGGGTCAAGGTTGCTCTAGCGACGCTGTGCTCTCTGAGCACTTTTGATCTAGTTTCTTCAGCGCACACTGCATTTTCTGCTGTCTATGGGTGCGTGGTCTTTGCGTTCCCCAATATAATATGTTATGTACGTTCTAATACTTAACCAAATCAAATAACCATCTGTCCTGATAAAGGCAAGATAAAGGGTAACAACTATTTAAACGGAAAAGAAGAAATACCAGGCGGATAAAAATATATCACAAAAAGTATACCCCTAGGGTCCGAACGGACCCTTGTTGTACTGATTAAGGTCAATGAATGTGATACTATTCCGAACACCGCGGTTATAAAATTACCAAAGGCATACAATTCATCAAAATTTGATTTATTATGGATCACAGCTTTTGCATAGGTCTCTGAAACGCATGAATCATGCATGGGACTAGTCCTAACAAAAATTTGTTTAACTCTGAATTATGCTTGGATTGAAACCTCCAAAACGTAGCGTGACAGCAGGCTAGAATGCCAATCTGATATCAAAATATAAGGTTGATTGAAAATGTTTAATCGGACTGTCCGTTTAGTGGAGTCGATTGTTATTCCTTATTTTGTAATGGATTCACGGCTTAAGGAGACTTGCTGGAGATAAAAGAATTTGGAGGAAAAAAATTCTTAAAATGTTCTTGTTTTTTATTTTAGTATAAAAGTACATTCATTTGCCTTATTAAAAATGTATAACACTTTAAAGGTGGCGGGAATGGAATTTGGTTTATGGACCATACAAAAGATCATACAAATACAATGAAAAATTCAGTCAATGTTAATGTTGACTGTACCGAAATTGTATACATGATCTTTTGTATAGTCCATAAACCAAAATCTTTTCCTGAAACCCCTAAAGTGTTGTACATTTTTATAAAGGGAAATGCTTGTACTTTTATACTAAAATAAAAAACAAGCACATTTTAAGATTTTTTTTTATCTCCAGCAAGTCTCATGTTCTCATTTTTACTGGTTCGATACGTCAAATTATATAACAGTATTGATTTGCCATACCTATGACCTAGCACTAATCAAGTTTTAAATGAAACCAATGATAGAATCCTATTTTAATTGCGTATAAAGAGGAGGCTTCGCACCTCTAAACTAAATATTTAACTGGCATATGTACTGTACAAATCATTGATAACCATGTTTTCTCTCATCTGATTAGATGAAAGAAATACTTGCGATCATTTATTATTTTACGGATATAATTCTTTAATATCTATATATAAGCATTTGCTTTGGTCCCAAACCTCAGATTAGTTTATGTCCCCTTTTTGTCTCACAAAAAATAGCATCTACTGGATCAGCTACATACTGTTTGTTTACACATTTCTCACACTCAAAATAATTTGTTTTCTGCACAATATACAGAGGCATGTTCCTTTATGTTCCTAGCATAGGTACATCACCATTAGTTATTTCACCTGCTGTTGAAGCTGTAAACATGCACAAGTATTTCAAGCTTGCCCATTGGTTAAAACTCACTCCATGCACTTACAAAAAAGTGCACTGCACTGCAACCAACCCCTAATTTGCATAAATACACCACATGCTCTAACAATTTGCATGTTGACCCTACACGCGATAGCCACAAACATGCATATCCCCAGGGACACAGTGTACACCAGAAAAACAATTTGTATGACTGCCCATGGAGTTTCATTATTGGTAGGGTCGACCCCTACCAGGTAAAAAAATTTTTTTTTTATTAGCTATACATAAAATGTGATTTATAACCTTAATCTGTCAGAGCAAACTATAAGTACCATAATGCTAAACATAAAACAGATTCATTTTTACTAATTTGTTTTATTAAAACGTGTGTTACAAAGGTTATTTTGTACCAAATCAAACATTTACAAGCATTTTAGTAAAAAGTTTGTATAGGTAATGATGTTTTATAATATATCTATTGAAATTTAACAGTATTAAAACTTATTTAAAAATCTTGCATAACGTTCTCAGGCTAATCAGTAAATTTGATCATGTGCGTTTTCGAACGTATGTGATGGGAAATCATAGGGTGTGCTTATAGTGTATATTTTGATACTTGCAACCGGGTTGTAAAATCTATAACCTATATACCATGTGTAAAAAAGGAAAGAGAGACATTTGAAATTGAGTGGCAACCTCAGTGCATCAGCGGCCACAAAATCCTGCATCCCTAGTTTTTGGGGCCTTATTTTCTGCATGAATCCCTAATTCGTTTGGCTGTTTTCCCCATGTCCCGCAAATGTTTTGGTGTTTCACCCACATCCCACTTACATGAAATCCTATATCCCTTTTTTGGCTTTTTCCCCCACATCCCGAATTTGGGGGCCTTTTTCCCATAACCAACTTCCTTATAAGTCCATCCCATTTTGAGGTCGACTACATTAAACCCACCGCTTTTTATTCTTTTTCCATATTCGTCTGCCTCGACGGAAGTGATAATTGTGACATTATCTCTCGTACGCCATACTGTTGGTCGGTGTGATGAGGTGAACGGCGGGACAGTGAAGTGTGAAACAAGCCAAAAAAAAGGGGAGTGGCAGATTTCAAAGAAGCACAAAGTGCAGTGTGAAAAATGTGTGGTATGTTCGGAAAAAAAGGTGAAAAAAGTAGCTAGTAATATGGGAAAGAAGGCCTAAAAAGTAGTGATGTGGGGTTTCTCAATCCCTTACTCATACACCCCGACCCCCCCCCCCCTCCCAGAATGCCCATAATGCGATTGTATAAAGCTCATAATCTAAACCATCTTCTTCCTTTGAAGTGAAAATTCTTGTTTATGCCCAACATTCAAAACCAGTGTCACAATACGTTTGGGCGTACGATCTGCTGTGTGTTTTTTTATCATTTTTTTTCCATCATAGATAGTATTATTTTTCACTCTCATAGACCAAAGAACCACTAACACCACGTAAATTCATTTGGCAGGCCAGGCGGATCCCTTTTTATGCTGCAATAAATTCACTGTAAATTGTTATTTCATGTGGCATTCCTACATTTTAATGAACGTTGTTCGAGAATGCAGTGGAACTTCTATTTTAGGACCACGCACTGTTTGACCTCATGTGGTCGTAATAAAGAAGTGACCACTTTATGGAGGTTCATCTTGGTGTTTTCATGAAGGTATGGGAATGCAAGACTTGGCTTTATTATTGAGAACGTCATTTTCATAGAACTAATTCGACTTTAAAAGTTTAAAGGTCATTTTCAAGTATCATTTTTTTTCGTAAACCACGAGTGGAAAGTGTGAGGATTATGAATCTGTAGTTGGATTTTAGTTAGCATGACAACTGACGAAGTTATAATGGGCAAAAGACGGGTCTTCATCAAATTTGCAGACAGCCTGTGATTGGAGCAAACTTGGAAACTTCAGTGTTATGAAGAATGCACGTCTCAAACGTATTCACTTAATCTTCCAACGCTTATCATCGTAACAGCCATCAATGTTATGTAGAATACATATTTTAATTCATATAGTACTAAATGCGATTGCAAATGGCCTTATAACATATGCCAGAAGTGACCATAAAAGCATGTGTCTCAAAATCAAATAAAAAAAGACAAGTGCGCAGCTTTTCACCCTAGTTCTGGTTATGTAAGAACCAAGTGATGTACCCCTGGTTTTACTGGGCGAGTTTTTATGCACAACTTGGAAAAGAAGATTGAAAAAAGGTTAACCTCAAGTTAGTCTTATTATACTAAATATCCTATGGATTTGGTACACAGCGCTTGGTCTCATTTTGTTATGTAATGTTCTTTATATGCATATAAAGAACATTACATAACAAAATGAGTCTTATTATAGAGGTGCTGCTGTGGTGAAAACGTCATAGGAAAATCTTGATAAATGAAGATAATTGAGATTAATCATGGAAGTCTAATAGCAGTACATTCTTGTATTTAGATAACAATCTGCAAAATTGAGAAAAAGTCATTGGAGTCCGTTATGACTTTATGTATATAATTGTTCATAGTGCTATTTATTGAAAAGAAAATTATCTTTTCTGCTGTTTATTTATTTTAATATGTCGTATAATATAGACTAATAGGCAACAACGCATATAAAATAATTTTCTCGTGTAATCTAGTGATACAAATAAAAAACAAACAGCGAATTTCAAACCAATTTTGTAAATTAATTAAAATGGATTTCTACAGTGTTATCGGACCCAAAATAGTCGATATTTCGATGATTATTTGCAGGGGCCATTTTGATGGCTCTCTAAATTAAGACCACAATACGATTATATGCAGTGTAATATTCATAAGGTATCGCTCGTTACCCCCCAGTTTCAGTGGCCATGCCACATACATCTCTATGCGAAAAAATGACAGAGTCCATAAACAAAGATGAAAAAATTGGGAAAATTAACACTTTCATTGTCGGACGGGTCGACGGCGCCGGATGGTTTGCGGTGCGAAAATATGCTCCGTGCTACCTCTAATTTTACAAATATATTTAGGATATAAAGCAAACATGGTGATGTAATTTCAACTAGTAGATATATCACAACCCACTTAATATGTAAAAAAGTATATTATAAGTTCCAATACTGTTAAATAACTAATACGTTTTTTTTTCAAAAGTTGACATCACCCAATCACTACCCCCCCCCCCTTCCACTGCTGGGTGAGGTCATTTGTGAACGATCCCTTTAAACGTATCCCACCCAGATAGGCCTTTATTCGTAACGTAATTTTTATTTTCTCAGAAACTATAAAACACAAACTACAATGACACTTATTTAAAACAGCAATGACACGATGACCGTTATTTGGCTGTAGTTGCGCACACGCGTTAAAATAAAGATGCTTGTTCACTGAAACCTCTACATTAGAAACTCTGTATCTTAACAATAATTAACTCGAATTTTCTGTTATCTTTATGTTAGTTTCATTTCCCTTTAACATCACAATGACCAAATATTAGTTGGTTATATCGAATCGTGGCCATCTCCAAAATTTCAAAGGTGTTCCTAAATATTCAAGATAAGTCTCTACTGTGATTAACACCACCTTAACCTTAATTTAGTTTAAATATCTATAGTTTCCTTCATATGAAAACAGCCACACAGAAGACAACTCTGTTCACATGCATGTGCATATCTTAGACTGACTCTTATAGACTGATGTTTAAATACTATCAAGAATATCATCTCGCTAAGCTGAGACATTTAGACTGCAGCTGTTCCTGAGTGCTATGATCACATGTTTCAATAATCTTTTTAAATGTTATTCTTGGCAGGCAGTGAGTTGGCCTTGACAAAGGCTAACACCACCTCTGTAATACAAGATTCACGGTTCCAAACCTTCATAAGCAGACGACCTTATTATTGAACCTTCATAATACGACTGAAACCACTTGAGGTGGTCTTATCAGAGAGGGTCTACGATGATGAAAAAGTCATGGGAAAATGTTGATAAATGAAGATAATTGAGATTAATCATGGAAATCCAATAGTAGTACTTTCTTATATTTATGTACCCAATCAGTACATTCCTACATTTAGATAACAATCTGCGAAAGTGAGACAAAAAATGGAGCTCGTTATGACTTGATGTATATAATTGCTTATAGTGGTACTTATTGAATAATTTTACCCTTTTTGATTTTTTTGTTTATTAAGGAACGTTTGATAATATGCAATAGTAGGCAACAACGCAAAGATATTTAAAATATTATTGTAAGGTAGTGATAAAAATAAAGAACAAACGAAAAAATTCAAAACAATTTTGAACATTTATAAAGATGGGTCTTCAGGTCAATGGTTAACCCTACATTATCATGTAATTACTATCAATATATGCAGGGGCCATTTTGATGGCTTTATAACAAATGACAACCATATATGTATCATGTGCGATTTAATAGTCTATAACATAACCATCCATAACTCATAACCTTCATAACATAAGTTAATGTTTTCTCAGAACCAAGAAAACGCAAATTACAATGAGACTTATTTAGGACAGTAATGACATGATGAAGGTTATTTATTTATTTATTTATTTACCACACGCACACGCATTTAAAACAAAGATGCTTGTTCACTGAAACCTCTACAGTAGAAACTTGGTATCTTGATAGTGCTTATGTCGAAATTTCCGCTATCTCGATGTTAGTTTCATTTCACAATGACCAAATATCAGTTGGTTATCTCGAATTGTGTCTATCTCGAACATTTAATTGGTGTCCCTAAATATTCGAGATAATAAGTTTCTACTGTATGTAATTCACACCACCTCTATAATACCAGATTTCATGGGTCCAACCCTCCACGAGGAGATTACTGTGAACCGTCATACTACGTCAAACACCACTTGAGGTGAACCTCAAGGCGGTCTTATTAAGGAGGTTCTACGGGGATGAAAGAGCTGTGGGAAAATGTTGATAGATGCGTAGGGAGAGATAAATGTGGAAGTCGGACCATAGTAATACGTTATAATTACTCGGTAGAAATCTGTCTGCAAGAGAAAGTAATCAATTTGGAGTCCGTTATGATTTGATTTATAAATACGTTTAGGGTGTTTTATCTTGGCTTTTTTATCTTTGTTTAATTTTTTTATATAACAAACGTGCTAAAATAAATGTTTCAAAGCAATGTGTTAAAAACATTTGGAAATTATATGTAAAAAAGTGATGTAGACAACAAACAAAGAACTTATTTCAACAAATTTTGTAATATAAAAGTTAAATGGCTTCTTCGTCGTCGATTCATAATCCTTACTCAAAAATTAAACATTATTTGAAGGGGCCATATTGATGGCTTTTTAAAACCAAATGTAAAAGTGATTTTAGCAATGTCCACATATTATGGTAGATGAATTGCAATGTTTTTTACAATCTGATTGGTTGGGGCTGGGGTGGGGGTTCCAGGCAGAAATGGAGGGGGGGTGTCATACTTTCAAAATTGAAGTCAGAGAAGGGGTCTTCCTTTCAAATAGTAGGCCATTGGGGTGTGTGTGTGTGGGGGGGGGGGGGGGCTTATATTTTTGGTTTTGAGGGAAAAACCAAGAATCCTAAGCATAATCGCACGAAACTTGCAAAACAAAGAAAGGTTTTATTGACGAATGTGAATTGACAAATTTAAGTGCTATCCATTCCAAGTATCTCATACTTATTTCTACTTTGTTTATTATACCAGCATTTTCTAATGATCATAATCAGACATAAAGTTACATATGATAATTCTACAACATGGCCATAGCGTCATATGCGATATCATGTCACCTATGGGACGCAACTGCCTCCAACGTATTGGAGGGATTGTTGTTGGTCAAACTCTGAATGAAACTGAGCGATGACATATGTATTTAAGGTCATTTTCTGTTTGAAACAGCCTCAAATGCTATAAAAATGGGTCAAAACCCCAAAATTTTCTTGGAGATGCCCTCGACCCCCTAGAAAAGCTGTACACAAACCCACAAACTTTTGCAATCAACATGGCACTTTACAAGTAATTAGTCTAAATGCTTTGACAGCAGGGATGAAATCATGAAAACCTATGGGCCGGCAACTCTGAAAAGTGGCCGGCCCAAACTGCCGGCCCAGAATTTTTTGCAGATTAAAAAATACTGTAAAACTATGTTTTTTTACTCATTTAATGTTGTGTATATACAAAAAAAAACCTTATTTCAATGCAAAACTTATCCTACATCATCATTATATCAATAACGGGAGCCCATGGTAAACGTGTCATTCCCGTGGAGATATATGTAATAATCAATCCTAGACCTCAAATTGATTGACCAAGCAAATGACCCTAAACGCCCACTGAGATGTTTATATACGCTAAAAGTCGATGAATGAACCACAACATGACACACCTATTAAAGTATATTGATTTACAAACGATTTTTCGCTAATACTCCTAATAGTTAATTACTTCACATCTTACCTTAGAAACCGTTATAACTGCAGCTGTTCGCCATAGTGTGTTTTACCAACCACATTTGATTGACAGGCACGAATATCGAGCAGTATGCTGCTTCAAAAACGTTACCGGCACGCCGGGCCGTGAACTTTTGTAATTAACCGACCCGGGCCGTGATCAGCCGGCGCCGGGTCCTCGGGCCGGCTCTATTTCATACCCTGATGTCATACACAATTAGAAATAATAACCTAAATTTATAATCCAGCATTATTTTGTGCCAAATTTTGACAAATTTATCAAACACAAATCTAAATGTGTGATGATGGACTATGCGGCCTACTACCTGCAGGAAGAATAAGTAATATGAAGATGAGTATGATGATAAAGAAAAGATGGGAAGTGGTAGACATGGTAGAATCCCAGACTCTGAATCTAAATCAGAGTCACAGTTATTTCAAAATTCGTATTTATGTATCCTAGGAGCATCTAGTTGTGGTATTTCAGATCATAATTGATTAGATAGAATAAGTTGGATAAGAAGACCAAATAAAGTTTGATGATACCTAGTTTCATGTAAATAGGGTCTATGTAAAGATCAAAGGTGACAATAATATGTAAATAATCGAGTTCTATTCTTCTTTTGTACACATCTAAAGTTATAGAAATACTACGATATTATGTTGGAATTGTGTGTGGGTCTCGCGCAAAAACTAGACTTTGAAAGATATCAAGATGCCGAATATAACAGAATTTTATCTCTACTCAAACAGCAGACTTTTATTTTGTAGTATGTTGGGTGAGGGGGGGTCGGACTTTCCTTCTTGGATTTTTCAAAAATCTGTCTGACCCCCACCCCCATCCCCCCACCCACAGCAAATTGTAAATGACCGGGATCTACATAGTATATGTAAGTTCCACCAGAGAGTATTAACACGTAGACTTCGAGAGAGAACCCTCTGCGCGTGCGTCATTTTACTCATTTTAATTAACACCACCAACCCCATTACCTGTGTGTGGCCTGTGGTGCTGTGGGCGGTCAGCCAGAAAGTGACCGCAGTCATCCAGGCACTGGCGCACAACGCTGTGCTCGCTGAGCACCATGTAGTACTGACTGCCCAGCTTCAGCATGAACAGACCTACAGAAAGTCTCCAGTTGTAATGCAACATAAACTGTATTTTGGTGGAATGTCTCCTGTTTTAATGCAACATTAACTTTACTAAGATTAATTATTTGATAGTAGGTGGTTCTTTTCATGTTGTGGCAATGTCTTTTCCAGTTGTATTGTAACATAAACTTTATATTGGTGTAAAGCTTCCAGTTTTAATAAAACGTAAACTCTACTTGGTGGAAATTTTCTAGTTTTATTGCAATATAAACTGTATTTTGGTGGAATGTTTCCAGCTTTAAATAAACAAAAATCAATGTTGGATGTTTTCAATCATTACAATGCTTTTAAACCAGCACTTTGAATATGCTTTTAGCAAAATCTCTGCTGTAGCTTTCGGTCAAGACACATGGCCTTAATTGGCCAACGGACCCTACTCACACCACGTGTGCTATATACAAAGAAAACACGATGACGTTCTGGGAAGAAGTCATTTTTAATAATTAAAATGAACATAAAGCACCATGGGATTAACCTTTGTACTCGTTTGCAAGCCGCGCGATTCCCAGGGGCCACTCGTCCAGGGGCCACCGAGGCAGCTCAGTGAGGCTACCGACGAGAGGCCACCGTTTGGGTCCCGGCGGTAGCCCCTTGGGCTCCACCAGTAAAAACTTGATAGCCAAAAATCCAACAGCAAAAATGATGATTGTCACTGGATTCAGTATCTTGTCAAAGGGAAGGTTCATAGTATCCATGTTGGTGGAGTTATATTGTAGATGCTATGCTGTTTAAGGTGGATTGTATCACTTAAATCACTTATCCAAATTGAGGAAATTATGTGCACTAATAATCCGGTGTTCAGATACTGGAAGAGATGATAGTTGACTTGTTGCACATTTTGTTTTCCAAATCATGCATAATACACGTAGACAAATATGCGTAAGTACTTAGGTTAAACTTAATTTTCTTAAGTACTTTATCTATAGCATCATTTGCATGAGTTTGTCAGTCGTGTATAGAGCAGATGTATCAATCACATCAATTATCCATGAAAACTCGTAGAAACGCTTTTCAAAAATGCATCATCTATAACTATTCGTGCACTAGTAATCATTTTCACATCTTTAAAGGGCCATGCTGCTTTGTTTACACAGTACAATTATAGAATTTAACCTTGCAAATAGTAGCCTATACTACTATCTAAAAGTCATTTTGATATTCAAAACCAACATACTCCGCTTGTGATAATGGGTGCATGACCATTATCCAATGCTGTAGGGACATGTGCAATGAAGAAGGCTACATTTGAAGTGTTTGAATAGTGTTGCAAATGTAAAATGGGTGGGATTTAACCCATGGAAACATTGCTTGTGAGACTATAGTTTGGAACCTTTGGTGTTTAACTATAGAATAATGATAATTCAGAATAGTTCTGATAAAACGATAAAATTAAGTATTCCAATCAAATGTGATTTTCTTCAAATATTTAAACATCAACATTTGAAGTAGTTAGTACATAACCAAATTGAGACCGTTGTATTGTCTAAAAAAACAAAATATTTGCATATGTATGTTCAAAGTTTGAATTCTTATTTTCAAGTTTTGAAAAGATCTGCGTATTTTGAAGCACAGGTATAGTTTGTCTAAAACACAATGTAACACTACCCATTTCTATATTGAGACTCAATTAAATGAAATGTTAAACACAATAATATGTCCAAATAGTTACATAACACGTAGGCACACTCAAGAAAAAAAAAGAACACAAGTTTAAAAGAAGAAGAGGGTTTCGGACCAATTACATCTGAGAGAAAGTAGTTCATCTTGTAAAAATTAGAAATTGATACAAAGTGCAACGAGTGAATCTATATGTGTCCGTCAAATGCACTCTAGAACATGACTTATAAAAAAGCCCTTCCTCAATTCCGACCAGTTCTCAATAGATACCACCTCTTTATTATGACCGCCTCCCTACTAGGACCACATTTCCAATGAGACCACTTCTCGAAATTAGGTTACCTCTCTATTGAGACCATCTTCCTATATCGAGACCATGCCTATTTTGAGACCTACCTCTATTGAGAATACCTCTCTATTGTGACCACTTCTCTAATAAGAACAGCTTTTTGTGAGACCACCTCTCCGGTGAAACCATCTATCTTTTGAGACCACCTTTCTATAAGACCACATCTCTATTGAGCCCACCCATCTGTTGAGACCAACTCTATATTATGACCACCTCTATACTATTTCCACCTCTTTATTGAGAACACCTCTCTATTGAGACCACCTCTCCCATAAGACAATTTCTCACGGCCCCATTTTTTGCAAAGAAACCACCACGAACCTTCATAAAGACAATAACTCTCTATTGAGACCACTTCAGACCAGTTGGTCTTGATAGAGAGGTTCTACTGTATACTTTGGCCAAGACGTTACGGGTGCGTCCGATTCGTCGCCCCAAAACTAGGAAGACACGTACAAGTTTATGTGCAAACTTTGCTCTGATAGTGTCGCCGTTTTTATCAACAAGTAATCATCAAATATTGACTATCAAGAAGTCAAATGCAGTACAAATATTTATAGTATGATCGTGTTTTCTTTGTGTTGTGTTGAAAACTTTAAAAACAACGAAATGAATACAGCAAAAACAGACGACATCTTAGTCGTTTTTCGTAGCACTTTGCGAACTTTGTGAGAGACGCGTGTAGCACTGGCAATTCCAGGACACATTTAGCGAGCAAACTGTAAGTTTATAAAAGTCCTAAGTGAACTCTTTTTTATAGAGCACATATTTGCTACTGTTGCTGTATAGAAACTGTTCTAACTGACACGTCGGCACTTGAAAACACAGACGTTGTAAAGTCGAGTTTGTGAACCTCTCCAAAATCACCGGTGAGTTCGTAATGTTAAACGCGCTTTAAAGGGGCGTTCTGTGTATTTTTTGTGCACTTTCTTTTTACTTCTCTGTGGCTTTCAAAGTGCACAAAGTCTGTTTATAAATACACATACTGTCAAGATATGTCCTAGTCATCTATTACGCGTGCATTGATTACTTGCCAAAAATAATGAAGATCTAGTGTTCGAGTCTTTGTCACAGGCAGACTTATTGCCTGGGGAGGTGGGAGTGGGGGGGGAGGGTAAGGGGTTGAGAGGGGATGCAGAGGGCAGGCACCCCATTTTAACCAAAACAATAACTCTTCATGCGAGTACTGACCCATAAGATGATTCCCTTTCCAAAACAGAGACCTGCCAGTACTTTCCCAACAATTTTATATAGTTTTGTACTAATAAGTATTGCTAGGATGAAGTCTATCAATGGATTTCTTGAACACCAGTTTTTGTTTTGCTTTACTGGATCTGCTTCTTTGGAGACCTTTTGTATTCTTGCTCCTTATACAGTGGAACCTCGCTATTAAGACCAATCGGAGTACTGGTCTCAAATGATCGCAGTAGAGAGGTGATCTCTTTATGGTATTTCATGTTGGTATCTTTAAGAAAGTTTAAGGTCGTAGAAAGGTTGTATCTTTAATAGGGTGGTCTCTATTGAGGATCTAATGTTTAGAAGACTGCGTAAAATGGACACTCGTCTAATATTGTGTCCTTCTGCTCCCCATGCATTATTGTCCCTATAATACAGATAAAGTCATGTTCGGGATATATTATAAAATACAAGTCTATAATATTATATCTACACCAGTGGTCTACATCCATATGAATCCCAAAACATAAAATTGCGATAAGTACTCTTTACAATATGATTGTTGGATTTGGCGGGGGTGGGGTGGGGTGGGGGACATATCCATACCAATCGATTGATTTAATCAACGATATCTGCAAAGATTGCCTCTTTAAACTGGAAGGCAATCTTGTAAAATATCGCTCCTGTCAAAACCGTCATGGATTTTGATATTTATGCACAGCCAAGCTTTGGAAAACGCTATAGCGCAAACGACAATTATACAATTTATAAAGAAAGCATGTCGTTCCATGTGAATAATGTGCATACTTCTTCTGCCAAACGGCACACTATTATTTTGTAGATTTCATAAAGAGATCCCATGAATGGAGCTTGCCAGGGGTTGACACGCCATGGATATTAAATTTCATTAGACAAGAAAAGACCTCGATGTGTTCGGAACTTTCAATGTGTAAACGTCTATTTTCGTCGGAAATCATGTGGCTATTTTTTAAGATTCCTGCTTCTGTTCTGTACGGGCTTCAAATCGAACCGACGCCATTTTGTATTCATCAATTGTGTTTTACAGTGCAGCCTCTAACTCAAGACTGGGTTCAACTTTAGTTTTCTCAACAGAGGTGGTCTGTTTAAAAGGGTGGATTTCCAGTGGTCTCATTGGTCTCATATAAGGTTTCGGACCACTATAAATGGTCTTATTATAGAGGTGGTCTTTGCTATATTGGTGGTCTTAATGGGAGGTTCTAATGTATTCCATGCTGCTTCCGAAATTCACAGACGACATTATCAAAGTCGAGCGAACATGATAAATACAAAACGATCGGTTTTTATAAATATTTGTAGAAGAGAGGTGGTGCCTTCTAGACGTGAGGAGGAATCGAGTAAAGGGGTTAGTCTTTTCAAGATTCAAGACTTTTTTTACGAGTAAGGCACACGTGTGTCCATGACTTGCATTGGAAGTTAAATGGATGGCATGAGCTGACTTTTCAAACAGAAAAAAAAGAGAGTGCACAAGTCGTAATGGTGGGTAATGGAAGAACAAAAGATACAGGCGTTTAGATCAGTGTCTTGCATAGTCTGATATATTGGCATAGTCGCATAAGGATATTATGTTATAGTATACATGTAGATGATGATACTGTGTTAGATGGTAACACTGTATAGATGAACTAATTGTGCTAGATGTGTTGTTGACAGCATACGCTGGGCATACACCAGCTGGTTTTGGAGAAAAATGGAGATATTGAGAGTGCCCAAATTCTCGTGGTGTGATATGTTGACAAAATAAGATTAGGATAGACTTTGAAGTGAAATATCTGTTAGTATCCATTTGGATTTTCTGTTAGGAACTTGAATGAAACAGATTTTGATAAGAAAGTTGTGTAGTACGCCTTTTTCACTGAGCTATTAAACACAATTGCAGTTGCTTTTGAAATGAGTAAATGTTCCATACATTATATTCTTTTACTTAGAGTATTTGAAATGCCACCTAGTGACAGAAATTTCTAATGAAGGGTATTGACTACACACGAAAATATTAAAACATCGTAAGTTTAAAATTATTTTTTTAACTATTTGTTTAACACTAGCACTGCCATCTTCATATATAGTTGATAAATCCAGTGACTAAACAATTTTCAAATGGGTATTAAGCACACACTAATGCTTGCAGTCTGATAAGTAAGTTGCGCTGTAAAAAGTCCTTATGTAAGTTGTAACGCAACTGATGGATATTTAACAAGAGTTACAACACCGAACTTGCATATTAATGTCTACCACTGATTTTTCAACACTGGTTTCGATTTTTGTGTTTTCTGAAATGCGTATTGATGTTCACTTGTATAATTAGAAGTGAGTTCATTCCAAGAAAACACAGGTGTACGAAGAGCTTTGTTATACTCAGCATAGATGCCTAGGTGCTTATTAATGGATAATATTACTCCTGTTGAGAAATACGTCTTCATTTATTCTGTGTCATATGGGAGAGACATAATTATATATTAGCAAGGATTTCATATTCTAGTCATCATCTTTGACATCAGTGCACACTTCTCGACATCATTTGGGATAGGCGTTTTGTTGACATAAGGTAATTTGATATAATTTTTCTTTTGTTTATTATAAAACAACAGAATGGAAGAAAACATTTTATCTATGTTGGCAGAGAACTGACTGAAAGTTAAAAACGAGTTCATTTTTTATAATTGCAGACGCGAATATGTGCATTTTGGAATGGGTGAACTGATTGAGCTTTACGAACGTTTTTGTCATACAGCTAAAGCAAATCAATTTAAGCACCACCTAGGCAGATCCATGCAGGGGATGCGATGTCCCATTTCCCGTACTTTCAATTTGTTTGTACGTGTTCAATAAACTGTATAACCTACTAAACTCATGATATCCCTTCAGTCCGCCCCGCCTCCCTCACCCAAAAAACATGGATATGCTTTTACTGTACCGTTTAGTAAAAATACAAATTATACTACATGCAAATGTTAAATCTTCTCAAGTCCACATTCAATCACAGATGTACAGTAGAACCTCTGTATCAAGGCCACACAGTGGCCTCTATAGACGGGCGGTCTCTTTATTAAGGTTCGTTCATGTGGATCTTTTATAAAAGCCTGAACAGAACCACGAAAACAATCATAACGGTTGCAAAAGAGGGGTGTTCTGAATAGGGAGGTTTTACTGCAGGTAGTTTTGCACTAATTTCACCGCGGCCTGTAGAATACAGTGTACGCACGTGACCTCATTTCACGGCAAGTCTCGTATATTCTCGCTGCAACACGCGTTGCTCTCGAGTGTTAAACCAAAGGCACACAGGCAACTTGTAATGCTTTAGAGTGTCAAGTCTCACTCGCATTAGACTGCAATTTTCTGATCTATACCAAAGATATTGTAGAAGCTCTATAATATCTTGGATATTATAGAACAATATCAAAGATATTATAGAACTTCTACAATATCTTTGTCTATACCTAAATGTGATATGGGTTATGGGTGTTGATGTGGGGGAGTGAAAGAGGGCGGGGTAAAGTGATTATGTGTCCTTCGTTGTAGCCTTTTTTTCCACATTCTACAATTTTGCACCTTGATTCTCCACATGCCACAATTCTTCGTCCTTAACCCACTTCCTTCACATCACTAAATTCTCATTTTTATTACTTTACCACCACGTCAATTTGCTCCAGCCTTTCCCCCCACATTCCACTTCCTTATTTCCCAACCACCCTCGTTGAAGAGAAGGCACACACAGCCAAGCCAGTGAAGTTTCACTCCCAATAGCGTTCGTGTGGATATATTAAAATCTTGTACGTTATACATACATGTATGTATTCTATGGCCCTTTGTTAATGTTATGTGATCTGGCTGTACCTACATGTACTCTGTATGCATCATTTAGGAGAGTGACAAAGTTCAATAGTCATCAAATACTGTGCAATATGAAATAATACTTTGACATATATTCTTGGTAAGTTTTTATGTAAATTGCACGTGTTTTTGTGTTTGTGTATATACTCATATAATAAGTCTCATTTGATTTTCTTTAGTATTTGTAAAGGTGACTGATAAGCCCTGAAGGGCTGGGAATAACCTATATAACATATTATAATATGCCATTCATATTGTATACCATGTCACTATATTAAATTAAATCAATCAATCAAGAGCATCCTCTATACAGATATGGAGTTCCGTATTATGTCCTATCATGGTTACCGGAATGTTACAACTCAAAAATCACAACATTCCTGCGTAAAATTCGCATTGAAATCTCATCCCCCGCCCATGAGTGCGCCCACTTTAGAAAAACAACAACAGCAGCAGCAGCAGCAGCAGCAGCAGCAGCAGCAGCAGCAGCAGCAGCAGCAGCAGCAGCAGCAGCAGCAGCAACAACAACAACAACAACAACTGAGTGTCAGTGTTTCTGGCGTGAATGTTCTCCACCCCAAACCAGTTGTGAATCTCAATCCACTCCCTCCGTTGGAAAGATGAGGGTTATAAGGGTCAAGAAAGTCCACACACCCTCTCTTTTGTCTTATTTCCACATTGCTCTATTTTGGTTTCCCTCTCACATCCCACAACTGCCAATCTTTTTACTTCCATATCCCACTTCCTCTTTCTGTTGTTGTCTCCTGTCTGTTCTGTTTCTGTTACCCCCCCCCACCACCACATATACACACACACATTCCAGAATTTCCAGTCCCCAAACCCCCCACATCCCGACGTCTGTTGCCTTCCCCTGTCCTCATCCATCTTCTCCCCACACTTCCTTACCAATCCTCCTTCTATTGCAGACGTCATCCCCGATAGCACCTACCAGCCGGTGCCATGTTGTCTGGGCTGCTGGCGCCGGGATGTCTGGCCGTGTTCGCCGTCACGCTCGGCCTGGCACGCTGGCTGTTCGGTCGCGGGTGTCGGGGGTCTCGGATGCCTCCCGGGCCCCGGCAGTGGCCAATCATCGGCTCTTTGCCCGCCCTGTTCGGCTACCCCGTGGACAAGAACTACCTGGCATTCACCGAGATGGCACAGAAGTACGGAGGTACGCTTCTAATGGAGGTCATAGATCTAGACATAATATGTTGGGTACATTGTGGACACAATGACACATTTATGGTGAATCCGACATACTACTTTTTGGCTTTTTCTTCACCTCTCCCATTTTCAGGCTCTTTCCCCCAACTGCCATTTGCACATTTGACTTCATTATAATACATACTCTAATATTTGCGGTCTGTAGTTTTTTAACTATTGCAAGTTCACAACCATAACCACTATGAAAATCAATGAATCACTTTATATATTGCCCTTGACATCTTCTAAAATATGTCAAATAGGCATATTGCATATGTTGATATTGACAGGTGATAAAATTAGAGGGACCTTTGCGTTGATTTGCTGGTTCTCTAGGTTACACTTGGAAAGAACATAGAGAGCCATGTGCCATGGCCCAGTATTAGATAGAGTGACAACCATCAACTATCTACCCATTTGACGGCGATACCCGATAAAGATGTTGAATATCACTAATCATGTTATAATCATGTTATATACCATTATACAGATCAACAGGTTTTGGTTATATGTTAGTTAATACAACTATGTTTGAAATTGCTGTATTTTGAAAATATGCTGCATGTGTCCTAGCATTAGCAAAATACCTTGCAAAAAATAGGTCCAACTTACTCGCTTGTGCAAATTGTACGTTATAATGGTGATTTAATCAAATGAGTGATTGCCCACAATCAGTTCTAATCATCCATAGATGTCTCTAAAGGACTTGACATGGGGTCCAAAGATAGATGTTATGTTCTAGGGTCTCATTTGAATACTTTTTGTAGAGTCTTTGTGTAACTTTTATCACTGTTTAATACCTTATTCCTCGGGGGGGGGGGTCACTTGCCTTGATATCGGATGTGGATGCTCCCTTCAAAAAATTTCGGTGCACAATTTCATAGCTAATATTCATAAAAAAAACTATTTCCAAGCAGCATATGACAAAAATTAGGCATTCTGTAACTGTCATTAGATCTGCAATCCCCTAACTACAAGTTGAAATGAGAGAAGAAAAAAATACATGAAAATGGCAAATGAGAAGCCTGGGGTGGTAAGAGGTACTTTATAGCGGCTGTCCTAACATAGTGCGTTCATAGCTGCTGGACATCACAAAATGCCATTTCATAGCCCATGGACAGTGACAAGAAGGTATTCATAGCTGCTAGGGGTGTGTGTGTGTGTGTGAAAAGGGTGGGTCATTGGTGGGGGAGCATAGCCGTCGATCGAAATAAGGAAGTGCCCTTCCATCTCCCGGTTTTTTGTAAGGGTACATATAAATCGGGGATAGGAGAATGGCCATTGATTTTTTATAAGAAATTAGAGTGGGGTGGTGTCAATTTCATTTGAGAATTGTGAGAAATTGTGAAATGAGAATGGTTAGAAAATTAGTGACAAAGGCCTTGAATTGTTGCTAAATGGGATAGGGTATATTTACCCTGATTATAAATATAGGACCGCTTGGCCGGATGGATACAAATTTCTAATAGTGTTACAAGTAAAAGTGCCTCAAAAACAGCCATGTCAGTTTGTCACTTTTAACCCATGTATTGCCCTCACAAAAAGGTGACAAGGGACGTATAAAGTGCAAAAAGACCACGTGAATAGGAAAGCATAACAAAGGCAAATGATTAATTGGGGCCTGATAGAGCGTTAAAATCGGCAGGTCACAAAATTGAACATATGTAGCTGGAAGGCTACAGTAGAAACTTGCTATCACGAATCTGCAGGGAAAACAGTAAAATGTTCGAGATAACCAGCATTCGAGATAACCTCAACTGATATAAGTGCATAGTGTAGTTGAATGTAAATGAAATTGACTTAGAGTTAAGTGGAAATTCGAGATACGCAGCCTTATGATATTAAAGTTGTACTGTACTTTTAATAGTGGCTGTGCATATCAATCAGAGACCTAGACGGAGAAGATTGATGCTGTTTGTTAATCAATCTTTAATAGATTGCTTTACCTCAGGGCTACTTGTCTTCCAATGTGTTTAGCATGGGTGTTTTTATCTTGAATAGCTATGACTAATTGACTTGGGCATTGCCATTAAACATTTATCTCAATTTCTTAATAAACGTGTACAGTGGAACCTGTCTTATGTGGACACCTTCGGGAGAAGTGAAAAGTGTCCACATAAGACAGGTTTGATAGGTTTTGACAGTTTGGTGATGATGTGCTTGACAGTTACAGTCTATTAAAGAGATTTTCCTTTTTGTGTATAAAAATTAATTATTTAAGTGATACTGGTGTGAACATATTACCAAAATAAAATTAATGTTTATTGTAATTTTACTTGTGGACATAATACAAATTATTCATAGTTACTCCCCATCATGCTACCAATTACATGTGAAAGATTTAACATCCAGGATCAACTGACTACCTTACAATTTAGCATGGTTGTTTATATACAAGTGGGTTGGTATGAAGAATGTCTGCATTAGCATTGAAACAAAGAAATGTTACTAAGCGACTTGAGTTGTAATTTCCTTAATCAGTATTTTGCACAAATTTCTGCTCATGTCACATTTTGATTACTTCTCACCCCAGAAAGGTTTATGACCATGCAGGAACTAGTAAAAACATACATGTTTTAATTACTGCTCTGCAAACATTAGCACTTATGCACATTGGTTGACCACGTACCTTAACTGGTAAGCAAACAAAAACAAGGTCTCTTTGTAGTTAAGGTCACACTCACAAGTCTTTAATCTATGTTTGCACAGGAGTCCCTTCCCCAGTGAATATTTCTTTGTTCTAATACTGCGGGAAATTTTGAACTGTCCACTATAGAGAGGTATATAAGCTATTTGGGAGCAGATATAGTGTCCACTGTCCACATAAGACAGGTGTCCACTATACAGAGGTTCACTGTATATATGTTTTATAGGAAACCTGAAACGGGAGGAGTGAAAAGTGTCCACATAAGGCAGGTGTCCACTATACGGAGGTGTCCACATGAACAGGTTCCACTGTATTGAAGTACACAAGTACATGTACATGTATGGTCGAATGTAGTCTTTCAAAATATCATAACTAATAATAGTTGTTTCCTCTATTATTACAAAAAAACAAAAAACAAAAAACAAACAAACGCTCATGTTTTTTATTTTATTTTCCACAATTACCACATATCATGTGCAAAGAAGAAAAGCAAGTACAATTGTGACAGCCTCTAGCTCTAATAGATATAAGGTCCTTTATTTGTTACGAAACCCTAGGAATCCGCTTGATATTAAATATACAGCCACAAACATCCTGGTCTGTTATAGCCTTTAAAACCAGAGTATTGTCTAGCAGCAGCTGCAGAAGCAGCAGCATGCATGGGTGATTTACCAGTTAAGAATTAGCCGAGACATTCAAGAGAAAATACCCAAATACAGCAGCAATACAGCTCCTCTGAAAATAGATTGCTGTCCTAAGAATAGAAGCCATGTGCTTTTATTAATGACGTCAAATTAGCAAAACGTTTATCTAGGTTTGAATCATACACAACGTTTCAGAATAGGCCTTCATGTCAGATCCTTTAAAGGCCTTGTGATAGGCTAGGTCAATTTTGGCGTTCCAATGTAAAATGAAAAGAGTCACCAGGTGACAAACCAAATCAATTGCTAATGCATGGAATATCCTCATATTTTTGGGCTCGTTCAAACCCTTCACTCAAATAGCCCGATATTTGAGGATCATTGTTCAAGGTCTCAGCAAATCACAAGTTCTGAAAAGTTATATTCAGTCAAGTCAAACAGTTTTATTGGTGTGCCAGTTGGAAGTAACATTCAATATATATAGTCGGAATAGTAGAACCTCCGATTAGAAACACTTCTGAGAATGCGGACCAGGGTTGACTTCAAGATCCCCAGCTTGCAAACGTAAAGGCAACTGCATGAGTGATGTAGTCCTCACAACGTCTGTGTTACAATGTCTTCTATTCATAAAGTTCCCTAATAAGAAAGTCCTCTATTCACTTACAATGTCCTCTTTTCACAATGTCCTCTGCCTGAGGCCTCAGCTTCACTTCAGCTACAAGTATCTCAGGAAGTCCGAGTCCCTCGTAGGCGTCATCCGACTTGACAGGCATGTGGGTCCTGATGGTCGTGATGCACAGAGCTTTGAGAGAGGGCACCAAAGGCTGGTCTGGTTGGTATGAGTCTAACATGGAGGGGTCTGCCCCATGCTGCAGTAGAACTGGCACCAGCTCCCATCTTTCCTCCCTCACTGCATTATGAAGCGCTGTGTCACCATCTTCATCCTGCAAGTTGATATTGTGAGGAGAAATCAGCTGGGTGATGATGTCAACCGGAGCACCGTACCATGCAGAAAAATGTAATGGGAATTGATTCCGATGATTACCCATGTTAATATCAGCCCCATGCTGCAGTAGAACTGGCACCAACTCCTGTCTTTCGTTACCAACTGCATCATGGAGCACTGTGTCACCGTATTGATTCTGCATGAGGATGTTATGAGGAGAAATCAGCTGGGTGATAATGTCTTCTGGGGCATTATGATGCACAGCCAAATGTAATGGGATTTCATCATAACTATTACTCATATTGACATCAGCCCCGAGCTGTATAAGAACTGGCACCAGCTCCCATCCTTTCTGCCTCACTGCTCCATGGAGCGCTGTGTGACCATATTTATCCTGCATGTTGATGTTTTGAGGAGAAATCAGCTGGGTGATGATGTCTGCTGGGGCACCATGCTTGGCAGCCAGTATTAATGCAGTTTGATTCCACTGACAAGACGAGTTGACATCAGCCCCGTGCTGCAGTAGAATGGGCACCAGCTCCCATCTTTTCATCCACACTGTCTCATAGAGCATTGTGCAATCATTTGTACTCTGCATGTTGATGTTGTGAGGAGAAATCAGCTGAGTGATGATGTCTGCTGGGGCACCGTACATGGCAGCCACTTGTAATGCGGTTTGATTTTCCCCACAACACAAGTTGACATCAGCCCCGTGCTGTAGTAGAACGGGTACCAGATCCCATCTTTTCATCCACAATGCCCTATAGAGCGCTGTGTAATCATTTCTATTCTTCATGTTGATGTTGTGAGGAGAAATCAGCTGGGTAACAATATCTGCTGGGGCACCACCAATAATAGCGTGATCTAAAAGATCACAATCCGAAGTCAAAAGTTGTAAAACCAATTCTCTATCATGATCTAATATATCGCATAATGTTGTCCATTGTTGATTTTTAATGGCCAACTCTAATTCCATCATGATCTTTTCCATGTTGTTAAGTGAAAGTAGTTATTTATTTTGATCATAACCTTCTTTAAAGACAGCTATTTTCCAGTTTAATGTACCCACATCAATACATTGTAAGACTTGTATATCCACTACCAAAAACATGTGTAAATGCTCGTTGAAAAGAACATTCTAGGTTTAGTTAACCTAGTAAACTTCCATTGCACAGTATATGTGGATCATACAAGAAATGTGCAGTAAACTAAAAGCAAATGCAGACATTTGTCAATAATGGGCTTTATGTTGTGGATCACAAATACTGAATGGATCAATCGCGACTAAACTTGCTGCAGTGGATCCATTGACAAGCTCAGACCATAGCATATGCAAACATACATTCAGCTTTTGTCCATGATTTATTCCATGGCATTTGTTAATATACCCAAATTATAATGGCGCACTTCTACCCCATGCAGGATTGCAGGTGGAGTTATTTTGTTTACAATATTCACCTCCACAGCTTGGAATACTGAGCATTTATCCAGCATTTTCCTGGTAATATTTTACATTGAAATATGTTTTATGTGACTCATTTCAAAAGTTCATACACAATCAAAACTAATTTGTTTATATTAAGGAAAGATATTGAAATTGAAACCCACAGGAAGTTACAAACCAAATGAAATGCTAATGCTTGAAATATCCTCTTATCGGGCACTGTCAAACCACGCGTTATTGAAAATAACCCTTCATTCAAATAGCCCCATTTTTCGCGGAACATTGTTCGATGTGTCAGCCAATCACAAGTTGTCATGAAGTGCATGATATTCGCAAAGTGTAAAATAGGTTTATGTGTATATAGTATAGAAGTATGTAGTATATGATATGCTAAGATGGTACTGTTTTGGAGGGTTTTTGGTTTTGTTCATTGTATATTTGGAGATGAAAGAGAGAGCATGAAAAGAATAAAATGAGAAAGAATATATAAAGAAACGAGTTGAATATTTCGTTATATGGCTCCCAACAAAAACAAACAAACAAAAGCAATATTCACGCAATCATGCAAATCATGACACTCCCTACAAGAAGTAGATATATAACACAATTGAATATAATCAAAATAAAACTGTTTTATACAATGCTTGAATCAGCAGGCACAGGATACATGTAAATATATGTATATATACAACTAATATTCATGATTAATCTCAAATGGAAAAAATGACTATGTTTTGCATTACAACATTTTCTTTATACAAACGGTTTTTAAGTTAAGAAATATTCATGATCAAGTGGATCCCTCTAGGTAAGTCTAGATTTATAATAATACATACGGAATTAGTTATTCTCAGTCAAGTCAAACGGTTTTAGTGGTGTGCAAGTTGGAAGTAACATTTAATATCTCTAGCCGCAATAGTAGAACCTACGGTTAGAAACACTTCTGAAAATGCGGAAAAAGCAACTGCGTGATTGATGCAGTCCTCACCACGTCTTTGTTACAATGTCTTCTATTCATCAAGTTCCCAAATCAGAAAGTCCTCTATTCGCGATGTCCTCTGTTCACAACCTCATGACTTTGTCATCTCATCTCAATGTCTCTAATTTACAGTATACATGTGTGTTAGGATATATAATCTGTTCTCATCATTCTGTAATTCTTTACTATTCTTTACTTACAATGTCCTCTATTCACAATGTCCTCCGCCTCAGGCCTGAGCTTCACTTCAGCTACAAGTATCTCAGGAAGTCCGAGTCCCTTGTAGGCCTCATTCGACTTGACAGGCATGTGGCTCCTGATGGTCGTGATGCACAGAGCTTTGAGAGAGGGCACCAAATGCTGATCTGGTTCATAAGAGTCTAACATGGAGGGGTCAGCCCCATGCTGCAGTAGAACTGGCACTAACTCCCATCTTTCCTCCCTCACTGCATTATGTAGCGCTGTCTCACCATCTTCATCCGACATGTGGATGTTATGAGGAGAAATCAGCTGGGTAATAATGCCTTCTGGGGCATTATGACGTACAGCCAAATGTAATGGTATTTCATCACAACTATTAATCAGATTGACATCAGCCCCGTTCTGTATTAGAACTGGCACCAGCTCCCATCTTTCCTTCATTACTGCTCCATGGAGCGCTGTGTCACCATCTTCATTCTGCGTGTTGATGTTCTGAGGAGAAATCAGCTGGGTGATGATGTCTGCTGGGGCAGCATGGTTGGCAGCCACTTGTAATGCGGTTCTATGCCATTGGCAACACAAGTTGATATCAGCCCCATGCAGTATAAGAACTGGCACTAACTCCCATGTTTCTTCCCTCACTGCCCTATGGAGTGCTGTGTGACCATCTTCAGCCAGCATGTTTATGTTGTGAGTAGAAATTAGCTGGGTGATTATGTCTGCTGGGGCACTGTAGATGATAGACACGTGTAATGCGGTTTTATTCCCCCGACAACACAAGTTGACATCAGCCCCGTGCTGCAGTAGAACGGGCACCAGATCCCATCTTTTCATCCACACTGCCTCATGGAGCGCTGTGTAATCATTTCTATTCTTCATGTTGATGTTGTGAGGAGAAATCAGCTGGGTGACAATATCTGCTGCGGCACCACCAATAATAGCGTGATCTAAAAGATCACAATCCGAAGTCAAAAGTTGTAAAACCAATTCTCTATCACGATCTAATATATCACATAATGTTGTCCATTGTTGATTTTTAATGGCCAACTCTAATTCCATCATGATCTTTTCCATGGTGTTAAGTGAAAGTGGTTATTTATTTTGATCATAACTTTCTTTAAAGACAGATTATTTTAGTTTAATGTCCCCACATCATTACATTGTAAGACTTGTATATCCACTACCAAAAACATGGGTAAATGCTCGTTGAAAAGAACATTCGAGGTTTAGTTAACCTAGTAAACTTCCATTGCACAGTATCTGTGGATCATACAAGAAATATGCAGTAAACTAAAAGCAAATGCAGACATTTGTCAATAATGGGCTTTATGTTGTGGATCACAAATACTGAATGGATCAATCGCGACTAAACTTGCTGCCGTGGATCCATTGACACGCTCAGACCATAGCTAATGCAAACAGACATTCAGCTTTTGTCCATGATGTAATTCATGACATTTATTAAACCAGGAATACCACAAATTATAATGGGTCACTTGTACACCATTTAGGTGGTATCATTTTGTTTGCAATATTCAACTTCACAGCTATGAATACTAAGCATATAGCCACCATTTTCCTGATAAAATTTTTATGGAAATGTGTTTTATGGAACTCGTTTCAAAAGTTCATGCACAATCAAAACTAATTTGTTTATATTCAGGAAATATATTGAAATAAATTGAAAAGCACAGAAAGTTACAAACCAAATTAATTGCTAATGCATGGAATATCCTCATGTTTTTGGGCTCGTTCAAATCACACATTATTGAAAATAACCCTTCATTTAAATAGCCCTTTTTCAGGGAACATTGTTCAAGGTCTCAGCCAATCACATTTCTGATTTAGTTTGTTTGAGTCAAGTCAAAAAGTCTTATTGGTGTACAAGTTGGAAGTAACATTCAATATCTCTAGCTGGATGAGAGGGCCAATAGTTGAACCTCCGCTTAGAGACACTTCTGAGAATGTGGACCAGGGTTGACTTCAAAATCCCCAGCTTGCAAATGTAAAAGCAACTGCATGAGTGATGTAGTCCTCACAACGTCTGTGTTACAATGTCTTCTATTCATAAAGTTCCCAAATCAGAAAGTCCTCTATTCACAACATCCTCTATTTGAAACCTCATGACTTTGTCTTCTTATTTCCATGTCCCTTATTTACAGTAAACATGTCTCATACATGTAGGATATGTAATCTGTTTTTATCATTCTCTACTTTACATTCTTTACTATTCTTTACTTACAATATCCTCTTTTCACAAGGTCCTCTGCCTGAGGCCTCAGCTTCACTTCAGCTATAAGTTTCCCAGGAAGTCCAAGTCCCTCGTATGCCACATCAGACTTGACAGGCATGTGACTCCTGATGGTCGTGATGCTCAGAGCTTTGAGAGAATGTATAAAAGGCTCGTCTGATTGGTAAGGGTCTAACATGGAGGGGTCAGCCCCGTACTGCAGTAGAACTGGCACCAGCTCCCATCTTTCCTCCTTCACTGCATTATGTAGCGCTGTCTCACCAGCTTGATCCGACATGTTGATGTTCTGAGGAGAAATCAGGTGGGTGCTGATGTCAACCGGAGCACCGTACCATGCAGAAAAATGTAATGGGAATTGATCCCAACGATTGCCCATGTTGATATCAGCCCCATGCTGCAGTAGAACTGGCACAAGATCCCATCTTTCCTCCCTCACTGCTCCATGGAGCGCTGTGTCACCATCTTCATCCGGCGTGTTGATGTTGTGAGGAGAAATCAGCTGGGTGATGATGTCAACCGGAGCACCGTACAGTGCAGAAATATGTAATGGGATTTGATCCCAACGATTGCCCACCATGATATCAGCCCCATGCTCCAGTAGAACTGGCACAAGATCCCATCTTTCCTCCCTCACTGCTCCATGGAGCGCTGTGTCACCATCTTCATCCGGCGTGTTGATGTTGTGAGGAGAAATCAGCTGGGTGATGATGTCAACCGGAGCACCGTACAGTGCAGAAAAATGTAATGGAGTTTGATACGAATGATTGCCCAAGTTGATATCAGCCCCATGCTGCAGTAGAACTGGCACTAACTCCCATCTTTCCTCCCTCACTGCATTATGTAGCGCTGTCCCACCATCTTCATCCGACATGTGGATGTTATGAGGAGAAATCAGCTTGGGGATAATGTCTTCTGGGGCATTATGACGTACAGCCAAATGTAATGGTATTTCATCACAACTATTAATCAGATTGACATCAGCCCCGTTCTGTATTAGAACTGGCACCACCTCCCATCTTTGCTTCATTACTGCTCTATGGACAGCTGTGTCACCATCTTCATCCTGCATGTTGATGTTGTGGGGAGAAATCAGCTGGCTGATGATGTCTGCTGGGGCACCATTGTTGACAGACACGTGTAATGCAGTTTGATTCCACGGACAACACAAGTTGACATCAGCCCCGTGCTGCAGTAGAACTGGCACCACCTCCCATTTTCCCTCTATCACTGCCTCATGGAGCGCTGTGATACCATGCTCATTCTGTATGTTGATGTTGTGAGGAGAAATCATCTGGGTGATTATGTCTGCTCGTGCACCATGCTTGGCAGCCACTTGTAATGCGGTTTTATTCCCCCGACAACACAAGTTGACATCAGCCCCGTGCTGCAGTAGAACGGGCACCAGATCCCATCTTTTCATCCATACTGCCTCATAGAGCGCTGTGTAATGATTTCTATTGTGCATGTTTATATTGTGAAGAGAAACCAGCTGGGTGACAATATCTGCTGGGGCACCATCAATAATAGCCTGATGTAAAAGATCACAATCCGAAGTCAAAAGTTGTAAAACCAATTCTCTATCATGATCCAATATATCACATAATGTTGTCCATTGTTGATTTTTAATTGCCAACTCTAATTCCATTATGATCTTTTCCATGTTGTTATGAAAGTTGTTACTTATTTTGATCATATCTTCCTTTTTAAAGACAAATTTGCTCTAGTTTAATGTACCCACATAATTACATTGTGAGACTTGTATATCCACTACCAACAAAAATGTGTACATGCTTTTTGAAAAGAACATTTTATGTATAGTTAACCTAGTAACCGTCCATTATACAGTATGTGTGGATTATACTAGAAATAAAAGCAAATGCAGACATTTGCCAATAATTATGTGCTTTACTTTGTAGATCATAAATAATGAATGGATCAACCGGATCAATAACTTTGCTGCAGTGGATCCAGCAGTGGATCCATTGGCAAGCTCATATGCAAACAGACATTCAGCTTTTGCCCATGATTCATTCCATGGCATTTGTCAATATACACAAATTATAATGGCCCACTTCTACCCGATGCAGGTGGAGCCATTTTGTTGGCAATATTTACCTTCACAGCTCAGAATACTAAGCATTTACCCGCTATTTTCCTGCTAATATTTTATATTGAAATGTATTTTATGCGGCTCATTTCAAAAGTTCATGCACAATCAAAACTAATTTGTTTATATTATGGAAATATCTGAAAATTGAAGCCCACAGAAAATTACCCAAACTGTATAACTAGACACAAAGCCCTTATGCAATAATGATCCTACTACATCATAGTGGCCATTGAGTGAGACTGTTTACACTGGTAAGCAAATAACCATTCTGTGCTCTAAATTGCTCTCTGTAAGAGACAAACCTTATGGCATGTTTTCACGATTTTGTCTTAAACGGCTATATTTCTGGAGGAAGTGCCTTCTACCAGTGCACATGGTGGCCTTGTTCTGGGGAATTTGATGATCCATCGGTGAATGTTTTCGCTTATGCCATAATGTCCTTGTTTGCCTAGGAGAGATCTGTGTGCCATTGTGTCAAACAAATGACTCTGTTTTTTTAACTTTACTAAGGTGTGTGACTGTAAAAAGTGGTCTTATTATAGAGTGGGTATAAATAGAGAGGTGGTCTTTATTGGAGGTTCTACTGCACCCCATCTCGGCCCATCAGTAGTTGCATAACCAGGCATCTACCTTCACGCCACAGGTCTGTTCACGGTGAAGATGGGGTCGTACCGCTGGGTGGTGGTGGCAGACGCGGCTGTGGCGCGCCACATGTTCGTGGCGACACGCCGCTTCTTCAGCGACCGCCCCACGTGGCTCGCACCCATCGGCCGCAACAAAACGCTGTATGGAGACTACGGTACGTGGCATAAGTAGATGTAGCCAGCCTCTAAGCAGAAATGTTAACGTCCTCTTTCAGCGAGACGGACGAATCAATTTTCAAACCGGAAGTGACCTTGCTTGGAGCTTGAAACATAACCAGATGCTGAACGGAGACTACGGTACGTGGTGAAGATGTAACAAGACGCTGAACGGAGACTACGGTACGTGGTGAAGATGTAACAAGACGCTGAATGGAGACTACGGTACATGGTGAATACATAACAAGACTTTGTTAACGAGACTAACGAGACCTTCAATAGCCTCGTTCAACCATACTCGCTATTGCACAGTACGCAATGTTTGGCATGGTTGATCGAGGCTAGAGCTTGAAAGGAGACTACGTAGTACAATACGAGGTACAGAAGCACAGTACGCTCTCAACGGGCATAAGAATGATTGTAATAGTCTCTCTCTCCCTCTAGGGGCGGTGGGGGGAGGGCTTAAAACTCCATTTTGCCATCCTTTTGATGCATGCAGGTCCAATAGGATAGAAGATCAAAGTATTTCAGTGTTATCTAGCAGTAACAGACCAGTGACAGCCGATAATGTGTTGGAGACGATTATACTATATTATGACTGATAACCCCGCCTCAGCCTCATTGTTAAGAGCAGTACTGTATTACAGTAGTCTGCCGCTTCCTGAACACGGCGCTGCGGGACTACCGCTGCAGTAACATAGAGGATTAACACTACAATACTACTCTCAACAGTAAGGCTACCAACAGGACCATACATATTCATTTATAAGTGATTCTATTTCCTGTGTAGGTGTGATCTGGGAGTCGGGTGAGGCTGCCAAACAGACGCGCCGTTTCCTCCACACAGCTCTACGTGACTTCGGCGTGGGCAAGAAGAGCATAGAGGAGCGAATCTCTGAGGAGGTGGGTGTGAAAACACTAAATTTCTGTTTATCTTTTTACAGTGGAAACTGTCTTAATTGTATATTTTTAGAGATGTTAGAAGTGTTAACAAAAACACGTGTCCGTCAAGGTGTCCTTTCATTTCCTATTTCTTAATTCTATGCTTAGAAGTACTGAAGTATTAATTCATTTCATTTTTTAATGTTTTCTTTCATAATCATATATAATCCTTCTTCGTCTCTAATCTTTAATTCCATGATCTTGTATTCAAAATAATGTAGAAACGTTCCTATCAAAAAGTTCCCTCCATAGGCACATCCATGGGAGCGGGCCATCTCAACCCCAAAATGTAATTTTCATAATATATTTTGCATTACCGCCAACTTTTGCGCATACCTAACACATGCAATACTGTCGGTACCCCCCTCCCCTTTTCCGCAAACCTGGACCTATAGAGGTGAATGGTTAGGGGGTGCCACTGAAGGTCCAAAATCACATCCTTTAGTGAAACCAGAGAAACTATGAAAATGATACCCCCAGTGAAACCACCGGATGGAAACAATGGGGTTATTATTAACTATGTGATACTTCCCCTAGTGAAACTGAGTGGTGGAAAAGGTGACCCCTAGTGAAACTGCGGGGTTGAAAAAGGTGAACCCTATTAGTGGCACATGCCATATAGGGCGACTATGGAAGTACCCCTCCCCCACCCCCATCCCCGAGGACCTACCAGTAATTGCTGCTGTGTGTCAGGTGGTGGCGGTGGTGGGTGAGCTGAGCAAGTGCCGCGCTCAGCCCGTGAACCCCGCGCCACTGCTCAGTCAGGCCGTCAGCAACATCATCTCCAGCATTGTCTTCGGGGACAGGTGTGTGTTTTTAAATTGCTCGATGGCGATGGTTCCTTCTACCTGCTGAGTAAACTCTATGAGTGAAAGATGTCTTCATGGCTTGACTTGAATAAGTGAAGTTCAGGAAAGTCATGCTGTCAAAACAAAACATTATTGCCAGGAATCTCTTTCGCACTGTTGCAATATCTCTCCATAGGATAGTCTTACACCATGACCCTACTCAATCAGCATTTTATTAAATATCAAAATTTATCTTTATATAATATAGCATTGTTTTTATATTTAACCACGTAAAATCGTATGTTTAACATAACTGAAACTAGATTTTCCTGCTGTTTTGATTGGATGATGGCTTAAGTAATGTTCCAAGTAAAACGGGCTACTTTAATTTGGGGTTTATTTTTGATAACTTGTTATTTGAATAATTAATAAGGCAGACATAGATGAGGAGGACAAACCATGTAACACAGAACATGCATGTGTGTGACATTTCCCCCGACAGGTACGACTACAGCAACCCTGAGTTCCAGCGCCTCCTGCAGTGCTGTCACGAAATCGCGCGCGACGCAAACTCCTTTGAGCCGTCGCTGCTCTTCTCCTGGCTGTACTTCCTCCCGCCCAACAAACAGGTACTGCACACGCTCCAGAGAGTTTACTTCCTACCACCTAATAAACAGTTACTGCATACGCTACAGGGAGTTTTAAAAGGCCTCAGTTAATTTATTGAACGGATTAGCCAAACTATGTGTTATGGGGGCTGAACCACATGTACCTACAACCAAAAAAGAGGTACTGCTTATGTTCCAAGGAGTTTAAAAGTGCTCAATGGTATTGAGCGGATCTTTGGCGATGTTATATCGCGGCTGTTCTTCGTATCACCCAACAGACAGGTTGACATTGTAAGCAGTCCAGCAGTTAGCATTATTACTCATCTACAGGTTGCATTTTTTGGTCCAATTTGGTTGGTCAGTTGGAAACGATGACCACTAAAATCATTTCTCCCATGGACTCAAATGGTCTATATTTGAGTTACTCATTTTTTTTTATTCACACTTAAAATATTGCTTTATTGCTGAGTGCAGTTTGAAATAAAATAACCCATATTTTTATTATACATGCTTGGTTTTGCAGAATACGAAATGATTATATAATAGAACTTATAGACATTTACAAATGAATAAGAAACACTGGCTTGTCAACTCTGATGACACTTTTCATTTAGACAGTTAAGACATTGAGGAAGATATCCAGATTAAAATCCTGTGATCCAGATCCAGAACCTGTGTGACCGCACCAAGGAGGTCCTGGCCATCATCGAGCAGCACATCGCCAGCCACAAGCAGTCCTTCGATCCAGACAACATCCGCGACTTCGTGGATCTGTATCTGCAGCAGGAGCAGAACGGATACAAGGACTGGCTATCCGGTAATGTACGTCTCCATGGCGGATCCAGATTTTTTCATAACGAAACAGGCACTCGGGTTCTACATAGATTTTGTGAGGTTTCGCTGTGAAAATTTGAGTGATTCTACATGTTGATCAAAGTGTAAATGTAAATGTATATGTGGTGTTTTATAGACATGAACAAGTAGGCCTACTGCTCTCACAACTTTACATTTTACACGAGGTCATTGGTACACTTATTGTTCAATTGGTCATTTCTCACATCCCTGCACTATTCGAACCCTTCTTATGATCAAATAAATCACAAATCTGTATATTATGTTGAAGTTAGTTTTTTATGAACATTTTTAGAATAGTTGGTATCTCAAATACTGGCTATATCTTGACTCAAATATCTTGAAAAGTTTTACTGTTCTACTTCTAGTTACAAAAACAAACGAGAAAACGAGTTTCTATGAAAGGGAACGAAAGGGTTGAAATAGTCAATATTTGCGTATTGTTGAAAAGTGATTAAAATTATCTGATGTACAAAAACATTTACTATCCTTGATACCTCTTTATTGTACGAAGTGTTAAAGTCATCCACTATGAGCCTATACCAGACAAAGTTGTTTATCTATGCATCATAAATCATATTTCAGAATACAGATACTATCAATGTAATGTATACATATGATTAAGATGCTTTTTAACATTATTAATAGGAGACAAAATCAAAGTGTGCATCTTCGAGTTGTATTTCGGTGGCACAGACACAACGTCCACAGCCCTGTCCTGGGCACTGCTCTACATGATCAACCACACGGACGTCCAGGTACATCAGGACAGTTACATTATACACAATGCAAACGATTGATTGTATATATTTGCTTGACGGAAAAGTGAGAATAGAAGCAAACGATTGAGTTTCATACGAAACGCCTAAATCTATTGCTAATGAACGCCAGACATATCCCATTTGTTAGTCTTGAAATCATATGGAATATTGCAGAATATCAACCAGTTAGTGTATCATGCCTGAAAAATGAGCAAACTGAAATAATGAGCGCTATACAGTTATAAATAGGATAGCAGGTACAGTAGAACTCCCAACAAAGATCACCTCTTTTGTCACACCATAAGGGTAGGAAGATCCAAGTGGTAGCCACCCGTCAATCTCTCCCCCTCCCAACATTTCCACAAAAATATTTCATTTCCATGAGTCTTAGGCAAGTTCACCATCGAGCGTGTTCACGAAACTCATGAAATTTCTTAAGCGCCCACCCTCCTTTTCCAAAAACCTGGATCTGCCAGTGCTTGAGACTAGTTCCTCAAGTGGTCCTAATGTAAATAAACTTAAATGTGGTGGATTACAACCGTGAGCCAAGCCATGATCTCACAACTTTACATTTTACACCAGGTCATCACACAATTGATCATTTCACAAGTACAGTAACAGTAAAACCTCCAATTAAGACCACCTCCATATAGTGACCACCTCTATCATAAGATCACTTATCACGGTCCGAAACCTTCATAGGCCATTAAAATGAACCTCTGTATTGAGACCACCTTTCTATTGAGACCACCTAACAGTGCACCCAAAGGTTGTCCTAATAGAGAGGTTCTACTTATTCCGGCTTTGTCGATGTTGTACTGGACACTGCATAGGCAGATCGAAGGGGGGCGCAGGGGGCGCGCACCCCCCTTTTCCCACCAAAATACTTCATTTTCATAGGGTTTTTCACGAAATCCCTTTGATGCGCCCCCACCCTTTTCCTTAAGTGCGCCCCCCCCCCTCTTTTCCAAACACCTGGATCTGCCATTGCACTGCATACTGTTCCAGGCGCGGTGCCAGGCGGCGCTGGACGGCGCTGTGGGTCGGTGCCGCGCCGTGCGCCTCGCGGACCGACAGCGCCTACCGTACATCGAGGCGACGCTTAGCGAGGTGATGCGCATCGCAACCATACGTAAGAATCTGATGTTACATAGAGTAAACTAAAACTACATGTGCAGTATTACCTCCAATTAAGACCACCTCTCTATTGAGACCACCTCTATAATAAGAGCACTCTTCATGGTCCCAAACCTTCATTAAAGTTACCAAAATGTACCTCTGAATAAAGACCACCTCTACATTGAGACCGATTAACACTTGTTCTAAAGGTGGTCCTAATAGAGAGGTTCTACTGTATATTACTGATTTAATGAACTTACAGCAGACGTTTCACATAGCATCCAACATGTTTCTTCAATAAGTCACATGATTTAGGTCAATGTCCTAACCCCATGCATTAGGGGGTTGTGTAGATTTGATAAAAATACATTCACCAAAATGTTTTCCTAAATCACCAGTCACCAATATATTTCATCGTCTTTCATCAATAATCATGAACTGTATCTGAATAGGATACATCACATTTCACATGTCAGTTCACAATTCACGCTCAAGATTTAGGGGATATCACCAATCGCATTTTTGCTATATGACCCTTTCATGCATTGGACCTGAACCTGATAGTGGAGCACCATAGTAACTATTACCATGCCCACCTTATCATTACGTCATTCTGAATCATGCGACTCACTGAAGAAACATGGCGGATGCTGGGTGAAACGTCTGAAAGTACACAGAGAGCACCTGCTATATTACAGCCACACTCATTGAAATGACAGCAATCATCCCAACAACCAACAATGCTAAAGATAACTTTAAGAAAGAGACATTTTAATGTCGGAAAGAAGATGTCTTTAGTGATGATGTGAAAGAGGCCAATTTTAGCTTCTTTACAGTCATTCATTCAGCTAAACTTAATTATTCACTTAGACTAGGGATACGCATTTAAACTGACAGTTAGGTCATGTACTCTAAAGAGAATTAGGAATCTACCTGTACTGGTGAACACACACAAATAAAACATTATTACAGGTTTTGTTCCAGCAAAACAAGCTTAATGTCAATTAGCGTTTGGACAGTAACTTGATTTATGGCCATTTGGTTTGCTGCAGTCGCTCGAGAGTTTTAACTGTTTTCAGTTTTTGTTGTTGTAGTTGAAATCTGTGAACAGACAATTTGCTCTCAACAGAGGAATTATCATCATGTGAAGAAAAAATAGCAAATCATTGAAATACTGTTATTCTTAACCACTGAGATCATGATATTTATACACGAGTGTTGCATCTGAGTGCTCGAGTGAGCAATGGTACAATTTAGAAAAGCATCACCACTCAATCTTACATGTTACTTTTGATGGGTGTAGAGAGTAAATATCAACCAAAACACAACTGATTTTTTTCAACTAGTGTCATTAGTTCCATTCCACGACATGCATAAACAATGCCACGTGAATGCTGTCTGTGCCTCTTTAATCATGATATCTAATAAAGGAAAGCATGCCAAGAAGGGTGATTGTCTGATTGATCACCTTTAACCAGTGTCTATAACAATGTTAACGCAATCAGTATCTAATGCCATCCATCAATATACAGTAAAACATCCTTATCAAGACCATCTAAAAGGACAGGGTTTCCAGAGAAAAAACACAACCCGGATGATTGTCTGATTGATCACCTTTAATCAATGCCTATAACCATTTTTAACAGATCAGTATTTAATGCCATCCATCAATATACATATAATAAATATACAATATAATATACATACAATAAATCTTTCTATCAATACCATCTAGAAGGACAGGTTTTCCATATAGACTAAAACCAGCCCTATTTTCTTTAACTAGTGCCGTTGGCTCCGTTCCACGACACGACAGAGACGGTAGAAATCTCGGGCTACACGATCCCACGCCGCACCGTGGTCGTGTTGTCCCAGCACAGCGTCAACATGGACCCCAACGTGTGGGGCGACCCCCAGGTGAGAGGGGGCGGGAAGAGATCCACAGGCATTAGGTAATCAATGGCAGATCCAAGTTTATGAAAAAGAGGGGGTGCACTTATGAGATTTCATGGGTTTCATATGCGCGATCGATGGCGGACATGTAAAAAACCTTATGAAAATGAAGTAATTTGGTAGGAAAAGGTGTGTGTGTGTGTGTGTGTGGGGGGGGGGTGCGTCTCCTACACTCCTCTGAATATCTGTCTATGGGTAATACTGTAACCTTAGGTTGCAAACAATATTTGAATACGTGGAAGCCAAAGGGAAGGGACCAACAACAATTTAAATGGGTAATTACGACTGACCGCTAGCATTTATAAGATATTACAGAGCCTTTAAGATGTTCTCTGCACCCATATTGTGCAGAGAATCCCATAGATTCTTGTGTTAATTAGACAGCAGAGAAACGCCTGAATTCTAGCAGTTCTTCATTTATCGTATTTCTGATTGTTGGCCTTCTTGCACCCGCATGAGTGGTAGCAAATGGTGCTCACTGCAAATAAAATAAATCACCCAGGTCTTTGTCTATTCATCACTGGAAACAAATGGAATTTTCTAAATGTCAGAGCCATTCGCGATTTTTTTTCTGTGGTTAGTACCATTTGGTGGACAAAGAAGCTTAGTACAGTAGAACCCGGTCATCTCAAATATGTAGATATAGAACTGTGAGATATTCGAGATAGACAAACATTGACGACAACCAACTTTAATTTTCATAATGTGGTTGAAGGGAAACAGACAGAACTTTAGAATAACAGGAAATGCGAGGTATGAAAAATCTACATGTAGAGGCAGAGCTGTAATTTTATAGCATGCAACTTGACATTCTATACGTAATGCTATAATTAACATGATATATTGTTTTAGTTAATTGACGTGCACATTTAACATTCGCATTCGTGCGTTATGAATACGTTCTCAAGGAAATGCTCCTAAGGTGCTGCCTCAAATTATGCAAAGTAAATATGACAAAGTTCTTCTTTGTGAAGAATACTACTGCGTGTGGTGAAAAAGTGAGCATTGAGTGAATTATTTACAGTAGATCCTCTCATTTAAAGCCAAGTAAGTGCCCCCAGACCCCGACCCCCTTTGAAAAACTCTGGATCTACCAATGACATTGCTGATTATGCCGTAAAGAGGAGTCTTTTATTCATTGTCATGAGTATTATCGTGTATAGTGTAGAATTCAACATTGTGTATAATATTTATTCATTCTCTCTTCATCAGGTGTTTCGTCCTGAGCGATGGCTGAACGATGATGGAGAATATGTCAAAAATGACGCTTTCCTCGGATTCGGTGTCGGTGGGTCATTGCTTTGAAATCAATGTTTAATAGAAACAGAAATATGTCTTTGTTATCTACAGTAGAAACTCGTTATTTCAAATCTGTATGGATTGCAGTAAACTGTTCGAGGTAGCCGAAGTTCGAGATAGTAAACTGATAAGTTTAAAGGTTTGTTGAATGGAAATGAAATCAACTTCGAGTTAAGAGAAAACTTAAGAAAACCCCCAGAAGTAAACCTGACCAATTATTTAACATAGATTAAAATGACAAACAGTTTGTGTTGTGCTAACACAGTCACATTTTATTTCAAAGTCAACATTATCAAAGCAGATTGAGAAAAATAAATTCTTACGATCAAATAACTTGAAATTGGGATGTTTAGCTTGAAAACTTGAGATCCATTTATTAAGATCTATTGATATGTGGACCCATTTCTACACCAATGGGATAAAAATGTGGACCCATTTATATACCAGCAGGTCTAAAATGGTACCCCTTATCAGTGGCACATCGCTTCTAAGCCGTTTTAGTGGGAGAACCCCCACCCCGTCCCCTCTCATCCCCAAGAGTCACTTATTTTATGTGGACATAGTACCCTTCTTTCAAAAGTGTATAACACAGGGTGGATGGTAGGGTCTAAGTACTTCCTTTTGACTCTTCATATGCAGATATGCGTACTGTGGTTACGCCGCCCCACCCCCCAACTTTAAAAAAACCCACCTGGATCTGCCTTCTGCCTGTGATGTTGACCTCCGGTCACTACTGTTGTTTCAGGCCCACGGTTGTGCCTGGGCGAGCAGCTGGGTCGCTCCGAGCTCTTTCTCTTCTTCTGCGGCCTTCTCCAGCACTTCTCCTTCTGCAAGGAGAGCGCGGACCAGCAAATGGACATGGAGGGCGTCCAGGGAATCACGCTCCAGCCCAAACCATACAAGCTGAAAGCCTTGCCCCGGCAGAAGGCAATGAACGGAGATATCCATAATTGAGCAGTGAATTTAGGAACTACATGTGTAGTTTTTTTACTTGATTTAAAGTGCACGTGTGGACCCTTTAAACGCAGAGGTTTTTCACATCTGAGAGTCTATTGCCATTAATGGAAGCAGTCTTAATCGTGAAGATTTTTTAAGTAACAATGAACAATTGTTTTTGGAATATGGAGATGCGTGTATATTGCGTGGTTTTGTCAATGTTGTGGTCAAGTGGTAAAGAGACTATTTGGTGTTATGGTGGCTCATACATTATATTCTTATTTATTAGTGCATTTTGCACACGTAAGCATGTTTCAAGCAAATATGGAATAGTACTTTATAATCTGCTCCTATCACTTCAAGCTTTCTACGTCTAGGATATATATTTTTCATGACACTGAACCCAAAGGCCTAGTTGAAAGAAAACTCTTTTGATCACAAATTCCCATAAACATATTTGGTTTGCAAAAAGCATCACCTGGAGGCTTGTGTACACACATCCTTGCCATTAATAGTGCACCCATGCTCCAGCTGAGACCTGCATGAAAGACAGGCAAAAAGATGACAGTGCAAAGTACAGTAGAACCTCAAAATATGACCTTCTTTCTATTAAGACCACCTCTATGAGGCACTTTTTGGCAGTTCCAAACATCCATCTTCATAGAGACAAAAACTGCAGCACCTCTCTATTGTAAACACTTCAAGACGGTCCCTCTGATGGTATTCTTAGAGAGGTATTTCAATGTGGTTGGATTTTGCATGCAGAATTATATGTGGACTGATTTCACAACATTATTATAATGAAATGATAAGAATGTAAAGTGTGAATTCTATTTAAAAGCAATAGTACATATGTAAATTTATTTATTTATTTTGGCAAGGTTTACTGTAAAACTAAAATATTTTGTGGCTATTAAATTTTGCGATTTTCCTCTATAAATTATTTTGTGGCTATCTAATTTTGCGATTTTGGTCCACCCTGTAATTACTTTACATATGCTATTAATGTTTGCTGAATATTTAAGTTTGGGATTTTGCACCTACCCACAAAATTCGCAAATTAAATTGTGCACTAACATTCCTAGTTTTACAGTACACAGTGAAAATATACATTTTATGATGACCCACTTGGCTGGCCTCATATGGCCTCTTTATGAAGGTTTTGCTGTGGTCTGTATAATATTGCAAGGGAGCATGAGTAACTATCTTATTATAGAAGTAACCTCTATGTAAAGGTGGTCTTGATTACAGGTTGTACAACATGTATATATGAAGATAAGCTGTAACATAGTGCATGTCACACCAACATTGTAATGGGATGATAAGAATGCATAGCTTTATGACCCTCTCCTCAGAACAGGATACGGTGTGGCAGAAATTTGAACGATTTGCAGAATACATTTATACATATAGCATCTTTTGGTAGCCAACCAGGATTAAGTGTTATTGTATTCCAAATTTCATATAGTCAGAACCTCCTATCTAAGACCACCTCTATCTATAAAGATCAGTATCAAACCTTCAGAAAGAAATCACTGTAAACTTTCATAAATAAACGACCTCTTTATTGAGACAAATTGAAAGCAGTTTCTAAGTGGTCTAAATAGAGTGATTCTATTTCATGTTATTGTGATATAAGCAAATTATTCCGCAAACTATTCAGAAATCATTGTTGGCATTGTTTAGAAGTATTTTGCATTTATTAGTAATTTTTAGCATTTTTGAATATATGCCAAAGTGCCATTAAATAGAGGGTTTTGCGTTTTTCAATTGACATAAATTTTTACATATAAAGTTAAAATGATACAAAATTGAAATGAAAAAAAAAATATGAACAACTGAAAACAAATATTAACAAAGGTACTTGTGTATTCATGTAAGAATTGTTTAAATTACAGGCATCAGCATCGATGTGGACATAGATATTTGTATATTAGTCGACTATATTGAAAAAAATAAAAAAGAATAAGTCATTCTGAAATGAAATATCTTTTTGTTTCTTCAAAAGACATGTTTAGAAGTGTGCAAAGAATGACTGGTTCCTTTGGTTTAAATGAAAAAAAAATTGTTGAAACAACATGTCAAAATCTACTGGAAACAAATCTGTTGGAAGATTTATAAAAAAACTTAACATACATGTACAACCCAAATGGCAAAAATAAATCTTACAATGAAAAGTGCTTTATTATATAGTTTGATTTGTGCTTTTTTTCTGTACAAAGTGTTCTCACGTTTGTTGGGGGAAGACAAGACTGATGTCTGTAGATGTACAATGTTAAATAGAAACTGTCATACAGAATTTGTAGGGATAACAGTAAAAGGCTCAAAGTACATATAGGCAGATCCAGAGGGGTGGGACGCATGGGGCGTGCCCCCGCCCCTTTCCCACCAAAATACTTCATTTTCCAAGGGTAGATATGTTAAAACTGTAGTAGAAGGGAACTTGATGGATCCCCAGCATCATGAAAGGGGGTGGGGTATATATGGTTATGTGCATGGTATATGCATAGTGTTTGTACATATGCCCCCCCCCAAACCCTTCATAATATTAGGCCCAAGGAGAAATTAATCTAACCGGATATTTCTGCATAACCAATCTCAAGATAACGCGAGTATACTGTATTGAGCAGTACATGAACAAATCTAGCAAATAATTTCCAAGCGACAGATCTCAATACAGGCCACCAACATAACCGCGGCAGGGGGTTATATAATATCTTGTCTTTTGGTGTATTTGGACTTATTTCTGACGCCCCTTCTTTTTGCCCTTATCCCCAACATCCCAAGAATTGTTAGTGTTGCCCCCCCCCCCCCCAAACATCTTTTTCTATGAATTCTCAACATTCAAGATTGCTAACCAACTGCTGAAATTAATCCTTGCACCCTAATCTATATGATTTATTCTGTTCAAACGGATTACAAATCTGTTTAAACGGATTACTTAATCTGTTCAAATGAATTACTAATCTATTTGAATGGATTACTTAATCTGTTCAAGCTGATTACTAATCTGTTAAACAGATTAAAAACAATGTTGTGTGTGTCCTACCCCATCCACCGTAACATTCCCCCTTCTTTAAGTTATGTTCGTCACATCCCACCCGCATTTGAAAGATAAAACCTGGAGGCCTAGTTCTAGGCCTAGTTCTAGCCCGCAATAAGACTAGCGTAATCAAAGAAATACCAATAGCAGCAAAAACATAAATGAGAAGGAAAGCTAGAATGTCGAGTGAAAACAACGCAAACGACATTCTTTGTAAAGTTTCACATCGTGGTGTTTGTTTATAAAACAAATGAAGACTGATAGTTCAAAGGTTCGCGTAGCAAGCGTAGTTGTAGTTTGTATCGAGACCATGGCTCTTGTGATCAATTAGCGTGTAGGAAACATCGTGTAAGATGAAGGAGAACATAATTCACACGGAGCAATTAGTCCAATTCTCAGGAACATCATTTAAATTGGCTTTTAAAAGCCCCAGTCTCACTTTCACGATTGTAAATCCAATGATGCTAATCAAGATATCCTAGGGGATGAACATAATTCACATGGAACATTTTGTCAGGAACAATTCTCTGGAACATCAGTTAAATTTGCCTTTAAAAGCCCCGGTCTCACATACATGAATGTTTTTGTTGCTTTTTTGAATAATAGATGAGACGTTTACACAAATGTAAATCTGAATATTATATAGTCTACTGTCTGTACGTTCAGTGAACTTTATTCTACATCTGCAGCAGGTCTATTGGCAAATTCAAGGCAGGGTGTACAAGGGCGTGCATGCCTCGTTTTTAATCTCAAACCTGAAAACTAGGTTTTTTGTCATTTCTGCATGATTTCGCTCCTAGAAACCAAAGAAATCTAGTCGTTGTACCCTTTACCTTTCCGATATCAATCTGGATCTGTTTAGTGCGACATTTGGCATCCTTGTCATATGAATGTCTTTCTCAACTCACTAGGGAGTATACGTGTACATGTCAGTGATGAATACCATGCACTATGGAAGCAAGTGTTGTAACCTCCCGAAGCAGTTGAGAAAGGCAAATGTGTATGACAAGGATGAGGGCGGTAAATGCAATTTAGTGAGAGTTGAGATCTGGGTTTTTAATTCATTGAGAACTGAGATTTGACCTTTCCATTCATTGAGATTAATTGATTGAGATTTGAGAAAAGGGCTTTGGCATTGAGATTTGTAACATTAATTTATTGAGATTTTGAGATCAAGGGGTGGTATATACCCCCTCAAGGATGCCAATGATCTGGTAAGAATGTAAAGTCAATTGGGACTTTGTATTCGAAGATTAAGATTTTTGACATGGTTGTGTGGAAGGCTTGTTTTATCGGTAAAGTCAGACTATTGCATCCCATACTTGTGCACAAATCTCTATTTCAATTCCAATCTTATTTATTTGTAAAGGGAAACTTTCATGCTGCACGATCAACGCTACAACAAAACAATATATAATAGGAGTTGATTGAAAATACAATATAACTTCCATTTTAGACCACTGTATGGACCAACTGTATAGAGAAACATTTCAAATTTTTCCCAATACTTTATGCAGTGACAATGGAGGGAAACATCTCCACTTCGCTCACTGGCAGATCCGGAGTTTTCAGGCTCTCCTGCAGCACATTATTAAAAAGTAGACGAAAAGTATAAGAAACAGCACAAAAGCAGGAAAACGTTGGGGAAAGTAGGATAGTATCATACAAAAGTCTGAACTATTCGATGGTATGATTTTACCCTGCATGCAAGTGTATCTAGGTTATTGAGCTGGCTAATTCTTGGCTAAGACCTGAGGGTGGGGTGAGGGGGTGGGGCTCCTGTTAAGGTGTCTGGATCTGCCTTTGTCTCTATTCGGATCATATAGTATATATGAGGCCAAGTCGACTGTTTCATAAACCATGAGTTCTACTGCATCGCAGTGTGAATTTAATTGCTACATTCCTCTGAATACAAATAACTCCAAAAAGAATATAAATGCAAAACTAGTAGTCTGCAGTTAAAAGGTAAAAAGTATAAGCAAAACATATATCAAATAGAGGATTGCATAAGCACGAACAGAGAGCCTAAGTGCATGGGAATCATATAACAAAGACCTGTAGTTTTCAAAGAAAAAACAACAATGTAAACAAAAATAACAGAGGCTTTTGTAGCTTTCATCTCACCAAACGTGGGTATCAGATGTTAACAACTGTGGATGTAATTATAAAGCAAGCCTGGAGTTGAGGATAGAAAAAGATATATGGTCATTGTGCTTTGAATGTGGTATAATACAGCATGAGATTAAGACCAACTCTATATTGAGACTACCTCTATAAGAGTACTATTTCTTATGGCCCCAATTATTGGTACAATGACTAACATAAACCTCCAGAAAAAGAACACTTCTTTAGTAAGACCACTTGAAATCAGTCAAGTAGATGGTCTTAATAGAGGTTCTCCGAAGCCAGGATGTTAACAATTTTCAATTCAGGGTGGGAAATTGGGCGATATACGTTTATAAGAAGAAATGTAAGCTGACTGTTACGGTTGTGTAAAATTTAAGATTTTTTTTACTCATTTGTAACCAATTCTGAATCAGAAAAAATCAACGCAACCTTGATACAAATCACTTCAGACCCAGAGGATTTGTTCCCAAATTCCATCTATTTTTTGATAATTGAAGATTACAATCGATATTAAATGTGACATCTTGTGATAAACTACTGCAGAACATATAATTATATGAAACATACCACTAAAATTAAGGACATGAATGATTTATCAGAATGCCATAGATTAATAATTGAAGAGGAAAGACGAGGATTTGTCATAATATTATACACTTTTTTCTAGATCTACTCAACGAATTGCTCAGATAGAATATAATTACGTTCTATTGCTAAATGTATCAATATTAACTTAACTGTTTAATGACAAAATTATCCTTTTCTGCTATTTTTTGCCCTGTAAAAAAACCCAATAAAACAATAGGATGCAAAGAACTATGAATTGTGCATCCCATGGGACCAATAACATATTCATAACATTCCGAACAGACCGCATAAGTGGGTACCGGCACGGTGATACGTCAACACGCATGACACACTTCACAGTGATAAACACAAAATGTCTCTGCGACAAATTACTAATTGATATAGAATGTTCAGAAGCCTAAATTCCTGTAGACATTGGTTGTAGATTAGAAAGTAGGCAACAGCTTGTCTTCCCATTAAAATAGAATATAAGATTGCAATATTTATAAGTACTTCGTGTTTAATTCCCGAGTATATACTCGTACATGACTATTGTTTACTTATTATACAGGTATGCTTAGCGTTTTACAAATTCTTTTCACGTACTGAAAATTGTTGATTTTTCATGCGTGATTAATGCGTTGAGTCTGGTGACAAGGATTTAAGACTATCGCCTTCATGACGTGAATACTTCTCCATTGATACCACTAGAGGAGAGCTGCCACGTGGCCCAAACAGAGAGTTTCTACTGTAGTGGGTTTACGCCCCCCACTCCTCACACCCACACACGCCAGACACAGGAGAGTTCTTTATCAAGCAAACGACAATGCACATACACAAATACACAATCAGTTTACTGCCTGTTTCCCCAGGTTTCCACCCATATATCACGTTTTATAACACTAATTGGACGAGAACTGGAAAGTCGGCAACAGCTGGAGGCGCTTGTTTGTAGCCTCTTAACACAGGGATTTGGCAACTCAAGGACGGACGATTTCATACCCAATCAAATCCGTCGGCTATTTTCTCTCATCTATATCAGCTTGGATGGATTTGTACTACTCGGCCCTACGTCGAATTTAGTAAATGCGTCTCAATCTCGATTTAAAGAAGGCAAATTGTGTTGTCGGGGTTGACAAAGACTTTCAGGAGGTACAGTTGAACCTCTAAGCAAGACCACATAACACAGAGACCACCTCTATAACAACTTGAGGCCAAAATTGTGTCCACAAAAGAGGTTATCAGGAAGCACAGGATTATTTATTACTGTTTAATCCCCCAACGTCAGCTATAGTATACGGAGGCTTGGGGGACATAAACAATATTAAATGATCCTGTGGTAATCACCAAGGTAGCTTTTCTACTCTCATTAGCAGCCGATTAACATCCCATTTGTTTGGTCGTGTGAGACCGTAAATAGTGTTTTATCAACTCGCTCTAATAGCACAAAATCTGGTTGTTTATGTCTGTTGACCAAATTGGTGTTTGAACATAGGCCTACTACACATAAGTGTATGTTTTGTTGGGCATGAACATGTTCCAACTTCCCAGTAGATTTTAGCTCTTTTTTACACTGCACTTAATTCTAAATAAAAATTCCATTTCACACAAATTTCAAAGCATGTTCCCATTCATCGTCATGTAGCTTGGCTATGTACACTGTGCTATCATGAAAAAGATGTGTAAAGGCAGTGTGATACACATAGTACAAGGCATGTTTTTTTTTTTTTTTTTTTTTTTTTTTTTTTTTTTGCTCATACTCTGCAGCCCATCAACTTGCACATGTATAGTGCATTTTTGTGGAGGTGGTGAGGGTGTGGTTGGTGAGGGTGGGTGGTAATTGCCTCAACCGGTGCTAAAAGGTATACGCGAATCTCTTTTACACTCACAGAAATTCAGTATTACAGTATTTCCCCGTGGGTTAAGTTGTAGCTTTCAACTGGAAGAAACTACTAGCGCCACGAGCAAAATCAATAACCGTTTTTGTAGCCTATCCCAAGGTCATTAAATGATCTGACATGAAGGCCTATTCTAAAAGCCTATGCATGACGTCAATTTTGCAAAGAGTTTTGCTAAAGCGACGTCATTTACTCATTTACTAAAAGCACATGGCTTCTATTTTAGAAACAGCAGTCCAGCTGTAGTTGGGTATTTTTCCGTTTAAGCACGTGGTACTATTTATTTGTAATGTGGTTCTGGTTCATTAATTCACAAATAAGCCAGCCCCAGTTAGTAACGGGAAGCTTTAGCATGTGGTACTGTTGATTTATATTGGGGAATGTTTGATGAAGTTCTGTTTTGTAATATTTTGTTTATTTGATACTCTATTGTTATCTGATCATGGATAATGAAGCAATTAGACATAGCTTGCAAAAGATTGGATATGAACATTTTCAAATAGTTTTACTTTATCAAATGATTTTAAGTTTTCTTTTTCACACAACAATAGTAGGTAGGAGGTTGAAATCTGACATCCTTATTTGTTTTTATTGGTGTACTCTAGTTAACTTTTGGGGGACTATTATTTGGAGGTGTATCCATTTTGGTAAAAAGAAACTAAGTCATACATGTACAAGTAACTGAGAAACACACCAGGATTACATACTTAATATATTGGCTGACCCTAACCTGATCACCCATGCATACACGTTCTGCTGCTTCTGCAGCTGTTGCTAGTAATGACTCTGGTTTTAAAGGTTATAACAGGGCAGGATATTTGAGGCTGCATATTTAATATCAGTGGAATTCCTAGGGTTCTGTAAAAGACCTTATATCTATTAGAGCTAGAGGCAGTCACAATTGTACTTGCTTGTTGACACGAGTGGTTAATGTAATAATAGAAATAAAAACTATTAGATATAAGGTCTTTTGAAAGACTACCGTTTTTGATACTTGGCCTTGTATATTTCTTATTATTTGAAGCAGTGAACAATGACCAGAACAATGACCTGATTTTTTTGTCTTCAAAAGCTCTACATAAACAAGGATGATCAAAGGACTATCATTGTGTTTGCCTTCTGAACATGACATTTTGAAAATGCACAGTTATTTATGTCTTTCATTTTCTATAAATAAGAAAGAGCAATACCGCCCATTTGGATTGTTAAAATTAGAAAACAAAAATACTTAATTCAAACAAGAATTGGCCCAATTCAAGATTAGAGTTACTGATATATTTCACAGAAAGCTAAATGGTGTATTCACAGTCCAATACTGGCCATTATAGCCTTAAAAACTATTTTAATATAACCTTTACAGTTAAGTGCGAAAAAGCTTTAAAATTAGTCAGAAAAAATGGAAAGGCCTTTAGAATAAGTGGAAGTGGGAATTTTTCAAACATGTATTCGATGGGAAAGGAGCTAAAAATTTAAGTGTGGAGTGCGAACAGAACCAACAATCTAGAACCTCATGTAGGCCTATATTACAAAAAATAATGCGACCTTTACTATTCATCACTACATGTATGTGATAAAGATGCAAGCTTATAATTAATATCAATAACGGGTGACATTTTAACCATTCGAATCTAGTAAAAATGGCCATCTTGGTGGATCATAATGGTGGTTATTTTTGTGAGGCGTAATTGTCGGTTTCGGACTGTGAAATTGGCACGGACATTTTTTTTGCAAGTTATAATCCGTTGCTCTAATCCAGTGGCCCATGAATTTCTCAGATTAGGTTGGTAATTAAGATAGTAGAACCTCCATATCAAAACCACCTCTATAAAGACACCATCTCTAGAATACGATTACTTCTAACAGAACCAAGACTTCACAAAACATAGCCGTGAACTTCCATAAAAAGACCACCTCTCCATTGAGACCATACATGTATAAGGCCAGTCCCACGAATGGTCGTGATATAGATGGTTTACTGTATATTGTAATCCGTTGGTCTAATCCAGTATTGCAAGGATTTCTCCCATTAGGAGGGTCATAAATAAGCTGATTATTCAAAGAGCCGCCAACTCTTTATAGTTGTTACGAGACCCTGTTTTGTAGATGGAGGAATTTCATTGTTTGTTCTGCAATTTTGTGGCATTAGCCGTACAGTAGACCACGGTATCTCGACAGTGCGTATCTCGAACTTTCTGTTGCCTCGATGTTAGTTTCATTTTCCCTCCGCCACGCCATGACCAGCTGGTTATCTCGAACATTGGTTATATCGAGCATTTTGTCATTATCTCTATGTTATGAAATAACGAACAGTAAATGCTCAAGATAGATAATATTCGAGATAACCAACTAATTTGTGTGTATTATGCAGTTGAAGGCAAAAAGTCACTGACTTTAAGATATCAAGTTACATCTTTTTCCAAATTTATAGTAAACAAGTCACCAGGAAAGCGTTTGTACCACACCCACATCACGCACACCAGGCATCAATTAGTCCAGTTCAACCTGCAGCCACTGTTCCAGACTACAGACAATTATACAGCAATTACTGTGTCATCACAGAGCCCTTGCAGCACCAAACATTGTTTAGTATAAGAAGAAACCAATTTCCATCGCCAGACATTCAATCTTTCATGTGCTCGCCACGTATTTATGGTTCCAATTCGATGTTATTACATCCCAACTGCAGCTCTATTATACCACGCTATTTCATGATCATTTTTGTGTATTTTGTCTTTTTTTTCATTAAACATGGCTTATAGATTCAGAATTTTGCATTTTATCTTCTATAGATGATGTTTACACGCCTGCAATAGATATTTCTTCAAGGGCGGTGAGGGGATGGTCATATGGTGACACATACAGCACATATTTTGGTGCAAAGATTTAGTGATGGTATTGTTGATTCTGATGAGCCAGTACTGAGCCTGTACTGTGAGCCAGTACTGCTTTTTAAAAATCCGCAGACCCGAAGAAAACCAAACCGTACTGCCAAAATGTCCGCAATGTCAGTTGTACCCTAAGCTTTAAATACATGTAGCAGCCAATCAAATATGTCGGGGACTAAAAAGTTAACAGCATAGCAAGAGTATTGAGAACATGTGCAGTGTTTGGCCTGGATCTTCAAGAATGTAAATATTGTGTCTGGATTACCATAGAGAGATGCTTCAAACGGAACAGGTGCGTTCTCCAGTGCACATCACACGTGGACGAGTGGCCTGTTTTCGTCTGCTGAGTGAACGATACATGGATGACACATGAGGGCCCTACACGGCATCCAAAAATGAATGGTACACGTCTCTAACATTAGAACACTATATGGGTTCCGAAAATATTGGACAAGTTCCATTGATGGAGATTCGAGTTTTATACATAACATTGTCATTGCTACTGGGCTATCTTTTCAGATTAAATTGTGCTTAGACAGCTTTCAACTCCTCCAAGTAGTCATTATAGTGCCGATATTAGTGCCGATAACATGTTGTTTGTTGTAAGATTTTTTATTATTTTTCATTATATAATATAAACTAATGCACGAGTACAGCATATACATTCAAACTAGAATTAATTACTTTTTCAAGCCATACATTATGCCCTTCACGTTATAATAGTTCTACTTCTTACAGCAATACATCATTACATGTTGTAACAAATCATAAAATCTTTAGTTAGTCTTTAAATATGATAATTCCCATTGCCAAAATAAAACATCACCAGTAAAACCAGGTGGATGGTGGACACCGGCTGTGGTCAGGATGTTGTTGTAGAACATGTGTCACTTGTACAGAATAAAACGGCTAAAACGGCCGTTTTTGTGTCACTTTTATCCCGTGTAGAGTTCTCCCAGACGTGATTCTGCAGGTGGCAAAGTCCCCCTTTGATGGTTCAGTGCATTGATGCTGTTGTAATGAAATGTTTGGGTAAACAATTAGTTGTAGTCTGCCAGAAATGTAAACGTGAAATGAAAATGTATTTATCTAGAGTAGCTATTCACTGTAGTGGGCTCTAGCCATGTAACATTGACACAAGGTCATTGGTATCTTTGTTTACATTAGAAATTCCTTCTCAAATCCCATTAAATAGGGCTTATAATCATGGCCCTCTAATCCATACAGGATCCTGTAGGTACCAGATTTGAGATGAGTTTTGGGATGGGGTTTGCTCAACAACCCCACTAGATCCATCAGAGAATAGACCTAAAGATCTTCTTTTCACGAGTTCAACTCCCTATCCGCTAGACAACACAGGCACTATCTTTACAAGTTATCATTTCATTTTGTCTGAGGATTCCTTTTTGTTACTCCATCACCAAAAAAATCCTACCCCGCTCACACAAAACACAATTTTGAATGGATGATAATTGCTGTTTCTATATGATAACTCTTTTGACTGGAGGCATTGCTTTCCTTCCCAAAATCTATTTCTAAGGCCGTTACAAAAGATACGGGATTCCGTACCACTATTCTGATAATTAACGGTGCGGTATTCTATTTTAGGATTCCGTCCAGTTATATACATAGACAAATGAAGCCGTTTGTTACTGATGTGTATGTTAAGCATTTTCCTATAACATTTGGGATTGTCCAACCATGCTGTTGGGAATTATAGATGTAAGTCCATTTTGAAAAATAAACGCTTTTAATTATTTGAAATACTACCTTCCAGCAAACTCTCAGTGAAAAACTACCTTTATCAAGACACTGGCTGATAATTGACAATTTACTTTGCTCGGGTTTAATGGCCGCAATTCCTAACACTATTTTTGAAATGGGGTGAACATCTTGCGATTTGAAGGCAAGTATTAATTTACTACCTGCCTCTGTTTTAGAGAGTGATGTGTGACTGTCAGACTGGGGCTTAATTGATATGGTAAATTAAAGAGGCAGACGTCTTCTGTGAAAGACGATAATCGCTTCCATTGCTTTATGACACGTGGAATATTTGCAATTAAACGGAAAATTGAGTAAATAGTTATGTAAAATGTTTTGCGCTGAAGCAGCTGAATAGTTAATTGCTTTCTCGTTTTGCCTATTCCTATTCTGAATCTGAATTCTAAAGTTGTCCCTTTGTGGAGTCTCATGTAGGTATCTTCATATGAAAGTTGGGGTCGCGAAAAATGATTGTTATAGAGATTCGGATATGGTCTTAATATAGAGAAGTGGTCTTACGTGGAGGTTCCTCTGTACTTATGACTCAATTTACGTCCATTTCGAGCATTTTTTCAACCCCCATCCCCCAATGGCAATGTGCAGTTGTTTTTTTTCAACAGACAATCCGTAATTAAAGTTTGTTAAACTACCTATGTCAACATGACTAACAATCGCAGCCTATTCTACATAAACTCAAAACGGTTCATATTCAGGTCCATTGCACATCAGCTGCCCATCAAATAAAATTAATTTATAATTCGTACGGAACTGAAATCGAACACAGATATGTACTCAAATCAAGCGTACCTTTCCACGTTCAACGTTTGGAACGTACTAACAATAGTTACGTAGTTACGTGCAACGATCTCTCTAATCACACATCACGGC
>CM032662.1:43074664-43117900 GCA_019095985.1 Streblospio benedicti | reverse complement strand
TTTTAAATTCATGTGAATGAAACTTTCTAGTTTGGATAAAGTTATTATGAAGTATTTGTGACTTTTATTTTAGACCTTTTGAGACATTCAGATTGTTTATTTATTTTGTTGAAAATTTTATTAGCCATTTTCAGTTTTTTAAAATGTCAAGTCCGATTGACTATAATATTGAATAAAAGTCACATTTGATTATGTTTTTACATTTATTCAAGTTTAAAATGTTGAATTTGATCAATTGTTTAATATATGTGACTTAGTAGATAGGCTTCAATGTAGAAGAACTTATGTTTTACATTTATTCAAGTTTAAAATGTTGAATTTCATCAATTGTTTGGTGTCTAATAGATAGGCTTCAATGTAGGACTTTAAATTACAAACTCTCGAGTCTGTCCCCACCAGACTGAACAAAACTCCCTGGTCATCCTATATGATTTACTTACAAAGCTTACAATGAAAGAGCAATAAAATATGATAATATTAGTTGCATAACTGGTTAATCTAATGAAACACTAATCTGTAGTCAATGATCCATCAGGTTTGCTGTCAACCTCCAACAAAAGGCTCATGTATGTACCAAAAATTAAAAAATCCTATGTTATAACCAGTACATGTGTATATTGCTGTGCATTGATAGACCTCATCAGCAATAACAACACTTCACAATAAACCTAATAAACTAGACCACATCTAATTAGACCACGTGTAGTATATTCCTAGTGGTGTTATTTAGAGGCTATTCTGTTAACGAACTATCTGCCTTTGCTTTTGCACAGCGTAAGTTATGTCTGCTCCGTACAAAGGTCCTCATTCAGTGAGTTACATGGTTTCCATCCCACACAGTCCTATGCCCCATGGTGGCGGCCACCACTCCGGACAGAGACCCTTGTACTGCACAAACTCAGCCACTTCTACAAACAGCTCATACAGAGGCTGGACGCAGTTCCGCAGCAGACCAGATACCTGCTTATTCATGGAGTGGAATCCTTCGAGTATGTTGACACCGTGGTAGTCACCATTTTCAACCACTGATACCCTGTATAAAGCTGAGGACAGTTTGCTGAAAAGAGTTGTTATGTGACGGGTGGAGAAATGTCGTGTAGTGCCGCCTTCAAGCTGCTGCCAAACGCCAGTGTGAAGGATGGGAAGCTGCTTGCGACTGATGAAAGCTGACGGTAGAGTAGCTGCATTTTTGATCTGAGCAAATTCTGTTTTCTTGTAATAATCTGACCACGACCATATTACATCCCAGACCTGATCTGAATCCTCCTTGCTGATGTCACTTGCCAGGTTATAAATCTCTATGATGAGGCTGATGTTTCTGCTTGCACTGCCTGATCGAGGACATCCAGATATGACTCGGTCCCAGCAGGAGTTGAGTTCTGCAATATTATTAACAAATGGTGGCATGATGTCGTGAAGGCTTGAGTAAGGAGGAAGTCGTGTGTGGAACAAAATAAGGCAAGTTGCTCCCTCTATATAAACGTTGTGGTCATGACAAGGTGGTAGATCGGGCTTTTTCTGATATTCGAACCACTTGTCTAGCTGTGCAATACTCACCACCAGCTCTAGGGCGTCGGCATCTTTAGTGCAGCTGTTTCTAGTCCAGTTGTACAGGCCACCAAAATTTTGTCTGCCATATGTATCCAAAACATTCATATAATCACTGTTTATATCTTTCACAATCACACAGTACCTGCTCATGATGTTGTCAGTGACGTACGTGTGATAGGTAACCTGTTCACACCACCTAGCACTGAGTGCCTTATACACAGGGTCCTGAGAGTCGCTGTAGTTATGGTTTAGTTCCCACGGACTCAGCCCATCATTGCCAGTGTAGATCAGGAAAGTGTGTGCTAACTCAGCTCTCCTCAAGCCAAGATAGATCCGTGGTGAATAATCCTCATGTGTTAGCATTATGGTAGACACATATGGGCACTGGAAAAACTTGCGGTACATGTCGTCCATATTGAAGAATGGGTCATGAGGTCCATGGTGGGTCGTGTTATATGTGCACCAGTATTCTGCTGCCTTTTCACTCAGTTCTTCATATCCTTTTGTCCGTTGTTCCTCTATTTTTGGAGAAGCCTCTGTCACTTTTTTCCTTACACACATGTAGTTTTTGTCTGGCTTTACACAGACCATGGTATGAATGCGTGTCCTGCATCAGACGTTCAAATTCATCATAACAGTGTGTGTACCCCTTCCTTGGCACCACTTGACTCGCTTCTCTTGTGCATTGCCATTTTCTTTATGCTGGGCGTACCAATATCTCTACAATTGCCATGAAACACACATACTAAGAGTATCATGTTCACAAGATTTGCCATTTTGTGATATTTGTGTGACATAACTTAACAGTTACAGCACGAAGTTTAAATGTTGTATTTATATCCAAACATGCCTTAACCAAATAGATTTACGTTTATCCTGTTTAAACTGGTATATTTTACTTCCTCTTTATGCGCCGTGTATTCAATGCATAGTTTGCGCTTGGTTAGTCAACCAGCACTTGAAAACATGACGCATAACATTTGAATGGGACATATGAAAACTATGTACTATGCAGGAAAGTATAATAGAACTTCGTTATGTCGGTATGTTGATCTTCAGAATGTTTTCTGATATCTCGGGGTTAGTATCATGAGTATAATTTCCCTTCAACCATATTATCGATAGATATCAGTTGATTATCTTGAACATTCACCGTCCCAAACCGTCCTGTACAAACAAAATAACGACCTTTACGTGCAACTAAACACTGTAGCTTGCATTATTCACGCTACAGTGTCACATCTACAATATGACAAAGGATAGGTCATTAAGTGTCACCAGATTAGGCCATTATGTGTATCATGTATTACAAAAAATCGTAAATTACATAGAAAACCCGCTGCTTTTAATCCAGCCCTTATGAATTTTGCACATTAGGTAGCTTTTATTTTGGTGATAACTATGCGGATTATTCAGCCAAAGAAGCCGGATTTGGCATCCCCATTTATTTTTGGCTTATCATTAATTTCTTATTAAGTAATTGACACTAACCCATAATACCAATACCCAAAGGTTTTGGCCATAGAAAACCCATAAATATAGCAGTAAATACTATAGAAAAACAACTAGCATATTTGCATACTGTAGTTGAAGGGACCATATGGGCCCCAGCATCATGGATTTGATTGACCCGTTAAGTTTGCATTAATATAGAGACTGTGTTAGACTTGGCTGAGTATTTTTAAAAACAATTGATATGGGCTACTAATATTCTACTCGTATTGATTGTTATACTATATCACAGTAATAATTAAAACAAATTAAATTAAGCAAATAAAAGTGGTCCACAATGCAAACCATTTTAATCCAGCCAACCAAAAACAATTTACTGATTGTTTTACTGTGGCTAGTTCAACCTGTAGCAGCCAATGTTACAGACCGCAGACAATTATACAGCAATTACTGTGCCATCCCAGTGCCCTTGCAGCACTAAACAATTTCCACCGACGGACATTCAGCCTTTCATGGGCTCGCCATGTATTATGGCTGCCGTAGCTCGCAGTAATTGCAACTCTTGTATACTACATCAATTTGATGACCATTGCTATTGTTGATACAGTAGAATAGCAAACTGCACACAGACTCGCTTGGGAATTTCAACATCAAATATTGTTACTACCCCTACTGATAAACATTCTCTGCACATTGTCTCCATACACCCCTTTCAAGTGAATCTGTGAACTGTGCAGTTTTATGAATGAGGGTAGCTTAATTGATTCTATTGGTGAATAGTAGTAAAGAGTAATTGTAAATATAAATGGGGTGGCTTATAGTCGGGAAAAAAGTCTTGGTCTCTCAACTTAACATTTTACACCAGGTCGTTGGCACACTTATTGATCGCCAATTAATTATTTCTCACATACTTGCAATGCTAATCATTCACAAAATCACTCATTTTCTCTTTCAATCCAATGCTCTGCACCTAATTAACGTGTAGGTACCACGGAACTGTGTGAAACTATTCAGTTATGAGTTGTTTGCTCAACAACGACAACGATTACCGACTGCAAACCGAACCCATGACCTTCTAGTCAGAGTCCAACTTCTTATCCACTTGGCCACAAAGGCACACTGTCTATGATGGCTATAACATGTTTGCATCAGATGTTTTTTATTTTGTTGTTACTGTTAGCTTTTTTGACTGTTACTATTTTTGTACTAATTCATAATATGTAGAATTTTTATATTCTGAAATAAAGAAAATGCACATATCAGTTGTCTTCATGAATAGATCAACAGTGAAGAACCAGAAAGAGACAAGCTCGCTATTCAGATCACTGGAAGACAGTCTAACGAGTGGTCTTAATAACAAGGGTACATTGTACATTGAAACGAAAGTCAGTGTTGCTTGTAAAGGTAATTTGAAGATCGTGGAATCGAACTCACGGTCTGACGACTATGATTCAGACCGGTCATATGTCATAGGCGGTTGCTCACCGACTGAGCTAATCTTCCTAGACGAAGGAATCACGCTTCAACTTCGCCTATATGCTTGTATGTTGCGTTGCGCAATCACACACTGTCTGACACCTTATGCTATATTTAGCTTGTGCCAGTCTTAATCGACATGCACACTACCGACTTCGTTTGTTGATATGATGTGATACAGGATGTCATGCAGGATGCATTGTGTCTCTGAAGCACTTTGTTTACAGACATCACTTTATCTACTACAATGGCCATTCCCTTTCAAAGATTTTAGCTCATAAACTCGCTTTAATCACACACCTGTACTTACATAGAAAGCCTGTGGTGAGGTAAGAAACATCGCATTTGTAGGGACTCATGTGTAATGGTAACTTAGAGCTGAGGACAGCAATGTTTATTATATTTTTGTGTGGTGAAAGCATCAAAGAGTACGGGCTATACAACACAGACTCATCTGGGTCTTGAAACCCGGACCACGTCCACTGTGACACATATTCAAAGGAGAATGGATGTTACAAATTGAATTAAGTTTAGGGCACAACTGGCATCACTGCCTTCTGTAATGCCAAAACTGTGGTAGAAGTCATTCAGTGCCGTCAGTGACCAGTACTGACCCAGTACTTCCTTTTAAAAACTGCAGACCGAAGAAAAACCAGATTGCCAAAATGTGTCCGCGATGTCAGTTGTACCATAAGCTTTAAATAGCAGCCAATCAAATATACCGGGACTAAAAAGTGAACAGCATAGTAAGAGTATTGGGAACATGTGCAGTGTTTGGCCTGGATCCTCAAGAATGTAAATATTGTGTCTGGATTACCATAGAGAGATGCTTCAAACGGAACAGGTGCGTTCTCCAGTGCACATCACACGTGGACGAGTGGCCTGTTTTCGTCTGCTGAGTGAACGATACACGGATCACACATTAGGGCCCTACACGGCATCCAAAAATGAATGTTACACGGATCAAACATTAGAACACTACATGGATTCCAAAAATATATTGGACAAGTTCCATTGATGGGGATTCAAGTTTTATACATAACATTGTCATTGCTACTGAGCTATTTTTTATAGATTGCATTGTACTTAGACAGCTTTGAACTCTTCCAAGTTGTCATTATAGTGCCGATATTAGTGCCGATAACATGTTGTAAGATTTTTTATTATTTTTCATTATATAATATAAACTAATGCATGAGTACAGCATATACATTCAAACTAGAATTAATTACTTTTTCAAGCCATACAGTATGTACTCTCACTTTATAATAGTTCTACCTCTTACAACAATGCACCATAACATGCTATAACAAATCATAAAATCTTTTAGTTAGTGTTTAAATATGATAATTCCCATTGCCAAAATAAAACAACACCAGTAAAACCAGATGGATGGTGGACACCGGCTGTGGTCAGGATGTTGTTGTAGAACATGTGTCACTTTGTACAGACTAAAACGGCTAAAACGGCCGTTTTGTGTCACTTTATCCCATGTAGAGTTCTCCCAGACGTGATTCTGCAGGTGGCAAAGTTCCTCTTTGATGGTTCAGTGCATTGATGCTGTTGTAATGAAATGTTTGGGTAAACAATTAGTTGTAGTCTGCCAGAAATGTAAACGTGAAATGAAAATGTATTTATCTAGAGTAGCTATTCACTGTAGTGGGCTCTAGCCATGTAACATTGACACAAGGTCATTGGTATCTTTGTTTACATTAGAAATTCCTTCTCAAATCCCATTAAATAGGGCTTGTAATCAGGGCCATCTAATCCATACAGGATCCTGTAGGTACCAGATTTGAGATGAGTTTTGGGATGGGGTTTGCTCAACACCCCCACTAGATCCATCGGAGAATAGACCTAAAGATCTTCTTTTCACGAGTTCAACTCCCTATCCGCTCGACAACACAGGCACTATCTTTACAAGTTATCATTTCATTTTGTCTGAGGATTCCTTTTTGTTACTCCATCACCAAAAAAATCCTACCCCGCTCACACAAAACACAATTTTGAATGGATGATAATTGCTGTTTCTATATGATAACTCGTTTGACTGGAGGCATTGCTTTCCTTCCCAAAATCTATTTCTAAGGCCGTTACAAAAGATACGGGATTCCGTACCACTATTCTGATAATTAACGGTGCGGTATTCTATTTTAGGATTCCGTCCAGTTATATACATAGACAAATGAAGCCGTTTGTTACTGATGTGTATGTTAAGCATTTTCCTATAACATTTGGGATTGTCCAACCATGCTGTTGGGAATTATAGATGTAAGTCCATTTTGAAAAATAAACGCTTTTAATTATTTGAAATACTACCTTCCAGCAAACTCTCAGTGAAAAACTACCTTTATCAAGACACTGGCTGATAATTGACAATTTACTTTGCTCGGGTTTAATGGCCACAATTCCTAACACTATTTTTGAAATGGGGTGAACATCTTGCGATTTGAAGGCAAGTATTAATTTACTACCTGCCTCTGTTTTAGAGAGTGATGTGTGACTGTCAGACTGGGGCTTAATTGATATGGTAAATTAAAGTAAATAGTTATGTAAAATGTTTTGCGCTGAAGCAGCTGAATAGTTAATTGCTTTCTCGTTTGTATTCCTCGTCTGAATAGAGAAGTTGTCCATTTGTGGAGTCTCATGTAGGTATCTTCATATGAAAGTTGGGGTCGCGAAAAATGATTGTTATAGAGATTCGGATATGGTCTTAATATAGAGAAGTGGTCTTACGTGGAGGTTCCTCTGTACTTATGACTCAATTTACGTCCATTTCGAGCATTTTTTAACCCCCATCCCCCAATGGCAATGTGCAGTTGTTGTTTTTTCAACAGACAATCCGTAATTAAAGTTTGTTAAACTACCTATGTCAACATGACGAATAATCGCAGCCTATTCTACATAAACTCAAAACGGTTCATATTCAGGTCCATTGCACATCAGCTGCCCATCAAATAAAATTAATTTATAATTCGTACGGAACTGAAATCGAACACAGATATGTAATCAAATCAAGCGTGCCTTTCCATACGTTCAACGTTTGGAACGTACTAACGTAGTTACGTAGTTACGTGCAACGATCTCTCTGATCACACATCAGGGCAAATTATTTGCAATTTAAAACGCGATTTATTCAACAATAAACCTATGAATTCACTATAAAATGGAGGTAGACAAGACAGAAATTTCAGACAGTGCTTCCTCCAAGTCCCGGGAGAGGTCCAGGAACAGACGTCGCTTCCACTGGTCATTTGCCCGCCAAAAGAGGCGAGAAGCTATCAGAGCCAGGGAGCATACGCCGAGACCCTCCTCAAAACAGGTATTTTTGATACAATCACATTCATCAGCTTATTAATTTGAAAGTGCATACTTGATTATTTCCAGAAGAATAAAATGTTGATGTAACACATCTAAGCATTTGTGTTGTTTAACTTATGTGCAACCTAAGAGACGTGATAGAATCATAACTGAAAACTCAACTATTTTATAAAGGATTTAGACAATTGTGGCTATCACATAGACTCAGTGGCACAGGCAAGTTCACTGCTTTGTATTTCACATAAATATGTATACTTGTAAATACATGGATACCTCAATTGCACAAATATTTTATATAGCAGACATTTTCACCCTTATAGCCTGTGTGATGGCACTGATTGTTTAAAACAAACTTCAATGTAGTCAGTTTCAGTATATGTAGTTAATCATATGAGTTTATAATCTGTGTATTTTCTTTAAAAAATATTGAAGATTTGACTTTTTGAAGTCTACGATTCTAAGTTGTATCAAAGTTTGGATGGTGATTATCATTGCATGTTGAGGTGGAGTAGGATGCAGGATTTTTTTTATCTCCTTACATGATAAATCAATTTAGCTATTTACATTCAGTCATAATAAAACTGAATGGAGAGAAGGCTTAAAGATTAAATGTGCAATTAAATTCAAAATTCATTTCATCTTTTAAAACAGGGGGATAGCAGAATCTCCAAGCCTCATAGGCGTAAAAGTAAGTATATCATTTAGGAATATACTCAACACTAGAACAGTGTAGCTACATCTTTTGTAGAGCAATAATATAACTATACAAATGATATTGTATTATTCTTGTTGGACAGTTTTTTTTATTTAATGCATGTACATGTATGTAAATAAAACGTTGAGCCTTGTTGAAAAAAGATATTTCAGTCCATTCTCTTTGCATTGGTAACTCACAATGGGTGATTAGGGTAAGGAATTCTGAAGCGGCTGCAGTAGAAGTAATTAGTGCATATTTAATCTGCATGTCCAACATTTTTATGTAGAAAAGTTACCATTAATAGCAAGGACCATACAAAACCATCGTCAGGCTCTCTAATTAGAATAAAAAAAATAGAAAATATAATACTTTAATCTTTCAGAGTCTAAAGATGTAGTACTAGTGGTTCTGCAAGAAGATTCCTCTCTACATAAGAGAAAAGGTTCCAAAACAAAGAAAACAGAGTCTAAAACTCTGGCACCAGTGGTTGTGCAATATGGTTCTTCTCCGCGTAAGAGAAAAGGTTCTAATACAAAGAAATCCAATTCTACCAAATCCATTGCACAAGGTGGTGCAAAGTCAGTTGAATCTGTTACCAGAAAAGTGCACTGTAAGAAACATAATAACATTACACCAAATGTAGCAAAACCTGCTCCTATTACAACCAGCGTAGTTAAGCAGCCTGCAGAAAATATGAATACTATTGTAAAACTGTGCAATTTGAATATAAATGATACTGCACAAATGCCCACTGCCAATCCAAATAATGCGAGCTCAAAGGCTGATGTCACTCTGAATGCTGTTACACAACATCCTGGTCAAAACTTAAATACAACAGTGAAACAACCTGATTACAATGTGAATGCTTCCATGAAATTTGATTCCCTTGATTCCCCTATGGATATCGATGCTCCGCTGTCTCCAACATCAGAATCAAAGGCTGATGTCACTCTGAATGCTTTTACACAACATCCTGGTCAAAACTTAAATACAACAGTGAAACAACCTGATTACAATGTGAATGCTTCCATGCAATTTGATTCCCCTGATTCCCCTATGGATATCGATGCTCCACTGTCTCCACCATCAGATCCTATGAATAGTGCTGCAATGATGCAACGACATAGCCCCATGGATTTTGACTTTATCAGCTCAGGAGAAGAGAGCATGGATGCAGAAGAATACAATCAAATTGTGGGACAGGTTGCTTCTCATAACAGCTCAATGGATGTCAAGTTACAGAATGTTATTGCTGCTTCACCAATTCCAATGGAGCTAGATGAACAATCCGTGAATACAGATATATGGAGTGTTCAACACATTCTTCCACCACAAATAACTGCACAGTCAGACAATAAGGCTGAAAATAACTGTGGTCCCATCAATCAAGTTTATGATGTAACTATCAGCCAAACACCTGCACAATTTGACACAAAAATGAAGAATGTTATTGCTGCTTCACCAATTCCAATGGAGCTAGATGAACAATCGGTTGATACCCCAAAAGAATGATGTAATTCATACTACAAGGAGTCCACATTCTATCATACCAGATCGCATATGGAATCACGTGTTTACCGAATTAGATTTTGCAAGCAAAGATGGTTATTATAAAGATTACTTTCCGAAAAATGTTCAACAAAACTCATCACATGCATCTGTCAATATTTCGATTCCTCTTCCTGTCTTTCAACTCAACAAAGACAACATTATAGCTGGTCAGCAACAAGTACATTGTCCGGTTGATACCCAAAAGAATGATGTAATTCATACTACAAGGAGTCCACATTCTATCATACCAGATCGCATATGGAATCACGTGTTTACCGAATTGGATTTTGCAAGCAAAGATGGTTATTATAAAGATTACTTTCCGAAAAATGATCAACAAACCTCACCACATGCAACTGTCAATAGTGTGATTCCTCTTCCTGTGTTTCCAACCAATAAAGACAATATTATAGCTGGTCAGCAACAAGTACATTGTCCGGTTGATACCCCAAAGAATGATGTAATTCATACTACAAGAAGTCCACATTCTATCATACCAGATCGCATATGGAATCACGTGTTTACCGAATTAGACTTTGCGAGCCGAGATGGTTATTATAAAGATTGTTTTCCAAAACGCACACAGGAAACTTCTAAAATGATGATTAGTAATGATGGCTCTCAGTCAGGGATTCAACAAATTCTGCCTTGCATGCCCGTTGATTTGGGAAAGGTCTCACAAACTGATTTTGCAGAGGCCAGCACAAGTTCGTATCCTAAACAAGAATCATTTGAACCAGAAAATGGAAATTGTAATGGGAATAGGGTAACCCAACATCATTGCAAACAATACACGCTTACTGAGAAGGATTTCAACAATACTGATGGTGAATGTGACAAGTCCCTTCTACCCAAAAGTCATAAACAAACTACACCAAACTCCTTAACACCTACCAGTCATAAAGACAAGTCGTCAGTTAAACCAACATCCAGATTATCGGACAGTAGTTTACCATCTGCATCTGGCATCACTATGGCTCCATCACAAATGACCAAGGCTAGTAATGTTGATCAAGAAGATAGCAGAACAACAACCAACAGCCTCATGAGTTATGGACATCTGAATCAACAAAAATGGAACAGAACAAGTGGTGAAGATTTGAGAATACATTTGTTGAGGAAAGCTCATTTGCGAAAGATCTCACAAACTGATTTTGCAGAGGCGAGCACCAGTTCATCCAGTGGATGCACAGACAAGGGTCGAGGGAGACCAGCCACACCAATGCCCACTATGTCTGGAAGTAAAAGCAAATCTGTATCAAGACCACGGACACCTGTATCTACTAAAGAGTCACGTAAAAGACCAATGGGAGCTGACACCCCTCAATCTAGAGACAAGGGCATTACAACATGCAAACCCTCTACCTCATTCCCTAATGAAACACAAAGAACTAACAAAGAACACTGTTGTGTAAAACGAAAGACAGCGGAGAGCACACCAAGAAAGAGAAGATCTGAAAATGATGGCACAAACTTGTTAACTGGTCCAAGAGTTGGAGATGAAGAACATCATTGCACTGCATCCACCAGTGAACTTCCAGATGAGCCACCAAGGAAGAGGAAGTTCATCATCAGACCAATGGCAAGACCGTCCCCTACTGTGGCTGCTTCTGTGCTTGTACCTAGAAAAAGAAAATTCAGTACAAGAAAAAACAATTCTGGATGTAAAAGCTCTGATGACACCAGCATGGACGACTGTATTGATCCTTTCAGGAAACTCTCATTGATGTCATCATCACCATCAGATAGACCCAACCCAAATCAAGTGCATGATGAAACATGCAAACCTGTGATTCAGCCAAAAACAACTATAAAAAAATAAACTTGATACTTGTATGATCTAACTTAAAAAAAGATCATAGACTATTTGAAGTATTTATTAACTTGATTTGCTCATTATGTGATAAAAATATACTTTTCTAGTAAGTACATGAAAAAACATTATACTATTGGTTTTAAAACATCACATTTCCATCATTATTTTAAATGCTATTTATAACATATTTGAAAATTATTTTGAATAAATTATGGTGGAAAACTAAATGTTACATTGTTAAATTTTTATTTCAAACATTGCATAACATATCATGAAGACCACATATTTCATATTCAGTATTTTGTAGAACAACAAAAAGTTGAAAGATTATATATTTGCCTTCAATCCATACCCATTAATAGATATGATGTTATATTTGTGTCATAGAAATCATCGGTCCCACCATCGTTAGAGGGGGAGGGGGCACTATGATTTGCAAACACTATACCATACACATTACCATATATTGCTTACAGAAAGTCTATATTATTTATTTATTTATTTGGAATGAATTCTTCAGTAATAAAAACACACCAAATCAAATAATTATGAAGCCTGATATGAGAGATATTAAACATTATGGAGAATATATTCCTGAATTAATACACCCCTGAATAAAGTCTTTCAAATCTACAGATATTTCATCAACCTATAATGTTAACATTTTTGCAGACTTTGTGTCTTGTCATTCTTCATTAGTCTCCCATACATGCTGACAACAAGTTTATAACATCACCAGCAGCAGGTACTTTGCTGTAAGTGATAACAAAAATACACTTTTCTATCGAATAAACGTAATTGCATTTGGAGTGAAAATAACTAGAGTGTTGTAATGAATTGATGTTAACTATATAAAATTGTATAACTGCGGAAATGAAAAACTAAGGCATGAATCCATACATAGGTTATATATAGGCTACTGATGGTTATGTAACGGCCCTTCACTCACCTATTAAAATGGAGTTATTTCGGCATGGATTTCATCAAAACGACAAATCACTTTAACTGCCTAAACCACCGTGTGATATAAGATTTCTATAAAGATATTTTACGTCCACATGTAACTGTTTTGTCCTCGATATTCACACATATCAACATTCTCTCATTGCCTCTAAATTCATGTAAGCTGGGCGATCATTTCATAGCCTGTCACTCAGGACATTTGGCATTTGCCATATCCATGGTTTAGCCGACTTTCTGAAGGCAGTGGCCGAGATAATTTGCAAACCCGTCTAAAACCTAGGGCACAACCGGCAGTACAGAGATTTTGACATTATGTTTTATCAGTACCTGCATGACTGCGCCATGTGATAAGGAAACAATCATAAATAACAATACGGGGGGGTCGTCCATTTTTTGGGGACGCGAAGAAAAAGTTAACCGACACCCCTATCAACATTTTAAAAAGTTGAGTGAACCCCCCCACACCCGCTAAAGAAAGAGTCCTTTATATAGTCATTGCATTGTTAAAAGAAAATATTTGAAAAAAAAAATGATAAAAAGTTCGTACCCCCGGGAATCAAAAAAAATCAGCAATTATTTGGACCCCCGATATCATTATTTATGGTTCAACCCTACCCGGGCCGACAACACAGGCCCATATCTTTACAAGTTATCATTTCTTTTGGTCTGAGGACCTTTTTTTGTTCCTCCATCCCCAAAAAAACCCACCCCCCCTCCAAAAAACAAAATTTTTGGGAAATGGATAAAATTCCCTGTTTCTATATGATAACCTTTTGACGGGATTGCTTTTTCCCCCAAAATCTATTTCAAAGGGGTTAAAAAAGATACGGGACCCATCCAATTATTTGAAAATTTAACGGGGGGGTTTTCTATTTAATTCCGTCCAGTTATATAAAAGACAAATAAAGCCGTTTGTTACTAAATTGTATGTTAAGCATTTTCCTATAACTTTTGGGATTGTCCAACCAGGGCTTGGGAATTAAAATTAAGTCCTTTTTGGAAAAACGTTTTTTAATTTATTTTACTCCCTTTCCCAACAAACTCTCAGTAAAAAACTACTTTTCAGAAATTGGCTGATAATTGAAAATTTTATTTGCCGGGTTTAAATTTAAACAATTCCTAACACTATTTTGAAAGGGGGGTGAACATCTTGCATTTGAAAAGTATTAATTTTTTTTCCCCTGCCTCTTTTTTAGAGGTGTGTGACTGTCAGACTGGGGCCCCAATTGATATGGAAAATTTAAAAAAGAGGCAGACGCCTTCTGTGAAAGACGATAATAGCTTCCATTTTTATGACACGGGGGAATTTTTTGAAATTTAAAACCGGAAAATTGAGTAAATAGTTATGTAAAATTTTTTTGGCGCGGGAAGAAACTGAAAAAATTAATTGCTTTCTCTTTTTGTATTCCTCGTCTGAATAGAAAGTTGTCCCTTTGGGGGTTGAGGATCTTCATATGAAAGTTGGGCCGCAAAAAATGATTTTTTGGAGACCTTATGGTCTTAATATAGAAACCCGGTCTTTGGGGGTTTCCTCTGTACAGGGCCTTTACGTCCATTTCGGGGCTTTTTTAAACCCCCCCCCAATCAATGTGCGGTTGTTTTTTTTTCAACAGACAATCCGTAATTAAAGTTTGTTAAACTCCCTTTGGTCAACATGACTCATAATCGCAGCCTATTCTCATAAACCCCAAAACGGTTCATATTCAGGTCCTTTGCCATAAAATTAAAATTAATTTATAACCTACGGAACTGAAATCGAACACAGAAAATTAATCAAATAAAGCGTCCCTTTTCCCAAAGTTCAACTTTTGGGAACGTCCCAGTAGTTACGTATTTTATGCAACGATCTTTTGATCACACATCACGGCAAATTTTTGCAATTTAAAACGCATTTTTTCCCAACAATAAACCTATGAATTCCAAAAAATGGAGGTAGACACATTGGGGAAATTTCAGACAGTGCCCCCTCCAAGCCCCGGAAAAGGCCCAGGAACGGGCGCCGCTTCCACTGGTCTTTTGCCCGCCAAAAAAAGGAAAGGTTTTCCCCAGAGCCAGGGGCAACCCCGAGCCCCCTCCCCCAAAACAGGTGGCAAAAATTTAAAGCTTATTAATTTGAAAGTGCAAAATTTGTTTTATTTCCAAAAAGAAAAAAAATGTTGATGTAACACATCTAAGCATTTGTGTTTTTTAAACCCCGGGTGAAACCCCAAGAGCCGGATAAATAAAACCCCCAAAAACTCAACTTTTTTAAAAAGGATTTAGAAAATTGGGGCTATCACAACCCAGGGCACAGGAAAAGTTAAATGCATTGTATTTCACATAAATATGTACCCCTTTAAATACATGGATACCTCAATTGCACAAATTTTTTTATATAGCAGACATTTTCACCCTTATACCCGTGTGATGGCACTGATTTTTTAAAAACAAATTTTGTAGTCGGTTTATATGGTTAATCATATGAGTTTATAATATGTGTATTTTCTTTAAAAATATTAAAAGATTTGATTTTTTGAAGTCTTTTCCCCTAATTCATCAAATTTTGGGATGGTGTTTTAAATTGCATGTTGGGGTATAGTTTTTGGGTTTTTTTTTATCCCCCAAATGATAAATCTTTTAAGCTATTTACATTCAGTCAAAAAATTGAATGGAGAAAGGCTTAAAGATTAAAAATTTTAAATTTAAAAATTTCTTTTCATTTTTAAAACAGGGAAAATAGCAGAATCCCCAAGCCTCATAGGCGAAAAAGTAAGTAAAATATTTGGAAATACTCAACACTAGAACAGTGTAGTTTACATCTTTGTAGAGCAATAATATAACTATACAGAAGTATTGTATTATTCGGTTGGGACGGTGTTTTTTTATTTAATGCATTACTTATGTTCCAAAACGTTTGAGTTTGTTGTAAAAAGTATTTTGGTTCATTCCTTTGTTTTTGGTAACCCCAAATGGGTGATTGGGGAATTCTGAACCGGTCTAGAAATAATTAGTGTATATTTAATCTGCATGTCCAACATTTATATGTAGAAAAGTTACTTTTAATAGCAAGGACCACACAAAACCATTGTCAGGCTCTCTAATTAGAAAATATAATACTTTAATCTTTCAGAGTCAAAAGATGTAGTACTAGTGGTTCTGCAAGAAGGTTCCTCTCTACATAAGAGAAAAGGTTCCAAAACGAAGAAAACAGAGTCTAAAACAGTGGTTGTGCAATATGGTTCTTCTCCGCCTAAGAGAAAAGGTTCTAAAACGAAGAAATCCAATTCCTCCAAATCCAATGCTCAAGGTGGTGCAAAGTCAGTGGAATCTGTTACCAGAAAAGTGCACTGTAAGAAACATAATAACATTACACGAAATGTAGCAAAACCTGCTCTATTACAACCAGCGTAGTTAAGCAGCCTGCAGAAAATCTGAATACTATTGTAAAACTGTGCAATTTGAATATAAATGATACTGCACAAATGCCCACTGCCAATCCGAGCTCAAAAGGCTGATGTCACTCTGAATGCTGTTACACAAAATCCTAGTCAAAACTTAAATACCACAGTGAAACAACCTGATTACAATGTGAATGCTTCCATGAAATTTGATTCCCTTGATTCCCTATGGATATCGATGCTCCACTGTCTCCACCATCAGAATCAAAGGCTGATGTCACTCTGAATACTTTTACACAACATCCTGGTCAAAACTTAAATACCACAGTGAAACAACCTGATTACAATGTGAATGCTTCCATGCAATTTGATTCCCCTGATTCCCCTATGGATATCGATGCTCCACTGTCTCCACCATCAGATCATATGAATAGTGCTGCAATGATGCAACGGCATAGCCCCATGGATTTTGACTTTATCAGCTCAGGAGAAGAGAGCATGGATGTAGAAGAATACAATCAAATTGTGGGACAGGTTGCTTCTCATAACAGCTCAATGGATGTCAAGTTACAGAATGTTATTGCTGCTTCACCAATTCCAATGGAGCTAGATGAACAATCCGTGAATACAGATATATGGAGTGTTCAACACATTCTTCCACCACAAATAACTGCACAGTCAGACAATAAGGCTGGAAATAACTGTGGTCCTATCAATCAAGTTTATGATGTAACTATCAGCCAAACACCTCCACAATTTGACACAATAATGAAGAACGTTATTGCTACATCACCAATTCCAATGGAGCTAGATGAACAATCGGTTGATATCCCAAAGAATGATGTAATTCATACTACAAGGAGTCCACATTCTATCATACCAGATCGCATATGGAATCACGTGTTTACCGAATTGGATTTTGCAAGCAAAGATGGTCATTATAAAGATTTCTTTCGAAAAATGTTCAACAAACCTCATCACATGCATCTGTCAATATTTCGGTTCCTCTTCCTGTGTTTTCAACTCAACAAAGACAACATTATAGCTGGTCAGCAACAAGTACATTGTCCGGTTGATACCCAAAAGAAGGATGTTATTCATACTACAAGGAGTCCACATTCTATCATACCGGATCGCATATGGAATCACGTGTTTACCGAATTAGACTTCGCTAGCAAAGATGGTTATTATAAAGATTACTTTCCGAAAAATGATCAACAAACCTCACCACAGGCAACTGTCAATAGTGATTTGGGAAAGGTCTTCCTGATTTTTTCCAACCAATAAAGACAATATTATAGCTGGTCAGCAACAAGTACATTGTCCGGTTGATACCCCAAAGAATGATGTAATTCATACTACAAGAAGTCAACATTCTATCATACCAGATCCCATATGGAATCATAAACGTGTTTACCAAATTAGACTTTTGCGAGCCGAGATGGTTATTAAAAAGATTGTTTTCGGACAAAGTTTACCACATCAGGAAATGGCTCTAAAATGATGATTAGTAATGATGGCTCTCAGTCAGGGATTCAACAAACAGAACTGCCTTGCATGCCGTTGATTTGGGAAAAATCTCACAAACTGATTTTGCAGAGCCAGCACCAGCTCATCGTATCCTAAACAAGAATCATTTGAACCAGAAAATGGAATGTCTGGAAGTAAATGCAAATCTGTATCAAGACCACGGACACCTCATTACTAAACAATAAAAGCTTACTGAGAAGGATTTCAATCTAATACTGATGGTGAATGCAAACAAGTCCCTTCTACCCAAAAGTCATAAACAAACTACAGCAAACTCCTTAACACCTACCAGTCATAAAGACAAGTCGTCAGTTAAACCAACATCCAGATTATCGGACAATAGTTTACCATCTGCATCTCGCATCACTATGGCTCTATCACAAATGGCCAAGGCTAGTAATGTTGATCAAGAAGATGAAAAATGGAACAGAACAAGTGGTGAAGATTTGAGAATAAAGTTGTTGAGGAAAGCTCATTTGCGAAAAATCTCACAAACTGATTTTGCAGAGGCGAGCACCAGCTCATCCAGTAAATGCACAGACAAGGGTCGAGGGAGACCAGCCACACCAATGCCCACTATGTCTGGACGTAAAAGCAAATCTGTATCAAGACCACGCACACCTGTATCTACTAAAAAGTCATAAAAAAAAACCAATGGGAGCTGACACCCCTCAATCTAGAGACACATGAAAAGGGCATTACAACATGCAAACCCTTTACCTCATTATTTTAATGAAACATAAAGAAAATTAAAAATAAATTGTTGTGTAAAACTAAAAGACATTGTTAAATGTTTATTTCAAACAAGAAATAGAACATCATGAAGATGATGGCACAAACTTAACGGGTCCAACAGTTGGAGATGAAAGATTATATATTTGCCTTCAATCCATACCAGTTAACTTCCAGATGAGTTATATTTGTGTCATAGAAATCATCGGTTCATCATCGTTAGACCAGGGGCACTATGATTTTCCAAACACTATAGGGATGCTTCACAAATTACCTCAGAAAAAAAACCATTTTTGACCAAGAAAAAACAATTCTGGATTTAAATGACTTTGATGACCCCCAGCATGGACGATTTTATTGAGCTTTTCAGGTCATCTGAATAATTATTTTAAATTGACAACCCAAATATTTTTTGCATGATGAAACATGCAAACCTGTGATTCAGCCAAAAACAACTAAAAAAAACATACTTGTATGATCTAATTAAAAAAGATCATAGACTGAAATATATTATTACTGCATTTTTCATTATGTCTTAAAAAATATTCTCACAAAATATATCAATCATCATGAAAAAAGGCCATTATACTTTTGGTTTTAAAACATGTATCATCATTTTTTTGTGCATAATGCTATTTTCTTTTTTGAAAATTATTTTGAATAAATTATTGAAAACTAAATGTTTTGTTAAATTTTTATTTCAAACCTGAATTTTGAAGACGATCTATTTTCAAGTATTTTTTTTAACAAAAACGTTGGGATAAAAGCTGCCTTCAAGCCTACCCATTTAATAGATATGATGTTATTTTGTCATAGAAATCATCGGTACCACCATCGTTAGAGGGGGAGGGGGCACTATGTATGATTTGCAAACACTATACCATACACATTACCATATATTGCTTACAGACAGTCTATATTATCTTATTTATTTATTTGTAATGAATTCTTCAGTAATAAAAAACACACCAAATCAAATAATTATGAAGCCTGATTGATATGAGAGATATTAAACATTATGGAGAATATATTCCTGAATTAATACACCCCTGAATAAAGTCTTTCAAATCTACAGATAATTCATCAACCTATAATGTTAACATTTTTGCAGACTTTGTGTCTTGTCATTCTTCATTAGTCTCCCATACATGCTGACAACAAGTTTATAACATCACCAGCAGCAGGTACTTTGCTGTAAGTGATAACAAAAATACACTTTTCTATTGAATAAACGTAATTGCATTTGGAGTGAAAATAACTAGTGTTGTAATGAATTGATGTTAACTATATAAAATTGTATAACTGAAGACATGAAAAACGAAGGCATGCATCCATGCATAGGATATATATAGGCTACTGATGGTTATGTAACGGCCCTTCACTCACCTATTAGAAATGGAGTTATTTCGGCATGGATTTCATCTAAACGACAAATCACTTTTACTGCCTAAACAACCGTGTGATATAAGATTTCTATAAAGATATTTTACGTCCACATGTAACTGTTTTGTCCTCGATATTCACACATACAATTAACTGTATCAACATTCTCTCATTGCCTCTAAATTCATGTAAGCTGGGCGATCATTTCATAGCCTGTCACTCAGGATATTTGGAATTTGCATTTGATAGCATAGACAGAACAACAGAATACAAAATTGGCATTTGCCATATCCATGGTTTAGCCGACTTTCTGAAGACAGTGGCCGATATAAGTTGCAAACCCGTCTAAAACCTAGGGCACAACCGCCAGTACAGAGATTTTGACATTATGTTTTATCAGTACCTGCATGACTCCTCCTTGTGATAAGGAAATGATGATAAATAACGATACCGGGGAGCGAGGGTCGTCCATTTTTTGGGACGCGACGATAAAGTTAACCGATCCCCCCATCAACATTTTAAAAAGTTGCGTTCCTAAAGTAAGGCGTGACGCACTGGCTCCATACTGATCATGCACTGCCTACAAAAGGTCAAGTAGGCTAACTGTTAAATCGACCGTAGAGAAAGTATTCCATATTAAAATTTCTCTACTGTCTCTGTGTGCCCTCAAACCCGCTTTACACTAGAGCGATGATGGGCGAAACCGTGCAACGCATCTGTACGTATTATGTCCCGTCGTCAACTTGGGCGTATTGTGGCGGCATTGAACGTAGTAAAAATGCATGGTACGACAAGTTGCTGAGGCAAACGAAGTGTTACTTGTATGTGCGAATGTTCTGCGATCAGTAGACCCAGCATAACTATTTTTAACGAACCTAAACCTAACAGTAAATTCGTCAACAAATTTTGAACATGTACAAAATTTCCTGACGAATTTGCCAGTTCGCCACTGCACGTAGAGCTACATGTACGTAGGTGGAATTCGCAATATAATAGTCTAAAGCGGGTTTCAAAAACGTACGTTTGACGCAGTTTCACAGCATTGGACACTCACTGATCCTTCTTGAGTTTTTTGACACAGAGAGGCAGTAGAGATGCAGTATTGTCGGCTGTGACCTACGCTTTAGTCAATAAATTTGCATCTATGAGGGGATGTGGGTCTTTCACGTATATTCAAAGGATTATGTATGGTTCTAATTGAGCATGGCTCATCTTGTTAAAACCGCGGAGTTGTACCTTCAGCTGTTCTTTTTATTGATATTGTATTCTGAAGCTAATAATGCAATTATATCTGAATCAAACGGAAATACGACTCCGCGGCTTAGATATGCGTGCAACGGCGATGGATCCTGAGACACTATAGTTTGAGATGGCTGATTTACATCCGCTCCAAGAGACACCAATGTTTTTATATTGTCATATAACTCGCTCACTACTGCAATACCCAGAGGAGTGCCGAATTCTGAATCATAATTAACAGTTTTCTCAGTTGCCAATAGCTTCAAAAGAATCGGATCAATGCTGTTCTCCCAGACCCTCAAAGCCATAACCATTGGTACTAACCTCTTATTTTCTGCCTCTACATTTGCACCTTTCTCTATCAAACATACTGCAAATTCCCAATATCTTCCATGGATTGCCAAGTGCAGAGGATAGTACCCAAAACGATCTGTTTTATTCACATTTCTTTCCGTTACCAGCAGTTTCAATGTTTCTAAGGGAATATCACAATATGTGCAGTACAACGCCATGTGCAAGGGCAGAGTACGAACATCATTACAAATATTCACATCTGCATTTCTCTCGCACAATGTCTGGACAACATCAAATCTTGGTTTCCAGAATTCATCTCCCACAAGCAATGAATCACATCGGAACACACTGCTATTGATTTTTGTCACAATGCCAATGAGAATGTGAAGGGCTGTCCGACCATTTTCATCTTGTAAATCTTTGTTGTCTTCAGTAATCAAACGTTCAGCGATGTCTGAGGGCACCCAGTTATGACGTATGGCTTCATGAAACGCTGTCCTCCAAGAGCTACTCATACATGTTATGTCTGCTCCAAGGTCCAGAAGAGTTTTTGCGATGTACCACTTTTTTTCTGTAAAATTGCCACCACCAGTGGAACGTTAGCGACTAACATTTCTTGTTTTTAATTTTAGTTCATATTTACCAGCCGCAGCAGCAAAGCAACAGTTTCTCATCCGAATCAGAAGTCTCAGTTTCTTCTTCCTCTGATGATGATGATAAATTTAGATTGATGAAATAATCATTTCCAGGAAATGGGTCTGGGATGATAATGTTTCGTGTTATTATTATTTCATTTATATGGGCTTTTATATATGCCACATGTTTATCAGTGGGAGCACTTAGGTCAATAAAATTAATGGTCACGCCCTCTGGTGGTGGACACATAAATAAAAATGTCCTCTGGATATTACAGGAAACTACATCAGAGTCCATCATTTTGTCTGCTGGCACTTCTTCACCGTACTTGTAAAACACAAAGGGTTCTGACGCTAGCTCCTTCTTTAGATATTTATACTTCTGATGAACGTCTTTCTCCAGTCTTGGGTAGTCATAGAGGGGAAGCTTCTCTGATGTTGAATGACCATGCTCATTATAATATGAATCATATTCACTATCTGCATCACTCAAGTCCTTGCTGTCTTCGTCCATGACTGATGTAGTGCACTGTAATAAGTTTTGGGTTTTTAGTCACAATACTTTACCAAAATGCTTCTACACACGTCCACATTTGAACATAACAAAATCCATATGTGAAACCTGTTAAAGAGGAATGTTTGTAATTATGAATAGGGATTGTTAAAACAGCTTACTTCATTTCTATATATAATAGTATGTACTCTAAAATAGGTCATAATTACATTTGCAGTATAGGTGGACATACTATGGGATACTATTCACCGTTTGACAAATATATACAAGGACAAGATGAAATGTGGGATGAATTGAAAAGAGAACATAATAATATGCATATCACAATGTCTTCCATCAACACTATTTCAGTTAACATTTTTTTTTGTAAATTGCTCTACTGACAATAATATAATGGACATTATGTAACACCATGCAGAGTCTTGATCAACATCCAAACAAATAACCAGTTGCATTTGGGAATTATTTCATAATTGAAGGCAGGTGTGGAAACATGTGTGTATGAATTAAAAAAGGCCATGCGCAATGAATCGTGTAGCAGCTATAGAAACAAAATCTTCCATTTTGTATTTCCATCATTTTTCCTTGATTATCAACATTCTAATCCCTAGCTGGTGACGTCACGCAGCCTTATAGCTTGGCCACTGGCTTACGTCACAGCCTGTTGAATATTTACTAGCACATAACAAATGCAGCCGTAATCAGCTCTCACATGTGTTAGTCATATATACATGGTGGAGTGTGTTTCTGGCTGTGTTGTTTTCATGCATATGCATAGAATGTCACAACACTTTTGCTGTTTCTAGTAGTAATTTTAGACCAGGAACTGAGAAAGATGGATAAACTGATAACTGATGCAATAACTCATAGTATGAACACTCTTGGATATGATCATATAAGACCACACCAAAAAGATATTTTAGTAAATATTTTAAAGTGATTCCAAATTGACTTTTCATCTTTTCAATCCCAGTTTCATACATCCTAATCATTTTAGTTTGTAATTCAGCATTTTCTGCACTAAGCCTTTTAATGATATCTTTATTTTTCACTATCTTTGCTATATTTTTATCACAGGTTTTACAAATTACTGTTTCATGAGCTAAAGAAGGCACTTCTATTCCTAATTCATTTTCTATCCTAGTACATGCTTGTGTTTTAGTTAAGACATTTTTAAAAAGATGAACATGATTCTTCTGATTTTCATTGATAAAACCACATAATAAACATATTCTCTTCCTGGCATCCTTGGGCAATTCTATTCTAGTGGTACTTTTTGTAGGTGTAGACTTGGGTTTGGTAAAATCCATGGTAAAATGAGTAACGTAAATAAAGTAGCAAATTATTGACCTAAGTATTAATGCTTTAATATCTCAGATATGTGTAGTGTATCAGTATGACAGACAAAACCCTTTTACTGTGAATATTCTGCCATAGCAGTGTAGCCATAGAACAATAATCACTCTTGTCACCAACATCTAGCAGGATGGCCACTAGATTTATGCAATCCTTGAATGTGATTGATCTATGAGATTGTGTGGATGTGGTTGTTTTTGTTGATAACAAATTTTACATTTGTATACATACTTACATGGGAATTTCACATCTTGCAGTAGCAAAGTATCATCTATCAAATGACTACCTTCTCGGGGGAAGATGGAAATTTCATAGAATGTGCACTGTACATCTCTCAGTATCACACAAAAAATGTTTGATATTATCACTGATATGCTGATAGGAAAAAACAAATTTTCTAATTGTAATGAATGTAACTGTGTATAATTACAGTAGCAAGTCACTGTTATTGTGCTCCAGTGATTTTAGATTCACACCAGGTCATTGGCATCCTTGTCACATCATATTTTCTCAACACCCTAGGGAGCATAATCATTGTAAGTGTGTATTTAAATGAAATTAAGATACATTAAGTTTTCTTATTTTGCATACTACAAGAGTATATTTAGCAACTTAGTAAGGCATATTTATTAGGTCATTGTGAAATACTAAACATGAGTTACGTACATGTATTTAATTGTTGTAAACTATCAAAAAGTCACCTGTCAAAAATACATGCTCTGGAATGTGAGTGTCATCAGTGAGCACATGGTTTTGTAATGTATACAAAGCTGATAAAGACTGTTTTCCTTAGAAAGCCAGCTAGGATTAATGCTAGGACTCTTGACACATGTTTTTTGTTTACCACAGCAAAAGCCAGCCTTCAGAAAAGGCTATGATATTTAAACATCAGTCTATTAGAGTCAGTCTAATATATGCACATGCATGTGAACAGAGTTGTGTTCTGGGTGGCTGTTTAAAAGCATACTGGATAGGCAGATACACCCCACCACAATCGCCATACACATACACTTCTTTTTTTAACCTCTGAGATATCATTTTATTTGTATTTTTTGGCATATTGTATTAGAGGATATAGAACCCAGTAAAATCAGTGGTAACTATACCCTTAGTATATTATTATATCCGGAAACCTGGATCTCAACTTTTTTACCCCATAATTTTCTTTAAACGAAAGTTCATAAAGTTAATTTGTTTGATGCAATGGGAAATATGACATAATTTAGTACAATACAATAACAGCCCATTTTTATTCATATATTGAAAAGGAACTGGACCCTTTTTGACTCTTTTTATGTAGTATTCGGTATGTTCAATCATGTGGTCTTTTATCGTTACATTAATATTATGCTACTCCATGGGGGTGCATAACTTAATGTAGGTAATTTGATCTAATAATGTTCAATTTCGATTGACGCAAAATGTAAGTACACCCCGTACATGTACTAAAAGTTATTCCAGTTATTGAAAACTGCTATGTACATGTACAATATGCAATCTGGGAGCAAATGGAAACATGATATAATAAGAAAAGTATCACAATTTCTTGCAATAACACTATTTCATGTAGCCTAGCATATTTTCATAATCTTGCATAGACCAATATAATGAACCTGCCAACATTCTTAATCAACATTTTCTGTTGAAGACTCATAATTATCATTATCTTCTTTAGAGTGCACATAATTGTATATTCCTAGACCAAATTAAAACACACACACGCATGGGCAATGGATCGTATAACTGTTGCAAATGAAATCTCCCACTTTATATTTCCTCCATTTTTCCCCTTGATTACCGACATTCCATTATGGCATAATGAGTTTGGAGGAAAATTATGTATTCTAGGAGATTGCAGTTATATTAAACACGTTATTTATCAAGGCTCACGTGGGTATTAAATTCAACTACTGGTGGCGGCTGAAAAACTACATTTGGTTATGGGTCTGGCGTGCCCTAGGGTGGCATGGAAAATTGGAAGTAACTTTTCAGAGTGATTGGCTGAAGGTAAATCGAACAACGTTTTTTATGGGAGTCTGGCAATCATTGCTTATTAGTTTCATTTTTTTCCATACCCGCTCGGCCATAATAAATTGTATACTTATTAGACTGCAGTGGTATCACACCATGTAAAGTTTAACCACTCTCTAAAGTAGTCTCCTCCGGTGCCTCCCCCGCGAAAGTGAATTGGTGCTCTATGTCTGTCATATGATTTTGTGTGTCATGCTTGACCTCTGATAAATACTGAATGTTGTTATTGTAATTTTTAGTTCTGCACAAATACATCATTCAAACAACATCTTTCTCTGCTTCTACTCGTCTCACGAACCCTTAAAACGTGGACATTACAGAGACATCCGAGTGTATGTGGACGTAAGTAATAACCAATTAAAACTATATCAAAAGTGTTCAAAGAACACTGCGTCGCTAGAACGACGGTGACTCATGGGCAATTAACATATATACTGAAATAATGTATACTTTACAATAAAAAAAATTATGAACTTGAGGAGAAAACATTAGAATGAATCAGAATGAATATATCCAGCAAGAAGATTTTTGTTGCCATATAATAGTATTGAATAACAGATAATAATCAGTATCAGTTTCAAATCCCAATAATCATGGTCGTGTAAAGTTTGAGCAAAATCGGTGCAACGGGTAAAGCTCTAGCTTGTCCGGAGACATACATAAATACATACATAGTTAGTTAGTTACATAGTTACATAGTTAGTTAGTTAGTTAGTTAGTTAGTAACAAACGAACGAAACACAATGCTTGCGTAAGCAGCTGAGCTGAAGCGACGCAATAAATTCTGAATAATTCCAGTTTGAAAACAATCAAATGTGTAGAACAAGACAAAAAAAGAAAAGAAATATGAAAACTTTCAAATGAAAAATTCTCGATTTTTAATTAGGTGTTAAACGTGTGAGCACAGATTAGTTAACTAAATTGTGATGTGAGTGTGAGTGCACATGGCGAGAGTGTATATTTTACTCATGACTAAGTGCATTGTTGGGATTTGTATAATAGCAAAGGTGCTTGATTTTTTAAAGACAAAAGTAACCAAACAGAATTACCGTATTTGATATGGGCACGTTATGATTTGTTAAATTCAGATATATAATTTACAAAGTAACCCAAGAACAAATAAATATAGTTTGACATGTAACTATGTTATTTGTTGCAATGAAAAGAATCTTGAACTCATGATCGTCAATGCCATACCTATTATTGTTATTAATTTCAATAATGAAAAAGTAATGATTTTTTTTCCATTATTTTTTGTTCATTACCATTATATTACCATTATTTTACATTATAGAATTTTTCATTATGTTATCATTATTATTACCCATTTCTTCGATCATTATCATTAATATTCACATATTGGACCCAAGCCTGCCTACATGTATTTATTGTCTGGATTTGCTTTTTTAAAATAATGTGTTCAAAGTGACTGAATTATCGGCTCATGCTTGTAAAAATTGGTCAGGCCACAACAATACAACATCTTTGAGAACAAATCTATATATTGACAGTAATAAATTATCAAATTTGGTTTTCCTGATATAATTTGCTATATAAACTCTTTATCCTATCTGGCCATTTTCAACTGGATGTTTATGACGTTATGATTTGAGTGTAATTTAATACAACAAGGAAGATTTTTGTTATTCGGTTTATTGGATAAATTGTCTACACTGACCACATGCTGCTCTGCCACAGATACAAACATGATTTAATTAATTTTGACACCTGAAAAGGTGTTATATCTGAATTCATCATTACCTCTGAGTGTAGCTCTATTACCAAAACCACTAACGTGTCTCACAGATACAACGTTACCAGAGGCAACGTTCAGAACAACCATGTTAGAACTTATTCTTGTGTAGTCATTATCATTACCAAACACTCGGACTTGTCTTTCACCATTATGTACAATATAAAGATGAGTTCCACCGTTAATGCTATCACAATTAGCGTAGAACAGATAAACCCCTGCGTCAGGAGCAACAAATTGATGTTGATTCGCGTCCCATCCACCACCCACGTTGGTGATGACGGTATCGTACGGGATGTTGACATCTGACTGCACAGCGTAGTTAGTCGCCAGCCGAACAGTGAATCCGACAACGGGCAGCAAACCAACTGAAATAGAATCAATTGTTGCATATGTAATATATTTTGATATTCTTTTATTACTATGAGACTAGCACTTATCGCAGCCTAGTACAGTTTGTTTATTTAAAAAGGCATGGTGTGGGTGAGTGAGTGGAGCTAATAAACTCTATTTCATTTTTCTGGGTGTATCGGTGATTTTATGACAAAAATAGCAGACAGCGGCAGCCATGACAGCGTCATTTGACCATGTTGGAGTCATTTGATGCCTGCGCATTACGTTCCACCAACCTCCAAGAAGGATTCATAACGCCCTCTTTTATTGAGACGGACAAATTTAGACATTTTTTGAGACAGGGCAGCTAGTATTACTTATTTTGGCAAGTATGCTGAATAATTCATTAAAATCTAACTTAGTGGGGATGCCGTGAAAATAAATTTACACTGGCTTCATGACTGCAAAAAAGATAGCAAATGATCGTCACCAATTATTTGGCATAATATAAAAGTACCTGATCGTGTAGTAAGAAGATCTTCAACTTGTGCCAGACGTGTTTTAAGCTCCTTATTTTCAGTCTGAATGGCTTTATTTTCGACGTGGATAGCTTTATTTTCCGCACGGAGTTCTCCCACTTCAGTCTGAATGGCTTTATTTTCAACCTGGATAGCTTTATTTTCAACGTGGATAGCTTTATTTTCAGCACGGAGTTCTCCCACTTCAGTCTGAATGGCTTTATTTTCAACGCGGATTGCTTTATTTTCAGCACGGAGTTCTCCCACTTCAGTCTGAATGGCTTTATTTTCAACGCGGATTGCTTTATTTTCAGCACGGAGTTCTCCCACTTCAGTCTGAATGGCTTTCACCACGGTTGGAAGGTCTTCGTCGGGCCCATCAATCTGGGATTAATGTACATATTGTAAAACCCAATAAATGTGATGTACAAAAGAGATTTCTGCAGACCGACCATGGTTGAATAATAGTGAAAACTGACTGAATAGATCTTACCCTGTTGATATGCAAGTCAAATAGCCAAATGCACACATTTCACTCCATACATGTATTATATTTTTACAATAACAGGCTAAATGTTACATACCTTTTTAGAAGTGGCAAAAATGCCATGGAATAGGAAAGAAGCAAGTATTACGGTTGCGATCATGATCACATTCTCGCCTTGTAGTGCAATACATTCGTAATAAAACTCATAATTATATGCATCGTTATGGGAATGCTACAGATGAAACACATGATAATAGATAGTGTGATATAAAGATTAGATAGTGTAATTCTTACGAAATGCCATTCCCAAAATGCAAACAAGACAGTGAACATTTACCCTATATATATTCAATGCCAAATATAATGAAAATGAGCCCGCAACCAACAAACCAACGTTTCCATGACAAAACTAAAACTGAAGCGTAACACATTGATAGATTGATAGACACAAATAGATACTGAAAATTTAGAAATGGAGCATTTTTGTTAATGAGACTCAAGTGCAAATGTTTCTACAGATTGGATTTTTTTTTTCAAAATTAGTATAGATGAACATCAAGGCTTTAGATTCAAAATTATTCAATAAAATGTTAGGGGTCACGGACCTTAAAGGGCCAGTCACATGCAATGTGCCGTCCACATCACGGCCGCATCACGCCCAAAATGTTTGAAAAATCTAGCGGTTGTGGTTGTCAGTGGTAATATTCATGGTCAATTTAGGCGGTTCCACTGGTTTAGCAATGCCGTAGCACTGCCTTAGCACGCCTAACCACGTCCAGCCACGTCTAAGATTGAAAAATAGTTGAAGAAACATTCATATAATGCTAATTATAGTGTGTTAGAGGCTTCCACGTCTAGCTGCGTCCCCCCACATATTGATCACTGCCGGATCACAGATTATAGCGTCTGCTTCACAGCTGTTGCACGTCTCTCACGTGTACCATCCGCATTTGGATGCGGAATAAAATTTTGAACAGTTCAAAACTCGTTTCCCCATCATAGGGACGTTTAGATTTCTTTCCACGTCCTCTCGCGTTCATACCTCAGCTGTAGCACGTCTGAAACACGTCAATATCACGTCAATATCAATGATAACCACGCACAAAAGATTTTCGTCCGTGTTATGGACGTGATGTGGACGTGGAAACCAGTGTGACCGGCTCTTAAGGGCCGGTTAGACAGCGTTCTACGTCCACACCACGTCCACACCACGTCCAAAATTCCATGAAAATTTTGTGGACGAGGTTGTAAGTGATATTGACGTGTTTAAAGCGAGGGGCACATTTGATCTTGGGGGCGTGGTCGCCGCAAGGCGTCTTGAGGTCTGATGCGTCAATGGCGTTTTCAGCAGGCATGGACAAAAGTACAGTTATGGGCACATACAACCTCCATCATAACGTCCTCTTTCAGCGAGACGGACTTTCCTAGGCGCCTCGATTTGGAGGTTGGGGCACATACGCACGGGCTCCGTGCGTTATGATTGCGTCGGCACAGGGAGTGTTTTTTATTTAGGTGGCAGGGCGAACAACATGCATAGAACGTGCGTTGTACTTGTGTATAACTTACGTTCTACGCACCGTGTGATTACAAAAGTACGGGATCCACACGTTCATGGTACAGAGAACGCACGGTCCCAGTACTGTGTCTGTGCCGACTACGTGCGGGTAAATCCTCTGTTTCCGCACTGCCTCCTTGCGGTTAGGCCATGGCGTAGGGTGGTCGTAGAAGAAGCAAAACGTCTTCTAGGGCGACCCTACAGCTTTAAAAAATGCCAAACCTCTATACAATATGAAACATTGTATGTGCTATATTAAGCACAAAGGAGTGGGGTTACCCGATCATATAAGAGACTTATGTCACATTTAAACTACCTGTTAAGGTGACGTCGGATGCTTTATAAGGTTTCATTATAAGTTTTCGTGTACCAGTATCCTAAATTTAGGCATTACTGGAATCTGTTATTGTATTTTGTTCATGATAATATGGTATATGACCGCTTGATTGTCGCGACGATTGTAGGATTTGACCACAAGATTGGAGTGTCAATCGGAAAATTGAGCATGATGACGTCTGATTTACCCGAACGAAGTGAATGCTCAATTTTTTAGATTGACACGAAAATCGAGTGGTCAAATACCATTTCATCATGACGAAAATCCACACTAAATGAGTGTCTGATTCATTTTTATTTTAAGATTAATCATATCATAACGGTCTCATTGCCACTTTGACCATGCAATGTCAGCGGCTGTATAGAAAACGTGACAGTACTAGTCTAGTTTAGACTAGTGGTCTCCGTGCGGGTATTCAGTTAAAACCTTTGAATTTGGCGTACTTTCGAAATTATCCACTATAAAAACATTTGTGAATGATAAAAGATCAATATGCAATTGATTTGACACCAAGAAATAATTAATCCAACAACTATAAGTTTGTCAAATATTAGTTGGAAGTCTGAAGATGTGTCAAAATATTTACTGTGCTGATTTCCGCATACACGCGTTACAGTCCTTAGTAACGTGCAGTCAATCATTAGCAACGTGTAAATCGTATAATTGAGCACGCTGGTCGACCAATCAGCGTGGGTTATTGACGGTGATTTATGCACGCAATGATAGAATTAAAATTTAGCATGCTGATGCTTCATTGACATTTACTTTGTTTGTGTCAATCGCACCTCAACATGAAATTTTACAATTGACACTCCAATGTCGTGGTCAAATCCTACAGTTTAGCTTATGAAGTCGTGGCGACCACAATCTAGGGACCAACACGTCCGATTCCGATAGATTCGGAGCCTTTTCAAGTTATATACTAACGTACTAATTACGTGCCTTGGGTTTGCTTACCTCTTTAGGAAATAACTAGGCGTGCACTGCAGTGTGAAAGCCGTCGCTGCCAGCACCAGTGCCAAGTCCACCCTGTGTGGAGGCCGTCAATCTGGTGCCTGGGAGAGGCCCCTGTACGACTGTAGTGTGGGTATCCAGTCTCACTAGGACAAACGAAAGGAGAAGGCATTGTGACTAGATGTACACAAGTTGAAAAGCTTTCACATGTAGATTAAATCATTTTCTTTCCTGATCAACAGCTTAATTGTTGTCTGGGTCTGCTTTTCAATTAAATTATAATTTCTCTTAGCATGGTAGAGTTAGCTTAGGGGTGGGTCGAAGCTTTGATACTTTGTTTTCTATACCAGCTTCATATCATTGTCCATGGAAAGTAACGTAAATACAAGTCACCTGTTAAAATGATCACGTTAACCCTAATCAGTACATTAGGTGTCCGTTCAGACCCCAAAGGGTATACTTTTTGCGATATATTTTTATCTGCACGGTATTTCTTCTTTTACTTTTAAGTAGTTGTCATCCTATATCTTGGTTTTATCAGGAGCGAAGATTATTTGATTTGGTTAAATATTAGATTGGGGTCCGCACAGCTACCCCACACCCGTAGAAAACAGAAAAGGAAGTGTGCACTGAAGAAAAATTTGATTCAAGTCATTTAATGAAGTAGTCAGCTCATATCTTGCCATTATCAAGAATGAAAATTATCTCATTTGGTAATACATAAGGACAAATACAAAAGCAATTTTATTGGGGTCCACATGGACACCAGACAAGATGAGTAGAGAGAAAACACGGTCATGATTATGATAAGAATGTATTTGTATCACAGAAAGATCATGAATTGATTCGAAAATAACATGAAGTAATTGGGGTCCACATGGACCCCTATTGTGCTGATTAAGGTGGTTTGGCTAATGATACTGATGACGGTTAACCTGTAAGTTGGCGTTGGTCATATTATCAATAATTTCAATGAATAAGCAAATAAATCAACAACATAGGATAGTAATGCTTAATCAAACAAAGAAACATACCTACTTGGCAAGGGTGTGTTACAAAATCAACTGACTGAGCACTGGCGGGGTAGGAGGTTTTTCCAAAAATACTGTGAAAAAAATAATATCCCCCCCTTAAATATCTATGAAAAAATGGTAACCCCCTCAATTTCATGTGATGAAAATTGATGACCCTCCTGACTGTTACACAATCACTGTCAGGTAACCCCCTCATTCCATACAGCGGCATAGGCCGCGGCGGCGCGAGTATACTGTTTTGTTTTTCTTTGTTTTTTAAATAAATTCCAACAAGTGCGGGGGTCATGCCGTGGCGATGTTGCCAATGGTGCATTTGAAGCCGCCGCCGAACCCCGCCCACAGTGCTTTGAACCGTAGATGGACCCCTCCCACGGTGCATTTGAAGCCGCCGCCGAAGCCCGGCGGTGGTGGCCAGATCAAAGAGAATAATCCCCTACTGGACGGCACGGGCTTCGACGGCACCCTGCGACTTCTTAAGAGAAGTGGCAGGAAAGTGGCCACTGCGTGGCTTTTTGGCGCTGACGGCTACCCGTGGTGCCCCATTTGTACCTCCAGCCCCAGTATGTTGTCTTTTTCATGCCAGTCCTTGCCCGTTGGCCTCAAAGCGGCGTGTTAAACAAAAATATTCAAAAATATTCAAAAAATGCTTTTTTTACTAACAAAAACGTGCAGCAGCAGCCTATGCCGGTGTAAGGAATGGGGGGTTACCCAAATCCTATTTGATGGATCATATCCATAATATATAAACAGTAAATTTTAGTTCAGAATATCTAAAAAATATAGGGGCAAATTTTCTGTGAAAAATTGATAGCCCCCCCCCCCTCCCCTAAAAAGTGTGCGAACAAATTGAAAGCCCCCCTCCAAACATTGTGACAAAACTTCATGGCCCGCTCTAAAATCCTCCTACCGCACCCTGTCATAAATACTGAAGTCGTCCCTTATGTGAATGACTAAGCTATATCAGCATGAAGCAGTATGATAAACATGCATATTATATGTTGTCTTGATTAACTACTTAATTGTTGTCTGCATCTGCTTTTTAATTGACATATAATTTCTCTTACCATGGTACATTGCCTCAGGGATGGGTTGAAGCTTCAACGCTTGGTTTGTCGATCCCTGCCTTCAAAAGTTGTTTCTGTTGCTGAACATTCTGAAACACAGTGATTAGCTTTTATATTTTCGCCCATGGAAAGTGACCTAAATACAACTTGCATGTTAAAATGATCACGTTAACCTGTAATTTGGTATTGATAATCTAATCAATAATTTAATTGTATGAAGAATTAAAACAACATCATAGGAAGATAATGCTTGAACAAATATAGAAACATACCTACAAGGCCAGGGTATGTTACACAATGAATTGACTGAGCACAGCCCACTTCAGCCAGCTTCAGGGCTATATGGGTCATGCATTTGACACTGTGACCTGGGAAGTCTCTTTAAACACTCATGCAGGCCGTTCCTACATAACTGAAAATTTAGCTGGTTTGTTCGACAAGGGTAAATATGCACATCTATTCAACATATTGTGTGTTTTTTCATGTTTATAAGGCAATTTTGTAACAAATATTGACGAGCAAAACCAAAACATAAATATACTTTACACATTTAAGCTTGTTTAGAATGAATTACTTCATCGTTACGAAGTAGATATTTGTTATCAAATTTAACCACGTGTATTTGAATTAGCAAACCATTGGTTTGAAATATATTTATCAGCGATCCATTATTCTCTGCAACTTTCATCACCTAATGGGTGCTATAAAATTTCAATATTTACTTACTTATTGACGGACGTTCGAAGTTTCATTTGGAAAACTTTCCAAAAGTTTGTAGGCGAAAATCCACTGAAGGCTCCATCTCTATAGAAGTTAGCTTAAAAACTTAAAATCGACTTTTTAATTTCGAGGTAGATTAGATGCATACAATTTGTGATGCTCCTTGAATTAAGAGTCGTTTGAAAGTTGTAGCTAGAAATAATAAATCCCACGTCAAAATGACTAAATTATCGGCTTATGGCTGTAACAATTGGTTTGGCCACCAAAATAAAAAATCTGTAAGAACCAATTTGTATAATCACAATAAGAAAACTACCCAATTTAGTTTTCCAAAGATGTTTACTCTACAAAATCTGTATGCTCTCTGGCCATTTTAAACTTGATGTTTATGATGAAGTGTAACAGAATAAAAAAAGATTTTTGTTATTCGGTTTATTGGATAAATTGTCTACATTGACCACATGCTGCTCTGCCACAGATACAAACATGATTTAATTAATTTTGACACCTGAAAAGGTGTTATATCTGTATTCATCATTACCTCTGAGTGTAGCTCTTGCACCAAAACCACTAACGTGTCTCACAGATACAACGTCACCAGAGGCAAGGTTCAGGACAACCATGTTAGAGGTCATTCTTAGATAGCTATTATCAGTACACCACAGTCGGACTTGTCTTTCACCATTATGTACAATATAAAGAGTAGTTTCGCCATTAATGCTATCACAATTAGCGTAGAACAGATAAACTCCTGCGTCAGGAGCAACAAATTGATGCTGGTTCGCGTCCCATCCGCCCCCCACGTTGGTGATGACGGTATCGTATGGGATGTTGACGTCTGCCTGCACAGCGTAGTTGGTCGCCAGTCGAACTGTGAATCCGACAATGGGCAACAACCAACCTGAAATAGGATCAATTGTTGCATATGTAATATATTTTGATATTCTTTTATTACTATGAGACTAGCACTTATCGCAGCCTAGTACAGTTTGTTTATTAAAAAAGCATGGTGTGGGTGAGTGAATGGAGCTAATAAACGCTATTTCATTTTTTGTGTGTGTGTGTATTGAAAACATGGGTACATTTAGTACTCCTCTACGTATATAATTATACCCAAGCCCCAATCGGGATTGGTTAAGACTATACACACAATAAGTTGATAGGTGATGAACCCAGGATTCTGATAGAATTTACTCCTCCTAAACGTGACTAGCTAGGCTTGATCTGACGATGGGCAATCTACTGGGTAGTTTTGCAAGTTATCTATCTGGTGTTCATGATGGTCCTGTTGGCTGTCTATCGGTGATTTTATGACAACAATAGCAGACAGCAGTAGCCATGACAGCGTCATTTGAATATGTTGGAGTCATTTAACGACTATGCTTTACGTTCCACCAACCTCCAAGAAGGAATCATAACGTCCTCTTTTATTGAGACGGACGAATCTAGACATTTTTTTGAGGCAGGGCAGCTAGTATTACTTATTTTGGCAAGTATGCTGAATAATTCATTAAAATCTTACTTAGTGGGGATGCCGTGAAAATAAATTTACACTGGTTTCATGAGTGCAAAAAAGATAGCAAATGATCGTCACCAATTCTTTGGCATAATATAAAAGTACCTGATCGTGTAGTAAGAAGATCTTCAACTTGTGCCAGACGTGTTTTAAGCTCCTTGCACGGAGGTTTTCAGTCTGAATGGCTTTATTTTCAACCTGGATAGCTTTTATTTTCAACGTGGATAGCTTTATTTTTTTCTTTTCAGTCTGAATGGCTTTATTTTCGACGTGGATAGCTTTATTTTCCGCGCGGAGTTCTCCAACTTCAGTCTGAATGGCTTTCACCACGGTTTGAAGATCTTCGTCGGGCCCATCAATCTGGGATTAATGTAGATATTGTAAAACCCAATAAATGTGATGTGCAAAAGAGATTTCTGCAGACCGACCATGGTTGATTATTAGTGAAAACTGACTGAATGGATCTTACCCTGTTGATATGCAAGTCAAATAGCCAAATGTACACATTTCGCTCCATACATGTATTATATTCTTACAATAACAGGCTAAATGTTACATACCTTCTTAGAAGTGGCAAAAATGCCATGGAATAGGAAAGAAGCAAGTATTACGTTTGCGATCATGATCACGTTCTCGCCTTGTAGTGCAATACATTCGTAATAAAACTCATAATTATAGGCATCGTTATGGGAATGCTACAGATGAAACACATGATAATAGATAGTGTGATAAAAAGATTAGATAGTGTAACATTATCAAAGTTTTCTTAAGAAATGTTATTTCCAAATTGTAAATAAGACAGTGAACACTTACTCTAGATATATTCAATGCCAAATATAATGAAAATGAAGCCTGCAAACAACAAACCAACGTGTCAATGACAAAACTAAAACTGATGCATAAAAACATTGATAGATTGATAGATACAGGTAGATACTGAATATTTAGAAATGGAGCATTTTTGGAGGCTTCCGAATACAGTAAAGAAATGGAAGTTGGTTTGTCTATTTCGAGATTAAGAACAGTATTTATTAAATGTACGTTAATGGGACGCAAGCGCAAATGTTTCTACAGATTGAATTTTTAAAAAAATTAGTATAGATGAGCATCAATGATTTTGATTCAAAATTATTCAATACAATGTTAGGGTCACATACAATGGGACATCCACATCACGGACGCAATAAATGTATGTTCATAATCTTTTTCAATATGGATGTGCGGTTTGTGTACTACGTATACCACCAGTTTGACCATAAAACCATACTCACACAAGTATGCACGGCTACGCACATGAAACATAATACAAAATACCAAACCCTTCATGGGTTAATCAGTGACCTTATTACTTTAGAACTATTTACAATGACCTAATTCATAACATGTAATGTAAAACTACATTTATAGCAAAAATAAAATACATTTAAAGTGAGACATAATAAATCATGTGAACAAATTATCATTTCTGACATTCCAAGCAATTTGAATAAAGTTAGATAGAACTTTCCATTTTTCATTAATTAAAAGGGTCAGTTATTCTTAGTCAGAGGAATTAACTAAGTTAAGAATATGAGGTGAAATTATTAATTCCCTTTCTGCAGAATATGTTGTACAGTGAAAGACATGAAGTTCATTTTCTATTTCATTCAAGTTACACAATTGTCGAATTCTTTCAGATTCAGCTAATCTCGAAAATCTACCAGATTCTACTCTAAATTTGAGAATTCCACATCAGAATTGAGCAAGAAGAGATCGTTTTTTGTTGTTGTTGTTTTGTTTTTTTTGTTTTTTTTTTTCAACTGATGAAAAACTCAAAAGTTTTGCAGAAACATTCATGATATAGAAACTATAGACTGGTACTAGCTATAAAATGTTTGGTAGACCTTTAATATTTTAAGTTTTAACTGGAGTAGTACTGGACATGCATAAATTGTCTGTAGAGCATTGCTATTACAGCTAGACTGAATTCATAAATATTTATTATTATAATAATTATATTTGATACATAGCAATAATGTAAATCTAGTCAAAATCCCAGGCAATATACTATGAAAAGAAGAGATCGGTTACGTCTGTCCATCAAGCATATGGTTCGGTTTCACATTTTTGATTTCAGGAACCTGTAAATTCTTAAATTTGGTTTATTTGCGATTTCATTTTCCCATAAAGTAATTTGGATATCTTTGAATTTCAAAATGGCAAAATTCAAATCACACGGACATCATCAACTGAATTAAAATTTGTTTTTTGTCACTTGATCAGTTTTTAAACAAGTATGGTAGTCATTTGGAAATATTTGTTTGGTCATTCTATCATTAGACATATTATATAGTCTATTCCAATATCGCAATATGCAAATTTTCCCGTCAAATGTATGTTTAGTCCATTCCGTATCACCAATTATTGCAGCATTTGGTGCAAATTTATGCACACCCAGAAAATAGCGCATGGCCCTGTTATGCACATTGTTGATATGATTAACTGGATGAAGACCCCAGACACCTGTTCCATATTGTCATATAGGTTGTACTCCTATGGGTTGTAGACCTATTGTTCAGAGCCAATGGCTCTTCGGATTTCAAGATCTTTTCTAAGCTACATGGTTTAAACATATCTTATTTCAAAAATGGAAAAGATTTGGCATGGCAAAATGAGCCATCTTGATAAGCTGCTTACCCATGACCCAAAGCATTTAAAGTCATCTTCCCGTTCGAGTTCTGTGCCATCGGCTGTGTGGAGAGGCTCATGACTTTGTTTTTGGGAATTAAGTGCCAGTCCAACCTTGCTGTATTCCTTCTCTACCCAAAGCAAAGTTCCTGGACCTGTTTGATGTCGCCACAGAGCATAGCCACATGTATATCATCAGCAAAGTGTAGATAAGAAAGAACTTCTGTTGGTTGTATGCGTGATCTTCTTGCTGTGAGTGTGAAGTCCTGTTCGTCTTCTTTTCCTGTCAATGCTTTCCTCAGAGCATGGTCAAGCAGTAGGGCAAATAGGAATGCAGGCAGGGCGTCACCCTGCATCAATCCTGCAGTGATATCAAAAGCTTCTGTTTCTCTATTGGGTGATATCATTTGCCTTTGTGTTGGTATACAGACCACTTATTGCTTGCAGAAATGTAAGGTGAGGAAGTATAGGTTTTACCATTACATTACACACATTATACAGAGAATAATTGGGATTTCAAGTTAGGTGCTAATCATTTGATTTTCTTGGGGATTGGGCCTGGATTTGTTCTTTAAAAATATGTTGTTCACTCACAATATCTCGGGTTAAAAGTTAGTTGAGCGACGAAATCATTTTTAAAATCTGTAGAAACAATTACCAAAAGTATTTGCATGGTACTTTATCGGAAACAAACAACTGTTATTTCGGGTGAAAAACACAAGCAAGCGCCATCCTCTTCGATGCCGTGATAATATCATGTATCACATCCACATTTTATCTTTCATTCTTAAATGCCTTTTGATAGTTTAAATCATATCAAAATAATGATTACACTCTTTGGTCCAAAACAGATACTGTATGTGCAACTGACTCACCTATGTCTAGTTGCAAGAGAACGGGTTGGAGTAAATTATATAAAGAACAAAATCGTCTCTCATATTGGGCTGACTGAAGGTCTATATTTGACTTCATTGACTAGGGAGAAACACAGGAATAATAAAAGAATGATTGCACAGTGCTATTGTTTATTGCACTACAGAGAATATGCTCTGAAAGGCTTTGTGTTAGCTGCACGTGTATATAGATCATAATCGTCGATGTTGTTGAAAACACGGTGAGAAACAAATCTTGTTTGAACAACGCACATCTGGATGAATTGGAAAAATCGATCATGATTATTACACATTCATATAATAATGGAGCATCTACAAATACATGACGTTTTAACAATATACACAGAATACATTTATTTTGCAGTTGGGAAATGTTATTATATCAAGTAAAATATGTTGCTGCTAAAATCATCAAATATTTATTCAGGGTGTGCACACAATTTTTAGACAATTTATCGTACTTTATTTCACAATTCGTTTATCATACCCAAGTTATCTTTAGCACAGCTGACAAAGTCGTTACTCTACGACAACTACGTGTTCAAGTTTATTGAAAGTCATGAGAAAAGATGCAATGAAAAGATTGAGGGGCACCTGGGTCATGTGATCTCTATTTTTCTCCCAAAAGAATTAATTTTCTGACGTTCTTCATCTCCACGAAATTTTTTACAAAGCCAAGACTGTTTGCAACGCACCCTTTTTTCAAAGTAATGTATCTGCCAGTGTAAAATCTTTGCATTTTACACAATATCTTGCTCGCACAGCACACACATAGATTTTGTAGTTGGCGCCGGGTTGTTGGAGTAGTCAAACCATTCGTAACCATTGCTGAGCAATAAGGCAATCGAATATTGGTCTCCGGAAAGATTTTGGGGTTCCCCAGAGGCCCAAGCAACAAATGACATCGGTACTTGAGCGTAGGTTACGTTCCAGTACCAATCATTCGGATCCGGACTTCCAAGAACTTTTGCAAAAGCAGCTGTCCAAATTATGTCACAGGCAATACCTAAATATAGGATAAATCTATATGTACTGAAATGTAGAGAGTTAGAGACAGCATCTAGAGGCTAGAGGAATATATGTTTTCATTAATACAAAGGGGACTACCATAATGTTTCTTGGCCCATGGGTGGTATGAAAATAACTATGGGGATGGGCTAAAAAAACGTTTTCAGGAGGAGTTGCTTAAAAATCGAGCAGAGTGCAAGTGTGGAAAATGTGCAGTAGTTATTGTGGGGAGCCCGAAATCAGGCCATAGTGAGTAGGCATAATTTGTTTATTTCCGGTCAGCATCGCTTTTGGTAGATGTACCATGGTGCTCTGTCTCATTGTGATATGTGATGTACAATTTTGTTACTTATACAAAATGAATACTTCATATACACAAACGAATAAAATGTTATCATGGGAAATTGAAAAAAAAATCCAGAGCAATCACAACTTATTGTTTTTTTTTTCCAAAATGCTATTGTAATCAATGCTTACCACTGGAAGCTAGAAAATCAGCAACATAGTTTTGTTCCTCTTCAGTCTCAATACTGACAGGGTGAACCAGCGGACCAAAGCTTTTGCAGATACCAAAGACGTGTTTAAAGTTCACAGTGTCGGCAAATGATATTTGTTTGTAGCATGATTCGGTCATTTCAGATTTGATGAAGTTGTTGATGCAGCTCTTTTTGAAATTCTGAAAGAAGACAACATGTGATTATACATTAATTGTTTTTGTTAAGGTTGATATAATCGAAAAATACGGTTTGAAAGCTTGCTGAAATAAATCTAGCTATAGCACCAGTTAATAATCTTTTTGTAGTTCAAGCATTCCCATTTGAAATTGAATTAACATTAGTTAACGGCACCAACATGTCCAAATCTATACCAAATTAGCATGGCTCGCTTAAAACACAGGTAACTTAATTACAAAACATGTGTGTGGATATGGCAATACAAATATATCATATTTTGGAGTAACAGTGCAAACACGTTTTCCACTACTGATGTGAAAAAAGGATTATTGATTATTGCAGGCAAAGATTTCCATAAATAGCCAGCAAGAAAAAAATCCATATTCCAACCAAGCAGCAAAATTGATTATTGGATTTGAAACTGATATTGATTATCATCTTGTTATTCAGTACTATTGTATGGCAACACAAATATCTTTTTGCTGGGTATATTGATTCTGATTCATTTTGATGTTTTCTCCACAAATTCATAAATTTCTTTGATTGTAAAGTATACATTATTTCAGTATATATCTTAATTCGCCCATAAGTCAACATCGTTCTAGCGACGCAGTGTTCTTTGAACACTTTTGATCTAGTTGATATTTGTATATTATCATTGTAACTTTGTCATGTGGTTCTCCAACCTCCTCCCTAACGTGATTAGGTATCTGTCATTGGACTACCAGCAATTGTGGTACTGGTAGCAGTGCACATTTAACTTTCTGATTGTCAAACTGGTGCTGTTCAATTGACGAGTTTATAACAAGAATTCCAGGCGATGGTGGCCATCTTGGCGCAATGGGGTTGAAATGACATCAACAATGTCACATGGGCTCAATTATTTATCTCACAAGGCACGTACATGTAGTAGTAGAGAATTATGGCTGCATCGCTACATGGTCTATGTGTGCGATGGAACCTCCCATCAGAATTATCTCTATGAAGTGTGTGGTCAGGGTGGGTGTTGTCAGGATGATAGGTAACAGGTTGCAGGACATTGTTGATTTAATCATGTTTTTTATGGTCTGGGGGTCAGTTAGAACATTGGTGAGTGCTGGATTGGGCATTTCAGACCCATGCTATGCAACATTTGTTGGTAATGGATATTCCTACTACTAAAAAAAAGGTCTACATAAAAGATAATACAAGTTTTATGTTGGTTATACATGACATTCCAAAATGTTCGGTCAACATGTATTGTGAAGTCTGTCTCTTTTGCTATATCTCATTCTCACACCCATGGTGTATTTATGAATGAATGGCGGTGATGATATACCTCATCTCACATCCCCAAATAAGGGTCATCGTAGTAATTAGGCTCGCCCAATTTTTTACAATATTTACAAATCACGCTATAAAAGCGCGCCGATTGGTCAAAAAGAAGTGGTGTGATGTTTGCTATGATTCCTCATCACAGGACGAGTTGATTATCTGAGGGGTTAGGTCGTTTGTCTTTGGCAGAACTAGTTATTTTTCAACTTTGTGGAACAAACATTATTTTGGCCGTTTTACATTATAACTTCATTGTGCTTCACTAGCAGTAAAATGTTTATTTTATTCAGAAGTAAAATATTCATTCTAAAAAACTACCTACACCTCTCAGAGGGGTCCAGGTTGTTTGACTTTGGCTAAAAACATTTTATTTTCAATTTTTGTGGTGCAAACATTATTTGATTCTGTTTTACAGCACAACTTTATTCTATTTCACTAGCAGTAAAATATCTATTTTTAAAGTTTTTAAAAAAGCTTTTAACGTTTCAGAA
>CM032662.1:43064287-43074564 GCA_019095985.1 Streblospio benedicti | reverse complement strand
AATAAATTTGCATCTATGAGGGGGTTTGGGTCTTTCACGTATATTCAAAGGATTGTGTATGGTTCTAATTGAGGATGGCTCATCTTGTTAAAACCCTTCCGTTATAAAGCATAAAGCAGGGAGTTGTTTAGACAATTACGTAAATCATACTTGATTTCATACAGAATAATACTGCACGCCCGGGTTCAGGCGGTTGCTGCGGGCATGATTCCCCACCACACACCCAAATATATAATTGTTTTTGTTTTTTTAGCATAGTCCCAAGTCCTAATAAAACCCAGTGGTTGCCTACCCCTTTCAGAAATCCTGGATCTGCCCATGTTATTATATTGTTTTATAGATTATGCTATGCTATGAGAGTGCATAATGTAAGTAATTTGATATAATAAAACTATAGAAACGAAATGACCACAGTCTTCAGCTGCTGAAGCGACGCAGCAATGATTATATTTCAGAGAAACTTATAAAATGTAGCTGGTAATATGAATTGTTTGTGCAATATACAAAAGACACAATTTATTAAAAACACAACCTTTAACAATAATGCTCTGTACAATATAGGAATCATCTGTATTTATCAGTGTAAATCAATGAACTTAAACTAGGATTTGTAAGTTTCATCAGAGCAAGTATTTACAACAATGATGAAGTATCTCAATCAACCAAATGTCAACCAGATTATGAAATAGAAAATAATTGTACTTCGACAATTTTAAATTCAAGGAGTCAAGTTAAATCACACCACATACACATGTAAACTTCACTCTCTCATTATATGCACTGCATTGACAATTTAACAGATTTGTATTATATAGCACCCTACTGCCGTATTCCATCTTTATAATCCTTTAATATGAGCTCCATTAGATCGCTTCTTACTTTTGGACTGGACCGCCTAAAGCAAATAACACTTTGGTATAAGTGCTCTCTTCTGATTTTCCTAAGAAACTCATACTTTAGCGTAGGATCCTCAAAACAGAATTTACTAAATTTGAAGTACTTCTGTAACTTTAAGATCATATGTTCTTTCCTAGCTTTCTCAGTAGAGTCATCCTTTAGCGTGACATTCTCTGTATATAAATTATATGTCATTGGAAAGGCGCTTCTTAAAAAAGCCAGTGTCTCGTTTAATGCGTGCAACTCATCCTTTAGTTTGGGATGCAGTATACAGAAATCTTCAGATGAAAATCCTGGGAGGAATAAATCACGTATCATGTCCACGGTGATGTCAAGGAGAGACTCTGGCTGTTCGTCAAAGCGGCTGCCATCATGTGGGTCTCGGCTGTCCGTCTGACTGGCCGCCACCACACCACGCACATCAGGACCATCAGCTCCATACTGCAGGAGCACACGAATCAACTCCCAACGGCCACTTTCAAAAGCACGTCTGAATGCTGTCTGGTTGTTGATAGAAACGTTGACGATTTCTGCGGACACTAACAGTTTGAGGATGTCCAGAGGTGGGTCGGCCGGATCATCGCTTTGTAGAGCTAGGAGAAGCGGTGTCGCATCCTTGGTCCTCATGTTTATATCTGCTCCAGCTTTAACCAGATCAGGCAGGAAACGGTGTATGGCAAAGGCTCGCGAATGGTCCTTAGTAAGTGCTATCATAAGCGGAATACTACTCCGCGGCTCAGATATGCGTGCAACGGCGATGGATCTTGAGACACTATAGTTTGAGATGGCTGATTTACATCCGCTCCAAGAGACACCAATGTTTTTATATTGTCATATAACTCGCTCACTACTGCAATACCCAGAGGAGTTCCGAATTCTGAATCATAATTAACAGTTTTCTCAGTTGCCAATAGCTTCAAAAGAATTGGATCAATGTTGTTCTCCCAGACCCTCAAAGCCATAATCATTGGTACTAACCTCTTATTTTCTACCTCTACATTTGCACCTTTCTCTATCAAACAGACTGCAAATTCCCAAAATCGTCCATGGATTGCCAAATGCAGAGGATAATACCCAAAACGATCTGTTTTATTCACATTCTTTTCCGTTACCAGAAGTTTCAATGTTTCTAAGGGAATATCACAATATGTGCAGTACAACGCCATGTGCAAGGGCAGAGTACGAACATCATTACAAATATTCACATCTGCATTTCTCTCGCACAATGTCTGGACAACATCAAATCTTGGTTTCCAGAATTCATCTCCCACAAGCAATGAATCACATCGGAACACACTGCTATTGATTTTTGTCACAATGCCAATGAGAATGTGAAGGGCTGTCTGACCATTTTCATCTTGTAAATCTTTGTTGTCGTCGGTAATCAAACGTTCAGCAATGTCTGAGGGCACCCAGTTATGACGTATGGCTTCATGAAACGCTGTCCTCCAAGAGCTACTCATACATGTTATGTCTGCTCCAAGGTCCAGAAGAGTTTTTGCGATGTACCACTTTTTCTGTAAAATTGCCACCACCAGTGGAACGTTAGCGACTAACATTTCTTGTTTTAATTTTAGTTCATATTTACCAGCCGCAGCAGTAAAAGCAGTATTCTCATCCGAATCAGAAGTCTCAGTTTCTTCTTCCTCTGATGATGATGATAAATTTAGATTGATGAAATAATCATTTCCAGGAAATGGGTCTGGGATGATAATGTTTCGTGTTATTATTATTTCATTTATATGGGCTTTTATATATGCCACATGTTTATCAGTGGGAGCACTTAGGTCAATAAAATTAATGGTCACGCCCTCTGGTGGTGGACACATAAATAAAAATGTCCTCTGGATATTACAGGAAACTACATCAGAGTCCATCATTTTGTCTGCTGGCACTTCTTCACCGTACTTGTAAAACACAAAGGGTTCTGACGCTAGCTCCTTCTTTAGATATTTATACTTCTGATGAACGTCTTTCTCCAGTCTTGGGTAGTCATAGAGGGGAAGCTTCTCTGATGTTGAATGACCATGCTCATTATAATATGAATCATATTCACTATCTGCATCACTCAAGTCCTTGCTGTCTTCGTCCATGACTGATGTAGTGCACTGTAATAAGTTTTGGGTTTTTAGTCACAATACTTTACCAAAATGCTTCTACACACGTCCACATTTGAACATAACAAAATCCATATGTGAAACCTGCTAAAGAGGAATGTTTGTAATTATGAATGGGGATTGTTAAAACAGCTTACTTCATTTGTATATATAATAGTAAGTACTCTAAAATAGGTCATAATTACACTGCAGTATAGGTGGACATGATGGGATACTATTCACCGTTTGACGAATATTTACAAGGACAAGATGAAATGCGGGATGAATTGAAAAGAGAACATAATAATATGCATATCACAATGTCTTCCACCAACACTATTTCAGTTAACATTTTTTTTTTGTAAATAGCTCTACTGACAATAATATAGTGGGCATTATGTAGCACTATGCAGAGTCTTGATCAACATCCCCTACAAATAACTAGTTGCATTTGGGAATTGTTTCATAATTGAAGGCAGGTGTGGAAACATGTGTGTATGTTATACTCCTACTTGAATAACAAAAAAAAGAAAAGAAAAAAAGAAGTAAAAAAAAAGGCCATGCGCAATGAATCGTGTAGCAGCTATAAACAAAATCTTCCATTTTGTATTTCCATCATTTTTCGCTTGATTATCAACATTTCATACTGTCAAATGTAACGAGGTTGCAGGAAAAACATCCAAGGAAGTAGCCTTTAATGGTTTCAACAGAGAAGTGTTCTATTTGTGCATGCTCATGTTGTTCTTTTTATGAAAGTTGGGGAGTAAAAATTGTTCATTGTATAGAGTTGGGGGTTGTCTCAACATAGTGTTGGTGTTGCCTGCAGGTTTCAATGTACGTATGGCTCAATCCACGTCAATTTTGAGCATTCAATAGGCTTCAAGTGAACACGGCTCATCTTGTTGAAACCCTTCATTCCTCCACCTACATGTATATAAAGCAGGGAGATTGTTCGACCATTACGTGAATAATACATGATTTCATAGAGAAAGCATACTGGATAGGCAGATACACCCCCACCACAATCGGCACATACACATACACTTCTTTTTAACCTCTGAGATATCATTTTATTTGTATTTTTGGCATATTGTATTAGAGGATATAGAACCCAGTAAAATCCAGTGGTAACTATCCCCTTAGTTATTATATCCGGAAACCTGGATCTCAACTTTTCTACCCCACAATTTTCTTTAAACAGAAGTTCATAAAGTTAATTTGTTTGGTGCAAAAGGAAATATGACATGATTTAGTGATACAAGTCCATTATTAACAGTCCATTTTTATTCATATATTGAAAGGAACTGGACCCTTTTGTGACTTTTTATGTAGTATTTAGTATGTTCAGATCATGTGGTATGTTACGTCTTTTATCGTTACATTAATATTATGCTACTCCATGGGGATGCATAACTTAATGAAGGTAATTTGATCTAATAATGTTTCGATTGACACAAAATGTAAGTACATGTACATGTACAAGTACAAGTACATGTACTTCCAGTTATTATTGAAAACTGCTATTTACATGTACAATATGCAATCTGGGAAACATGATATAATAAGAAAAGTATCACAATGTCTTGCAATAACACTATTTCATGTAGCCTAGCATATTTTTATAATCTTGCCTTAATCAACATCTTCTGTTGAAGACATAATTATCAATATCTTCTTTGGAGTGCACATAATTGTATATCCCTAGACCAAATTAAAACACACTCACGCATGGGCAATGGATCGTATAACTGTTGCAAATGAAATCTCCCACTTTATATTTCCTCCATTTTCCCCTTGATTACCGACATTCCATTATGGCATAATGAGTTTGGAGGGAAAATATTCTGTATTCCTAGGAGATTGCAGTTATATTAAACACGTTATTTATCAAGGCTCACGTGGGTATTAAATTCAACTACTGGTGGCGGCTGAAAAACTACATTTGGTTATGGGTCTGGCGTGCCCTAGGGTGGCATGGAAAATTGGAAGTAACTTTCAGAGTGATTGGCTGAAATTGTCGAACAACGTTTTATGGGGAGTCTGGCAATCATTGCTTATTAGTTTCATTTTTTTCCATACCCGCTCGGCCATAATAAATTGTATACTTGTTAGACTGCACTGGATTCACACCATATAAAGTTTAGCCACTCTCTAAAGTGGTCTCCTCCGGTGCCTCCCCCGTGAAAGTGAATTGGTGCTCTATGTCTGTCATGTGATTTTGTGTGTCACGCTTGACCTCTGATAAATACCGCATGTTGTTATTGTAATTGTTAGTTCTGCACAAATACATCATTCAAACAACATCTTTCTCTGCTTCTACTCTTTTCACGAACCCTTAAATGTGTACATTACAGAGACATCTGATTGTATGTGGACGTAAGTAATAACCAAATAAAACTAGATCAAAAGTGTTCAAAGAACACTGCGACGCTAGCACGACGGTGACTCATGGCCAATTAACATATTTACTGAAATAATGTATACTTTACAATCAAGAAATTTATGAATTTGAGGAGAAAACATCAGAATGGATCAGAATGAATATATCCAGCAAAAAGATATTTTGTTGCCATATAATAGTATTGAATAACAGATAATAATCAGTATCAGTTTCAAATCCAATAATCATAGTCGTGTAAAGTTTGAACAAAATCGGTGCAACGGTTAAAGCTCTAGCTTGTCCGGAGACATACATACATACACAGTTAGTTAGTTACATAGTTACATAGTTAGTTAGTTAGTTACAAACGAACGAAACACAATGCTTGCGTAAGCAGCTGAGCTGAAGCGAGGCAATAAATTCTGAATAATTCCAGTTTGAAAACAATCAAATGTGTAGAACAAGACAAAAGAAATATGAAAACTTTCAAATGAAAAATTGTGTGAGTGCACATGGTGAGTGTGTATATTTTACTCAGGACTAAGTGTATTGTTGGGATTTGTATAATAGCTAAGGTGCATGATTTTTTAAAGACAACAGTAACCAAACAGAATTACCGTATTTGATATGGGCACGTTATGATTTGTTAAATTCATATATATAATTCACAAAGCAGCCCAAGAACAAATAAATATAGTTTAACGTGTAACTATGTTATTTGTTGCAATGAAAAAAAATCTTGAACTCATGATCGCCAATGCCATACATATTATTGTTATTAATTTCAATAATGAAAAAGTAATATTTTTTTCATTATTTTTTGTTCATTACCATTATATTACCATTATTTTACATTATAGAATTTTTCATTATGTTATCATTATTATTACCCATTTCTTTGATCATTATCATTCATATTAACATATATAATTGACCCAAGCCTGCCTACATGCATTTATTATCTGGATTTGCTTTTTTTAAAATAATGTGTTCAAAGTGACTGAATTATTGGCTCATGCTTGTAAAAATTGGTTTGGTCACAGAAATACAACATCTAAGAGAACAAATTTATATATTGACAGGTATAAATTGCCAAATTTGGTTTTCCTGGTATAATTTGCTATATAAACTCGTTATCCTATCTGGCAATTTTCAATTGGATGTTTATGACGTTATGCTTTGAGTGTAACACAACAAGGAAGATTTTTGTTATTCGGTTTATTGGATAAATTGTCTACACTGACCACATGCTGCTCTGCCGCAGATACAAACATGATTTAATTAATTTTGACACCTGAAAAGGTGTTATATCTGAATTCATCACTACCTCTGAGTGTAGCTCTATCACCAAAACCACTAACGTGTCTCACAGATACAACGTCACCAGAGGCAACGTTCAGGACAACCATGTTAGAACTTATTCTTAGATAGCCAATATTACTACCAAACACTCGGACTTGTATTTCACCATTATGTACAATATAAAGATTAGTTCCTCCGTTAATGCTATCACAATTAGTGTAGAACAGATAAACCCCTGCGTCAGGAGCAACAAATTGATTTTGATTCGCGTCCCATCCGCCGCCTACGTTGGTGATGACGGTATCATATGGGATGTTGACGTCTGACTGCACAGCATAGTTGGTCGCCAGTCGAACGGTGAATCCGACACCGGGCAACAAACCACCTGAAATAGAATCAATTGTTGCATATGTAATATATTTTGATATTCTTTTATTACTATGAGACTAGCACTTATCGCAGCCTAGTACAGCTTGTTTATTAAAAAAAGCATGGCGTGGGGGAATGAATGGAGCTTATAAACGCTATTTCATTTTTGTGTGTGTTTCTTGAAAACATGGGTGCATTTATTACTCCTCTACGTATATAATTATACCCAAGCCCCAATCGGTATTGGTTAAGACTATACACACGATAAGTTCATAGGTGATGAACCCAGGATTCCGATAGAATTTACTCCTTCCTCCTAAACGTCACTAACTATGCCTGATCTGCCGATGGGCAATCTACAGGGTAGTTTTGCAAAAATCTTTCTGGTGTTCATGATGGTCCTGTTGGCTGTCCATCGGTGATTTTATGACAAAAATAGCAGAGAGCAGCAGCCATGACAGCGTCATTTGACCATGTTGGAGTCATTTAACGCCTACGCTTTACGTTCCACCAACCTCCAAGAAGGAATCATAACGTCCTCTTTTATTGAGACAGACGAATCTAGACATTTTTTGAGACAGGGCAGCTAGTATTACTTATTTTGGCAAGTATGCTGAATAATTCATTGAAATCTAACTTAGTGGGAATGCCGTGAAAATAAATTTACACTGGGTTCATGAGTGCAAAAAAGATAGCAAATGATCGTTACCAATTCGTTGGCATAATATAAAAGTACCTGATCGTGTAGTAAGAATATCTTCAACTTGTGCCAGACGTGCTTTAAGCTCCTTATTTTCAGTCTGAATGGCTTTATTTTCGACGTGGATAGCTTTATTTTCCGCGCGGAGTTCTCCCACTTCAGTCTGAATGGCTTTCACCACGGTTTGAAGGTCTTCGTTGGACCCATCAATCTGGGATTAATGTAGATTAATATTATAAAATCCAATAAATGTGATGTGCAAAAAAGATTCCTGCAGACCGACCATGGTTGATTATAAGTGAAAACTGAATGAATGGATATTACCCTGTTGATATGCAAGTCAAATAGTAAAATGAACACATATAGTCATATAGTCATATAACTCCATACATGTATTGTATTATTACCATAACTGGTAAAATCTTACATACCTTCTTAGATGTGGCAAAAATGCCATGGAAAAGAAAAGAAGCAAGTATTACGGTTGCGATCATGATCACGTTCTTGCGTTGTAGTTCAATACATTCGTAATAAAACTCATAATTAAATGCATTGTTATGAGAATGTTACAGATGAAACACATGATAATAGATAGTGTGATAAAAAGATTAGATAGTGTAATTCTTCAAAGTTTTTCTTGAAATGCCATTCCCAAATTGCAAACAAGACAGTGAACATTTTCTTCTCTCTATATATATATATTCAATGCCAAATATAATGAAAATGAAGTCTGCAACCAACAAACCAACATTTCCATGACAAAACTAAAACTGATGCGTAACACATTGATAGATTGATAGATACAAGTAGATACTGAAAATTTAGAAATGGAGCATTTTTGGAGGCTTCAGAATACAGTAAAGAAATGGAAGCTGGTTTGACTATTTAGAGATTAAGTCCAGTATTTATTTAATGTAGGCTAATAAGACTCCAGTGCAAATGTTACTACCGTCGGAGCGGAGGCTGTTCCACTGGTTTAGCACTGCCGTTGCACTGCCTTAACACGCCTAACCACGTCCAGCCACGTCTAAGATTGGAAAAATAGTTGAAGAAACAGTCATATAATGGTAATTATAGTGTGCTAGAGGCTTCCACGTCTAGCTGCATCCCCCCACGTATTGATCACTGCCGGAGCACTGATTATAGCGTCTGCTTCACGGGTGTTGCACGTCTTTATCACGTGTAACATCCGCATTTGGAAGCAGAATAAAATTTTGAACAGTGCAAAACATGTTTCCGAGTCATTGGGACGTTCAGATTTCTTTCCACGTCATCTCGCGTTCATACCTCAACTGTAGCACGTCTGAAACACGTCACTATCACGTCAATATCAATGATAACCACGCCCAAAAGATTTTCATCAGTGCTATGGACGTGATGTGGACGTGGAAACCAGTGTGACCGGCTCTTATGGGCCGGTCAGACAGCGTTCTACGTCCACACCACGTCCACACCACGTCCGAAATTCCACGAATTTTTTGTGGACGTGGTTGTAAGTGATATTGACGTGTTTAAGACGTGTTTAAGACATAGCTAAAACGTGCTATAGCCGATGTATTTACATGGGAAGACGTGAACACAAATCTGAACGTGGTTTGACGCGGAAACATGTTTTGAAGAGTTCAAAACTTGATTCCTTGTCCAACAAGTCTGGTACACGTGATAAAGACGGGACGCAGACGTGAAACACAAGTGACGAGCCGTGCTCCGGCAGTGTTCCATACGTGGATGGACGCAGCAAGGCGTGGCTAAAACAGCAGGTGCTACCTGTGGCTACATTCAGGTTGTACACAAAGTGTATAGGTGCGGTAAAGTGGCATTGATTTGTGCATTGATTTGCTGTTACACGTGGGTGGCATGTGGCTAGCAGTGTACAGACAGTGTTTCATCAGTGGAATACTCCTGTGGCTACAATGGGTTGAGCATACATAAGAGGTCCCCTAAATCACCTTTGATATTTTGTAACTAGGGGTCCTACAGTGTCAAAAAAATTGGGTGGATCGTTGTCACCCTCGGCAATAAGTGAAATTCAAGATGTGGTCACGTTGGTCGCTGGTTCTAAAAGTGTTATATCTTCCTTAATATTGAAGATAGAAACATGATTCTGGTGTCTAAGGGTATGTTTGTGATGGTGAGGAATCCATTGATATAGAAAAAACTGAGTCAACCCGGAAATAAGTGAGTAAAACAAGATGGCTGTCAAAATGGCCGCTCATTCAAACATAATTTATTAACGTCTCTTGATTCTGGTGTTTTCATTAAAACCAGCTACCTACAATGATAGTCAAATTATAATAAATACATGTATGTTGCAATTATGACATACATAATGATCATAACTGGTATTAAAATAATAAAATGACAATGATATCGATGACTGTTATCAAACTTTGACTATACAAGATACCGTTAAGATACTCCATCATCTTACATTGGTATACTCTAAACATTCTATACTTATCCCGTCATCACCCTTAAAGTTCAAAGACCACTTTTTATAGTATAACTGCAAGTTTTAAGACAGATGTGGGTT